>JAMJFZ010003875.1:34036250-34746875 GCA_026225945.1 Cricetomys ansorgei | reverse complement strand
TAGGCCTCATCTTAGGCGTGATTGACTAAGTAATTGGCCATTATTGATGAACTCCACTGTCAGCCCTTCTCTTCCCCCTGGAGGTTGGGAGCTTCAGCTCCTAAACCTCTAATCATGTCTTGATATTTCTGTGACAAGCCCTAATCCTGAAGCTATATAGGGACCCCAAAGTCCTGTTTATCTCATAAGTATACAAAAGAAGGCTTCAGATTCCAGGGTGCTTAGAACTGTATGTCAGGAAACAGGGTTAAAAACAAAATAATATTCTATCCTCTCATAACCTTCAGACATTATTCATGGAGAGTAAACCACTCCTGAACCTTGTGTATATTCTGCCATGGAAACAGACAGGAAGAGGTCAGGTAGGCAGTAGATGAGTCTTCCCATATTCACACCCATGAACAGCCCATTTATTTAAAAGCTTTTTAACTTGATCGACTAATTAGCAACACATAAGTAAATCCAAAATGGATATTTTTCCAGAAGTATTTGAGATATAATTATTAGTTGGGAATCCCTGAGCTCTGAGGGATCTATCACTGAGTCCCATACAATTTTATTGCTGTATTTTAGGCAATTATTTTTTTACTGAAATATACTACGATTAGCATGCATGTTATATATATATATATATATATCATAAACAATTATAACATATTCAATACATACATTATACTTGGTGAACTTCCTTGCAAACACTTAGAGAAACATACCCAGATTTGAAGCATAGTTCTCTAGGACTCCAAGGTCTTCCAAACTCAATCCTTAAAAGTAACTATCCTTCTGATTTTCAAAATGATAGGTTGATTTAACTCTTTAACAGACAGAGTTTTGGTGTGTATGTCAAGCTGGTGTCTTTCCTCATGTGGCCAACCTTGAGTTTATGGATAGGAAGAAACACAAAAGGGAAGGAAACAGAGCTCCTAGAATATTCTAGAAGTCCAGAATGCCAGCATTACACTATTCTGTGAGTAAGAAGTAAATCTCTGTGAGGAATTGTTTGTTATAGCAGTCAGAGTTAACCAGAAATTGTAGTTGCCGACTCCTGGTTACATTTATGAGCTCAGTGTTTTCCTGGCTATAAAGTGGTCCTTTGCAGGGTCCAGTGACATTTTGATTGCTAAACTCAGTGGTGACTTGCCAAAAGACTTTAGTGACTCACAGAAGGTCATTAATATGGTAGAGGTAAGACTGCTGTTGCATTTTTGGAGCAGTAAAAAAAAAATCTTCAGTGAAAGTATCTGCCTATCAGATTATCCACCATGAGAGATCAGCATTATAGTGAACCCATAGTCCAGTCTATGCATAGAACATACTCAAGATTTTCAACAGAATGGATTCTGACCTATGCTTCAATTCCTCATTAAGCTGGATGATATATGATAAACCAATTCAGGATACTAAAGAGAATTGGATAAGGTTTAGTTCGTTGGCATAATAGAATGCTATGCTACAACAAAAATGTACATGCATTAAGTTCCCAGACATATTAAACAGACAAAATAACATGTTATGTCTACATCTCTTTTTATAAAACTCTAGAACAAGTGGCATTATAGGTCATGGTGGTGGGTTCTTATAGTCCTACTCACACAAAAGGAGAATAGATTGAGCCTGGCAAGATTTCAAGATTAGAACGGACAACATAGAAAGACTTTGCCTCTTAAAAACACAACAAAGCGAAACAAAATTGATGGGAATAATTTACAATGTTGGAAGTTAGAGGTATTGTCCGGTCTGGAGAACTGGTAATGCTCTGATTTTGACTTGGGCTCTGCTTCCTTCAGTGCTGATTTTTCAAAGAATCCCACTAAGCTTTACATTAATTCTTAGTGTACATATATTATGTATGTCATATTCATGCCACACATATGCTCATGTATGTGTGTATCTGTCAGTGAAGTCTTCGGTTTAAAAAAATCCAACAATTCGCTTTTTAAAAGACTTCTTGGGAGACCAGTCAGAATTTCAACTCATAAATTATATATCTCAGTATCTTTGAAAACATCCATCTTGGATATTGGCATACATTGTCATTTATAGTCAATCAGTTTTTAATAGATGTATGTCTGGTTGGACACAGACCCAAGGAATGAAACCTTTTCATCATTCAGACACCTGAGCTTTAGAAAGTTGAAACAAAGCTACTTTTCTGTGACTGTCCGGGCCACACAGCCTACTTGTCATTTCCTTAAAGATATTTCCTCCCAATTCACATTTTAAGAAGTTTGGGCATATCCGTGTGATTCATTCTTTCTAGAACGTACATCATAAAAGTTATGATGGTGGTAAAGATGTCAGGGGAAGTGAAATCCCACTCTCAAATTGGATTTGCTCACTGAAATATGTATGTGCTTTTTAAAGGAAGGTAAGACACATGCCTACCTTTAAGTAGGCCACTGTCTGGAAAGGAAGCTGAGGCGGCCCATAGAGAAATAGACATATACAAGAGAATGCTGAACAGAATGTTTTTGTTGTCTTTGAATGAAAGATGATTGCGGGGAAAGGCTACTCTGAATCCAAGATGTTGCCAGATTCTTCCCAAGGGCTGCATTTTCCTGCTACAGTGCTCCAAAATGTTAATGTGGTTTCCTAGAGATAGTAGGACTGAATTTAAAGGAGGAAAGTTACTTCTTCATGGAAGATGTGGAGGAAGGACCGTGGCCCTCTTTCCTCAGCCGAGTGAGAGAAGGGCTCCCCAAGACTAGCTCCTGGGATGAAAGGGGGCATCACTTTCTACTGCTTGGCACCCCATAGATCTTCTGAGGATGCTGGCTGCTGTTCCCCTGTGTGGTTTCCAGTGGAATCCTCCTGCCACACACATGTCCCCACCCACAGGTGCTCTGCCTGGAGTCCATTGGCTGTCTGCAGAGCCAGCTCCAGGGAGGGATGCGGGGACATGGCATGGTGGGACCATCCTGACCCTGTCTTTGGTGGACCTCCGTGAGCCGACTAGACCACAGGAACTCAGAAACACACATCAGAGGGCGGTCTCACTTTCATGCAGGGTGGAGGGTACATTTATTGGGGCACAGGCAGGGGAGGAGCCGGTGGCTCCAAGAATGCCCATTGGTTAGGACACCCTATGCTGGGAGTAGCCTCACCCGAGTGGGAGTTTTGAGTCTGTGATTTTTTAGCTTGCAGGGCAGACAAAGTACATTTGCTTTAGTGAAGATTCATATCTGAGAATTTAGCTGGGTTTAGGCCAGGACTAAGATGTGGAGCAGCTGAACACCTTCCTATTCAAACCCTAGAGGCGATGCAGTGTTCAAAAGCCAGCTTCGATGCATTCTCAGCCCTTGGACGTACCCACATCCCTGCATTGCCAGAGGTAAATCATTAGTGAGAGATGACATGGGGAAGAAGCAGCATCCATCTCCACTTTCAGGTTCTGAGATTCTGTATGGGTCAACTGGACAATGTTGGCCTTGCTTCATCTTTCCTTTCCTCTAACCAGTATGAAGGCAGAGGGTCAATAGCAGCAGAAGGCTCTGCAGTATACTCTTTGGATGCAAGGGATGAAACCATGGAGAGGTTTAGATGAGGTCATAATAGTGAGATTTCCATGCTGTGTTACTGAGCCCTTGGAAAAATATTTTACAGGCACCTCACCAGGAAGTAAATGCATGCGCACAAAAGGATATCATAGCTCACCAGTTAAGATGGCCTTCCCCATCCCTACTCCTGGTCCCTAAATGTCTTCCCGGGTGGTTGCTGGCTGTTTTCCTGTTGTTCTAAACGACCTTTGTATTTCTGTGTCATGTCCATTGTTGAGGATGGAGACATTGTCTACAATGTTCCTGGGTTTAGTTTCTGGGATGAGCTTGCTAGAAAGCGAGACTGGAGGTACATGACGAGATGCTCCATTTTTATTCTTAACTCCCAGCAGCTTCAGGATGTATTCTTGCACAGCGGTGGCCAATACCCCATCCTGTGCTTCTGGAGACATTTTTTAAAATGCCCTATGAGCTTCTAAATGTGCTGCTTGACACTTTGCTTCATTCTGCAAACTTCCTGGAACCTCCTTGTAAATATGGATTCAAATTTTTACTGTATGTTGTGTATATGTGTTCCCCAATATGACTTGTAAGAGTAATACATTAATGTTGTGCTCCTTAAACCTGGACAAAGGGAATCTGTTGGGGGAGGGGGAAAGCAACTGGCTATAGCTTAAAACAAAAGGTAAACATAACTCAGAGCAGTGGATTTGATAAACAAATATTGTTCCCGTTCTTTACCATGACATGAATGTCAAAGTTCTATGTGTTATGATCTTATACCACTGGTGTGGCAGTGTTGGGGTGGTGGGACCCTAAAAGTGTGAAGCATAAAAGGTTTTGTGGCATCTCCCATGGCTATGATTCATGCTGGTGCCATCAAGTGAGTTAGCTCTTACAGAAATGAGTTGTTATAAAGCTAGTCCATCCTTTGTACACACGATTACCTTTCCCATTTCTCCACTGGCTTATGATGCAACCAGAAGGCCCTTGAGAGGACACAAGCCTCTTTACAGAACAGCCAGTTTCAGGAGTTCTGCCGTAGTAATACCAAATAGACCGAGACAAGCTTAGACGTATTCTTTTGCTGGTGTCTCTGTAGTTAGAAAAAGCAGTGATTATGGAACTTGATTTTAGCTTTAACTAGAAAACTTCACCTGAAGTAAATCAAGGAATATTGGTAAAATTGCATTTGTGCTTTTTTTTTTGTTATAACTACTGACAATTTACTTGACATTACAAAGGCAATGCATGCTTTTCAAATTTTGTATCAACGCTGCTCACTTTACAGGCTTACTTGGTACCTTCTGTGGGCTGTTCCCTGAGCACAGGAAGGGATGACGCAACTACAGCTTTGTCCTCACAGAGTTCGCAGTCTGGCAGAGCTGTTTGCTTGCGGTGAAAATGGTTGTTCCTGTTAGTGCTTTCTCATTAATCACAATAATCTTGTTTTGCCTAAACAGTCCTGTAACACATTATAAAATGTAGCAGCTTAGGATAGCCACTTATTTCTGCTCATAGTTTTATGGGTTAGGATGTGGGTGTGCTGTCCCTCAGTCTCTCATGTGGTTGAAGCCAGACTTGGGCTGGGCTATTGTTGTGCAAATTTGGACAACCCTGATGATTCCCATAGTGGAGAGACAGTGGAAAGTGCCAATCAGGGCTTATGTTGGTTTAGGAGCACACTTCCACATGCCCTTTCCAGCACCATGCTTCTGATAGAAGTGACTCCCCAAGAACAAGCATTCCATAAGAAAGAGTAGAAGTAGCTCTGACTTCCTGACCCAGTCCTTGAAGTTCCTAGGGTTATTTCTGCTCTGTGCTATGGATTATATGTAAGTCAACAAGTTTACTTTAGATTCTGGGATTCGGGGGTTGCATAGAATTCCTCTAGTAATGTGAGCTGTTCCCCAAAGTTTGAGAACACAAAATCTGGTATAATAAGATTTATGTCTCATAACGTGAAGGTCTATTAGAGATAAGCCAGAAGCTGTGATTGAACATGACTGTGTGATCTGGATCTCCACCAACAGAGCCTCCTCCAGTGTGTCTCTCTGGATACTTTTGGTAAAACTAACAGAAGGAATCCTTTCTCTATGTAGTTCATTCATTATCAGGCTTCTTCATAGAAATTGTGGGACAAAGCCCAGAGCTATCATAGCCAGTACTTGCTTTATTTAATATTGTGATATATTAGAAAGAGGAAAATTTTGCTCTTTTAAACAGGAGTTTTCTTGTTTGGATTTACCAATGAAAAACCAAAAGTGAGTATATTTGTAGTTATAATAGCAGAATTTTAAAGTGGTTAAGGAGGCAGGAGTCACACGTGTCTTACTCTACAAGACCCAGCCCTCAAGCATAGTCTTCAAGACCCTAACCCTTTCCTACCAGTAGACTTTCTCGGTTGATGTGGAGATTTTTTTTTTTTTTTGTCCACTCTAGAGGAACTTTTATTAGAAAGACTCTATGGCACAGTTTTGAATATCCAGGCTTCCTCAGTTATGACTAGAGGAGGCAGAGATATTATCATCTTACCTTTGCCACAGCCCTGCTGAGCAGGTCACCTCATAAGGATAGTTCTTCTGACTTGTCCACCTTCTAGTGGGTCCTGCTCACTCACTCAGCTCAAAGGAGCCAGATCTATTTCCCATCACCAGACAGAGGAGGACCCCAACAGAGCCTTTCCTGCACTGACAGCTTTTGATGTGTGTCAATCACAAGGTATTGTTGCTGAGAGTCTCCCATGGTCCCATGAATAACTGATTGACCCTCGTATGTAGGATTCTGGTCTGAATGTCTTAGGGCTGGCACTGCAGATCAGGTTAGTCTCCCAAAGCATTTGCTTCATGCTTTCAGTGAGTAGCTTTCAATCTTTCTTGATCAAGACCCTCAAAAGAAATATAATTGTATGGCCCTGATCCCAGATAAATGTATAACTAAAATTTTCATGAAATGATGTTTAACCTTACTCTCTGCAAAGTGCTGGGATACTCAAATAATTTTGTTTTGTTTTGATGGTGGTTATGAGCTAACAAGTCAATACGGTGTCATCCCTCACAGTTAGGCCATAGACTACAGAAGCAGGTATCACACCTCCTCACTCCAGTTAGGCCGTGGACACTGGAAAATGTCAGCTTAAAGGCTAATAACTTCCTCTTACACAGTTTAGAAGACCATCAAACGCCTAGGGATTTGGAAGGACTTCAGGATCAGTCAGAAGTTGATCTAAACTCTGTGTATCTGTCACCAAATTAGTTTTCTTATGGTAAGACTTTTATGGTAAGACTCCTGAGGAATTCTGTTCCCTTCTCTTCTGGTAGAGACTGGAC
This sequence comes from Cricetomys ansorgei, assembly GCA_026225945.1. NCBI lineage: Eukaryota > Metazoa > Chordata > Mammalia > Rodentia > Nesomyidae > Cricetomys > Cricetomys ansorgei. The sequence goes on along the minus strand of JAMJFZ010003875.1, from coordinate 34,740,049 downwards.
AGGATCATTCTGAGTTACTAGACCATCTCCAACAACTTAGATGGGAACATCCAAAAATATGGGTCCTGTCTAGATAACTTATCTTCTAGGATTCTTCTTGGCTTCAGAAAGGACAATTTTGTATGACTCATCCAGAGAAAAGACTCTTCACACCAGAGGACTGAAGGGGGGGCAAACTTTGGTTAAAAAAAAAAATGATGACAATAGTAAGATTTTCATTGTGCATTTATCTTGTACCAGGCACATTTCTAAGTACATTATATTACTAACTTATGTAATTTTCAAAATAATTCCCATTTTACAGATGAAGAAACCAAGGCACCAGCAGATAAATAGTTTGCCTCTAACAGTGTTAGGAAATGATGAGGCCAGAATACAAGCCTAGATTTTCAGGCCTCGGATTTTAGTTTGCTTAGAATAGTGTTGATATACTTCGTGCCTTTAAAAAATAGTTCTTGAGGTATGGTTTCTCAGTCAGCCTTCCATGATTGTGACAGAACACCGATATAAACTAGTGAACTGCCAAGGGCTTATTCAGGCTATGGGATCTGCCTAGAGATGCAGGCTCAAGTTCTAACGCTCAGCACAGTGGTTGACACAGTCGGTATTCTGTGCAATTCTGTCCTGTAGGTGAATGATCAGGGGAGTTTGAACTAAGGGCCCAAGACTGGGAAGCCTGGGGCCTCAGTCTATCACTAGGAATCAGATACTGAATTCATGGTTCCCAGACAAGTCCAGCAGTCTCCACCCAATGGTGCTACAGTGGGTACTGCTAAGTTTCAATCTAATAAGGCTCTTTTTGTATTTTCTGGGTTAAGTTACTTTTCCTGAGCTTTGCACAGCCTTCCTTTTGATATGTTAATATATTTAATCAAGTGCTTACACCCTCTAGGCAGTCTGAATTTTTTCAATTGAAGTGGTAAGAAGCAGCTTCCTCTTTGGAGCTTTGTCTGACAGGGGAGAAACTCAGTGTGGAACTCAGGTTTAGAATCTCAAGCAAAGCCAACGAATTTTAGGAATTTATTGAGATTGCACAACCAGATTTATGTGTGAACATTTCTTTAGAGACAGAATTTGGATGGAATCAGTTTTTTTACAGGGTTCCCAGACCACAAACCAACTAAGTTCACAGGATAGTGTCCTTTCTGTTTAATTTTGAACCCAAGAATGTGTTGTGTTACTTCCTATATAAAAAGTCCTTTAAGAACCAACAGAAATGAGAGCCACAGAACCTAGAACTTTAGATGTAACAGACTATTACATCTATTAAAAATTACTTGAGCACCTACAGTATGATAGCCACATTATTAGTATAAGTGAAGGCACAGTGAAATCATGGAACTAGACCATTCTATGGGTAGAAAGAAAGGTTTATTGGGAACTAAACTACCAATGCTACTCTTGGAGGATGGGACAGAGAGAATCAAAATGGTGGAAGAACAAGCAGATTTTATATGAGAGTTAGCAAGATGGGGGTCTTTGAGCTGATTCAGGCTGTTGAGATTAACCTGGAGCTAGATGCCCTTGACCTTTGGGACAGATGAGGGAAGTAGTGATTTCTCCAGTAAGCAGAAACTGTCCTTACAGATTCCTGGGGAATGCTGAATTTAGGTTTCTGTTTGCCCAGTAACAATCCTGTTTACCCTGTCAGAATCCTTCTGTTTAGAACATTCTTATCAAAAACTGCCATTTTAGGGGCCCACATTGGACCTAACATTAGACACTGTGTTATGAAGTCCAAGTAGTATCAGTGATCAAAAATGCAGGCAAGGAGGACTGTTAGAGGCAAGTAAATTAATAAGTAGTCCAGTATGCAACCAGAGAAATATACTCACTAGGCGCAAGGAGGGAAATCTAAATTTTATCAAGTCATTTCCCTAGAAGAATCAAACTCTTGGGAAATGTTTTTCAGAGTTACATAATATTATTTAGTGTAGGAGATAAAGCTGAAAGGTATAATTGTGTTGGAGAAATTATGTATATTTAAAGATGGAGCTGTGAAATGCTACAGCTTGTTCTGATCATGACAAGAGGAAATAATGTCACAGAAGTATTCTGAGCCTTATTTTCAATGCTAAATGTGCTTAAGAAGGCTCATTCTGCAAACACAGTGGTTGGGGAGGTAGAGAAGGAGCTAAGAGTTCTACATCTGGATTGGTAGAAAGAGAGAGTGACTTTGGGCTAGACTTGAGCTTCTGAAACCTCAAAGCCCACCCACAATGACACACTTCTCAAATAAGGCCACATCTACTTCAACAAGGCCACATCTCCTAATTATTTTTAAGTAGCACCACTCCCTAGGGACCAAACATCCAAATATATGTGTCTATGGGGGCCATTCATATTCAAACCACCACATTCAGTGAGTTTCAGTTTTCTACGTGAAACAGTATGAAACATGTTAGAAATAAGTTCAAGGTCACAAAGACAGATACCACCATTCCAACTGAAGTGTCTGGACAAGGCAAACTTTTGATCAGGAGGGTACACTTGAAAGAGCAAACACACGAGACAGGAAACACATTTGGTTTTTATTCTAACTCAGGTGGAGGCTCTGTCTTTTCCCTATTGGCTGGTGTTCAACCTCACAATCTTATTCAATTAGCTAGTCTGAGGAGAGCTGTTGCACAAGAAATGAAGGAGGAAGCAGGAAAATGGTCACTGCTCCATTGAGAAAAAGGTTACTGCTCCATTGAGCAAAGGGTCATTTCTCCAAGTCATCAAATTCCCAGAACAGAGCAGTGGGCCTTTGAGTAAAAAAAGGTTTTATTGGGTCAGTAGGATTAAATCATTTGCTTAACAGTCTAACAAGATAGAGGAGACAAAAAGATTTTAATTCTTTGTTCTAAATCTAACTTTTATAGCATTCGATAGAAAAGACATATTAGATATATCTTACAAAGATCTCATTAGTTAAATAGATTTAGAAAATGAGGATGAGCTTTATTAAAAACATGTTTTTAGGATGTTAAACAGTTTGTAAATCTCTAGGTAATAATGCTTTCAGCAGACATTTGCATATAGAAACTCAGGAAAGAAGTTAGGTCTAGTGTTATGTCAGAATCAGATGAGCACACTTGTGTCTTTCTACAATTTCAAAGTTGATAAACAATAAATTGACAAGGTACATGAATTTGGTTGGCAGGAATTTGCCAAATGGTCCTCATCCCCTTTTAAATTGTCTTATTCTAGTCTTAACTATGATTTATTTTATTCTAGTCTTAACTATGACTGTTAGCCTTCACATCACACATTACAAGTCACACAGTAAATATCTACGTATATGTAGGTTGTAGCGGGATAAAGAGGCGGTAGTAGAGTCCAAAGAGTGCAAAGAGGCATGAGATTAGGAAGCTGGAAGCTGATAGGCACGCAAAAAGAAGCTTCCGGAGGGCTCAGGTAACTAGCCCTAACAGAGATCTGGAAGTTCGCTGAAGACACTGCTGCAGAGTCAAATCACAGAGTCACAGATCTGAGCCAAGCCTCAGGGTCAGGTCAAGTCAAGCTGCAGTAGTGAGATGTAGCACCATGGAGGCGTTGGAAGTGCAGAGAAGGACCAACTCTAGATGGAAAAACTGGTGGATGAATAGCTTGGAGGTCCAGTTGGAAGAATGGATGGACAGACAGATGGCAATTTGAATAGTCTCCATCAACAGCAAGGACTACACCAACCTGAAACCCCTAGGACAGTTGAGAGTTCCCTGCCTGCTGTCCCTTAACATATATACCAAGTGGTCAGATGACAGCTTGGCGGGGTCACTGTCATCTTAGTGTCATAACTTAAAAAAGAGTAAACTGGCGGTGTGGGAAGAAACTGTCATGAGAGTACCTTTGTTAGGAGGAGAGCCTTATACATGGAGGACTATGGTCCAGCCTTGAAGAGAGAAAGTGTTAGCAGAAGTGGAACATTACGCTTTAGGCAGTCTGACAGGGCTTTGGAGGGAAAGGGAGTCTTCTCTTCAAATCCCAAAGAGGAGCTTCCTTACAAGGTATAACTGGCATGTATAACATGGCAGGAAACCTTAAGGATAGAGAGAGAGGCCCAATCTATGTGACTATGGAGACAGGCACTAGTTGGGTTCATGGTATAAAATTGCCTTTGCTCTGGACAGTAAAGGTGGGATGCTGGGCTTTACTTTTCCCTTCTAGGTCTGAGTTCCATAATCCATCATAGTAGGAGCTTGTCAATTCTTTGTTCTGAAGGACAGATTCTAGCAGATATGGTCTGTTTTCTCCTAGGCTGCTCTATCAGGCCTCTAAAAAGAGCCCATCTTAAAGCAGCAGGTCCATGAGCTAACAGGCAACATTAGGTGTCTTTCTCATCATGAGGTCCAGATGAGGGTGTTGCCCCCTTTCCTCTGTCTGGTATGGTTTTAAGTTCCCAGGCCTGTTTATCCTGATAGGATTTTAAAACATCCATGTGATCATATGATTCCAGTCAACTTTGGTGCATTTAAAGGGTGGCATTCTGTTTTCTTTTAGTTATAAGTTATTGATCAGCCTGTGCCTTCCAGTGGTAGTAGCGTTTATGTGCCCACAGCTGTGCAAGCCATCCTACTTCTGAATTTATACTCAAAATAGATGCTTATAAAACAGAGTCTCCCTGGGCCTGGCAGAGCCTAGAAAACACTGTTTTTCATAATATATAGTTACAAAGAGTAGGACACAGCCTGATCTTAATATGTAAACACAGAGACTTGGTAATCTTTAGCAGACCCTTGATAGTCAGTTTGGATGAAGATCCCAGTATAAAAATCAACAAAGTATAGAGTTTTATAAGGAATGATGAAGCACTCAAGGTATCCATGGAAACATAAAGGCTCTTTTTAAAAAAATTAAGAGAAGGATGGTCAGAGGGGTGAAAAAAAAAAAAAGATCAGAGGCCAATGGGGGAAAGTAGACATGAGTAAGGGAGTCAACTAGCAGGTCATTCCTAACATGAAAAGAGAGTCAAGGACAGAAGACATCATCAGTCAGATAAAATGTCCTCCAGGCACTTAGAAGAAGCAATTCCTTTGGACTGGAGGAAGCAGAAACCAGACCAATGAAGGCTGGAGATTGAGGGAGGAGAAGACAGAGAAAACTGAGAAATTTTCCTAGGATAAGAAGAGAACAAGGGCTAGGAAGAATTATGGGAATGAAAGAATTTAGCTGTAAAAGTCATAATGGATTTAAAGACAATGACATATTGAGATCAAGGGAAGAAGTGATAGAAAGTAAAATCAACCCAAGGACAAAGGGTCCCAAGGAACTAATGTGGGAACTCACCTTGGCCTTAAAAACAGGATGCATTTTACCACTGGCCTCAAAAGAAGTAAAAGAAATAAGATATGAGAGGTCACATATATCATATAATTAAAATCCATACAAAAATCTTATAGCATAGGCAAATCCACTGAGTGAAAGAGTAGATTGGCAATTGTCAGGTATAGTGGGAGGGAAAGATGGAAGTAACAGCCAATGGTTCAGCCTTGTGCTTTTGCTTTGAGGAATCAAGTATTTGATGGTGTTTAACCTTGTGATCATGCAGTACCAAAACAAAAAATGGGTAAAGTATATGCTACAGGAAACAGGCTAACGGTTTCTCAAAGCTTGGAAGAAACAATTTGCCTTGAGAACAATGGAAAGCCTCAATCTCTCGGGCATGAATGTCACATGCCTATGATAGGAGGCAGCCCCAGCTATGTGGTTTGCATAGACACTGCCCAGTATGTGGATATATGAATATGGAGTCCTTGCTCACAATTATTAAGAATTTTAAGACAGTGACCACACATAGCATTGAACTGAATATGAGGCTCTTCCAATCATGGGCTGGGGGTGCACTTTTCTGAGCTTAGGGCTCTTCTGAATGTGGGTCTTGCTGGGACTGCCCAAGTTCCATGACACACATCTCATGGAGGAGCATCTCAGTCAATAGATTCAGTCATAGAAACAGAAATTGTGAGGAGGAAAATGTGAGGTGAAAGAATGAACAGAGAGATGAATTTATTCTTGGAGGGATTGGAAAGAAAACTGACTTTGGCCTTAGAAGAGAATTACTAGGCAACCAAGAGAGCCAATTATTTTAGAAAGCACCAATTTATAATAATATGGCTATAATTTATTTTTACTACTGGCTCTCCAAAATATAAATAGATGTGTAGAGATGTCTTAGTCAATGCTCTATTGCTATGAAGAGACACCATGAGCATGGAAATTCATAATAGAAATCACTTAATTGGGGCTTACTTAGAGGGTCAGAGGTTTAGCCCATTACAGACATGACAGAGAGTTTGGTCACTCATACGCAGACATGGTGCTGGAGAAGAACTGAGAGATCTATACCAAGATCCACAGGCAACATGATGGGAGCCACTGGGCCTAGCTTGAGCTTTTGAAACCTCAAAGCCCACCCCTAGTGACATACTTCCTCCAACAAGACTACACCTCCTAATCCTTCTCAAGTAGTGCCACTCCATGAAGACTAACTAGTATAGTATATGAGCCTATGGGGGCCATTCTTACTCAAACCGCCATAAGAGATGAGCTTTTTCTGAGCCGATGTGGCTGAAGATCAAAGAAATAAAGGAATAAAAGTTAACAATTAGGCTAATTGGAGTTAATAGATGGGTTAGGGAGATCACTTCACTTAGCAGGTGCTTCTATGATATTCAAAAGCATCAAGAAGTAGGGGACTAAGATCTAAATAAAGGGCAAATGCAGAAAATTGGAAGAGAAAATCAGGGGGAACGATGATAGATTTGGATGGAACTGTTGAAATCTAAGTTTTCAGGAAGCTGTTCTGGGTTGTAAAAAGCCAAGGATCCACTCTGCTTCTATTGAACCTGCCAGACGTAATGACCCAATGCACAGAGCATCAAGACTGAAGCAACTGTTGCCTTAAGATCTAATGAGGACAAGTTATTCTCCTCCGGGAAAGAAATGTCCTCCATTGCAAACAGCAAGTGAGCGTTGATAGTTGTTGCATATGGCGTGACAGATGGAGGAAGTCGGGGAACACACTTTCCTCTGTGGCAGACGTGTTTCCTCTCATGGTTTTTCTCCTTTTTGTGCTAGCTGCTCTTCTTACAGTTCACACCTCCTCTCCTACTGCTAACCAGACAGGGCATATCCAGCACCATGCTGAGGAGACCTAGAACCTGGCCAGTGCATGCTTATCTCAAAGATCACAAATTCACTTTTTCTTAATTTCTTTAAATATGCTTTCTGTTGAATCTCAATAAACACACCTTTATACACCCATGGGTCCATAGATAAAGCTCCCAGAGCTCCTCTAATAAGGGATCTTCCAAGACGATGACAACTATCCCTGTTTCCAGCATTTAAAATTAGTTTCTTCTGTTTTGTATTTTGTAAATAAGACCATGAAGTGTCTTCTCTTTGTATTTGACTTCTTTTGCTCAGCATTGTGCTTGTGAGCTTCAACTGTGTTTGCTGTACCAGCATTGCTCGTCTTTTCAGGTGGTTGTTCAGTCCATTATCCATAGGGAAACAGTTCCAGGGGTTTCCCAGAGACACTGAGGAGCACGGACTGATGCTCAATTTGTTTATATAAGTAGATTTAGGATCTGCATCTAACCCATGCTTATGATCAACTCCAGACTATTTATAATACACAATGCAATGTAAATAGTTATAATTTATTGCTTAGGGAAAATGACAAGGAGGAGATAATTGTGCAGCTCAGTACCAGTGCTATCATTTTTCCAATGTATTTAAACCACAGTGGTCGAATCTATGGATATAGGGAGCCCATTCAATTGCATTGATTATCTATCTATCATCTATCTATCTAACCATTGATTTTTCCTTCTTTGTGGGTGGGGTAGAAGATTGGGTTGTGTCTAGCTTGGGACTACTCTGAATGTTTTTCTTAGATCTGTCATTTGTTGAAATTATCTTGCATTCCTACTGTATATATGGCCACAAACATCTGGGTCCTAGTGTATGAAGTCACATTAACCTTTTCTAGATAGAGTGAAAGAAATTTCCAAAATGACAGTGTTACTTTTCATTTACAATGCAAGAGAATCTCAGTTTCTTTGTACTTGGCCAACACTGGTATCGTCTATATTTAAATTTTTTTTTGTCAATCTTGAAGTTGTTTAGTATTACACTCAATTTGAGTTTAACATGCATTTACTAGCTAATGCATTGCAGATTTAGCACTGAGCTAGATTCTGTAGGATATTCCCAAAACATATGTTAGAGCTTTCTGTTTGTGAGTGAGAAAAACTCAATTAGAGCTGGCAGAAAGCAAAACAGATTTATTGTCTATAAAACTGAGCTTTGGGGAGGAAGCTGAAACAGAGACCTGATGCTAGCTGGGCTTTCTTCTTTCATCGCTCCTCTCTGGGTGTTGACTTCATTCCTTCACACTTTAGACAGTTGCTTCACATGGATGTACCCATGGTCAATGGCAAGGCTCCATATTTAATAACAAAGAAGGAGAAAAACTGTTTGTTGTCTGATGAGTTCTAATGATAAATGCTTGGTGACATATTTTTATTAGAGTAGTGAGAATCACATGCTCATCTCTGAACTGGTTTTGGAGTTCATCAGTAGAACTGACACGTTTTAGATAGGAACCCAATAAAGAGTTCATTATTTTGTCATTTTGATTATAGAAGGGGGTTCACATTCTATTCCAAAGACATGGCTCAGATTGGAAAAGAAATAATGCCTCAGAATGAGAAGGGTAAAGATATGTATGTAGCTCTCTGAAAAATTCTGAGGAGTCATACTGGTAGCTGTTTTTGCTTTGTTTTGGTGTTTCAGTAGATTATTTGTAAAAATGGTTGTAACATTCTTCTCTTAGTTCCAAAAGGCTTGAGCATCCCAATCCTCCCAGCTCTGCCCTCTACCACTCACATGGCTTCCCTCCAATGCCAGGTCCACTCTATACCTGTAGTTCTCCTTGGTTAATGTCCATGGTCTTGGCATCTCCAATATCCTGGGATTGCCATTGCAGCCAAGGCTGGTCTTCCACAAATAACTTATCCAGTCCTCTGCAGGGCCCACAATCCTGGCATACAGGGCCTGGCCTCAGATGCTTTCTGTGATCCCTAAAATCCTGTATCTTTCATGTTATTTAAAACCAATACCACATGCATGACACCTACAAACTTGCCAGTTTCTCCTTCTAGCCTGGCCCTTTTGGACCACAGCTTCTGTGTGTAGATTCTTAGAAAAATGTATTCCTATTGCCCCAGTGAAGCACTTAAGCTTTCACCTTCGTGATGCTGACTTCTAATTAATCACCACTGATTCTTCAGCCACAGCGTGGTCAGCACCCCATTGCCCCAATCAAACCTGAAAGGTTTCACTTCCATGCTGTTGTTCTGTTATCAATTACAGATAACATAGATATTCCTCTACCCCATTCTGGTCAGCACACACAGATTCTTCGCCAAAATATCACAAAAGTAGCCTGAATCTGGTTCCCCCAAGAAGTCTCTCTTCCCCCTAGGAATCTGATCTTTTGCTGTGTGCACTCTTCTCAACACCCTTATTTTCAAAGCTCCCATAAGAATGGCCCACCAACCTCTCCTCACAGCGTTCAATACCTTTTCCAGCCCAAAGTTCCAAAGTCTTTTGCATTCTTTCCAAAAAGCAACACGGTCATTTTTGTCAGAGATGGCCCCACTTCACAGGTACCAATTTCTATTCTAGGTTCATTTCTGTTCTGTGATTTAAAAAAAAACAACAACTCCTAGACAGAGCAACATGGGGAAGGGAAGGGTTTATTTATCTTAAGATTCCAGGTTATAGTCCATTATATGGGGAAGCCACAGCAGCAGGAGATTGAGACAGCTTGCCACTACATTCACAATCAAGAGCACAGAAAGAACGCATGAGCTGTCTGCTTGCTTGCTTGTTTGCTTGCTTACAATAAGCCAGTCTCCCCACGCTTACACAATGCAGGAACCCCTAACCACTTAAAGATGCCTTTGAGAAAAGGAGAACATGGAGTACAGAAGAGACAGTGAAAGCTGTTCTTGCTGACTGGGTGAGCAACTCATGTTCAAATGTAGACAGGAACAGGAGAGAGATGGGGGCAAGTCTACATGGAACTTGGCATAGAGCCGCTGAGTTCACAGTCAGGAGAGGGCCAAAGTATAGTATGAGAAAAGTTAGCTCTGTGAGTCAAGGCGGAAGAGGAAAATAGGAACATGGTTCTGATCTGCTTTTTAGATGAATGTTTTTGGTGTTTTCTGAGACAAGCTGGCCTCAAACTTGATGTGCAGTCAAGAATGCCCTTGAACTTTGACACTTCTGCCTCAAGGGCGAGGATTACAGGTTTGTGCTTAGATACCTGGCTTAGATGAACATATTAACTGTTTTGTTTTTAAATGGCAGAGTGTAGAAATGGTTTTACTCTTTTTCTGTTTATATCTATAATACAATGTTTTACTACAGCCTATAGATAAATGTCATTTCCTCACCCCATGACACAGTCTTGCAGCTTATTTTGGATAATAGAATCAAGAGGAAATAATTATGTGCCAATTTCAAGCTAGGCTTCAAAAAATCTTACATGTCTCCACTTATTTTTGGAAAGCTGCCTTCACCATGTGAACAAGCCCAGGCTAGCCCCCGATGGATAAGAGATAATACCAAGCAAGCATGAACAGCTATAAAGCTGGCCCTTTCTTAGAGCTACTGCTCCAGCCGATCCATCCAACATAATGACAGACTGCAAGTTCAACAAGAAGCTGAGCTAAAATAAATACATACCAGGTCGTGAGTATTTGGCTAGGTTTACATTACCAGATATAAATTACACCTATCTAGTAGGCCTTAGGTCCAATTAGGCAACAGTTTGTTACCCACAAAATATAAGTGCCACTATTGTAGCATCAAAGATATATTGATAATCCAGTCCTTGTTGTATTTCATAGGCTTTATAGATGGGTAGGGCTATTGATTGCTTTTCTACCTTGGCAGCCTGCATAGCACCTTTTGATACTAGAAGAGCTAATTGTTAAGAAGGAAGCTTCCTGGTCAGTTCCAGCTCCATTCCTTCAAGTTCTGTGTCTAAAATGTGTGGTGTATTCAGCAATAGGGTCTTATCTTCTAGTTCTGGGTAGCAACCAAGGGGAATAGCAAAACCTGTATTGTTTTAGTGAGTCTCTTGAACTTCCTCAACCCAACAACTTGAAGGGAGGTTTCTCATGCCTAGAGCTGGTGCCACTGTTAGGTGGTCACTCTTTGTGGCATACTCTATGCAAACTACATACATGTATATGTGATGTGTGTGTGTGTGTGCGTGTGTGTGTATGTGGTGTTTTAAATAACAGAATAATGTTTCCCTTTGGAATTTTCAAGTATTATTCCTAGTGTTTTACCCCCGCCCCCCTGTACCCCTTCTCCTTGCTCCAGAGTTAAAGCCCGTTCCCATTTGTCTCATTTCCTCCTCCACAGCACTGTGCCCACTATCCACCCCAACACCAGAGCTCCCATTCACCCTCCCCACAGTTCCTTTCTACTTTTCTGACTTCTGCTATTCCTTCAGCTTATGTGCTTACTTCTGACATTTTAGAACTAGGATATGGAAGAGAAAACGTGGAGTTTTTCCTTCTTGGGTCTGGGTCACCTTATGTCTTAGCGTTCTACTGGTGTGAAGAGACACATGACTATAGCAACTCTTATAAAGGAAAACATTTAGTTGGGGCTGGCTTACAGTTCAGAGGTTAAGTTCATTATCATCACGGTAGGAAGTAGGGCAGCACACAGGCAGACATAATGCTAGAGAGGTAGCTGACTACATCCAGATTGACAGGCAGCAGGAAGAGTCAGATACGGGACCTGGCTTGAGCTTTTGAAACCCCAAAGACCACCCCCAGTGACACACTTCCTTCAACAAAACTACACTTCCTCCAAGACCATACCTAATCCCTGTCAAACAATGCCACTCCCTAATGACCAAGCATTCAAATATATGAGCCTATGGGGGGTCATTCTTATTCAAACCACACACCTTTCTTAGTATAGTACTTTCCAGTTCCATCCATTTAGTTTTGAATTTCACTTGTCATTACAGCTAAATGATATTCCATTGTGTATATGTATCACATATTCATTGTCCATTTGTTGGTAGAAGGACATATGACTGTTTCCATTTTCTAGTTATTGAGAATAAAGAGGTAATGAATATGGCTGAGAAAGTATCTCTGGAGTAGGAGTCCTTGGTGCATATGCCAAGGAGAGGTATAGCTCGGCCATATGTTGGATTTGCTTTTAGCTCTTTGAGAATTCTCCACACTGGCTTCCACAGTGGCTGCATTAGTTTGCAATGCCACCAACAGTGAGTGAACACTGCCTTGTCCCTGCATCCTCACCAGCATTTGGTGAGATCATAGACATCTTCCCAAGCCAATGTAATTTCTAAAAGCATTCGAAATACTCGTATACCCACAGGTAAGTGTGACACTCACCACTCATCCAAAAAGCTGCCTTTGCTTTGGAGCAGAAGGCAACTGGTCAAAATGTGCAGAACAAATGATTGTAGGATGTACCACTCCAATTGATGTAGCCACAACATAACCCCTACTTCCTTAGGCTCAGAGAAAGCCGTAGAAGAGGAAGTAGAAAGAGTGTAAGAGCTGAGGACCATGACACCTGTTGATAGTGCCTTGAGATACAACATTAGTTGTACCCCAGGAAATCCCAGCATTGGTTTCCTAAACAAGATCTGCATAATAAGAACACCAATAAACATACCAACAGGGGTGGAGGAAATTTCACAAGGCCCCATCCCTGGATAAAGAGTTACAGATAGGCAAAAAGTGGCTGCTGAGGAAGGTGGGGGGAAGAGTATCACTTTTCTCTAGAGACAAACTCTCTGATACATTATTAAATCCCAAGGGATCAGTCCAAAATACATGTAAATACAAGCAACACTAAATAGAATCAATAAGGTGTGTGTGTGTGTGTTCGTGTGCATATAAACAATAATAATTAAAGAAGACCATTAATTTAAAAAGGAGATGCATAGTTCAGGGACAGAGGAATTGGAGGAGGAAGAGAGATAGAAATGATGTAAATACAGTACTCATATGTGAAATTCTTTAAAAAATAAAAATAATTAAGGGTCTGGCGAGGTGTCTAAGCAGTTAAGAGCTAGTTGCTCTTGTAGAGGACTGAGGTTCATTTCCAAGCACCCACCTGATAGCTCCCAACCATCAACTCCAATTGCCCACTTGTGACCTCCGATTCACCAAGAACAAACATGATGCACCTATATTCATGTGGGCAAAACACTCACACATAAAAAATTAAAACAAATCTACATTTTTTTTAATTAAAAAAGAACTACGCAGTTGAGTTCCGTTCAAATTGCTGATCTTTTACACGAATCTCCAATCGTGTAAGATATGTGAATCATTACAAAATAAAACTGGCTCTGAAGTCAGTATTAACAATTGATGGAAATCAAGCCCTAGGATTGCATTTCTATGTGAGGCTGGTTATACCCAGGTGGGAGGATCTACTTTTCTCAGATGAGAAATTTTACAGAATGCTCACCACTTTTTATTATCTTACATTTGAACTAATTTTCTCATACACATAATTGCCTGATCTATATCAACATATTCATTTGCAGTGATAGTTTAAGTAGTAGGAAGTACCAGGGACATGGGAGAAACAGAATGATTTGAGATCAGGCTGTGGCCTACTGTGACTCCATGTTCTCTAGAAGAGTGGTTTTTCAAGATTTACTACCATGGGTGACTGTTTTTACAAGCAACCTTGGAGTCCGTTTTGAGAGCAAACACAAGACATCCTTTTGTGCACGTGAATACCACAACCCATCCAGCATTACCCACAAGACACAGATTGGTGCCATCATATAAATTTATCAAAGTAGATTGGGACTCTGTGAGCAGATGGGATATTGAAATCATATCAGGAACACAAAGCCTAAGAATTTATTGAAAACAGTAGACTGAGAAAGGGGGGGCAGCTCTTATAAAGAGGAAGATAGCCAACATGGAGATTGTGGCAGTAGCTACCAGTCTATCATCTGACCATCTGATATATTCAGTAGGTAAAGAGCTCCCAACTCTCCAATGGGCTTCAACTCAGTTTGGTCCCCACTATTGATGGAGACTTCTTAAACTGACATCTGTTCAGAGCTTGTTTCTATGTCTGGACTTGATTCTACACCTTACTCGTATGAACTTCATGGTCCTATACCTCATCCAGGCAAGCTATTTGACTCAACACTGAGGCTAGGGTCAAACCTGTGACCCTGCAGCTTGGCTCTCTGGTCACCTCCAGCAGAATTATTTATCTACAGCCTCCACATACTACTGAGGCCCTCTTTGCATCCCTCAGTCTTCTGCTTCTGTCTTTAATATAGTTTCTTTGAGCTCCTTGAATTCTCCTGTGTCCTCCTTAGCTTTTTTGGAGCCATTATGTAACAGAGACAGACCAACAGACAGACAGAGAGAGATATCATAAATATAACTACTGAGTGATGTGTACTGTGTGACATGTACTATATGAACTGAATTAATATTAGTAGTTAAGACTGGAATAAAACAATCTGTGTTTGCCAACATTTACCTGTTGAGAGAAATTGAAACTACTTGGAGAATTGCAGCAAATGTACGTGACTTAGCTTGTGACTTCATTATGCAACACATTCTGGCATTGAGGGAAAATACATGCATGCTCATTTATGTTTCTGACATAGCACACTCATGACAAATAACATGGCAAGTAAAATTTTAAAGAAGGCTATTCTAGTAGTAGATCTTATGTCTAGGAATGTGAAGGCAGAAGAGAAACCTAAGAGTTACTAAAGCAATATTGACATCGGGAATTTAGAAGTCACCGTGAATATACAGTTTTTAGAAGATCTCAATAACTGAATAATTAATGGAGGAACTAGAGATTATCTTAAAGTGGATAGAGAACTGATGTCACAAACAACAATAGAGAAGTTGAAAAGAGGAACTAATTTTGAAGATAGAATAATGTTTGGCTTATGAGCGAAGTACAACAGGCCTCTTAATGTGAAAGCTATTACTTCATGGCCTAAAATTAATCATATCAATTCAAATGATGAGTCAGTTGTTCAGGGAAGAATATTTTGTTGGTCGTTCAGAATCGCAGGTCTTCTGCCCCAGTTAGCACTAGTTATTAGGTGTTTTATCTGTTGATGAGTGCTTTAAAATAATAAGCATTTTCAGATTGTTTTTCTTACTGTTAAGGCATACCTGGGTGGGAGAGATGAACTTCAAGACATGCCGACATCAAATAGAGTCAAATAGACACATGGAACTTGTAAAGCAAAACAATTTGGAGGAAATCTTGTACAGGAGGGTCAGTCTGACCTCCCTCTGCCCTGTTACCTGCTGGTATGCTATAAGACCCTTATACAAGAGTCTTATAACCTGGAGGGTAGGAACATCTTTATCTTTAAGACAGGGATTCTGAGGAGCACCCAGACACATTTTGATAATGTTCTCCAGATTAGTACCTGGAGAGTTAGTTCAGACTCTTCTTTTTGTTGTATAATGTTACTTTTCATTCTTTATCAAATTATATGTTGGCCTGAATTAGAAATGTTCCTCATAGATTCTTGTATTTGAACGCTTGGTCCCTGGTTGGTAGCCCTATTCGGGAAGCTTATGAAGCCTTTAGGAGGTGCAGCCTTGCTGGAGGAAGAACATCACTGGGGCAGGACTCAAAAGTTTATATCCATGACAAACTCCCAGTTTTCTCTCTCTGCTTGTGGACACAGGAAGTTGAAATGTAATCAGCCAGTTTCCTGTTCCTGCTGATGTGCTGTGTCTGCCATTATAGACTCTTAGTCCTTTGAAGCCATAAGCCAAAATAAACTTTCGACCTTAAATTGCTTCTGGTCATGGTATTTTATTACAGCAACAGAAAAATAGCTAATACAAACCCAGTACTAAACAACACAAATGAACTACTCTCTGTGAGCTTCATTTTCTAATGAAGGCTCCTGTGTTGGTCATCTTTACCCTATATATATTTAGACCCTTTATTAATTTTTATCATTGTTATAGGGATCTCAACCAATGAACCTAATAGGTACAGAAAGTATAGTATTCCTTCCACATGGGCTACTGCTGACCACGGCTGAAGCAAGAAGATCTGAAGCGTTGGTGAAAGGGGTGGGCACTTGATTGGCCAGGAACTCAGATGGTGGTATTGGCTAGAACACCTGTATGTAATCTCCCTACACTGCTTGGACTTTCTCATAACTTGGTGATTAGGTTCAAAAGCCAATATCCCAAGAATTCAAGGTAAATGTGAATGCAATTTTTTATGACCTGCTCTTGAAAACCTCAGAGTGTCACTTCCTCCGTATTTTACTAGTGAAGGCTCTCATAAAAGCTCTGCCTAGATTCAAGGGGAGAGTTCCCAGGACCTGCTGCTTTGTGGGAGATCTATCATAATCAGAGTATTAAAGGACTACACAGAACAGCGTTCCTTGTTTATCTTTAGGAAACCTGCTGCACACATATCAGAGGGATTGTCATTTCGATTTTTTCTAATTTCTGAGAATTTCGAAGGATGGACAAGATCACAGATGCCAGTGTGTCAAAAGGAACTTAAAGTAGAAGGCTGGACATCTGGGTTTGGTGTCAGTGCAATTAAACTCGCCAGGTTTGTAATTCTGACCTGAAATGACTTCCTACCCAGGAATGAAAATGTAAACTCAAAATTGTAGAATTGCTGTAATGGACGATCCACTAGAAAGCATCTAGTACATTCCTTCGATTCCAGACAATCTGAACTTAACACATTCCAATGAGATTTTTTTTAACCACCCTTTCTAGAATGTAGCCATACAAGGAGATTCTTCTATGGTCTTTCTTAATTGTGTATTTCAGCTTCTTCAAATAATTCTGGGCCTTTAATTTGTAAATGCTATCAGTAGTGACATTCCCCTTGTCATAACATTTTAGGTATTGCTAAAACCTAGGTCTGAACTTGAAATATGCAAAAAAAATTCTACCAATCTCCAAGAACCAAAAGCACGCTGCAAGCCAACTATTTATCAGTCTCTTCAATGCTTCTCTTAAGAATCTTAATTCTAAGTATTTCAGGATCCTTAACTATAGGCTTACATTAATCTATGCTGTTGAAACAGAAGAATCTTTTTATTGAAAGAAATTTTACGTTAGACAAATCTTTGTCTTTCATACATAAAAGCAGATCAAAGTAAGAGTGCTCAGACATCTGCTGCTTCTCCTCAACTACCACACTATCTACCACTCCATCAGCCGCCTCCCCTCCTACCTCTGTGTTAAGCCAGACCCTGAGCTCTGATCTGCCACCCCTCTCAGCTGCCTCCCTCATGTACCTCTGTGTGAAATCAGGGCTAGCACTCTACAGTTCCTGGTTTGGAACAGTTACTTAGAATTCTGTGCAGATTGATGCGAATTATTCTGAGGAAACATTTAAAGCTCTCTCAGTATTTCATTATCACCCTGTCATCATCATTATGGCTATCATTTTTATACAAAACGAAAACCAAGTATTCATAAACACTCTGTGCAGGGTCAGGCAGAGAGCCACTTCATTACAACAAGGAGAATCCAGGTAGACAAGGCACAGAAAACAAAACACAAAAGCCTTAGGAGATGGCTCAGTGGGAGAGAGAGCTTGCTATGCAAGCCTGCAGACCTGACTTCAATCCCCAGCACCCAAGGAAAAAGTTAGACATGGCTGCACATATCTGTAATTTCAACGTTGGAGAGCAGATAGATAGATCCTGGGACCTCACTGGCCAGCCAGCACCGGTGGTATCATGAATCTTAGGTTCAGTTAGAGAGCCAGCCTCAAGGGAATAATGAGGAGAGCAATAGAGAAAGGAATCCGACATCACCCCCCAATCTCTCTCTGCTTGTGTGTGCATGGACACACACACCTCCAACACACACACACTAAGGAAGAAAACACAAGGTAGAATCATATTACAATTCACAAAAGGCTAATATTAAAAAAAAAAAAAAGCTATTCTACCCAAAACGCTCACTTTGCCTCAGACAATCCTTTTAAAAGAAAGGAACAGATTTAGGGGTGTCTGGTCTCCAATATATTAGGAAGCCACAGAGAAGGATAGAGAGCCTGGCAGGGGCTTTTTGATATTGGGTGTCTTGGGCATTGGCTGCTTTTCCAAGTAGAGTTGAGTAGTGCATCACAGAAGCCTGTGAACTTGAATCTAACTATGATCTTCTTTTGTTAAAAATGAAGATCTTTGATTCAGAAGGTTCTGGACATAACCTCCCAAAGTGTCCATGGACCATACTTGTAGAAGTGTCTGGGGAAGCACGTCTATTACATTAGGAAGGATACATTTACCGGGTGATAACTGAATAAACAGGAGAGATACTTGGAGATATTTGATGATCACTGAGAAGCAGTGGTAGATTTTATCTCCTTAGCAATTCCTAGTAGTGACTAGAGAAGGCTACTTGCTTATTAATTGTAAGTATACAACCTATATTATATCTTATTATGCGTGATTATTCTGCCTTAAAGAAACTTGCCCCTAGTACAGAACAAATTTCATAGAGGTTTGGAAAGAAAATCAATTTATTGATAGACCTTTATTTTATTAATTTATTAAGCTAATAAGAATTATTGAGGATGCTATCAGGCATTGGAAAAAAATAAAGCACTCACCCACTTTGGGTATGGGAGAGATCCAGGGTCAAGTACAAAAGACAGATCGTTCTAACCAACATGCACATTTGATGTGATATCACTGCCGAATTCCTTTCCATATGGAAGGAAGACAGATGACTCATTATTAAGCATGCGAAGACATCTCAGTTTACAAACACATTATTGAAACTGTCAACAATACAGGTTCAAGTGAGAAATAATTCTTGTCCTTGTGAGCATATGACTCTAACAGATGGCTGTTGTCTAGTAATGGAGAATGTCTAATAATGGGAAGAAACCGGAACTCCTCTTTAAATAGCCCAAGTGAGTAAATGAGAACACCAATTCTTTACGAACTTCTGGATTTGCTGTCCCATTAATGTTAACTTTTACTGGTTTTAAAGAATGTATCATTCTATTTTTCCAAGGTCCATTAATCGATGTATACTTTGGAAATGTGTACAATTGTGTTTTTCTTCCTTGGGTGGTAGAAGCTTCTGTGAAAAGCCTTTAAGATAATTATGGATATTGGCTACATGATGGTATCTTTACACAAATGTTCTTTTCAGAATAAGCTTTCTCAGTTCCATAGCTAGCAGGTTATGAAACTCCCCAGCACATATAAAACTTTCTGGGGATCTTATTGTAGAATGCAATACAATACAGTGTTGTGAGTTGCTGGGCAATTCAATTCTGGACAGTTCAATCCCAGACAGCTCAATGCATGTCCCCAAGGCAGTGGACTTATAAAGAAGATGTCTCCTATGCCAAGCTGTAACCTGGGGTCATGGCTTCAAGGCCTCACATCATCCTCTGTTGTTCCCTCAGTTGATGCTGCTGACTGTACCAACTACGCAGCACCACCAAAGACCTCTTCTTGTATCGGGCACCCTATTAGATAATGAGGATTTAATTGGCACTTCAGACAACTTTGTGAATGCTCAGGGGACCAGATACTTTTGTGCCTGTTTAGACAGTTAATGAAAGTAGGCAGGTGTAGTGTTGCAGTGTGGGCTCAGCCAAGAGAGACACAGAGGTATATTTATAAGTCCAAACTCTGCCAGACCTCAGCAGAAGGAACCACCATCATGGCCAGTGCCAGACTCCATAGTAGAACCCTGAATGTCTCAGCTCAGGTGTATTTATTCTTTCAGAACTCCTCAGGTATTCCACTGATAGCACATGCATATCATTAGCAATTAAACAACCCCCACAGAAATCCAACACTTGAAAAAAATACAAAATGCCCTAGATTAGGATAGCCCCTCACCTAATAGTACATAAAACAATTTCAAACGTAACTAAAAACAAACTTCCAACATTTCCCCTTTTCTGCATAAAAATATTTCTTTGTCTCTACAACACAATTTAACACTACATCAGAAAACTATCTACTAGAGGAACAATTATGAGGCTTCTAATGCACGTGACCAAATGATACCCAACATCTACCAAGCTTTCTCAATGTCTTTGAACAGCAGAAAAACATTATCAATATCCAACTATCTAGAATTCACTCAATCTTCTGGGCTCCTTCAAGGGCTTGGATCATTTCTCTGTCTCTCTGCAGTGCACACAGTTTGTCCTCCAGGCTCAGGATGGCTCTAGTCCATTGCTACTGCTGTTCTTGGTGGTTGTCCTATGGTACTGGCATCTCAAAGACTGCTGGGGTTCCTTGCTGAAACTGGGCTACAATTTCACCAATGGCCTCTTCTGGGTTCCCTTCATGGTGCCAAGCCTCTACTTCTCTCCATGACCTCTTCTTCTTGGCCTTCATCTACTACTGAGGCCTCTTTTACCACTGGGCTTTCTTGGACTTCACAGTGACAAGCCTCATCTGCTCTCTAAAGACCCCTTCATGCCTTCCAACCATTCCACATGGTGACTCTTACAGTACCAAGTTTGGCTAACAGCACGAGATACAACCTTGGCCAGTTCTGGAAGACAGTTTCTGTGTGCTGACCCTGAGGAAACATTTCCAAATTTTAAGATAGAGTCTTGTTTGCAGGAAAAACAACTGGTCACTTTGTCTGCAGGAAGGGTTTCCTCATGTGTAGAGTTATCACTTGTAGTCAGGTCTGCAGGGAAAAAAAAAAAAGTTCAGTTTAACTAAGCAGATTTTTGGCTCTAAGTTACAGCTTCCACAACAGCAGGTGGTCCTGGGCCAGTGGGAAGAATCTCTGGTTGAAACATCTGGCATTTTTTTTTTCTCACCATGGCTCTGGGGAAACATATACTGTTCTATATAGACCTCAAACATAACATCTTGAGCTTCACACACATACAACGCAGCTATCAGAAAGCTCAGTTTGTGAAACAGCACACTACCACCAGCGGCCGGAGGGCTCATTGGCTCCATGATCAGGAAAAGCAGTAAGAACTTTGCTTTTTCCTGCTCCTAGTTGAATTCTTTATCTCTAAGGGTCTTCATTCTGTGGCTCTCACCTTGGAGCTTTTCCCCTTACTTATTAATTTCAGTATTTTCTCTTCATAGAGGCTTATTTCCTTCTCTCTCTCCTCTTCCTTCAGGAGCCTTCCATTAATACTTTAATCTCTATACTTTGATAGCTTTCCTGAGCATACTTTACCAGACTCTGCGAGGTTTGGAATTTCTTTTTCTTACTTGTCTCCATGTTAGAGTAGCTGGCATGATGTAGAGCCTCACATTGCATGCTCCATTTGTAGTTGAACATTGCTGTGATGACTCAGAAAGGAGACATGAAGGCATTTTTCATAGACTCAAACCCTGGTAGAGCTCAGTAGAGGGACCTATCATCATGGCAAGTGCCACATTGACAGTGGAACCCCAAGTATCTGAGCTCAAGTGTTTTTATCAATTCAAAATTCCAAAGGTGCAGATCATAAGTAATCAAACATCCTCCACAGAAATTCAACACCTGCAGATAATACAAAAGGCCAAGGCCTATGCATCCCTTTTTCCAATGTGTACAAAAACAATTATTTTAAACACAACTAAAAATGAACTTCCACAACATTTCCCCTTTTCTGTATAAAAAAATGTTTTACCTTTACAACGCAATTTGACACTATGCCAGCAAAACTATTGACAATAAGTTGAAGCTCAGTTAAGTCTGTAAAGACTATCAATAGGGCAAACCTATGAAAGGAACTATGGGGTGGCGAATGTGGACCAGAGAGCAGGTACCTAGTTGCTTTCCACTTTCCCTAGGAGCAGACGATCAGAGTCATTCCATCTTGTCCTCTGTCTTTTAAATGGCTTGTTGTCATTGAACGTGGAAAGAAATCTCCAATGCTCAACGTCCACCCTGTAGAAATTACATTTCTCAAAGACCCCTCAGTGGACAGGCACTCTACACTCAGGCCTCTGATGAAAACTTAAAGAGCAAACGTATTTCTCACAGATCTGGAGACTGAAAGCCTCAGACCAAGGTGCCGGCTGACTTGTTGTCTGGTAATGATACTAATCTTCTTAGTGTACAAACAGTTTTCACCTTTAAATGTTTCAGTAATTAATGAATATTCATTGCTCACAATGATAATTTTCATTACTACATTATCATATATATTATATATGTGTGTATATATATATATACACATATATATATACATATTATATGATTTGTTCTTATTTGCTCCCATTACTTACTCTTGTCTCTCTTCTTTTTCTGCTGGTCCCTTTCTACTAAACAGTAGACCCATTTCTTTTATTTTTTTACATATGAGCATGCATATATACATGCATCTAGATTCTGTATATGAGACACAACATGTGATTTTGTTTGAGTCTGCTTATTTGGTTAATAATGGTATTCAGTTCTCTTATTTTCTTTGCATATTATATAATTTCTTTTTTTTTTTTTAACCATGGATGATAAGAAAAATCCATGGCTTATATATGCTTATATGTACATTTTCTTTGTCCATTAATCTATTTATGGGCATCTTATCTATTGTGAATAATGCAGCAATAAACTCTGGACCCAATGAATGAGTTAATGATAGGAATAAGGACATTGCCTGGAAGCATGACCACAATACACGTTCTCCCGATACACGCTCACATTCTAACTTCCAGAGTCTTCAGTTTATTTTTTCAGATTCCAGATATTTTAAATACTTCTTGGAGGAACAGATGGGAAACATTGGAATGAATCAGTCGGTTTAAATAACTGCCATGGTTGAGAAGGTAAATAAATAGAGTTATTATTTTATGTGTTGATGATGATGATAATAATAATAATTCCCACATTTGACATCTCTTTGAGTCTTATGAAGTTTGACAAGGAAACTGTATGTCTTTGGAATGTGATCATGTACCAAGACTGAGCATGATATAATCAGCTGTCTTTCAGTTATGCAGTTAACACAGAGCCAAAGAGCCCATGTCAGCTGTCAGTGCGCTTCTGACTGACACCTATTTCTCAAATTTCTCATGCAAGTTTAAGAAAATTTGAATCTACTACAAAATACTGGGTAATATAAGTGTGCTTGTTCCCTCTCCCCCCGACTTGGGCTTAAATTAAAAATAAGATAATCTTGTTCATTTAAAAACAAAGAATAATTAATAGGAGTCTGAGACCAGAGAACACCATAGACACCTCATCTTTGATGCCTTGTGGCATCATGAAATACTATGACAAAAGTTGACATTTCTCTCCTTAGGAAGAAGCAAAGAGGAAACAAAGGAAAATTCACAAAACGACATTTTGTGGCCCTCAAAGCCACTCAAAGGCAGATTTCTTATTTTAGGATGCCATTTGTTTTTCTGCCTGAGTTGTTCAACTATGCATGTTACTGGCCCACGCAGGGCAGTCCACATGGAAAGAGAGAAGGGAGATAGGATGGAAAAACATCGTGGCCACTGCTCCTGGCTAAGCTAATTACTTCAATAAATGAGGCATTTTGAATGTCTCCAGCAAGGCCATCAGCTATGTATGGAGCAAAGGCTTATTTTTAAAGTTGTGACGTTGACAATGGAATGCTTTGTTACTAATTTAGAATGCTTGTCCTGAGAGTTCAAGTCTTCAGCATCTGCTGCCACCCACCATGTGCTTTGTTCAGGCCAAAATCCACTTGTGGTGAAGTCTCAAAGCTGGGCAGCTTCACAGGGAGCCAGCAAGGCCTGGGAGAGAGGTTGTTGTTCAGGGGTTTATTTAGATAGGACTCCAGCTTTGAAAATCAAGCATCTTGGATATGGGAATTTGAAGTCATTTCGGTGAATATTCACCTCATTCTCCTTTCTGTTGAGGGTGCAATGGGCCTTCTAGCTTTTTGAATTTGGGATTGACTATGAACTGTGAACAGGTGATAGACAAACAGAGGTTTTAACTAAACTTGATGTGTTAGGCTTTTGTTGTGATCAGATAAATAGAACAGCTGTTCGACTCTTACCACTTCTCCTTGAATTTCAGTCAAAAATATAAAGGGAAAGGAAACAAAGTTATCACTGATCCTCACAGACATTAGCTGATGTCCAGATCTGTGACTGTAGTATTAACGCCTATTGTGATGTCATTTGGAAGTTTGTTAATATAGCATAATCACAACCACCTGACTAACATATGAATGAATTGAATGATCTATGTTCCCTTTTTCACTCTGCTGTATATATCCTGTGAAGTAACAGGATCATTTAAAACCTCCTCACACAAGATGTAAAGAGAGATTGAATTAAGATCAATCTGAAAATAAGAGAGTGGCTTAGATACTAGAGTAGATACTAGCTTTCTCCACATGGAGCAAAGGTAAGAACCAGGGATGGTAGACATCCAAGGGTGGTGGTGGTAAAGTGTTTAAATTAATTGATCTGTGCCCTTAAGTCTACTGAGTTTGTTAAAATTCTCCAGTCCAAGGAGATTCCCTCAAAAATTGTCTGAAAGGTTTTGAATATGGGCTGGGGTTATAGCTCAGTTACTTGAGTGCTTGCTTAGCATGCTCAAGACTTGAGGGTCAGTCCTCAGAAGTGTGTAAACTTGGTGTGATGGCCCACACCTATAATCTCATCTATGGATGAGCATTGAACAGTCCCTTATTCTTAGCACTTTGATCAGTTCTGAATCTCTGTAGTTATAATTGCTCACTACAAAAAGAGTGGTATAGATTATTTTTGTATATTTATATCTATGTATACATTTAATAATAATAACTGAAGAAGCCATATATTTGATAAGGAGTTGGGGTATGGGAGGAGCTGGAGGGAGGAAGGAGAGAAATGATGGAAATACCATGCTCATTTATGAAATTTCAAGTTTAAAAAAAAGAAAATATAATAATAAATGTTCATGAGTTTTTGGAGGAAAATAAACTCATAAGCTACTGATGGGAATGTGTTTGTGTGCAGTCAATATGGAGACTGCTTAGAAACCTAAAATAAGTCCACCATGTGTGATCCCTGTATCTCTCTTCTAGTATATACCCAAATGATATGAAACCAATCTACTAAATCTATGCAAGTATGATTACTGTCCACAGCCAGGTTACAGTAGCTAAGATGTGAAATATGCCTAGGTGCCTATTAAGAGCAAATGCATTAACAACATGGTATATTTATATAAGGAAACATTGTTCATTCATCATAAATAATTTTTATTATTCTAATGGAAAAATGGAAACAGAGGACATTAAGGTAAAGGAACCAAACATAGGAAAAACAAGCCCTGTGTGTTCTTTCTCATAGAATGGAGATTAAAAAAAAAGTTCTCTTGAGTATATAATAGTGGTTAGTAGGGGTTGGGAAGGCATGTGTAAGAGAGCAGCATATGAGGGAGCTTGAATTTAATCATTACACGCTGTTCATAGGTATGGAAGCATCACATTGATATCTATTTGTATGCAAATAGAAATCAGTACAAGTTCATCAAAATCTTAGTAATAAAGAACAGTGTGATTAAAAAGGAGTTACTATGACCAAAGTCAATGGTGGCACTAATCTATGGATATAAACAGGACTTTTTATGTGGCAATTTAATGGGCACATCATGTTCATTTAGCAGAATAATATCAGTGCAGGGGATTATTACGAGGGATTATGACCTCCCCAGCAGCCGGCTTTTGGCTAGGTTTACAATACCAAACATGAATTTTTCTCTTGAGTGGAATGGGCCTCTAATCCAATCAGAAAGTAGCTGGTTACCCCTTTAGTAACTTGCTACTATTGCACCAGTGGGAACTTTGGCTGATCAGTCCATAGTGTTGAAGGAAAAGTTACCCAGCAGGGAGGGAGCTTCAATCTTGGCTGCAGTCACCAAAGTATATGGTGTGTTCACCAACAGAGTCTTACAATCCAGATCTGGTGGGTACATACCTGCATTGTTTGGGAGGCTTTAAAGGCTCCCTGAGTAACTTCAGGGTAGTAGCCTATTATTGGTACTGAGATTTAATGACATATGACGTCTGGAAACAGTTCATGCAATCATGTAGGCTATTTCCATGTAAGCTGTGTATTTCATTTTATTTTATTTTATTATTAACTTACCCATTATCAGGTTTCCCTCTGGCTTTTTCATGCGTCCCTATCTTCAGTTGAACTTTTCTTCACCCTGGTCTCCTAGCCCCTCCTCCAGTATTCCTTCTTCCTTTTTCACATCAAATATGTTCTATTATCACACCGCCACCTCATTCACTCCCCTCTCATGGACCTTATTCTGGTTTCCAGTCTTCTACAAAACTCCCATCCGAATGCACATGTACAAAAACTAGACCAACAATCCACATATGAGTGAGAACATGCAGAGTTTCTCTTTTTGACCTGGGGTTTACATACATTATAGTATTTTTCAGTTCCAGCCATTTTAATGCAAATTTTATAATTTCCTTTTCAATTACAACTGAATAAAATTACATTGTACATACAGAGCATATTTCAATTATCCTTCTATGCTGAGCTCTACTTGTTTATTTTTATTTTGACCATTTGCTTTGTTTTCTCCCGAGTCCTCCTAGAAATATATTTTCACTAGGAAATGAATTTCCTTCTCCTATTTAGGGGGAAGATGCCATGGTCTCCCTCCCCCACTTACTTAACAGCACTTTGAGTCTGCCCTTTGACATTGCACTTGAGACCCAGTTAATGTTCAGAGACTGTGGCACTGGGTCCTAGCTATAGAAAGTAAGATCTCTAGATTATTTAAAGTGGTGGGTATTGGTGATGACGTCTGAGATGGACAGGACAGGAGAGGGAGGGGAGAATAGGTAAAGTATGATGAGGATGGCGTGAGGGCTGCAGGTGTGTCAGCGGTAGGAAGTCTATTTCAGAAATGTAGAAGAGAGGGTTTCTGATACTTTCGCGGAAATCGAGGGACAGTCATGAGGGTGTCTCATGGTGAGACAGAAATTGAAACTGTGGCTTAGTAAGTAACATACAAAGTTATAATTATCCCCAAAAACAATTAGAAGGAGAAACTAAAATAATAAAACAATGAAAAGACAAAATAAACAAAATGCATATAACCAAAATATGCATCCAAAACAATTAACAAATGAGCAAACACACACATGGCGCGGGGGCGGGGTTGGAGATGTAGATAGAGATACACACACAGAGCAGTAGTGACCTAAAATAGAAGATATTGATCCTGTTATTTCTTTCTCAGTGGGATGCTGTGATTCCTCCCACTCCAAAGCCGGTCCTTTTTGCATCAGTGCAGGCACAGAGGGTGAGGAATGGGACTCAGTCATTATAAGCCCCTGTGTTCTTTCACTGAGGACTTCTGTAAGCACAGACTTCTTCTTACTAGATTTTTCTGAGCTGGGTGCCCTTACCCTGTCCACCAGATACAAACCCGCCATCTGTGAATAAGGAATTGAACCACCCCAACAGCACACTCTGAAGGGATGTGGCTGATGTCCCCACCTGAGCACAGAATCCATAGCACTGTATTCCCTTATGCGTGGCGTTCTGTGGTTAGCAGGCTCAGGAGTCTTCCAGCCAGATTTGTAGCTCTGCTCTTGGTCCTTACCTTGTTCTCTTCTGCACTTATTGGCTTTTCAATGGTGAAGGTTTCACTCTGATATTTCCAGAGCTGTACCTGTCTGGGGTTCAGTTGTAAGACAATTGATGGTGAGGCTTAGGTAGGGCTCAGTGATAGCTTCTAACACTAAGGTAGGGCTAGATAGTAGGGGATGAGGGTCCCGCTGCAGCTGCACACTGATGATGGCTGGGGCATCAGTGAGCAGCTGTGATGTCTGGGAGGGTAGGAAGTCTCAGGGATTGTCAACAAGATTATTGTTGAAGGAGAAAGTCACTTATGGTACAGCTGTTTCTGCTGCCCCTGAGAAATGGAACTTAGGGCCTCACACATGCTAGGAAAGCACCGTACCACTGAGCTATAGCCCCAACTATGTTGCATTTTTGGTAGGCCATTAGAGGAGGCATCAGCTTGGGCCTCTATAGAGGAACACTTGGAAAAAGGTTTTGTTATTTTGGTTTCTTTAAAATCGCAAAATGGTGTTTGGATTAGGTTCCTGTCCCCACCCCAGCTGTGGTGTAGTTGTTTATGAGTTGGATTTGGAAATGCTTGATGCAGGTGGCTATAATTTGGTTAGGTGCAGTCGTTCTGGCACCTGTAGCTTGTTTTTGGGCTAGGATGTCGCATGGGTTGCTGGGAACTTTTGGCTTAGGTTATAAAAAGCCTGAAGCCCTGCGAGTCGGAGTGGGTGTTGGTTGGTGGTTCCTTGGTTGGTTGTTCCATTGTTAGCGTGATAATTCCTAAAAGAATAAAGATTGGAGAGATTGAGTTTATAGACCATGAGCTGAGATGCTAGTCTGACTCGCTGTCAGCTAGTCTTCTTCAAGCTTAGGACAGCCTAAAAAGAGGGTGTGAAGATTTCTACCTTTCTTTCTATGTGAAGGCCACTTGCGAAGGTAGTGAGGATTTCTTTCTGTCTTTCCCTTCTCTATCCCTAAATTGAGAGTAAACAATCGTAGTGTGCTGCTACAGGCTTCAGAGTGCCTGTGGCCATCAAGACGTGGCCCAGGTAGCTGCAGCTGTGAGGCTGTGAGTGCTGAGTCCTGTTACAGAAGAACTTTTATTGGTGAGCAAATGTTTGCCAGTGTGCTGTGTACAGAGTAGCTTGGCTACATGGTACAGCAGCTGGGGTCCTTCTGCTTAGCCTACTACGATCACCTGCTTGCCTAAAGGCAGCTTCTTCTCTGCCATCTTACCTGACAGTCCAGCATGCAGACTTTCAGATATTTTGTTTGTTTGACTTCTACTTGAAGCTGAAAATGGCAGAACAAATGCCACAGAAAACACTGGGTAGGAATTTTTCTTCCAAAAACAATACTTTCAGAGGCTATTTAAAGTGGAGAAAAAACACAACAACTCAACTTTCTAGAACTTTTAAAACTTGATGTGCAAACATGTATCTTAGAAAATCAGTCAACTCTCAATTATGCAAAAGAATCAACCTCTTTTTATCATTAGAGGTTTTAGGAATATCTGTACATATATTAGATGAGAATATAACACACAAGGGTCAAACCTAGAAGATTTTCATGTCTAAGGCCCCATGAGAGGAAAGGAGTCTCAGGACCAACAAGCTCATGGCAGATGGTAACTTAGAAATGAGGCAGTCTGGTTTCCAACATGGAGTCCTCTTTTCCAACACTTCTTCAAGAAGGCTTCATACTAGTTAGTGCCTTCTGTATTACAAACCACCCCTGAGGATAGTGACTAAAACCAAACATCCTTTATGAACACTGTCAAGTTTAGTCTGGGTACTTTGGGCCAGTTTGGCTTTCCTAGCTGAGGGCAGTCACCCAGTTGGGCCAACTGCTTGTCAGTTAGCTAGATGGCTTAGTTAATCTTGGTCAGTTCCATTTCACATCTTGTGTTTCTGCTTGGAAAATGAGGTTATCTCAGCCTAAAAGTATTGCTCATCCATCCTCAGGTTAAGGTGAGGTTCTTCTCATGGTGGTGCCACAGTTTCCTTGTGTGGCAACTGGAATGGAATGATCGCTGGATTGATCGCTGTCTAGCCAAAGCCTGTCTTAAGGCTGGCCCGGATACAAGGACAGGCAAAAGACAGGAAGACAGTCACTACCTCTGTATTGCAGAATCTATCAATCAAACCACGCCAGAGAGGCCAGTTTTGCAATCAATCAACCACAGGTTAATTAATTTAACCTTTCTTGCCATCCACTGTGCCTGGCCTAGTGCTTCTGTCGTCCCTGGAGATAATGAATTTGGACTTCTTACTGAAAACTATGCAATGAAAACATCTTTTTTCCTTAGGAAAATTTTGGTGATTCAGGGTCATAGTTTTGTGCTGTTGTCCAGAAAAGCATAGTCCTTAAAGTAGATATTCTATCCTCTATTAAAAAGTCACATAGAGATTTGGAGGCAATGTAGGGTGCATAAATTAAAATTGGCTTTGGTGAGAATAATTGACTTCTCAGAGGTGCAGCCAACAGGGAACTGTAAGGATAGATGAGTTTTTACACATCTCAGAGAGAAACTGGAGCTCTTCGTGCTAAATTTAACTTACAAGGATATCATACATACATTTGACAACCTGAAGGTCTTCAGTGTATAGGAATTTTCGCCTTCTGTCTGATATTTTCCTAATTGCTATTTCAGCTGAGATATGTGAGTGAGGCAGCAGAGAATCCCCAAATAACACACAGGCCACTTCATTTTTAGACTTTGATTAGCTACTTTCCCCAGGAGATTGACAGTGAAAAGAATAAGTTATCCAGTTGCAGGGCTTGGTCTGGATAGCCACAAAGGTGTTCTAGGGGAGGAAGTTGAAATGTTTCAATTAAAAACAGAGTAACTTCGAGAGAACCACTAATATGCTTGGGAAAATAGGGAAGGAAGAAATAACACAATACTAAATGGTCATCAGGCTGGAATCTAATGGAGGGCTGGCAAGGATTCAAGCAAAGAACTGAGGGCAATTTGTTCTGTAATCGTATATATATCCAGAGCATCAATTTTGAAGGAGTCATAAGACAAATAAAAATGAAAGTCTTAAGAGTCCCCTTACATCTGAGAGTCTAACACCTGTTAAGTTGGTGCCCTACAGGTTCAAAATTAGGATACAGGAAAAACAGAATTCCAGAAGCAATGTCTTTGTTATATGCTACTTAGAGAGTTTTCCCAGTGTAGGGCCTTATGCATGTTAAGTAAGCAGTCTACCACTGAACTGAGCCCCAGTCCTTATTTTAGTTTTTAATTTTGAGACACAGTCTCACTAAGTTGCCCAAGAAGGCTTTGAACTTATGATTGCTCTGCCTCAACCTCCTGAGTATGTGTGGTGAAAGATTTGCATTACCAGGCCCAGTGGGAAAAACAGGCATACATTTGGGGATTGAGTAAGGCATTATGACCAACATTTCAAAGAGGAGAATCAGTCATTGATAAAGGGACATTAGGTAGATGTCCTGGTATATTTATCCCTGGAAAAACCTTTTATTTTGAATGTCATAGAAGATTTATAATAACACTATAATATTTGATATTTCAAAGCTATGAAGCTTCTTATACTAGAAGAAGTCTTGTCCTGAATTTAGGTGTGGGGCGTGCCCTTAGGTCAGAGAGTGGGGATTTAGGCCCATGTTCCAATGGCTCCAGCCCATCTCCTCCTGGCTGTGTTTCCTTCCCCCACAGAGAAGTATCCTCTCAGGACACTGAGGTACAAATGATTATCTTCAATAGTTCAGAAGTCTTTGTCAGAGTGAATTCATTTTATAAAAATAAACATTTTGTTTTTGATTATTTGTCTACTAAGAGCAAAATATAGTAGATTATTTCATACAAGTCAGTCCCAGGAGGCCTCAGTAGAGCACTGGGAGGGCATCCTGGTCTCTGTTCTCAGGCCACACCAAGATCCAGGAATTTCTTGACACTATCTCAATGCCATTTGCTAATGTCGAGTGTGCCCTCTCTGTGGCCCAGTTATTATTCTTTTTTTATTTTTTATTTTTGTATTTTGCAGGCGGAGACAAAATCCCTCTCTGATACTTGCAACCTTAATACTCTTAACACCCTAAATTTAAACAATTTTCTCAAAAAGTGGCTATTGTCACCTCGTTTCATTTAAGCCTTGTGCCCAGCGCTTGAGTCCTTTGCGACAGCACACACACTTACGACTGAGGAAGACTCCAAAGCCAATTACACACCTCTAGCCCCTCACCTTGCTGCCTCAGTCCCTGAGATGTGGAGCACAAAAACACCATGTTTTAAATTAACATAAGGTCAGGTAGAGAAAATATTTTGGGGTAAAACAGTATAATGTTTTTAATATAATTTAATATAAAATTTTCAATAACCTCTGAAGTCAGAAGAGGGCTTCTGATACCTTAGAACTGGATTTATAGATGGTTGTGAGCCACCATATGGGTTCTGGGAATCAAACCAAGGTCCTCTACAAGAATATCCAGTGCTTTTAACCAACTGAGCCAACTCTCTATCCCAGTGTTTGAGATTTTAAAGCTACCAAGATTCTTATGCTGGAAGTGTTGTCCTGGATTTAGATGTGGGGGTGCTTACCTTGGTTGGGCCCATGCTTTGAAGCCTCCATACTAGGCTTCCTCTGGTTATGCTTCCTCAACAGAAAAGCATCTTCTAAGCCTGGAACATGTGCTAACCTGGGGACTGTAGACTCTTTTACCGCTTACTTCCCAGTTTAGAATGCCTTCCCCAAATACCCCAAGTCAAATTCCAAGGTCTTCACAGGCCTACCCTGGATCTATCCCCTAAAAGTTGATCAAGCAGGAATTATCTTCATTGAGAAGTATCATAACTGGGAAAAGGCCAGGTGTAGGCCTTTGATGTAAATTGATGATTTATGATCCCTAGCTCCTTAGTTAAAGGTAGCTTTAGAAACCAGGAGACCTATTCCTTACAAATGCAATTGAGCTTTTCTTGATGTGTTGGGTATTAGGATGAAGAAATTTTCTGACAAAATGTTCTCCTACTTATGAAGTTATTTCAATTTTTGGAAGAGGTTGGCTAAGTATGCAATAGATTGGAAGTGTCTGAGCTAACACCCCTGCAGAGACCCATGACCAATGATCCAGATTCCCCAAGGCTTGTTGGGTTAACTGTGAAAGATGTTCTATAAGTCTTTTAAAGGACGAGTAGAACTGAGCCCTGTTGCCCACCAAGACAACTTGTTTAACAAGCTATCTTTCTTTTGCTTTCCTCATATCTTTGCCTCACTTTAAGAAACTAGAACACAGGGGTAAAATAACTGAGTCAGTCAACTGGGAATTGGGAAAAGTTTTAGGGTCATATGTTTTCAATTACATAAAGTCAGAGGAAAATAAAGGAAGAGTAGTTTTAAGAGACTTTGTAGTGCATTGTGAATCAATCTAGCTTGCCTTTATTTTATGGAATTAGTACAAAACTTCTCTTAAATCAGCTCCTTGGACTCATAAACCATGTCTTGGTGGGATATGGGCTCCATTCTAGGTTAAAAACCTTGGGGGTTGCCCTTTGCTGTTTGAGAGGACGGAGCAACTAGGGAAGCAAGTCTAACAGAAGAGAGAGATGCTGCATGCCAATTGATCCAGAAGACCCTTGTCCCAGCCCGAGGTAGGTGTGCAAGCATGTGTGCCTATGCATACCTACACAGCAATAGTGTTTCTATGATGAAAGGACAGCTGTCTCCTCCTCCTTTCCAGTTGTGCTGGGATAGGGACAGAGGGTGATTCATTTTGAGAGAGTAACTTGAAAGATAGGCTTATCTGGAGATGATTAGCATAAAACAAAACAAAACAAACAAAACCTGGCACTATATCCAATGCCAGAACCCATGCTTGGAGCATAGTTTATTAAGTGTGTGTTGACCAAGCATATGGCTGGGAAAACGTACACAGTGCTTTTGAAGGTCCTCCCTGTGGAAGTGTGGCTCTATTGCTGCCTCCTTAGTGTGCTGCTCTGGCGGTTTGAATTGGGTGACACTAGGACATTTGGGAAAGAGAGGATGATATTCTTGGAGAGCTCATAGGATTGCTTAAAAGGCAAAAGAAAAGACCCTGACCCAGAGATAAAGGCAGAGCAGTCACAAGCTCACACAGATTAGAATTGGAGGTAGAGGAGGGCTGCTGCAGGCCCTTTATCTGTGGCAATCACATACAGCAAGAGAAAGCAATGCAGAAAGTAGTTTTAAGGGACTCTGTTGAGAATCAAATCCTATTTGGCTTTTCCTATACAGATACCAGTCCACGTTTATCTCTTCTTTTCAGCTATTTTCCTGATCTCGCGCCATTGTTGCTTCGAATACAATGGTGCTGGAGATGGGGCTTTCTATTGGTTTTCAATAAATGCACAAGCAGCCTTAGGTTCTCACAAAGCAGGTGAGTCTTATAGAAAAGAAGTAAGGAAATTATGTTATTTGCTTGATACTAAGAAACACATAAGCCTCTTTTCTGAAGCAGGATGTATTTCCATATTTGACAAAGAATCATAGTTTAATTGTCAAGATTCTTTCTCTTTGATAATAGGACATTTCTTTATTGGCGGTTTGGATGTCTTGACAGTATAAACTGGATTACATGGTATGCAATGCACTTTTACTTTTAAAGGCCATCCAATCAATATTTTCATTCACTTGTCAGCAATAAACTTCCTCCCATAGGAAACACGTGAGATCACAGTGAATTTACCAAGTATTGTACACCTTGGTTTTAAGAGAAAGAAAAAAATACGGGAAAATAAACATTTGATACTTGGTTAAAAAATACACAGACAATGACTTTGTAAATCCACAGATGTGTGCTGCTGCTAACCTGATTGGACAAGCTTTATTTTGCAGTGGGCAGAGTTTAGTGCAGAGACTGCCCTGTTTGCGGAGAGTGTGTCTGTAAGTGCCCACTGTAGATGGAACTTCTACATCAGTCTCCCTGCTCCTTCAAGGCTCAGGGAGGGAGCACCATGGACAAAGAGCAGTACTGTTAAAAGCTGTCCTTTGGACATGATAAGACTGCTGGACACACGAACTCACAGCAGTTGTATTTACTTGCATAGTCCACCAAAGGATCAAGCCAGATGAAAATCCCAGCATGGAGTAAGGGGGTTCCACCTGTGCCCCTGCTCCTAGGTGAGGAGCCATTGGTAGTTGAAGGCTGCTGGGGGACAGAGAGTCACTTTCCTTTGGGAGAGTGGGCACTAGTTAGTCACCTATGTCCTATTGTCTCCACACCCATGCCTATCTCGGCATCACTAACTGGAGCCAATGTTTTTATTTTTTTTTTCAAGGGTGTATGTGACATGTTTTGGGAGGGGATATATGTCAGGGAGCAAGGGGAGCTGGAAGGAAGGAGTAGGGGTAGATATGATTAAGCTACATTATGCACATGTATGAAATTTTCAAAGAATTTTTAAAAAATTTAAAAAGAAATTATTAGAACTATTTCTCTAAGAATCTACATCTTTTTATCAGCCCCCAAGAAGGATGCCCACTGGGAGAGCTCTTCCTAGATAAGATTTTGGGGCAGACAAGCACAGCTGAGACTTGGGTCAAATATCAAGAATGGGGACCTAGATTTTAAAGTAAATATCAACTCAGTTAAAATGAGCAAAAGACTTGAGTAGACATTTCTCCAAAGAAGATGTTCAAGTAATCAGAATGCACAACAAAATCAGTCTTTTGAGCACAAATCAAAGCCATGGTGAGACAGATACCTCTTGTCTCTCTGATAATTGTGGTATCAGTGACAAAGACAAAACAAGAAGGGAAAGCAAGCATGGCTTCATCTGCATTAGGAAGATCCTAAAAAGTGAAGCATAGAGTTACCATGTGACTCAGCATCTCTATTCCTTGGCATACACACACAGTGACAGAAAATGCATTTCCACATCAAGTCATCCAAGTGATTACATAGAGCCTTCTACCCTATATCCAAGTGTCTTTGGTAAAGGAAAGGACTTTGCATGCTACCAAAAGAGAAACATAACCACCAAGCCAGCTACAAACCCTTTGATCTACAATGGTGTCCTGCTGGCAATATTGCTAGGCCAATGGTGGTACAAAGCTTATGGGAGTAACTAACCAACATATGATTTGACTTAAGTCCCACTCATTGAGATGGAGCCCATACCCATCACTTCTTGGGTGAACCAGAGACTAGATAGTCCAGAGATCTAGAGGAAAACTAAACACTACAGGTCTTTTTTTTTATATTAGTGATAAAATAACTCCTAAAGATATTCTGATATACTCATAGATCAGTATATGTTTAACCATCACCAAAGAAGCTTCCTCCTTCAGCAGATGGGAAAAAAAAAACAGAAATCCACAGCCAGACATTATGGAGAGAGAGAGAGAAGAAAGAGAGACCTTGGAATACTCAGCCCTAAACAGGATGACTCCATCAAATCCCTCTCCTCAGAGCTCAGGGAACCCTGTAGAAGAAGAAGCTGAAAGAGTATAAGACCCAGAGGGAATGGAGGACATCATAAAAACACAGCCCTCTAAGGCAATACGAGCAAAGCTCTTATGAACTCACAGAGACTGAAGCAGCACGCTCAGGGCATGCACAGGTCTGTACCAGCTCTTCTGCGTTATCTATTATGGCTTCCAGTTTAGTGTTTTTATGAGATTCCTGAGTGCTTGAATGAGTGGGTCTCTGATTCTTTTGCCTTCACTTGGGCTCTTTTCCTTCTGTTAGTTTGTCTTGTCCAATTTTGATGTGATAGTTTTTGCTTCATATAATTATATTTTACTGTTATACTTTGTTATTTCTTTAGAAGCCTGTTCTTTTCTTGTAAGAGACACAGAAAGGCAGTGGATTCAGACGGGGAGGGGTGGTAGGGATGAACTGGGAGAAATAGAAGGAAGAGAAAGTGTAATCAGGATATATTAAGTGAGAAAACAATCTATTTTCAATAAAAGGAAAAAAAGAAAGAGAAAAGAGGGCTCCTGGGGTTTGTCTTGAGACAAAGAGGCCGGCTGGTATGAACTCCTTTCATCAGAAACTGTTCTGTGTTTTGGGAGTTGGTGCCTTGACTCAAAGATACCATGGAATTGACATTGGATTTGCTGATAGAGTAAATCACAGGAGCACAACTGTGACACAAATTTCAGTGGTGGTTGGTGGTTGGGTTTTCATACATTGCTAACTCAGGAAGTGCCTAAGCTTTGAGACTTGAGTGGATGGCATTCATACTTAGTAATGAGTTGTTTGCATTTCTTCCATCTTTTGAGATGATAGCTAGATGAACCAAGGAACGTATTCACCACAAATATAATATTCATCCACCAAGCACATTGTGGTGAGTGGAGGGATTGGCTTGTTTATCCTGGGGACAACTGGGATCATTTAAAGGCCTTCCATCTCCGTTGGACTTTGACCTTGCTAGTCTAGCTGTAGCATAAGGAAGGGCTTCCATGACTGACAAAGAACTTGGGCAGGTGGGTGATGGTGGCTCCACGTAAGTATGGGTACAGTGACTGATAGAAAGCAGAACATGAGTTATCATGAATTATCATGGGATCAAACCTGACTGATCTGACTTGGCAATTTGTTGGAAAAGGGATAAGGGAGATATATTATCAAAAATGTTGGGGTGTGGGAATGTAGCTCAGTTGGTAGAGCTTACCTACCATACACAACGGCCCGGGTTTGATTGCTACTACACACATCTGCCGGGGCGGCACACCTCTATAACCCTAACACTTGAGAGGTAGAGGCAGGATGGGGAGACAGTCAAGGCTATCCTCCTTCATAGCGAGTCTGAAGCCAGTCTGGGATACATGAGATTCTGCCTCAAAACAAAACGAAACAAAACCAAACCAACCACAGCAAACCACTAATGTCAATGTTCTGTCTTGGGCAACTGGAGTATTCTTTCTCTCTCTTTACTACAAAGAATACGAAGGAGTTGGAGCGGCCATAAGGGTGACAGGAACTGCTGGGTGCACATTGCATACGTAGACTGTGCTGGCGAAAGACAGCTACGTATTTGCAGTTTTTCCTAACTCTTATGTTCTTCCTCAGTGACCACATCTCTGCCCCACAGTGAGACGTGTGCGTGTTGGCTCCTGACTGTGTATCTGGGAAGGAGCTTGTGTCAGCACCAATGAACTCTGTCTGTATGCATGAGCACATGTGACTTCGATGTTTAGATATTAAAATGTTCACTATTCCTTTGTGGCTGTCCCAGAAGGCTTATCTTTGGATTCCAGTTACCACATCATGAGAAATTCTGGGCTGTGGTGAGGGCATTGTGGTGTTCTACCCCGGAGCCTCAGTCTCCCAGACGGTGCATTACCCTATACACGAGTGTCTAGAGTCAAGTCATGAAGCATCTAATCTTCCCCAGGCATGGCAGATAGACAGTGGCAGGCCATTCTTAACTCCACCTTATTTGAATTCCTAACTCTACCCCCTAAATCTGTAACAGATAAGAGATCATTTGGAGCACAGCAATAGATATGTATGTTGCATTTGGGGGGAGGGGAGGTTGCGACATGGACGGAGAACTCACATGTACATTCCTTTCCCCACCAATGCTGTAAACCACGTATTTCACTAAAAACTTGCAAGTGCATCACCCGTTCTCATTTCCATTATCCGTCAAAAACATTTGCTTTGCCTTCCTTAGCTTAGGAAGAGAGGGAGAAGGAAAGGGATGGGCAGAGGAAGGAAGAAGGACCTCCATCATGGGGGTAGCAGCAAGTGCAGTGCCACTCCTGGCGGGTGGTGTCGGGACCACAGCCGTGACAGCCATGCCCTCTGCACAAGCACCACAGAGTCTGGTGTGCCTGGGCACTGGTGTCGAGCAGGCTGGGCATTATGCTCTAATGCCTGGCATTATGTCTGTTCTCACTGTCCTCCGTGTAAAGTGGGCTCTGACTCTAAGAAGGTCCAGCTGGACTGTGTTAAGAAATTTTTATTGTTTCCTTTGGATTTGTGATGAAAGCACATAAAATTACAAGTGGAAGAAACATCATGCCACAAAATTGCATAGAATGATTACAAAAAAAATGTGAGTTATGCATTTTAAATAATTTGAGATAGAATAACACAAATATGTACATTTCTAAGAGCATCAAATATTTTACCCTATCTCTCTCTCTCTCTTCTTAAAAGGCAAAAGTCACAATGTCCAATCCATCATGAACAGTATTAACACAGTGCACAAGGGCAACATTAAATTCAAAGTAATGCAAGCAACGGCCCTTTCTTTTGGAACTTAATTAATGACTGTTTATCTCTTACAGGAGTATTAATGTAGGGTGGTAGTGAAATGTTAAAAACCAAAACACATGGCATGTCATTAAAACTTTGAACACTGATTTACACGGCCCGAACCACATTATTCTCAGTAGTTTAAAGGTGTTGGGAACACAGTCTAATTTAATGCATGACTCTACTCTCTACTATAGGAAAAACCGCAGCACAGAATTTCACACATTCAACAAAAAACAAGGCAAATACATAAAGGCACAAAACTGCACATTATATAGACCCCCTTTCTTTACCTTTGTCTATTTTCAAGTAATATTAATATTATTAATGGATAGTATCACGGTAGTAGTTTTGATGATGCAATACGCACAGTGTTAAACACTACCCCACAACTGCAAAAAGTGTCACTGTACAGATATAAAAAATGTGATTACAGTAAATGACCAAATACAAAACATTGTAAAATGACTAGAATCACCAAGGTAATGAAGTCCAACTACCAAAACAGGGTTTGAAAGTCACGGTTATTCAACCTCAGTCATTATTTGGACTACGATACGATCCAATGTTCTGCAAGAACCACCACCGTGTTTGGTTATGCATGCTGTTATCCGTTTACTCTTCTCCAACTTTTGACAGTCTATGTGTTTGTAAAATGCAGCATTCCATTTGGACCATTTCTGCTTCTTTCTGAGTTAATGCCTTCCCTTCAAAGTGCAAAAGTAGTATGGTTTATAAAAGATTTCTCTTCGGTGGAAGGTAAGTTTTACTAAGTGTCTAATTAACACTCTCGATCCTTCAGATAAAATACAATCATCTCTAAAGGGGATGTGATCTTTTTCCCCTTGTGTCTTACTAGATGTGTGTGTGTGTGTGTGTGTGTGTGTGTGTTTTAATCAAACACTTTCATGGTGTTCGAAGCAAGCCTTCATTTTGATTAAAACTTAATTATGATCCTAGTTATTGCTTAAAGTTAAATAAAATCATTTCCATAAAAATATTAAATTCTTGAAACACAAATTTCAGGACACAACTGGTTTTTGCATTATAAAATCCTTTGCTAAATTGTAACAACCAGACAGGTTCACTTTAAAATAAATTGAAGTCATGAGCACGTACTTGCTGGGCTTTAATGTTCTTTGTCTCTCTTTAAACCATATTTTTCTATATAATTATTATTTCTTAAGGCCTTTTAATAGTTTTTATTAACTTTAACATGATATAATTTCTCTCATTCCCCTTAAAATAAAATAAGAACTTAAAAAGACATGACTAGGTGAAGTAAATATACAAAGTAAAATATAACCAAAGCTTTATTACTATTAGAATAAAATTGAAATTAATCAGTTAGAATTTATTGAAAATAGTAGTAATACCTTTGCACTCTATTTCCTATGTGTTTTTGCATATACTGACCATGAAAACAAGCTCAAAATCTGATCCTGAAAATCCAAGTTTTGATCCTGCAGAAATTTTTAGTAAATTCATATTTTAATTCTAAGTCTACCTCAAGTTGCATCGATGACTCCATACACTGATTTTTACCATTTCCATATAATTTACTATTCATGTAATGCATGTATTTGACCCATTTCTTTTCTGTCCATGCATCCCTGAACTTGCTTTTAAATCTTATGGAAGAGATTTGGGTCACTGCCAATTTAAAAACACACATATACACTCATGCGTATGTATGTGTGTGTGCGTGCACTTTTATGGCTGGGCACATACATGTAATATATACATGGAGATAGTTTATCATTTATACATGTGCATTTAGATAAATATACCTTCCTTTCTACAGTAAAAATAAATGGACCACAAAAACTATCAGACAACAAAATAATCCACTGGAATCTGTTCAGTCTGGCTAAAATCCTGATTAATACACATCAGTTTGCCTCTTACTTAACAGAAAAGACCCATTGTAGTTGTTTGATCATTTCAGGTTAACAATCAATAGATACCCAAAGGTGTGCAGCCAAATATACAACCCATATTGCTAATCATGAAATGGCTTCACTGGGCAATGATACAATCAAGTGATTTTTTTTTTTTTATAAAAGAAAC
Organism: Cricetomys ansorgei; assembly: GCA_026225945.1. Lineage (NCBI taxonomy): Eukaryota > Metazoa > Chordata > Mammalia > Rodentia > Nesomyidae > Cricetomys > Cricetomys ansorgei. Next base: position 34,699,200 of record JAMJFZ010003875.1, on the reverse strand, counting down.
CAGCTTATATGAGTCACTATGGTATCTAATAAAGCCATGTCAATAGCAAATACAGATGCCTCTGTGATAAATAAATTAGCAAACTGCAAGCCACCAGTGCTTGCAAAGCAAAGTATGAAACAATTTATTATACATATTAACTTGAAAACACGGAATTGCGGGGCAGTTAGGGAAACGATGCTTGAAGTGGGATGTTTCCATAGTTCCATAGTGTTAAATGGTGCTATGCACTTCTCAGGCTATTTCTATTACTTTGAAATACTTTACACCAGGGCTTCAGATGAAGACACGTGCTCAAGTTTTCTTCAGAGAAGACATTGTCCTTCATTACATGTTCTATGGTGCCGGGGAGCTGCCTGCTTTAAATTTATTATTGGGAAGAAAAGGAAAATCCTGGACACATGCATCCTTCTCTCGAGAATGGCAGTAGTTTCCGCATGACACATGGAACCCAGGGTATGGGACCTCCACACAGTCCTTCTGGAACTCTCCCTTTGGATTTCAGGGTAAGGGATGATTCTCAGGAAGATGGCCCTGGGCAGTGATCTTTGTCATTAGAGTCTGATGGAGCTTGAACAGCCCTGCGTATCAGGAAGGCCTGGTAGGAACATTACAGTGGAGTATCAAACTCTCTTCCTGGGTTCTCTCCTTCTACCTCCTCACTGGAGGGAGACTTGTGGTTCACCTTTGAGGGGTCTGAGGCCAGGGAGGGAGGGGCTGAGCCGTGATTGCTGTCTTCACTGATCTTCCCTTTCATGGCTTCCTGTACAAACTCCAGAATCTCCAAGGGCAGTCTTTTGAACTTGTCTTGGTATTCTTGCTCCAGCTCCATCTGCAGCTGAGAGACATCAAGAGAGGACAAGGTTTGAGGTCGTTTATAGTTCTCAACCCACCCGTACAGAAACTCTTCCACAGAGATGTGCAAAGGGCACCGAGAGGATAAATTACGGTACTGAGAATGATACCTTATGGTATCATTCACGGTTCATCTCTACTGAGGATGAAGAAACAGTTTAGTAGGACCTACCATTCCTTCACAGCTGAAAATCAAGCTCTGGTCATGTGTGGTGTAATAAACCCAAGGGCTCAGACTAACACAAATAAACGCAACCATGAACACACTCACACACATTTGGAAAAGTTTACAGAAGTAGTATAGATGACTGAAATTCTTACACTTAGGGACTGAGCAATGTCAACAGCAGGAATTGTCAAGGTCAACCACTAACAGGGCTGAGGCAGGCTGAGGTGACTTCAGTGGAGAGGGTCTGAGTGAACTTCAAGGGAGTGGCTTCCGCTCCAGGCTGGGAAGCTAGGCAAATTCTCTCCCACTGATTTGTATGTACCTCAAGCCCATCCGAGCCTTTAAAGAGAAGCCTGGTGGGGTTTTTTTCAAGTGAACACAGCTCACGTACATCATTAATTTTTACTCTGACTTCTTTTTTACCACTTCCTTGTTTCCTTTCGCACTGCAATTATTATGTGTCCTTTAAACTGTTTACAGTTGCCTTTTAAATGTCTTCCATTTTACCTGTTTTATGCCTTGGAAAGTTGCAAGACCTTTTTCAATGCCAAGGAAGTCTTTCTTCACGTACACACTTATGCAGCTGCCTTGATTACTAACGTGGTGGTAAAAGCTGTTTCCTATGCAGAAGTGAAGCAGGGGTGCGTGTGGCGGTGAAAGCCACTGAGTAGGAAGCCTCTGATCTCTGAGCCCAAGGAAACTCCGGATTTAAAATATACCATCTCCTGAAGACAATGCTCCTTTGCTGCCCTTATTAACCTCGAGGCTACCTTTTGTTAAGGGCACCTGGGAGGATGAGGCAGAAGGATCACCACAGATACAAGGCTAGCCTGAGCTACACAGTGGGTTTAAAAAACAAAAACAAACAAAACCCAGAAAATCCTTAAACTCTGAAAATGATTTTGCTGCTTGTCAGCCTCTAAAATGCGCACAGAGCATGTGGGGTTTGACCCTGATTCTCAATTGGGAGGTGAGCGTAGGCCTAGTCTCTGTAACCCCAGCTCCTCCCCATGGTATCAGCACAGCTGGCTCACCTTAGTTATGCTCATTATCGTCTCTTCGAAGCCCCCATCTCGACTTCTGCCACATCCTGGCTGTGCATCCCCCATCTGCAGTAACCAGTGAAGCCTCTCAGGCTTGGCCTTGACTCTTGGACCTTCCATGGTGAAGTCAGTCCTCAGGGCAACTGCCCTTGTGGATCTGAACCTCTTTTCTGGACATTGCCAGCCACTTGACAGCATCCACTTGCTCAGCTCGTTCACTACTGCTTTTAGTCCAGAGAGATTTCGCCAACTTCCATCTATTTAATCTATCTATGTGTAATCATATCTACAAACCTGCAACTCCTAAAGTTTTGAAATAGAGAAAATTTTGGTCAATCTGTGACAAATTCATTAGGATTGACATCTATAAGGCTATTCATTGTCTTTGTGTAGTCTCCTTCTTGTGGTCTCCCCTATGTACTTCACTGCAGAAAGGTTAATTTGTGTGATTAGAAGTACAGACCAGGCCACCCTAGAGCGTTGCACTCATGGTATGTGCAATACATTGTCTTTTCAAATAAAAAAATGTTAAGATTTCCAAAAAGCAATGGACCCCAAGGATGGCAGATAATGGATTCTAGATCTTGTTGAATGACCTCCTCCAATACACATATCAAATGGAGTCTGAAAAAAAATGGCTTAGCTTGAATATTCAAAGTCAACATTCTCCCCTCTCAAGGCAAATGCAAGATATTTATGTGTGTGTGTGTGTGTGTGTGTATTTCTACTGAAACAGTGCAGAGGGGTGCCCCAGCCCCCAGATGCACAGGGGATGATGGAGCAAGGGCATCATGAAAACAGCCCCACATTCTTTGTTGGCTCACAAACAACACTGCAGCATCAGAGAGAGACAGACAATTGTCCTTTGGTCCCCCACTGTTCCAGCAATCCAGCAGACAGTAGGGTTTGGTTAGTGGCTCAGTTGTGTGCAGGACTGAAATCCCACACTGACAGCAGATCTAATGTACTCCCATGAGTCCACAGTCTCCAGTCCAGCACACACTTTCCAAGCAAACTAAGAAAAGGAAGAAGAGCAAAGGAGCCTGCTTGTGGATGAGGAGGGTTGCTGTTTTTATTTAGGTTTGATGGGTAGATCTTCAACTATGAGTGTATCAGACCTGAGCTAGCAGACAGTCTCTCTTAAGATCTAGGAACAAGACACCGTGGCATTTCAAAATGATTCATCATCGTCGTTGTAACTGTCATCATCATCATCATCATCATCAAAAAGAAAAAAAATGAGAAAAATGCGAGCAGTAAACACTTTTTAAATACACTGGTAATTTGATTCCTATAAAGACTTAATTTTGATGATTTAATTTTCATAATGATGCTTAACAATTATTACCATTGACCTAATTGTGGCTAAGTCATAACTATCTGAACTTTTCCTTTTACCATGAGGTGGAAGCAGATTTTATTGTATTCTAAACTAGGCCACTGCCTCACAGTTTAGATGAAATGCCATGTATGCCACTCTTTAGGAAAAGTCATTCAATTATTAATAAACAAATTTAAAATTGTATTTACTATTAGATGTCAAGTTAGATACCTTTCCTTCCCCTTTTCTCGTCTTATAAACCAATGATTTGTTCATTGCAAGGAGGTATAAAAAGTATACAGTGGAATTTCTGGAGCCATTCCCAGAAACCCGTGTCCACTACGAGTTAGTGCAGCTCAAGGGCTGTTGATTACAGGGGTCAAGAAAGTCAGGAGAATGAGAGAAGCAGGCTGCATAAAAGAGAGTAGGAGGGGTGGGTATGGAGCCAGAAAAGACAGGATCCAACTAAAGGTGGTGCCAGCAACTTGGTTCTAGCTCAGTCAAAAAGAATTTGAAAATTTTCTGCTTCAGAGGAGAGTGTCTGATCCTCACAGGGAAGTCTCAGTGCAGTGATGGGGTTTGGAGACAGCTACTGATGTATCACATTTGAAGACAGAATGAGCACTGGAGCCCACATGTGGGCAGTTTCTCCTCACTAGAGTCTGCATTAACCTGAGGGCTGAATGAGCAGGGTTTGGGCTCTCCTTCAACATGACTGGCAGGAATGCCTGGGTGATAGTCTTTGCTATCATCTTCATCATCTTTATCTTCATTCCACATCAAGTGGAGAGCAAGCCCTTTCTCCTGCTTCCTATGAATTTTGTGCTACAAATGACCTGTAAGTGAAGCTGGGCAGATCCTACAAAACTGGTTTTCCCTGTACCTGCACAAGAAGCTCTCAACTTAGGCTCCACGTGGTCTGAAACCAGAGCATTTACATGCCAGGCAGACAGCATTAACTGTGTGTGGTGACAGAAGGTGGGGCTGTAGTCTCAGCTATTCCAAGACGTGAGCCAGACAAGTTACCTGGGCATGAGTACAAGATCAGTCTGGATAAAGTCTTAAGGTCTTATTGCCCAAAGCTGCCCTTGTTCTCCTAGGGGACAGCATTTACTTACATTTATTTTGTGCTACAAGTATTTGCTTTTATTTTTTTAAAAAAATCCAAAAAATACTTTAAGACAAAAAGAAACAGAGAATAGGATAAAAGAACTACATACATAGTCTTTGATTGGCTAAGTCTATCTTTGGGAATCTGGTACAGACATCAGCATGAGGGTGTTCAAAGAATTAAGGTACTGTTTGTAAAGGCAAAATAGATAAACAATAGTGAAAACAAAAGTATACCTAACATCAACCCTTGTAAATAATCTTAATTATACCTTCCTTTGCTTAAACACACATCTTCTGTTATCTTTCTCTATGTCTGCTGGATTATTTGAAACTGGTTTAGACATCTTGAATATCACATATCGCCTGGAAATAAGGACACTTTCTTACATAATGGCAGTATCTTAATCACTTTCAGAAAGTAATTATTGTTATTCAAAGTTTTTAAATGTTACCTCTTCCAAATCCTTTCCAGCTTGCTTTTAGATCAGACCCTAGAACTCATATATTGTATTTTCTGTGTCTTTCTCAGTTACTCCACGCCAAGTATATATCACTGTGTTTTTGTGACTTAGAGTTTAGAAGTACCGTCTAATTTTCCTACCCACATTCTGAGTTTGTGTGGTTAGTTGCTTCAGTGTTGGCTCTTGAAAACTAGAAGCTGACTCTTGATTTCATTACATGGAAGTTCAACATTTGACTTGGCAAGAATTCTCAACAGATATTTGTTTCTATCTCCTATTACTACATCTTTGTGGGTACCTAGGTCAGCTAGTTCTAGTATCAGATGATGTTATTTGATACCTAGATAACTTGGTAACTGCTGCACCTTGATTTTTCCAAGACGTTTTTATACTTTCAATCGGCAGTTAGGCTGTCAGGTCAAATTCTAGAGAGGTACGAAGTCTCCTCCATACCTTTTTATACAATTGGTAATTCTTTGCTATTCATTGGAGGTAGATGGGGATTTCATATTTAGTTGGTATCTTCTGTAATGAACAGCAAGATCCTGTCTCAAAAAGCAAAACAAACACCAGTGTACACCAGTGAGTTTTCAACATGGACTAAAGTTCTTCCCCAAAGGGAAGTCAAAGGTTCAAGGTTTTGTTGCTCCTTTGATTACAAATTTTCTGAATAAGAAGTTGGGAGAGTAATCATTCTTTAAAGTTACATAATTTTTCTTGTTTTTCCCTCTCTCTCTTCTCTGTCTGTCTGTCTGTCTTTCTGTCTCTCTCTCTTCCTGAAATAACTGCACTACAGATAATTTGTTTTTACCAATTCCTTGGATTTAATCCAGTTCTAACAGTTTTGTGCTTCCTGTTTGTTTATATCAAATCTCAAATATCTGCTGTGTGACAGTGGAGGCCCTTTCAGGTTGGCTCTGAGGTCTGTGAGAATGTCCCTTTTTGGTTTTTGAGTTTTTAATTGCTTCTGTAGTGTGTGTGTGTGTGTGTGTGTGTGTGTGTGTGTGTGTGTGTGTGTTAGATATCCAGACACTTTTGCATGTTTCCTGCATCAAACCTGAAAGCAGCTGCTTTCTGAGGAAACTCTGCTTCCTCCCATGAAGGCTTTGATAAACCCAGCCCTGGTTCCTGTTCACTGCTTTCAGTCACTGATTGCAGGCAACCTCACTGGATGGATAGGAACTACATTTTGAAAAGTCCTTGGTATATACTGATATTTCAAATGTCTTTACTTGCTTTTGCTTTTAGATAGAGTCCTGCTACATAGCCAGGCAGGCTTGGAACTATGTCAACCAGGCTGGTCTTGAACTCATGTTCTTTCTGATGCTTCTGCTTCCTAAGTGCTGGCATAGCAAATGTACAGCACCATGTCTGGCTTCAATGTTAAATATAACATTATAGTTTCTTCTTAACTTCTTCTTCTTTTTTTATTTACAGTGAATATTTTTCCTCCTGATAGTACTATTGTGTTTATCTCCATGCTTTATGTCAAGTGTACAGGACGTTTCAATATTATGATGTATTAAAATAACCAAGTGACATTCAAAGTTTTCTGTGATTCTCTTTATACCCAGAATATATCTGACTAGGAATAAGTCCCCTGTTAAAAGTGAGCCTAAAATAATTTCAGTCCTCCTGTGGCTGTGTTGCCTTTGACAGACACACAGCTAGTCTGTTCTCATTAGATCTTTTAAGTTATTTTACTCTTTTTTCTTTTTAGCCAATAGTGGCTGCCATCAATACTTAAAAAATTCAATTCCTGATAATCCTTTAAACCTCTTAAATTATATCTTTTTGCTTTTGAGAGATAGTTGTAGATATAGTACTGTAATTATCTTGTACAAAATTTATTGCTAAAGATATTGAAAATAGTAAAACAGGTTAGTAAGAAACTAAAAGCCAACCAAGCACAAGTATTTCTGCCAAAGGTTTCTACTTAACAAATGATGATAAAGCCAAGTGTAAACTAATAACTGGATGTGAAAACAGGGAAGTGGGAATGCTAGGTAATGTGACATCATACTACTAATGTGGTAACTGTAAAACCCACCTCGACTCGTACACATCTCTGAGTATGAGAAAAATATAGGCATACAGAACTACTTTGAAAGGACACATGAGAACATAAACTGTGTGGGGATACTGAATATTTTTAGTTTTTCTATTTTCTACTTTCATAGTAACATGATTATTTTATTTTGGGCATGAAAATGTCTTTCTAGAATGAAAACAAAATCTAATGTCTGTTTTAAAAAATATATGAGACAAAGGCAGAAGTCTGGATGTGTGATACAATGATGATCACAGGGTATATAGTGTTCTAGCTTTAACTTCACCAGCTGAATGAACGGATATTTAAAACAACGCAAAATACCTTCCCATAATACATTCACAGAATGGGTAGTTTCAGACTTCCCTGAGCAGCCTCGAAAGGCCCTGTTTAATTCTTAGAATAAGCTTATAAAATTTTAGAGAATTATAGAGTGAGGTTAGTCAGGTTACCTGACATCATTCAAAAGTACCATGTTGGAAAAGTAGATATCATGTACCCTAATCATGCTAGTTTTCATTTGTATTCCTCTAAGTTTTCTTAGAATTAGTTACATGAGACTTTGAATCAACATGACTGAGTCCATAAGAAATTCCTTTTCAGTCTAACCACTGAAAAATGTTAAATAAAACAGAACAATGACATTTACTTAAATTCCTGGCTGGGTTTGAATATAAGAAATGAAAACTCCTAAAGCATGAGAATAACAAAAGCTCTCCACAGTAAAAAGCTTCTTGGGTACAGAGTGGAGTCTCTATCCTGTAGGTTAGGCTTCTGGGTTCTACCAGGATGGGTGAGAAATCCCATGTAAGGTCAGAAGTCTCTATCCTTGAGATGAGAATAAGGAAAAGGTATAGGCAAAGAATATAAAATGATTAGTGGGGCCTATGGAGGAAAAATATTTGCCAAGGGAACTGGAAATCAGAATCAACAATAAAAAATGAGTGCAGCTTCCAAATTCAAATTACTGATGTGAATAAGGAACCAGTGCCAGGAAATCTAAGCTGAACTTAACTGTTCAGCAACTGTTGTAACCTATAAGGTTTCTGCAGAGAAACATCAAATTCAGACATGTTGCTTTCCTTCACAACTGAGGCCAGAAGTGAGCCATAGAGACAAGCAGGTGCCAGTAACCATGAACTGAAGTACAGAATCACAGACATCCCTAGTGGAATCCAGCTTGTTGGGCTTTGTAATTCAAGGTTGCTATTGGCAACAGAAGTCTAACAAAAGAGCAATGTGATGATCAGTACATTTCTAGGTCAAAGGAGCAAATATTTGAGATATGAAATAAAAAAATTAGAAGAAGAAAGATTTCTCGGTTTAAAAAGAAGAAGAAAAAATATGGGCATTTCATGTTAATGTGGAAGAATACAATGAGTTCACAAGATAAGTCTAAGTATTTTTACTAGGGGCATGAGCATACTACATACCTGTTTTTTCCAAAATTTCCCAAGTAATTATGTTTGTTGTAAACAATAAAATTAACTTTCATCTTATAAGCAAACATCAACTGGCAAGAGGGTTTATTGTAAAGGACCTAAATGACATTGTGAATTACACTGTTGCTAGAGACTTACACGAGGTGGATAATTAATGGGCTAGATAGAATTCTTCCTCCAGGTTTGGCATCGAATGTGTACATCAAACAAAATTGACCATTGGAAGCTCATTTGTTCTACTGGAGTTTCAACTGTCATACATAATTTTTAATGTTTTTATTATGGTAGTTTGTGTGTATGGGAGTGTGTGCATGTGCATACACCAGTGTATGTACAGTCAGAGACCAACTTTCAGGAGTCTGTTATCTCTTCTGCTCTGGGTTCTGGGGATTGAACTTGGGTCATCATGCCTGTGCAACAAATGCTTTCATGAACACAGCCACCTCAGTGGCTCTTCAACTGTCACAAATATAAAAGGAAGATTTACTATAGTGATTTCCTCAGGCTAATGTTAAAAGGCTTAAATGAGACCATGTTTAGCATATTGTGGTTGCCTAGTAATGAATAGTGTAGACTCTTATTTCTAAAAGGAGACAAGGAACAGGATTTGTGCACAAATGCATCTGGTACCCTGCCTGCCAAGTGACAGTGTTCTTTCTAATTATACTCCTTGAGTGGCTACTCAGCAAATCCAACATGGTCATGTTTCTTCTTGGATCTCTCTTTTTGGACTGGCTTACTGTTGATTTTGATTCATTTATCAATAAGTAATATTTTTTTGTGTGATTTGATGCCACAGGGGAGGAAGGACTAAGAATCCTTCCAATATAAAAAATGATATATGTATGGAGAAAAGAAAATGCCAGCCGAAGGAATGCCACAGACTGGGATAGGGTGTGTGAGTTGGCAATGAAGCCTAGATTGTGACCTTAAAGTGATACTGGAAATATTCATTTGAGGAGTTTATAATTAAAAGTTGGGTCTCATATGATCTATCAATACTCTTGTCATTATATCTTGGGGTGGAAGCTCTCGTTGTACTCCCTTTTTCTGTAGAGCAAATGATAAATGGCATTCCTAGGGCAGAGAGTTCTCTAGCTTAAATTTTCTTTTTGGTGCTCCACCTAAAGGTGTGCTGTGTGTGTGTATAAAAGGTTGATTCTTAGGCTTTGAATCAGCTCTAATATATAAAAATGCAATCCTCGGTCTATTTTCTTCATACCAAACCAACCATAGATCACAAGTGCGTAAGTGAGACATAACAAAAACAAAAAGCCATGCAATGTATAAAGAGACACTGTTGGCAAGGTTTACTGCTAACGTTTGTACAAAGGAAGTAGGGTTTGTCAAGGTTCAGAATCTGAGCCACTAGATCTGCGATGGGTGGTGAAAATTTGCATTTCTGACCAGTCCCCAAAATGTCCAGATGTTTCTGATCTGATGATACTTTTATTACACCAGTTTAGACAACAATCAGTAATCTTTGGACAGTTTTTGCCTGTTGAACATTCTCTCCTCTACATTATTTCAGGAATATGTAAATAAATAAGTACACACACAGACACACACACACACACACACACACACACACACACGTCTGAAAGACTTTCTGGTAAATCTCTCCATTATAGATCTTTGGAGTATGTTGTAATACTTGGGGTTTGTTTTAGTGCATTCACTGGGTGGATCAGGGTGAGGGGCAGAATGAGGGATGCCAAACGTACAGGGGAGGGAAGGTGAGGAGCCAAGGACAAGGTAGGCAAAACCCTACATTGATCCTGATATTGAGACAATGAGAGAGATAAAATGGAAACTAGAAATTGTGTGATTTTTCCAGCACAGTCCCTTATGTGCTTTTGCATCTGAAACTGTATTTCAAGTCAAAGATCAAATGCAACCTGACACAGCTCTTACATGTGCCATCTTCTTTATACCACGGTGGAAATTTGCTCTTCAGATGATAGAGAACATGAGGAAATTCTGGCGCTTTTCCCCTTAGCTCCACCTTCATCCCTTCCTCACCATCCCTTTCCAAATATGCCCCTCCTCAGACATAACTATTTCTTAACACAGTCCATACTTTAGACGTCTGAGCTTTGAGCTGTCTTTCAAATTCTCTTTTGCAATTATCTCACAGGCACCTGGAGATTACTGCAGAAACCTCGGAAAGGAATGTTAGCAATTATCCAGTCAAATCCTACAAGATTTCAAAGTCTTGGAAAGGGACTTTTGAAATTATACAGTCAAACCCTTTCTTTTTAGTAAATGCAAACTTGTGGCCCAAAGTAGTTAGTGGTTTCTAAGAATATAGGGTTCACCAGTGGCAAGGTTAGCGCTAGGATCTAGTCAGTTCTCTTCTGTGGCAGACTGACTGGATGACTAGCCATGATATTCCACTCATCTCTGTATTTATAACCTTTGCCTACAGCTAAGTTCCTCATATTAAAGGTGTAATATGTATTTTTGTGTGCCTTTCAAAATGAAGAGGCTATGTGGTTTGTGTTGGCCAATCGTATGTTATCAGATAGAGCCTAAGCAGAAGTATAGAAAAAGTCTCATTTAGCTTTTATTACAGCTCTTCTGCAACATCCTGGGATTCAGTAGACAGTGAGACACAGCTTAGACTGACTGTTCAACTTCGAGCAGATAACGAAAGATGCAAGCAAATACACAAAAGGTCCATAGCGATACCTACCCGCTAAGCTCAGTCACAAGGACCTAAATCTTAGGAACTTGTGAGTCACATGACTGTTGTTGAATGCTAGAGTGATTTATGTCTTCTGTATAATATCGTTATAGCATTTCTTAGTGAGTTTCATGATATTTCTCAAAAGGTCTATAGTTGTGGCAGAGAATGGGTTCTTTACCATGGTCCACAAATAGGACTTCTGCTGTGTGTGTTTACATAGAGTTATATATGTAACCGTATCGAAGCCATTCAGCATCTAGAAGCAACTCATACTACAACTGAAGGCAGTGATGGTCTACTGAGCCAACCACTTCATCTGTTCTGTGGTGTAGCTCCAGGACTCAGAAGTTTTGTTCTGGCTCCATTTTCTCTCTTCATTGGATGCTTTCTTTGGACTCAGCTGTCATCTATTTGAGCTAATAATAAACATGATTATGAATGAGGAAAGTAATTTTGATTTTTCTAAACATACCATAGACACCTTGTTTAATGGGAAGTTAAGACTGGGCTTGAAATGCCAAGCAAAAGTCTACAACTTTGAAGACCTGTTCTTTGGTTGAAGGCAGTTTAAGAGAATTATTTGGTAATATGGAGGAATAAATTTTTAGTACATTAATTTAAAAAAATCCCATCATTCATGAAATTAGGTAACAGAAGCTTACCACCTAAGTGACTTAGAAAGGAATTATGATTTGAACCTAAATTCTGGCCTTCTAATCCAGGCTCCCTTCCCATTCTTCCAGATGAAGCCCTTACTTAGGAAAGACAAAATGTACAAAGATCTTAGTAACGGTATGTGCCAAAGGGGAGACTAGCAAATCATTCCAATATGCTTTCCTTGAGTGTCTGGGATTTCAAAGTTGCCTTCCTCCGATAAATGGGGAGTCTGTCACTGAAAAGTGACCTCAGAGAAGGACCCTATGGCAGTCTAACTGACACGCTGTCCTTTTAACTAGAGTAGGATTCTCTGGAAAATAATAAGGACTCCCAACCATGTGCCATTAGCCCAATCTATTTTGAAACCCTCTCTGAGTGTTCCTATCTGTGTCTATCCTGTTTGGAAGATGCTGGCTTTCCCCTCTCCCTGAGTAATTCTTTTTTAGTAATTCAGCTTTTAGAGGCTGTTTATTTGCTCAGCTGGCTGTTCTTCTGTTTGCCATTAAGAGTCTAATTTAATTTGACTATTTCTGTAAAGAGCCAGAGACTATAAGAAAGGGCAAGCAAACGGAAAACTGGAATAAGGAAAAATCATAGTTGGAAAAAAGAAAAAAAAATATTTCAAACTATGAACAATCTGGCAAATTGCTAATAAACAAGGAAACACAGACCCGGAAAAAGAATTACAGTAATATAATGACTGCAGTAATTACAATTCGCCGAGTGCTTACTGTTCTTAGAGCTTTTCATGTAGAACAATACGAACTTCAGAGTGTCTGAACTGAGGTATCGCTGGAGCCGAGAAATAACATGAATTTGTGAATTAGATTTGGGACGAAGCAACAGAGACAAGGCAACTTTATCATTTGTGGAGAAATGGTGTTTTATCTCCTGCTTAAAATACTAAAGCAGGGAATTCTGACATATACCAAAGTCATGTAAGAGGCTCAGCTGACTCTGCTAGTTGTTGTTACTAGTGCATAACACCTTACTTACCTGGACTACGAGGAGCAAGAACATGTCTGCCAAGGATGATTTATGCCCCCTAGAGAGGTAGTAAGAGAGGAACTACCAAAGGAATTCCATTTTTCAACCACATAACCTAACCCCTAAGATGATCAACAGAAAATCTTAAGGCCTAAAAGACTACTCAATGGGTAATTCTAGATTCAGCAGCTTTTTTTTTCTACCAAGGGGAGGTATAAAATTCACTTTCTGAATTTAATTCTTACAGCAATCAACATTTATAGCAAGTCTATGCTACAGATGGTAAAGGCAGCTAACTCAGATAAGCTGAGTCTCAGTGGAACATTCTCTGTAACTCTTGGGTTCTCAGAAAGCTTTTCAAAAGAAAAGACCTGCCCTGGTGTGGACCTCAGCTCAAGTAAGAGTTTCCATTCTGAGTATGCCTTGATGCTGGCTCCTTTTAAGACCTAGGAAACACGGTAAGAGTCCAATCTCTGCCCTAGCAAGCACCACTGTCTTGACTCAGCCTGAGCATTGCATTTTGAAAACAAGAGACAGGCTCTGTCACACGTCCTAGAATGAACTCAGAAGCATCCCTGGAGGGTGCCCTTCTCTTGATCACCTAAAATTAGATTTGGTTTTTCTTTTTCCTAAGTGTATATTTCAAGAGTGGTAAGCTGTCCTAGGGTTTTATCAGGATAATTGATTTTGGTGCTTAGGGAGTGAGTATGTCCTAATTATATAGTCACTCCTAAACATGATGTTTATGTCTCTTGCTTAAATTGCTGTAGTTTAATGTTGACCATTTACAACTCAATTTGAAAGGGACCCGGGTACCGTTTTCCTGGTTTCATAGGCATTTGAAGGACTCTGAGTGCCAGGGGCCTAAATTCTCCACCCAAAGTGAAATTGAAAATGATGACAGGATTTCTCAGGGACAGCAAAAACTGCGCCAAGAGGGAGGTATGTGAGCGAGAGGCCTGGGTGGGAACTGTGGTGAACATAGAAGGCATGTCTAGGCTTCAAATGGCAGTCACCCAGTCTTCCATGACTAGATTAATGTCAGTGAAATGCATGCACAAGTATGCCTTATCTGGTTTTTTTCAAAAGACAGAAATATGATTTTGTATTAACTCTGAGTTTTCAGCCTTGGCCTCTAAGTTAGAAATTCACAAAACATGAGACAGATCAATAAACAACTTCTGTAGAATCTGCATAATATACTCTATGTGTTTGACCTTGAGACTCAAAGGCCAGGGCCTCTTCATGTAGGGTGGGCTTCCATCTTTTACTTGACTCTCTAAGTGGAGATGGGTGTGTTTAGGGCAAGTCATCTATCACTAGCTAGAGAAGGACTCTTTCATTACCCTTGAATATAGTTAGTGAAGAATGAAGACAGCTCCTTCTTTTCCTGTTTCCTTGTTTTTCACAATGGACATGGTATATGTTACCACCCTGTTCAGAATGGGAAATCTGACAAACCAAACCAAAAGGCATTTATTTAGGAATGTTTGTTTTGTCTTCTAGATTCTCCTGATGGATTCAATTTTTTTCAGAAGGTGTATAGAGGTGACTTTGAGTAAAAAGAAGTCATTTCACAGACTTTATCTTTAGGGTCCTCTATGATAAGTCCATTTAAAATCATTCTATATCTATGAGATTTGCACTCCGTTATCTTCTCCTATATTGAATTAAACAGCTAGCTAGTTGTACAGGAACAGTTGGAAGAAATTTTTATTATTTTGGTTTCTTTAAAAACTCAAAATGACGTTTGGATTAGGTTGTGTTCCAACCCAGGTGTGGTGGATGTTTATGAGTTGGATTTGGAATGTTGGATGCAGGTGGCTATAGTTTGGTTAGGTGCAGCTGTTCTGGCACCTGTAGCTTGTTTTGGGGATTGTGTGTCGCATGGGTTTATGGGGAACTTTTGGCTTAGGGTATAAAAGATCTGAAGCCCTAGAGTCGAGTTTGGTGTCAGTTGGTGGTTCATTGATGGAGGAGTTGTTGTTAGTGTGTTCATTCTTAAAAGAACAAAGGTTGGAGGGACTGAGTTTACAGATCATGAGCTGAGACATTAGTCTGACTCACTGTCAGCTAGACCTCTTCCAGCTTGGGACAGCCAAAAGGAAGCTGTGACGATTTCTACATTTTTCTCATACTATATCAAGGTCTCTTGCAAAAGCGGTAAAGATTTCTTCCTATCCTTCCTTTCTCTTTCCCTAAATTGAGGGTAAAAGATTGTAGCTTACTGCTACAGCTAGCCTCAAAGTTTGTATCATTTTGGCATCTGTTACAGCTAGCTAGAAGTATCTAACCTAGCAAGACGTTTACATTTCTAACTAGAAGTTCATTGGAGTTTATTGAGATCTACAGAGTCGGGATCTGGCTAATCTTACTGCTTAAATTTTTTTTTTCATTTGCAAGTTCTTTATAACTTGTTATAACTCAGACCCAGAAAGAGAAACACTCTTTGTTCACTTTTACTTGTGGTTCCCAGCTCAGATCCAGGTTATGAGTACATAAGCTGAAGTAGCTGAAGAAACAAGAAAAATAGAAAGTGAAAGTGTGGTGGAGGGAGAGAGAAGGAGCTCAAGGGTGAGAAATAGCAAGTAGTGGGTCCTATGGAGGGGAAGGTGAAAAACAAGAGGATTTAGCTGGGGAGAAGAGATGGCAATACAGTGAAAGGGGAGGGAGAGGGACTAAGGATGTTTGGAAAGGGCATAAGGAAACATTTTATTTTCTATTTACCTAAAATGATATATTATATATAATATATTATATATATATATATAATATATATATAAAATATATTATATATATATATATATATTTATGATGTTATGCTACTAGGGGTGATAAGCCCCACCTTCTTCTCACAAGAGTCAGAGCCTAATAGATATTCTAGTGCTACATATGAGAAACTTCCTTGTGAGTTTTGGTCAGGAAAGTCCAAGACAATCCTTCACACCCAAGAGACTATTGCCCTTGCTCTTGACTACTTCGAATCTGAAGGTCAGTCCCACTGCTGAAGACACCACACACTCTGAATATAGGACTTGCAGGGTGTGAGATGGATCTGACCTGGAAGCCTCCTTCCTGTGACCCAGCTCTCATAGTACAGGAAGGTGCTATGCAAGCTGCCAATGGAGAAAAGCAGCCAATACTTCTACCCAGCTGTAGTATCTACATAACACAATAGTAACCAGCATGGCAAATCACTCCTAAAAGTGTAATAGTGGCACTTTTAGTGGAAATAACCAGTAACTGATTAATGGAACTAAGGTCTGCTTAATAGGAAAGAATTCATGCCTGATGATGTAAACATAGGAACTATCCATGACTGATGAGGTCATGGACTCTAGGGGAGAAATGGCTGCTGTCTTTCCTAAACTAATATAATTTGTAACTACAACCTAAGTACTTGTCCTTATACAACATGGGTAAGTGTAGTTCTCATCTCTCATCAAAGAAGCTTCTTTTTGAAGAAGACAGATAATGGTACAGAAAGCCACAAATGGTCAAAATGCAGAGAACAACTGACTTTGGGTGCCAAGTCTGATATTACAACTACAATACAACCCTACACTTAAGGTTCAGGGAACACTGTGAAAAAAAGGTAGAAACATTGTAAGAGTTAGAAGACCTGGCTATATGTTGAGAGACTATGTCTTCTATATAGACAGAAGCTGCACCTATGAAATCTTAATGATAACGTTAATCAAACAAAGACTTGAACAATGACAACACTAGTTGACATGCCAACAAGGGTGGGTTAAAAATCTCACAAGTCTCCACCTTTAAGAGTTATTAGCAATTAATTGTTGCCAAGAGATAGAGAATCAGCCTTCTCTAGGAACAAGACTCTGGTAGGTTATCCGATATCAAGCGGTCTGCCCTAAGTACCTATGAGTAACACTAAACAGACTCAGCAGGTTGTGTTTATATATTTATATGTTCATATACATGTAACTATAATGGCTGAAGTAAAAAGAAAACAATAGACAAAAATATAAGAAAGTAGAGGGAGGGCTTAGAGGTAGAGGAAGGAGAACAGAGGAAGTAGAGGAAGCCAGATAGAGTAATGGGTGATTTAAGATTATCAAAGTGAATAATTTAAAAAAGGAAACCAAAAAAAAACAAAAAACAAAAACCAAAAAACAAAAGGTATGTAGGGGCACCACTGTGCTTCAATTCCTTTGTCAATGTGGCCCCAGCCTGTGATGCATGTTATGAAAGGAACCTGATATTCTGAATTTCCACAATGTCAAAATGAGCTGTCTGTCAACTGGGAACACTTATGCATGATTGTTCTATTTTATGAAGCCAATTTTGGCTCTGATTGTCATAGCAGCTAGTTTATATGAATACACTTGGTCACACATAATTTATGTTGCATAATTTATGCTGAAATGAATGAAATGATGAATATACACTAGGACATTATAAATGTTTCTCCTATTCATGATTAACCTTTATTAGCCAATTTTTACACCATAAAGAAGGACTCGTAAAGTTGCTGGCTTTTTTACTTATCTTGAATTTAAAGTAAAAATTAGAGAATAATGCTGACCATAAATCTTAAGTACTTTAAAGCTACAAGGAGGAGCTTCATGGCTATAAGATGGAGCTGGTGTTATGAAACCCAAGGTCCTTATTACTTCACATCAATCTTTATCACTTTCTTTTCTTTTACAAGGAAACTACAGAAATAGGAAAATTTGCCTCATTCTTCCATTAGTGGGTTAAAATATACAGAATCTATGGTTTCTAACTAGAGTGAAACTAATTTTATAACCACAGGGTCAGGCGACTTCAGTGAAGTTTTATTGTAAATCAGTTTTAAAACACTACTTTCTTTTTTTTCTTCTGCTTGAATAACAAAGTAGAGATAAAACTCAGAAGCGTACTTTCTTGCACCTGCCTTGTTAGGGGTCCATGTCTTGGAAAGGACTCAAAAACGTGGGATGGGTGTCTCTAAATCACTCGACGCAGGGAGTTAAAATCCTTCCTGACAAATCCTAGATTTATGCATGGTAAACAGCACGGGAAAGCTATGATTCATCTTACTGGTGACAGGAAAGTCTCTAGGGTTCCACTACACCTGTCCTGTTCTCAGTTAATCACATCAGTCAGACGGCCACCCCAGTCTCACATTATATACAAGACGTGCTTGGCAGTGGGCAGTGAGCACTAACCTGTGATTAATTTTCTGCTTACACTTAATGCTACCTTCACTACTTAATACACGTGCTGATTAGCTCATATAGCCAGATTTTTAAAGCATAATTCTCTGTACTTGGCACTGTGGCACAGGATAGTCATAGAGACAGGAACAAGAAACAGCGCTGATTTTACAGAGTCCTCAGACTAGCAGGAAAATGTCATATCTAAAAAAAATAGTGTGGTATTCTGTCAAGTACCATGCTAAGATTCTACACAACAGGCAAGGCAGGAGGGAGTTGGGGGGCAGTCACCTGTCCTTGACATCATAGGGTAGGAATTACTCAAGCCCAGAAGTGTTGGACATCATTAAATGCTGGTTCATTTGCATATTTTTCTAGACAACAACTATTTAAAGCTCAATAAAACACTGTGCCACTTCCATATTCATCCAATTACATTCCAAAATGGCTACAAGAGGAAACTCAGGCTGGTGAGGCAGGAGGATCATCAAGAGTATGAGGTCAGTTCCCAAACCAGCTAAGGATATGCAGTAAGACCTCTTGCCTCAAGAAAACAAACAGCAAATATTCAAGAATTCTAAACACTTTTTAAAAAAACCTAAATATGTTGTCTAATCTTATGCTAACTAAAATAAAACACTTCCAGGTAAAAATATCCCATGGTAAAGCAAAGACAAAATAGTTTAATCAATCATAAAATCATAAAAATTATTATGCATAATTTGTTATGTGATATATAAATGCCACTCAGAAGATGTATCAACATAATTCCTATAAATGTAGTCTTCCATATGAGTCACTGTTTCAACACACGCTAATGGAAAGTGAGTATAAATATGACTTTATTGGTGACATGGGCCTGTAATCTCAGCTACTGAAGGGGCTGAAGCAGGAGAATTACAAGTTCAAACCCAGACTGGGCAAGTCACAAGACTCTGTCTCAAAATGAAAAAGTAAGAAAAGGGCCAAGGATGTGGTAGAACACGTGTCTAGCATGCATTCTGGTTTCAACCCCCAGTGGGACCAAAAAGAAAATAAATATGACAGACCTCAGCTTCCATGAAAAATTTCAACTTTGAGTTGTCTGCCTTCTTGGGAGGTAAGAAGGTCCCCTGTTTAATGCTTGCAGTGAGAAGTGGTTTGAAAATGTGTCAGGGCCTCTTCAGTTTCAGTAACTGAAGAGGACAAAGCACTTCTGGTAACACACTAATGACACAGCACAGGAATGTTCAGCACAGGCCAGGCAAAGCACATGAGCACCCAGAGACTCAATGTCCCCAGAACTATCAGTGTTACCAAGAATCTTATTAGAAATGCCAATTCTCACAGCCTCTGTCAGCTGACAACCAGGTAGGCATTCACCTGCAAAACACTTGGTTCTGTTCCCACAACTGATTCTTCTGTAGCCCCTCCCCACTCTCTTCTAGCTCTGCTGCCCAGGCCAGCAAGACGTGTGGATAGCCCCCAGTGCTATCACAACCCAAGCCACCTGAAGGACCAGTCCCCAGCACCTTCACAGCTCACTCCATTGGAAGAGCTAACACAGGCCAGACCAACCAGTCAGAAGAACGGCACAGACCAGGACAGCTAGCCAGAAGAACACTAGCCAAGTCCCAGTCCCTAACGCAGGTAGAGACTTCCTGCTGGACCAGAGGCCAAGTAGGCCACCAACTTGGGCAGAGACCTCTAGCTCAACAAGAGGCCACAAAGAACAGAAGACCAAAAAGAAACAAAAAAGGCGGGAGGCAAAAACCAAGGAATAAAGCACTCACCCAATAAAGACAAACCCAGGAATTTGGCACCTAAACCTACAATCACCCCAAACCCTGATGTCTAAACCCCAGCATAAGAACATAATCAACAATAACCAGAGCAATATGTCACCACCAAAGCCCATCTACCCTACTGTAATAAACCCTGAACACTCCAACACAGCTGAAAAACAAGAAAAAGATCTCAAAACCAACTTTATGAAGATAAACAATGGGAGAAATTAAGTAAATTCATTAAAGAAACCAAGGAAAGCATAAATAATTATAAGACATGAATAAATCCCTTAAAGAAAGCCAAGAAAAAACAAGCAAACAATTAAAGGAAATGAACAAAATTGTTAAAGATCTGAAAATGGAAATAGAAGCTGTAAAGAAAGCACAAACAGGGAACTTTGGAAATGAAATATCTAGAAAAGCTATCAGGAACTACAGAGGCAAGTTACAGCAACAGAATACAAGAGATGGAAGATAGAACTTGACAAGTTGAAGATACTATAGAAGAGATAGATACATCAGTAAAAGAAAGTGTTAAATCAAAAAAATTCCTTACACAAAACATCCAGGACATCTGAGACACTATGAAAAGATCAAACTTAAGAATAATAAGAACAGAGGAAGGAGAAGAATCTCAGTTCAAAGGCCCAGAAAACATTTTCAACAAAATCATAGAAGAAAAATTTCCAAACCTAAAGAAGGAGATCCCTATAAAGGTACAAGAAACACAGAACACCAAATAGACTGGACATAATAATCAAAACAGTAAGCATACAGAACAAAGAATACTAAAAGCTGCAAGAAAGAGAAAATAAAAAGCAAGTAACATATAAAGGCAAATTCATCAGAATTACACCTGATTTCTCAAAAAAAACTCTAAAAGTCAGAAGGGCCTGGACAGATAGCCTGAAGACTCTAAGAGAACACAGATGTCAGCCCAGACTACAATATCTAGTAAAACTTTCAGTTATCATAGATGGAGGAAACAAAATATTCAACAACAACTCCAAATTCAAATAATATCTTTCTACAAATATAGCACTACAGAAGGTACGAGAAGGAAAAATCCAACCCGAGGAGGTTAACTACATTGATGAAAGCACAGGAAATAACTTCACCCCATCAAAATCAAAAGAAGGGGGATACAAAGACTCACACAGGCATACACACACAGGAACACAACTGACAACAACTACAAGCTAACAGGACCTAACAATCATTAGTCATTGGTATTTCTCAAAATCAATGGACTCAATTCCTAAGTAAAAAAGACACAGACTAACAGAATGGATGTAAAAACAGGGCCCATCCTTCTGCTGTATACAAGAAACACATCTTAATATCAAAGGTACGCATTACCTCAGAGTAAATGGTTGGGAAAATATTTGCCAAGTAAATGGACCTAAGAAGGAAGCCAGTGTAACTATTCTAACATCTAATAAAATATAAATTAAAAAATCAAAATTAATAAAAAAAGATGGGGAAGAACACTTCTTACTCATCAAAGGAAAAGTCCACCAAGACAACATTTCAATGCCCCCCCAACACAAGGGCCCCCATATTTGTAAAAGAAAGATTGCTTAAGCTTAAAACACACAGTGACCCACATACATCGATAGTGGGGGACTTCAATACTCCATCCTCACCAATGGACAAGTCATCCAGACAAAAACTAAACAGAGAAATACTGGAGCTAACATGTTATAAACCAAATGGACCTAATGGATATATACAGAAAATTTCACCCCCACACAAAAGAATATAACCTTTTTCTCACCATCTCATGGAATATTGACCTTCTCCAATATTGTCCACATACTCAGCCACAAAGTAAGTATCAATAAATACAAAGAAGTTGAAATAACACCCTGTATCCTAGCAGGCTATCATGGATTAAAGCTGAATTTAAACAATAACAGCAACAACAGAAAGCCTACAAAATAATGGAAACCAAACAACTCTCTGCTGAATGCTGACTGGGTTAAGATAAAAATAAAGAAATTAGACTTTCTAGAATTCAATGAAAATGAATCCACAACATATCCAAACTTACGGGATATGATGAATGCCGTGCTAAGAGGGAAATTCTTAGGACAAAGTGCCTACCAAAAAAGAGTGGAGAGACCACATACTAGCAAATTAACAGCATATCTGATAGCTCTAAAACAAAAAGAAATAAGCACACTCAAGAAGAGTAGATGGCAAGAAATAATCAAGCTGAGGGCGGAAATCAATAAAATAGAAACAAAGAGAACAAGACAAAGAATCAATGAAACACAGAGTTGGTTTTGAGAAAATCAACAAGACAGACAAACCCCTATCCAAACAAATCAAAAGTTGGAGAAAGAATACCTAAATCAACAAAATCAGAAAAAAAGTATAGATAACTACAGACATTGAGGAAATTTAAAACCTGCACTCCATATTGGAAATGTAAAAGAAATGGACAATTTTCTTGATAGATACTACCTACCAAACTTAAATCAAGATCAGATAGGCAACTTAAACAGACCTATAAACCACAAGGAAATGGAAGCAGTCATTAAAATCTCCCTACCAATAAAAGCCTTGGGCCAGATAGTTTTAGTGCAGATTTCTATCAGACATGCAAAGAAGAGTTAACACCAATACTCCTCAAATTATTCCACAAAATAAAAATAGAAGGAACACTGCCAAACTCATTCTACGAGGCCACAGTCACCCTGATACCCAAAGCACACAAAGATTCAACAAAGAAAGAGAATTGCAAACCAATTTCCCTCATGAACATTGATGCAAAAAAAAAAAATTGAGGGACAATTAGGTAGTATTGGGAGACCTAGTACAGTGGAAACTCACTGGAATCTATGAGGGAGACACTAGCAATCTAGTAAATGGGAATAGGGAATCTGAACAGGCCATCTCCTGTGGTCAGGAAAGGCTTCCAGTGACGGGATTGGGACACCATCCAGCAATAAAACCTCAGACCTATGTCCTATCCTCCCTGAAGGATACTCTGGGAAAATGGAAGGACAGAACCCCATGCAAAGAAATGAACCCCTGCCTGTAACTGCAGGGCAAGCCAGGAAATAGATGCTGGATAACCTGGAGATGATTTCTAATGATGTCATGCTCTGCTCTTAGATCAATGCCCAGCCCAGTCCTCATCAGAGAAGCCCCCTCCAACAGGCTGATGGGAGAAAATGCAGAGGCCAAGAGCCAAACAGAGTGGAGCTCAGGGAACCCCACAGAAGACAAGGAGGAAGGATTGAGAGGACCGGAGAGTTGAGGACACAAGAGAACAAGCTCCATGGAGTTAACTGACCAGCACTTTTAGTGGCTCACAGATTTGAAGAGGCAGACATCCTCTACATATAACTTATGGCTTTCTGGCTTAGTGTTCTTGCAAAACTCCTACAGGCTGTAGTGGGGGAGTCTCTGACCCTTTTACCTGCCCTTAGGACTCTTTTTGATCCTTCTGGGTTGCCAGTCTACCCTTGATGTAGGGAGTAGTGCCCAGCCTTGTTCCATCTTGTTATGCCATGCCCTGTTCTAGTGGTAACCCTGAGAGGACTGTTCTTATCTGGAGAGAAGCTGGGATTTTGGTTGGTTGGTGGGTAGAGGTAGGGGTCGATCTGAGAGGGAGATAGGGGGAGCTCTGAGGAGTGGAGGGAGGGGAGGAGAGTGGTCGGGATGTACTGTACAAGAAAAAGAAAGAAAGAGAAAGAAATGCAAATTCTTAGGATGACCCTAAACTCAGGAAAGCCTAGGGATGGGATCCTGCTTCTCTGTTTTATTAGTTGATTCTGAAGATGCCAAAGTCTGAAAATCCTGGTCAGAGCTTGAAGAGGACCTGTAGGAAAGTCTCATTTAGACGAAGCAATGGCAGTCATTCCTTCTTGCATTTAGCAACGATGCAAAAATGTGATGCTAGATGTCAAAGTGTGTTCTTGCTCCTAAACACCTGGTGATTGTCAAATACAAGGACAAGCTGTCTAATACTCCTGAAGTGTGCATGGCTGTAGTGGTAAGCATTATTTTCTCAGTGGTCTTATAATCCACTTGTCAGTGTGCAGCTGTAACCCTTTGGTCCAGCCACTTCAGTAAAGTCTGTCATCATTCCAGCTGCCTGCATCTCTGGAAGAGTTGTCCCAGGTTCAAAGTGCTATGAAACCATCCAATCACTGCAAGAAATGCTCAAAGGTGCATATTCTGCAGGATCTCCTAGGATGCTTATGGGGACTGAACACAAGGTGCCCACAGTTGTAATTTGATGACCCAAACCATATCTCTGAGTAGCTTCCTTCCTCATCCAATCAGTTTTCTGGTTTTACCATAGTCCTGTCAGAAACCCTAATTTAACTACCCACAATGTTTGTCTTGTGGTCTATTTTTAGAGAACTCAAATTAAGTCACTAACTGAGCTTTTAGTGTGAATGTGTTGGCTTAGCACATACCTGGTGGAACTTTGCAGGTTTCCTTTCTTTGGGGCCTGGTATACACTAGTTCCTAATGCATTGTTGGTATTATCTGATCACCTGAGGAAATATTTGAGGTATATTTGAGGTATCTTTCCAACAACATCATATATATATATATATATATATATATATATATATATATATATATATATATATCACAGATACACAGGCTCAAAACAGGTTGCATTCAATCAGTACTCAAGTAATTTGAGTCTGAGTATATCTTGTCCCCAAATTTATACAGAGACCCTAGTCTCAGCAGTCACATATAAAATATAACAGAAGTGGAAGCTGTGGAGAAATAATTTCCATAGAGCAGGGAAATGAATACAGGAGAGAAGTGATAGGCTGTGGGTGGAACATGGCCAGTACATGACAACAAGCATTTTTCTTTTCCTCTAGCAATATACAGAATAGACAGATAAAGGGAAATTCCAATTCATCCCAATGCTTTTGTTATATAACATTTCAAGTGAAAGGGGAAAAAATACTGTCAAGAAAAATTACGCTCCATTTTTAAATATAGCACGCATGATGTGTGAGTATGTTCAAAAGCAGTGCATCCCACCAAAACAAGACCAAAGGGTTTTTACAAGTAGTTTGTTATTGCACCATGTTTAATATCTTAGGCTGTTCAAAATAATAAACTTTACCCTAAACTCAAATACTAATGCTAGAGACACAATGTATATTTAAGATTTTTATATTAAAATACACTTAAAATACTTAGCTGTTACCATTGTATTTGCTACATTTTCCATCTCCAACAAATTAAATATTCACTGACATTTTATTCTTATCTGTCTTTTAACCAATTTTTTTGTCTCAAAGACAAAATCCTAATTCACAAACAAATGAAGTAGTTTTTGTTCCTGATTTTTAAGACCCTGAGTATACTGTTCTTTGTTAAAGTTTTGTCTCCCTTGATCAAATGCCATTCATACAAGCACACATATTAAACTTGTTTGCTTTATATAAGTATATTTTCATGTCACTCTGATGAGCAAATACTATCAACATTTTCAAATCAAAATGCTGCTAATAAAAACGTAAGGCCTGATTTGAAATGTGGCCTTCTGGTTTCAATATAGTTAGAAAAAGAACCAACTTGGTGCTTCCTCTCCTTTACTAGTGGAAGCTATTCTAGGAAATAAAAGTGCAATGAAAGCCAAATTGATATAGATTACTTTGGTAGGAAAGGTATTAGAAAGGGATACTTCTGTGTGACTTTTCCCTTCCTTTTCCTGTTTCTGCTGTTTCCCAGGTGTCACCACATGCTAGTAGGCAATCACTCAGTTGAATTACCTGCCACCCATGAAGATAACTAACTTGCTCTAAGAGACTCTGATGGAGGCTACATTGGAAAAAAAGTATCTTCAACAAGAAATAACCAAACAGCATCTCACAGTTGGGAAGACAGCTTTTTTAAATGTCCAAAACTAAGCCATCAGGAAGTTCCTTTGCATATGAAAAATTTAGATACAAGATTTTGAACAGAATTGTTACTGTTTTATTAATGTGGACACGAAGGGTTAAACAAAAAAAGACTACTCTTGTCAACTGCTACCTATTTATGAACACAGTAATCTTTGCAGGTGTTCAGGGTCTCTTTTTCAGATGAATTAGAACTCAACAACGAGCAAGCTCATTCTCCTAAGTGATGACCTTAGTGTTGGGTGAACAGACTGGAACCAAGCCCTGCTTCCCCAGTAAAATCTGTGGGGAAGATAGATTATCTAATACGGAACAGGCTGCCATCTTTGTGACTTTTCAGGTGGAAGTGCTTGGCCTGGTTGTCTTGCCTGGGCGACAATCTGAGACACTGGGTTAAGTCTGGACAAGGAAGTGCGACAGCAGATTAAAGAGGAACTATTAGCCAGGATTCTGCTGCCTCTCTCTCTCCCTCTCCTTCTCCCTATCTCTCTTGACACTCCAATTACCAAACCATACTACTCTGAAATCAGGAATTGGGAAAAAGGAAGTGTCTTTTTTTTTTTTACTTACTAAGTCCCTTTTAAAACAAGGCTTTATTTTAAAAACCAAGTATTAATTAGGGTATATCTATTTGATCACTTGTTAAGTAACCCCCCAACATACCGAAAGACACACAAGCTATTTGTACTACTGAAATAGCTTTATGTCATGCTAAGTCAAGAATCCCAGTGGAGTCCACACTAAAATCCCCAAGCGCGTCATCTGGAAGGTATTATAGTGAACCACATGGCCTTGGACATCCACACCACAGACAGTCTAAATTATGCAAAGGGTCCAAGGCTCTCGGTGGGACTTGTACAGCCTTCTACCATCCAGCTTCACATGAGCTCTGCATCATTCTGGCAAGGGCCTTGCCACTTTCATTTAAAAATTTCCATTTCTACACAATATCAGGGTCTGATGCCAACAATAAATGTTCTTTCCAATTATTCTTGTGACTTGTCAGATCAATTAAACCCTGAGTCTCAGATACCTCGACATTATTACCAAGTACAAGTGCATATATAAATATTTCATCATGGACTCAGGAAAATATTACTCTGATCATTTTTATACAAGAGCAGGCCATGGAGTATGTGCGTGTGTTTATTGGTGAGATTTAGAACTGAAAATTATAAGTATGGCTGTATTGAATTTACAAAAGGGCTAAAAAAAAACCAGTTCAAAAATAGGGAATATAAAAATGATGCCTTAAAGCTGTTTCAAAACACATTTGAGAAAGCAGGCTACTAAGGACTTAAGACTTTTCTTACAGGGAAGAAAAAAATAATATAGTTCCTGTGAATAAAGAGCCAAGATTTACTCTTGAAATGTTAAGAACTGGTCCCTAAGTTGATCCTACTGGGAGGCTCTGGAAACCTTAAGAGTTCATAGGAGGCTTTAGATCACTAGGGAGATATTCTTGAAAGTCCTAGGTCACAGTGGGACCCCACGTCTTCCTTACTCTTTTTTTACACATGGCTACCATGAGATTAAGAGGCTTCTTTGACAGTCATTTTGACTTTGGTGTACTGTGCCTTCACAGGCCCAGAGCAATGAGGTCAACTGGTCATGGATGAAAACATGTAAAACTCTGAGCCAAAATCAACTTCTTTATGAGGCAATGTCTTGGGTATTTGACGCAGTAATAAAAAACCAAGTAACAATAACCAAGGCAATGCTCAAGAAGAAGTGTGGAGCCTGCCAGACTGTGCTATAGGGTTGAGACAGTCAAGAGACGGGAATGAACACAAATGGAGATGACAAACCAAAGGAACCGCATAGGGAGCACAGATGCTGACGCATGATTGGCGGAACTCTGTCACATGATCGTGACAGCATGGCTAATTGGTGGGGAAAAGATAGACTATACTTAAGATAGAACACATTTACAAAGCTGATTATCTTAGGGATAAATCAGACATCAGTTCCTCATTATGCACTATACATAACTTTAGATACTTTTAAGGTTTAAAAGCCAAAACCAAAACTCGGATATTTTCAATGAGATAAATTAGTACGTTTCTGTCTTCGAATATTTAAACATTGCTTTGAAGATGCCTCAAGTACAAAATAAATTAGAGAAGTCTTTCCATTGCATGCAAATTTAATCTTCAATAAAGTGTGTAAACAGGACAAAGATGTTAGCAATGAACACGTTACAAAAATGGCTTTGAGTTCTATAAAGAATTATTATGAGCAACAAGGCAACCCAAATTTTAAAGAAGCAACCGAAAGACAACAGGTACATAAGAGGTATACACACAGGTACATTCTTCTAACAGACGAAAGAAACATTTCGCTAGAACCAAACGACAACAAATGGAGAAAGGATCCTTGTCTTTACTGATCAGGAAAAGGCAAATCAAGACGACAAAGAGCTCCGTCTTAGTGGGAAAAATAGGAAGCCTCATTCAAAAATCAACCAAGGCAAATGTTGATTCAAAAATCATTTAGAAATCAAGCAAGGCAAGATCAGCTGGGTTCACCACACACTAGTCAAGGAAAGCTAATATGCTACAGGTTCTCTGGAAGAAGTTCGGCCTCATCTTTAAACTTGAAGCCCCACACTGCTGAAGGCACAGTGGTGATGTACTTGGTAACCAAATACAGCTCATACAGAGTGTGTGTCTTAGGAGACACTGTACCTGGGTATTAACGGCAGATCTGCTCATTGCAGCAATCTTTTGAAAATCACTAAAACACTCACCCATAGAAGAGTGGGTATGGCTATGGAAACAACTAGAACCATGTTCAACAGGCGTGGATAGACTATACACAGATATACTTCATTTTACCAAAAGTTTCTTGTGAGTATACATAGAAAAAAGTGATTGTCATAAGCAGGATAGACTGACGTTTAAAACATCACTATTCGTCACTCCTTATTTGGGATGCTTTGGATAGGAAAGGAGCGGCATTGCTTAGTCTTGAGACTACTGTTCCAAAGGTCTCAAGTTCTTCTTCCTTCTCCTGGAACTTTGACATCAGTATGTGAATAAGCCTGGGCTTGCTTGAGAGTGGTGAGAGACCGACTATCAAGAGAAACCAAATTGTTGTAAAGACAGCCATTTTGAACCTGGGTACAGCCTGCTAGCCCCTAACTATGAAGGAGGGACCAGACAACATCATCAGCAATGCTGTGTAACTAACTCTCAGTTGACTGGAAAAACATGAATGAGAAGCCCTAAGACCAGAAGATAATCCTCTGTCACCAACTCATGAATGATAGTGGACATTTCTTATCTTATGCCATTGTTTGAAATGGTATTTGTTATTCAGTAATAACTAACTGAAGGAACAACTTCATGGATTTTGGATTGTTTTTTGACAAGTGAACGGAGCTACTTACCTAGCACCCAGGTGAAGAAAGGGGACATAACTAAGTCTCCAGAGGTCTTCCTCTTTTTCCTTTCTGGACACTGAGCAACCTGTCTCCCATGCAAACTGGCAACTAACATCACATAAATGGTGGAATATGACTGGATCCTTACTCAGTATCCCATCTGTAGAACTTCCCCATTTTGTTGTGTGCCACTGTGGCTTGTTCATTCTTATTGACAGACTAGATTCAATCTTGTGAACAGGTCACCCTTTATCTCTGCATGGACCAGTCAATAGCCATTGGGTTAGTTCTACTAGGGGGCTATTGTAACTAGTACAGTTCTGAAAGTTCTAGGACGTCTTTGAAGAATATATGTGCACATTTCTGTTGACTTTAGTAGCATATCTTAAGTGAAAATTATATAAAAATTATATATGATTTACATCAGTATACTTTATAATACATTATCATACTGTAGTACAGTACATCTAATGTCATAGGATGCCAATTTATTCGACTGAAACAAGACACACATGCATGTGAGTGTACACACACACACACACACACACACACACACACACACACACACACACGTACCCTAAAACTCTTAACCCAAAACTGTTCTAGAAAGATATATGCATGTGATGTATAAGACCTGTGTGACTATAAAAAGTGTGGGCATTGTTCAAACAAGATTCGTATTCCTCATTATCTTGGAGGGTTGAAAGTAGAAAAAGAGAAATGAGAGGGAGAGGAAGGGAAAGGAGAAGGAGAGAAGGAAAGACGGGGGAGAAAGAGGATGGAGGAGGGAAAGATTTGTGTTGTTCATTTTTGTAGGAATACAATATATTAGAAATATACTAATAGGATCTTGCATGAGACAACAAGAAGAGAATGTTGTGATCTAAGGATTTTTTTCCCCCAATTTTTAAAATGTAGCATAGGGCTATCTCCTACATGAAGCAGGAAGTTGGAGCTGTGTGTGGTGGCACAAGCCTGTCACCTAGCCTCAGGACACAGATAATGAGGACAGAGCACAAGGTCAGCCTCAGTTGTGAGTTTGAAGTTAGTCTGAACTACCTGTGAGCGACAGATCATGTCATAAACAAAAATGAAGAAGTAGAAAGTAGAACTCGAGACTTCTGAAAAGTTACTAGCCCATGTGGCAGATTTTAGACTTGGGAGGATAAAAGATTCAGAAGTTTAGGTGATTTGTAGCAGATCTTTGCTACAATTTTGTTTAAAGATCCATCCATGTTGGCACACACCTGTAATCCCAAGTACTTAGGAGGGTAGGGACAGAGGATCCTAAATTGGAGGTCAGCCTGAGAAGACAGTGAGACCTTCTATCAAAGTGAAACAAAAAGATAAGTTTTGTATGAAAAAATATATTTCAAAAGTATTTTTCCCTTTGTGGAAAACTAGGTGCTTGACACCTAACCTGTATCCTCATGAGATGCTGCGTTCTGGAGGTTAAAGCATTGTGCTTTTGTAACATCTCGGTCTCAGCTGCCATCTGAATAGAGAGAGCATGGTCTATGTGTAACACCACAGTCTCAACTGTTTCTTAAAAGGTTTTTGTTTCTTCACTCAGAAAGTGTTCCTTCTTCAGTGAAGTGCCCTTAGCTCTCTTACTAAAGTTGCTGGAATGTGGAATGATTTTCTTTTTGTCAGTAATGTGATTAATTAACTGCATTACATTCCTGAGAGCTGTGAGGGACCCAGGCCTGGAGGTGGTGGTGATTTGCTGTAGGGACTGCTGCAGCTAGGTGAACTTGACCTTGTAGACTTCCACCTCCAGCTGGTACCAATAGAAAACACAGAATTATGATGGAAATGCTGGCCTCTTTTTTTTTTCTTTCTTATTTCCTCTCCTTACTAACAGCATCTTTCATAATATAGTCTGAAGTCCATTTCTCTGGCGTGACAACTCCTGAGAATTGGTGTGGGAGGCGGGGAGGGGTGTATGAGATCTAACACCCTAGCCCCATTTTGGGAATTTTGAGCCTCCTTTCCAACCACATGCTCACGACTATTAAAGGGGGATTCGCAGATCAATTCTACGTTGGGTCACATCCCCTTATTAATCAAGTGTGTTTGCTACCTTCCGTAACAGATAGAAATTCTAAATTCACTGAGCTCACATCATTTTAAGTTTCCCCTATCCCTGTTATGTTATTTAAACTTTTCCTACATATCAATTAGTTGGAAATAATAAGTCTTTAGGCTAT
This sequence comes from Cricetomys ansorgei, assembly GCA_026225945.1. Taxonomy (NCBI): domain Eukaryota; kingdom Metazoa; phylum Chordata; class Mammalia; order Rodentia; family Nesomyidae; genus Cricetomys; species Cricetomys ansorgei. Next base: position 34,667,996 of record JAMJFZ010003875.1, on the reverse strand, counting down.
CCATTAATTGCTGCGCTGTAGACATGATCTGTATTTAAAATTATGCAAGGGAAAATTAAGGTGAAGCACAAAGGAGTCTCGGCTAATGGAGAGGCTTCCTAACCCTTCAGAGCAGTGAAAGCGGTAACGGGGACAGGGGACACTCAGGGGCTCCTTTCCTGGTTTGTCATTCGACAGCTTGAGATGTGAAAACAGCCTGCTTCAGCTCTAGGCTCCTCTTCCTGGCTTTTCAGTTTTCATTTTGAATGCTTACTGTATTTGGTCATGCTGCAGCAGAAGAAAATGATTGTCTGCCAAAGGCCCTTTTCTAGTGGAAATTTATTATAAATAGTTTAAAGGCAAGAGGCTTTATAATGAATTTCCCTTTCTCTCCTCCCGCTCCCAAACACAACACATCTCTGGATTGTAATCTTTCTGTATTCTTGGTTACGTCTGGGGGAGGCTAGAAGGGGTTGAGCCCCGACAGAGGGGAAGAGAGAAGAGGAGGCACCCCTAGCCACCTCACCCACCAGTGCCCTTCTTTCAGTAAATGCTGCAGTTTTACTGGAAGAAAGATAACTTGGAGGAAGAAGCCAGGGAGCCTCCCTCACCCCCCTGCTGGCACAGGGCCACAGGAGCTGCGACAAATTATAAGATTCTTTGTCTTTCTAATCAGCAAGCCCCCTGCTGTGCTGAGAAGTACCCCACCCCCAGGTTTATTTGCCTGATCTAGTCCCACCCCAGAGAGTGGTGGTGAGGGTTAGAGAACTGGTTTAGAGAATCTGGAAAGCAAACAGGGAAGGTGGGAGAAGCCTTAGGGAGTGGGTGTCTTTTTCATACCTCTCCCTGACCTGGGAAGTTCAAGTTCATGCTTGTTGATTTTTGCATTTTCATGCTCTTCTGCCTTTTTTTGTTTTGTTTTGTTTGTTTGTTTTCCTATGGAGCTCTTTGCTTTGGCCTCCCCAGGATTAATCAGTTTGACTGTGGAAACCTGAAAAGCTAGGCATTGTGGGGTCGTTCTTGCCCTCTAGTGGTGAAGTAATGCATTAAAGTACTACTTTATACTCCTACCCAATCAATATATGTTTAGAGTTTCTTCCGATAAACATTTTCTATCTTTCCTTCTGCATAAACTGTTTGTGAGAACCTTTAACATGTATATTCATATTTTCTTAAGTGGGGGTTTCTATTTAGCCCTTTCTGTCCCTTTGTTTGGAGACAGGGTCTCACTATGTTGGCCAGGCTGGTCTTGAACTCCGAGTTTGAGAGATCTTTCTGCGTCAGCATATCCAGCCTCAGAGTTGCATGTTATTTCCTGGAGAGATGTTAACAAGTATCTACTTACACCAAATAGAACACTTACACATCAAAGAAGCAATTTTACCTAAGTCCTGCTGTTGAGGAAGTTTATTTTTAGTTATATATAAAATAGTTTTATTCACTATTGGAGGAGGGACTGTCTAGGGTCTTTTGTATTGTTTGCAGGTGTTGGATTTCTCTGGGGGTTGTTTAATTGCTAATGATCTGCACATGGTATCAGTAGAATACCTGAGGAGTTCTGAAAGAATAAAACCACCTGAGCTCAGACCTCAGTGTTCCACTGTCCAGGTTGGTGCTTGCCAAGGCAGTAGTTCCCTCTGCTGAGGTCTGGCAGAGTTTGCACATATGAGAATGCCTCCTTGTCTTCCTTGCTGAGCCACCATAGAGGTGTACTACTACAAATGGCTCATCAAGATGTGGCAGGACATCACATCAGTTAATCCAATGTGGAGACAAGGAAGAAGAGAAAGAAATTCCAGACCTTGCAGAGTCAGGTAAAGTATGCTCAGGGAAGCTACCAGAGGATAGAGATTATGGTATTATTGAAGGCTCCTGAAAGAAGAGCAGAGAGAGAAACTAAATAGACTCTATGAAGAGAAAAGGCTGTGAAATTAATAATTAATGAGGAAAGAACCTCCGAGGTGAGAGTCACAGAATGGAGGCCCTTAGAGATAAAGAATTCAGCTGGGGGGCAAGAAAAAGCAAGGTTCTTACTGATTTTCCTGATCATGGAGCTGATGCTCCCTCCTGCTGCTGGTGTAGCATACTGTTTCACAAATTGAGTTTTCTGATAGCTGTGTTGTATGTGTGTGAAGCTCAAGATATTGTGTTTGAGATCTATGGAAGGGGTTATATGTTTCCCCATAGCGGTGGTAAGAAGGAATGCCAAACTGTCAAGACTTTGCCAGATAGTCTTCCCTCTGGCCCTGAAGCCCCTGCTGTGGAAATAGAGCCTTGGGTCCTAAAAGCCACTTAGTTAAACTGAACTTTTTTTTTTCCCTGCAAACATGTCTACAAGAGGTCTTGATAAGACACATCTGCCAAGGCCATGAGAACTCCACACCATGAGCAGCTCTTCCTGCAGACAGTGACCAGTTATTTTTCCAGCAAACCCAGACTCTCTTAAAACCTGGAAAGTGTTTCCTAAGGGACAGCATACAGAAGCTGCCTTCTGGAACTGGACGAGGTTGTACCTCATATTGGCAGCTGAACTTGGTACTGTAAGAGCCACCCAACTGGTGTTGCTTTTGAAGGCATGAAGGGGTCATAGAGAGCAACTAAAGCTTGGCACTGTGAGAGGCCAGGAGAGGCCAGTAGAGAAGGAGCAGGCTCAGTAGCAGCTGAAGGCCCAGAATGAAGGGGTCATGTAAAAAAGTTGAGGCTTGGCACCATGAAGAGAGCCCAGAAGAGGCCATTAGTGAAGGTGAAGCCAAAGTAGCAGCTGAAGGCCCAGATTGAAGGGGTCATGCAGAGAAGTTGAGGTCCAGGAGAGTGTAGCCCAGTTGCAGCAAGGGACCCTAGCGGTTTTTGAGATGCCAGTACCATGTGATGACCACCAAGAACAGCAGCAGCAGTGGAATGGAGCCAGCCAACTGTGTGTGCTGCGGAGGGCAGAGCCAGAGAAGTGATCCAAGCCCCTTTTGAGGAGCTCAGAATATTGTGAGTGAATTCCAGATAATTGGACATTAATAATGTTTTTCTGCTCTCCAGAGACATTGTGAAAAGCTTGATAGATGTTTGGTATCATTTGTTCATGTGGCATTAGAAGCCTCATAATTGTTTTATAAGTGGTTTTGCTGGTGTAGTGTTAAATTGTGTTGTAAAGGTAAAGCAATTTTTTCTTATACAGAAAAGAGGAATTGTTGTGGAAGTTTATTTTTAGTTGTGTTTAAAATAATTGTTTTTTGTGAACTGTTGGGAAAGGGGATGCATAGGCCTTGGCATTCTATATTGTTTGCAGGTGTTGGATTTCTGTGTGTGTGTGGGGGGGGGGGGGGTCTTTTGATTGCTTATGATCTGCACCTGAGGAGTTCTGAATCAATAAATATCCTGAGCTTGGCGTTTCACTATGGAATTTGGCATCAGCCAGGACAGTGGATTCCTCTGCTGAGGTCTGGCAGGGCTTCCACCTATGAAAATGCCTCCTAGTCTTCTTTGCTGAGCCACCCCAGCAGCCTAACAACTACATCCTGCTTTTGAACCAATGAGTTCATTGGGGCTACTCTTCAGCAGTATAGGCAAAGTCCTATTTACAGATGTGTGGGTAACTCACGTGCTGTGCATCACTACAAAGACAGCCCCTAGCAGAGGTATCAGGGAAGTGCATCACGGAGTACCCTTTCAATACAGTCCATCTCCTGTGTACTTTAGCTCCCACCTAAGACCACATGCAGCAGAAGGCAGGAGGAGTTAACAGGTAGAGACCCAGGTAAGGGTTTTATGGGAGAGCTCTCTTTCTCTGCTAGAGAGTAGAAACAACCCCACCACCATTACCACAGACTTAGCTATCCCTGCTTTGTTTTGCTCACTTTATTGCCCTGACTGGGGCCACACATTCTGTAAGTTGCTGCAGGCATTCCTGTTCCATTATGGTTTGGGGCTGGGTCAGGCTGGGGAGGAAACCACTCACTATATAGCGTTTAATCCAGGTTATGACACATTGGCCCACTTATTCTATCTGTAATTAGTGTTGACTAATTAGTGGACTATGGATTCCCATCATTGCCTGGATGAAGCTTGCCTGAGTGTGTGTGTGTGTGTGTGTGTGTGTGTGTGTGTGTGTGTGTGAGTGTGTGTGTGTGTAAAAGTTCTTCTTGGGAAGTAGGGTGGAGCAAGACAGTAAGGGAGAAGGACACGGGCTCAGAGCTTCCTTAATCTATGCCGTGCACGTACCCTAGATCCCTTTATCTACAGGTGTTTTGTTTTTATAATTTCACTCATCGGCAGGCAACTGAAGTCTGAAGATGCTAAATTAAAAATTAAAGATGTAAAAAGTTCACAAAATTTATGATAAATGTAACAAATTTACTACAATATATTGAAATAATTATTCTGGTTATTGCTGTTATTGTTAATCTCTTACTTTATCATAGGTACTTATTAGGTCTGGTACTTTCTCCAGTTTCTAAGGCCTTGGAAAGTATTCCTATCAACACAAAAGAGGATCATATAGTAGAAAGTGAGTGGTACTGACCTAAATCAGAATCTCTGAAGATGCCAGCTCAGGAGTCCAGTGAGTGTGGTACTCAGACTAATTTAAATTAGAAGCCCTCAACCTTGGCTATACATAAAAATTTTCTGTGGAAATTTAGAATAGCTAGTCTTCTTGCCAAGCTGATTATGCAGGAATTTGGGGGTTGAGAACCAGTAACCAGTATTTCTCAAATATGTTTAGATTCCAATCTTTACCAAGGTTGGTAGCCCTAGCTTGCGGGATGAAGATGGCAGTAAACAAGATGAATCAGCCACAGGTGCAGGGCAATGGAGGTGAAGCTTAGGGCTCAGGATGAAACACATACTTCTCTATGTTGCTCCAGCTGACTGCCATGGATAGAATACGCACATCGTGCATATTTAGCCCTCTCTTAAACTTTCAAATGAAGTTTCCGATCCTCACTTGTTTGCACTCTGTAACTGCTATCCAGATCGCATACTGCCACAATACTAGCCTGATGGGACAGCTACTTTAATGACTTGGTGTTAAGAGTGCAAGCTGGGACTTTTGACTTAGAATCTTCCTACTCAAAATGTGAACCATGTTCCAGCAACTTTGACAGCATCTGGGAGCTTGGTATAAAGTTGGACTGCAGAGGTGGACTTTGTTCTGAAGTCTGCTCAGACATATGGATTCAAAGCCTGTACTTTAACCCCAGGTGATATGCAAACGCTTTACAGTCTCAGAATCATTGAGTGGGAGATCCTCCTCCCTACCCCCGCAGCATAGTGCTATCGCCATTCAAACCACAGGTATGATGGTCTGTATGTTTTATGTACCAGTTCTGCTGAGCTGAACTATTATGGGATGGCACAGCCTCCATCTGACCCAAGGAGACTGGGTATATGACTGTATCTGTTATGCAAAAAGTGACCTTGTGGTCACATTTTCCTGTCTCCTTGGAGGCAAAACAGAAGTTCATTTTTATTTTAAAAAATTCATTTTTATTTAAAAATAAAAATTCAATTCTATTTAAACATATGACTGAGATATCCATTCCTTCTCAGTGTCTATTGAGAACCTGAGAGGGACTTAGGTTCCCATGTCCCACATGGTCACAGACTCACTGCTGTTATCTTAATTGTCCTCTTACCATGTAATGCCACTTAGCTGATGAGAACTAGTCTTTAAAAACTCTGGCATAATAAAGAAAATTAGCTTGGATGGAAGTTCAGCAAATTGGGGCTTCAAAGCAAATGCTTTTGTATCTGAGCAACAGTCACAATGAACCCCAATGGACTAGAGAGAAATTAGTCTTGCAGGAGGGAGTTATCCATTTTATTAATCTTTTTAGACACACAAAGCAAACTGTTAATTTCATGGATTTTCTCTGCAATTGTTTCTTTTTCATTTTGCTGATTAATGCTTTCATTCTGAGCTTTTCCTGCTTTCTGCTCTTTCTGGGTCTAAGGCATGCCTTCCTTTCTAGTTTCTTGAGCAAGAACAATAGAGAATAGAGTACCATCCTTCCTTTTCATACACGAGTTAAAGCCCCATGCTTTCCCACAATTACTGCAGAAATGTTTTTGATGTTCAGTTCAATATAAGTTCCAACTTGAACTTTGCTTTTTTTTTTTCTGACCCATGCATTTATTGAGAATACTATTGCCTATTTTCTAAATATTTGCAGATTTTCTGGTTATTGATCTCCAGCTCATTCAACTTTGCTCCCAGAACATACTCTGCATGATTTCAGCAACTTAAAGCTTTGAGCCTTGCTTTATGACCTCATCTATAGACTACGTTGGTAAAATCAATGTCTTATTGAGTATATATTGTACACCAGTTGAATGTGGTATATTAATGTGTGATTATGTCACGCTGATTAGTTGTATCACTCAAATTCTCTGTGTTTTTCTATTTCTTTTTCCTGCTGCTTTCATCAGTAATAAAAAATATGTTGCAATCTCCATCTATGGTTTGAGGAGTAGACAGTGGAACTCTTGTTTATACAACAATTTCCAGCTTCAACACTCTTAGTTGACACATACCTGGGCTGAGAGAATTTATAGGCTAGCTTATCTAATTTAAACAAGCAAATGCCACTAAATGGAGCAAACCTCTGCAAAGCCATAGAGAAGGAAGCACGTTAGCAACAATGACAGTAGTAAGCAAAAGGAAACCACAGACTTAACATTTCTCTCTTTCCTACCTTCCAATGTCACAGAAAAATCAGGTTTCAAATATCGAGGGTTTGGAATATAGATTTACTTCTTCTATGGCTAATGACTTTTGCCTCCAGTGTACAGGAGGTTAATGAAAGCTCAAAGCCATCAGAATTAGCAGAGTACTTAAAATCTAATCATCAATTATACAGGCAAACCTTTGCAATTGGTGCCTAGTATTAAATAAAAGGTGTGATATAGTAACCACAGAGGAAAAAATACTTCTCCCATTTTGGTTTTCAAATCTGTGAGAGAAAATTTGGGGGAACAGCAACAGCTATTAAAATCAGGAAATTAAAAAAGTACAATGCAGAGTCTGATTATGGATTTCTATATCACAGTGTCAAATCAAGTGTTCTGAAAATTATAAAACTTGTCCAAACACACATGTTCATTATGAAGGCTGTCCAGACATATGTGTTCTTACTGTGGAAGCAGTGAGTTACTTTGAATCAATAACATGTAAGACTAAATGTTACTTTTCCAATTTACATTTTTATTTTATCTCTTATAATATATTTATATATCATACCTTCATTTTTATGAATATAGACATCAGTCTAATAATTCCATAAATAAGTAAGCCTTGAGTGAGGAAGAAAGTATCCAATTTTTAGGGGCATAAAATTGAAAAGTTTGGGTATCATTACTCTTAATTACCAGCTTACTATTTGACTTTTGTCCCAGCATGAAAATAAGGTCATTGAGTTGACAATGCATTTTTCACTTTTTAGAAAATGAAAGTTTCCAAAGCCAGAAAATGCCAACTTTGAAAGACTTCCTTCATGATGTTCTGTGTATTTGTAATGTAGATCTTCACAATTTCTGTCTAGATAATGGTAGGAAGTCATGTCTTCACAAGTTGGTAAAACACAGATGGGCAGAACATGCTCATTCTTGAAGCATAGTTACATCTCTGAATTTCTGATTAAAAATATTATATAGGATGACGTCAATTAAAGGATATATACCTACAATATCTAGTTTCTTCTCTCTCATATTTTTGGCACTTTGTTCTTCCTAAATAATTTCATCATAAAGTCTGTAACTAAAGCTCCTTATATGGGCCTGGAGAGATGGCTTAGCAGTTAAGAGCATTAGATGCTCTCGCAGAGAACCCAAGTTTGGTTCCCAGCACTGACATGAGAGGTCATAGCTATCTGTAACTCCAGTTGCTAGGGGTCTGACATCTTCTAACCTCTGTGGCATACAAGTGGTATACAGATTTAGATTCATGAAAAATACAATATATAATTTTTTTATAAAAAAAATCACTGGCTGTTCTTCCAGAGGACACAGGTTTGGTTCTCACCATCTATATAATAGTTGAGAACCATCTTTAATTCCTCTTCCAGAGGAACCTTATGCTTTCTTCTGGCATCCTTGGATACCAGGCATATACCTAGTACACATACATACATACATACATGCAGGCTGAACACCCACATACATAAAAGTTTTAAAAATCTAAAAAATATTTAAAATTAAAAAATACTCTTATGTTCTGAATTCACTTAGATTCAATAATTCAAAATGAAATAATATAAAACATTTCTACATAAAATTTTGCCTTGACATAAAACCAGACTTGCGGATGGATTGTAAGATTAAACTAAACATTTAGCTGTGTTTATTTGATGTAAGATTGACAAAAACTAACCCAATTGCCCAGATATAAAAATTTGCATTAAAAATATCATCATGAAGTATCTACGTAAGAATCTTTGCTGATTGCTTGCTTATCCCTAAGATAAAATAAGTGTGGGACAATTCTCTCACGCTTTCAATTTTTTTCACTGTTTAAAAATACCGGGGGTGCTAGGGACTGAACCTAGGGCCTTACACATGGCAAGCACACACTGTACCCCTGAGTTATGCATCAGCTTCCCTCCTACACTCTGTTTCCAGAACACCAGACAACCCGGTATTCGCAGCTTTCAATCTTACTCTACATTTCACCGATCTCATCATTTCCTTGTCTTATTCTAATTTTATTAGTTTGCAACAATGGCCACATCATCCAATATGCTTTCAAAATTATGAAGAACATTAATACTAACCATACTAGAGGCCAAACAATGACAAATATTTTATTTACATTTACTATTTTTTAACCCCAAGCAAAACACACACCAGATAACTAGTGTTTTGCACTAAGATGAAGAAATAACTTAAGGCCCTCCAAATAAGCTCATTTCCATAGAATGACTTCAAGATGTTACCACAAGTATGAATCACTCAGCAAGGGCATGAGCTCAAAGTCACCGGAGAACTTGGTCTGTGGAATCTGACACCTTTCCAACACAGTCAACAGATCTGTATAGTTCAAATACTTCAAACCTTGCATCTTTTGATGGCACTCTAGAATTCTAATTTTAATATCAGCACCATATAAGGGCAGAGGTTGTAGGTCAAGCACTGTATGCACATACTAACACACACACACACACACACACACACACACACACACACACGTCTATCAATGTACCACTATAGATATACATTTGCTAAAGAGAATCCTACAGGGAAAGGCAGAAACAATGTGGAATTTAACTGAACACAGAATTAAGAAAATAGTTGGTCTCAATTACTGTGATTGTCCTGAGTTCCTTTTAGTGAAGATCTGTCTTAGAAGGGGGGGGTGGGTGGGGAGGGCAAACAAATTAGCCTCAGCATTCCCGCAAGGGAAAATCATTTGTATTTGTAGCAGTCATGATAAATGGTACTGTTCTTTAAAAAAACAGCCATAGCTAAAGGCAATTAAGATAACAGGAATACAATGCAACGTTTGAGAAATGACTTCATGAAATAAGTGTTTTAAGGAAACTGTCTCATAAGATGACATGTCAGCTTCTATAAACTATGGTCACAGAAAATGCTAACGGATCATGTTTTATTAATGTGTGAATTTGGACTTGTCAGCTGCTATGTCTTTATATGAAATCAAGCTGATTTCAAATCTAAAAGTATGTTAGGATCCTCAGATAAATTATTCTTGATGAGATTCAGTCTGAAGAAGTCTCTTCTGAATTGAAAAGGGAAATGAAATCAAAGGTCCAAAGTTGAACTTATTCTTGTAAACACTTTTTTTTTTTTGGTGCTATTGCCTTCAATAATTACATACTGGTCACCCTGAACTTTTGCAAAGTTTATCATGAAAGAGACCAAAACCAGGCACAGAGCCTGTAACCCCAGTACTTGGAGGCTGGGGCCTAAAAACTGTGTCTTGAAGGCCAGTCTTTGATACATATCGAGATACAGCAGAAAAAGAGAGAGAGAGGGAGAGAGAGAGAGACAAAGAGAGAGGGCAAAGGAAGAGAAGAGGGACAGGGAGAGAGAACAGCCATTGCTGTGTTGAACTATGCTTTTCACACTTGGACTGTCACGAGCCCCCACCTAGGTACAGCGCATCTTGGAGGAGTCACCATTATCTCTGAGTTTCTGTCTGTCCACTGTCAAGTTTTTTTTGTTTTTTTGTTTATTTTTTGAAACGGAGTCTTACATAGATAAGGTTCATCTCAAACTCCCTAGGTAGCTAAGGGTAACCTTAAATTTCTGATCTTCCTGCCTTCACCTCCTATATGCTGGGATTACAGGCATGTACTGACACACTGGGTTTATGTGGTGCTGATGATCATACCCAGGACTTTCTGCATGTTAGTGAAGTGCTCTATGAACTGAGCTGGAGCCAAGGCTTTTCCTGTCTTCCTCCCACTTTGTTGGTTTCTTTCCCCGCCCCCGCTCAGGCATGCTAAGCAAGCACAGTACCACAGTCTTAGTCCTTTCACTTGGTTTAGTGTGACAACCAGTAAACTGAAAGCAGGGACCATGACCTTTCATTTCAGAAGCTTGTCTTAATTTCGCCTTGGCCGAACGAGGCATAGGGCTTGTGCTTGAAGCCTGGGGTTGTCTAGAGGAGACCTATCAATAATGTTTTAAGTCTACAAAATACTATGGTTCCTGACCACAGCAAGGCAAGTACTGGAGAGTTTCCAGTTTTACGATGTGGACAGAAAACCAGGATAAGCCTATGTTAAAAATATACATAGGTCAGCCCTGAATAGCTGGAGCTCAGGTATGTTTTAAAAGAATATATGTTCTTGTGTGTGTGTGTGTGTGTGTGTGTGTGTTTGAGGAAGGTGATGTCTATCTTCTAGATATTTTGAGACATAACACATCATATTACATCCAAAATTCTCTAGATCTGCAGCTCAGAGATTTCAACTCTGCTCAAAACGAAGTTCAACTTTCTGAGACTCAAGACAAACTCCTAACTGTTAGTCCCTACAACATCAAAAAGAAAGTAACACCCTTTCACTATACTATGGCATAGAGTACACATTCCCATTCTAAAAGGGAAGTAGGAGAGGACAGCAATGAAAGACTGAACAAGAAGCAAGACCAAAACCTTGTAGTGCAAATGTGACGTACTGTAGAAACACATCCATCATCTTGATTCAAGGTAATGTGATACAAGCTCCAACCAACTCTGGCAATCCTACACCCAGGGGCCTGTTGCCTACAGCATGTATGTCCTTTGTCTTGGGCAGACTCCACTCAGTAACAGCAACTTTCCTCAATAGATATTCCACGTTCCCGGCATCTTCAACATCTGTTGGCTTTCTCTGAAGCTCAGGTTTCACTCTCACAACTTCATGAGGGAAGGAATCTCAGGGATTCCTTCAGGGGATCTCATATGAGACACATATTCTAGCTTTACCAGCTTTCCTGAAGATTTTGGATAGAAGCCCACACAATCCTGTAACTTATCTGCATGCAGGGAAGCCCGTGCCATGAAGATGCTGTCAAGTTCTGTTGTGAGCTCAAGCAATAGCAGGACTTAAATGGACCACAGCTGTATCGAATGCTTGAGCAACTGAAACTAAGACACTTCCTTAGGCAGTCATAGCCCCTTTAAAAGGAAACTTGTGTATCCTTGGAGTCTGCGATGAATGGGGTCTCACACTCAAGGTACCTTCCTTATTTTGCATGTGAAAGCACATGGCTTCTTACTAACGACACTTACCTTTTTAATGACCATGGCTGTTTGGCAGGCATCTGCTTTGTCTAAAACTGTAGATGTGTCCATGCTCCTTTCCTGGGAGTCGCTACAAATTTTTCAAGTCCTTCTGCTCTGCTTTTTGTTTGTGATTCCCAGTTAAAACTTGGTTAAAAGCAGCTAGCCATAACCATGACACAGCCTTAATGCTATACATATTGAAAATTTGCCCACCGCACTAATTAGTCCATTACTTTTTAATTAAGCCTTAGCTCAAATTTTCAGGTGCTAGGCAAAATGTAGTCAGATTCTTTTCAGAACGTAACTCAAATGCCTCTACCCTAACAGGGTTCTTGCTCCCATCTGACGCTTCATGAACTTGGGTTTTACTGTCTGCATTTCTATCAGCATTCTGGTCTTCTGAACTATCATTAGACTCGCTCATCAAATTCTGCTGGAAGCATCCTAGGACTTCTCTAACCATGGCTCTAATAGGTCTAAGAACCACATGTCAGGTTAGTTACAGCAATGACCCCACTTCTCCACCATTCATTTTCTGTATTACTTTCATGTCAGGATCAGATAATGAGATTTATTACAGGAAATTGGCTTTTGGGGTTATGGAGGCCAGGAAGTCTCAAGATCTGTGACCGACAAGCTTAGAGATCTCAGTGAGCTAATGTGCAGTTCTGAAATGAGTCTGATGGCCTCAGAACAAGGGTATCAAAGAGACAAGGTCTAGACTAAAAGTCAAGAGGCTTGAGACTCAAGATGAGCAGATGTTCCAGAGTGAGTCAGAAGGCTGGTCTTTGGCTGGAGATCAGTTGACTCAGCTGTAACAGCCAGGACAGACGGATTTCTTCATCTTGTTGATGGGAACACAATCTGTTTCTCTCAATTTACAGATTCAGATGCTAATATCATGTAGACAGAGACCAACTGAGACACATTAAAGAAAAATGTTTGCTTGAATGTCTTGGCATCCTGTGGCCCAGTTAAGTGGACAAACAAAACTACTTAGTTAGATTTCTATTGCTATGGTAAAACATGTTGTGCCCCAAACAACATGGGAAGGAAAGGATTCATTTCAGCTTACAGTTTATATTTCAGTCCATCACTGAAGGAAGTCAAGGCAGGAATTCCAACAGGGAAGAAGCCTGGAGGCAGGCACTGATACAGAGACCAAGGAGTGCTGCTTACTGGCTTGCTCCTCATGGCTTGCTCAGCCTGCTCTCTGATAGCACCTGGTTTCACCAGCCCAGAGGTGATACACCCACAACTGACTGAGCCCTCCCATATCAATCAGTAACTAAGAAGAGATTGGGCTTGCCCACAGCCCAATATTATGGAAGTGTTTTCTAAGTTGAGGTTCCCTCCTCTCAGATGACTCTAGATTGTATTAAGTTGACATAAAAATAGCCGTAAGAACTTGTATAGATCAAAAAGAGACCTCAGTCCCTTTGCAGCTCTTCATATCAAGCTTCAGAATCTGTTCAGTCACCTCTTGAACTAGCATTCTGATTTGTTTGGATTGTGAGATGTGACAGAAGTGACTATTTGCTACATTTGAGCACAGGCAAATAAGAGGTCTGTAGATACCAGGCTTTGGCAAATTTGGGCTAGACTGTTAGAGGCTGAGAGATACAGGACCTTGTCATTCCTATTGTCCAAGCTTCCAAACAGATAAATGAAACGATTCCTTAATCAGTCACCATGATTATTGGCATAATAATAACATCTAATTATTGACTTAAGTCATGAAATTTTTTGAGATAGCTTGTGACTTACACTGACCCAATTGTTTTAAATATAATGTATATGCTACAGACCATTTCCTATACTGTTTGAAGTACAAATGGAGAGATAGTAAAGCCTATTAACGCAGTTTATAAACCATAAACAGAAGACTTTCCGCAGCAAATCTGCAATGAGTAGTCTTGAAAGACAGGAATCCACGAATGGAATTGATTCATCGGTGCTATGCACAGCAGGCTAATAGTTACAAAGATGCACATGGGCTTTTCTGCTTCCTGTGTGGCAAATCTCCACACATGTATCAGATGAAGTGCTTCAAAGAGCACAGGTTATCAAAAGCTGCAGTCAGCTACTTCAAACGTCAGGGAAAGAGAGGAATATCACAAGAGCAGAGAACCAGGAGATGAATATCAGGGTGGACAGTCTTACAAAATAACAAAAAGCAGGCAAAAAAGCCACTGTCTTGTTTGGCAAAAATGGCTCAGAAGGTAGAGGCACTTGCTGCATAAGCCTGCCTAGTGTGGAAGTTTATTTTTAGTTATGTTTAAAATAATTGTTTTTGTGCACTGTTGGAAAAAGGGATTCATAGGCCTTGGCATTTTGTATTGTTTGCAGGTATTGGATTTCTGTGGGGGTTGTTTAATTGCTAATGATCTGCATGTGCTATCAGTAGAATACCTGAGGAGTTCTGAAAGAATAAATACACCTGCACTCAGAAGCTCAGAGTTCCATTGTGAGTCTGGCAGGATGGTGGTTCCCTCTGTAGAGGTCTGACAGAAGTTCCACATATGAAAATGCCTCCTTGTGTCCCTTGGTGAGCTGCCCCAGCAGCATACAACTACACCTGACGACCCAAGTTCAATCCTGGAAACCTACATAAGGGTGAAAGGAGAGAACTCTCTTTCAAAAGTTGTTTTCTGACCTCCATATACATGCCATGCTATGCTATGTGTATTAAGACCCATCTTCATATGAAGTATTATTCATAGGCTATGGGAAATTAGCATGTGGACATAACTTTGCAGGGGACCTCCACTCAACCATTGCTATTTAATGGTCCTTGATGGTGTGTCCAGCTGTGAGATGCTCTCTAAGAAGTGAATCTTTATCATCAAGATAACTAACCCTCTTGGGTCCTTCAAGTACTCAGGTTAATCCACCTGGCAAAATGAGAGGCAGTTAATTGTCATAATAAGGATCTTTATCCTGAGGTCATTCTCTGAAAACAAGATCAAACATTGCCTTTAGGCAGGGAGTCATCTGAGCATGAGGTTTTTGGTTCTTAGTCTTAAAATAGGAATTCTTATAATCTGCTCAGAGTCAGAACCCATGTATGCTCAAATCTCTGGAAAGAGAATACTTTGCACCTGAGCTTTCAACATGTCAGTGGCTATCAAGTTCACCATTCAAGCAGAAGACCGTGCAAATGGATCTCTGTCCAGGACTGCCGTCTGCTTTTCCTGGCGTTAGTCTCTACAGCCCTTGAATACATTTTTACATTTCCCTGGCATTATAATACTTCAAAATGAAATGAAAAAAAAAAAAGTGAAAAAAAGCAGCATGACAAGGGCAAGGAAGATTTAGCGAGTTAGTTCAAAAGTTGGAACTGATTTTAGACAACATGGAAATCACATTCAGCTAAAATAATGGGAAAGTGTTTATGAACTTTATTTTTAAAAATTCATTAATCAAAAAAGGGGAGCTGGCGAGATAGCTCATCAGTTAAGAGCATTTGCTGCTCTTGCAGAGGACCCTGGTTCAATTCCCAGCACCCACGCGAAAGCTCGAACTATAACTATAGTTCTATAACTCCAGTTCCAAGGGATCCAATATTCTTTTCTGGCTTCTATGAGCACCAGGCACACATATGTATACATACATACATACATACATACATACATGCATGCATGTAAGATAAAAAAATCAATAAATCTTTAAAAATTAAATGTCTAGTTAATCATTTTTGAAAATTTAGAGATTAGTTTTCAAGAAAAAAGGAGTAAAGATAAAAATAATAAATAAAAGCAACTGGTGATGTTTCACTGACATTCCATTCTAACTAATGCCTGAAGTTTGTCCTGAGGTCTTACAGCCTCATTTCTTTTCTTTTCTTTTCTTTTTATTTATTTATTTATTTTTATAATGATCTGACTTTATATTGCTAACACTGAGAATCTGTAAACTCAGGCAGAATGATCCAATAGGAAATAAAAGTGTGGTGATCACAGAAAGAGTCTTAAATAAGAGTTTAGCAGAAGAAAAAATCATTACTGAAATCTGGTGTGACTACCCACCATCTAGCAGAGAAATATGTGGGACAATGGCATGATAGCACCCCTTGTACATTACTGTGAACATTAGCAGCTGGCAGAGACCGACTGTTAACCCCAACTATGAAGAACAGCCACCTTGCTTCCTAAGGCTGTGCCTGAAGCCTAGGGAATTCTGGGATTACTCATGTTAACCGTGGGAAATCTGAGCTAAAATATAAACCCTGCCAAGATATGCCGCTATAGTTTGTATATATTCTTTATATTGGTGAATCAGAGGGTCATCTCCAGAGTGACAGGTTTGGGACATAGAGCCCAATAAAATGTGATTGGATTACCAAGGTGGGACCTAACTCATTGCAGAGGTGGGTTAGTTACAAGGATGGGCTCATAAAGTGAGACCCTGCTCATACTTTTCTTTGTATTTGCTTATTTGTCTTCACCTTCTGCCATGTTGTCATGCAGCACAAAGGCCCCTTTCAGATGTTGCCCCTGTGCCCAAGGACTCCCAAGGATTCAGAAACAGAACCTAAATGAACTTTCGAAAATCCTCATCTGTGTTATTCTGTGATAGCAAGATAAAGTTATGATGGTGTGTAATGACGCCAGCCTCTGCATAAGTTTCACTATGCTTAATACATGGAGAAATATTCAATAGGTTCCCACAGGACTTTTAATGGTTTTTAAGCTATGAAGTTTAGCTTCATTCAGAAAGGAAATCTTACTTCCAGAGGATGAACACAATGCACCTAGGCATGTTTTCTTGTTAGCAGGCCTTTTCTTGTTTCAGCAGTTTTAAGTCACACACAATTGAAAATATAACCATTTTTAAAACAGACTTAGGATATAAGAAAATAAAACTGGAACATTTATCAAAGTCAGTCTGGATCCATGATACTTTCTGATAAAACCACCCATGTGGCTATACTGGATATTGTAGGGTGCGGGTGGAATCAGTCATATCTCAAAGTAGGATATAGGAGACTCTGGGTTCCATTCAGGCAGCAGCAAGTCTCCAAAGCTGCATAAAGATGCTCCCGAACCCAACAGTACAGAAAGGCAGACAGTGCATAGTAAAAACGGTGAGGAAGGACCAGGCTGGAGGCTAATTTAAAGTCTTTGCTCCAGGGTTGTTACCGTGACTTACTCCTAGTGTATGGCCTGTGTATGGAACAGCGAGGGTGACATCAGCCGTCATGCATGACTGGATTGAGATTTGCATTTGGGTCTGAATTTGATCCATGCCCAAGAAATCTTGGACTGTAATCCCCACCTCTCAGGCTTTCCTCTGAAGTCAGTCATGCTTCAGGAAAATGCTGAGGAATTTGAGGTTTAAATGAAATGTATTTCTAGAGATTTTTGCTCAATATTTTATTATAAAATTCCTCAAATACGTGTAACAGTTGAAGGAATTATACAGCAGACATCAAAAGACTTGCCGTGATATTCTACCACTGATCTTTATTAAGCCTTCCTTAGCATATGTGTGCTTCATTTAATTTTGGGTACATTTCAAAGAGACTTTCAGACATCAAAGCAAATATATTAGCACATGTGTGAATGGTTGGGGTTCATGATGACTGAGAAAGGCACTCTACAAGTACAGCGTGATGCTCTTTCTCAAATTTGAATTCTCCTAGGTCTGAGTGAGGTCACAGTGAGAAGCAATACAGGACAGAGCCATATATTGGATCTTTTCCTAAATGACTACTTGTAAATGTAAGAAAAAAAAATAAAACTACTCATAAGGGAATGAAAAAAAGAAAAGATTCTCATTTGTTGTTATCATTAAATCAGGTGGGTTTGGTCTCCTACGGCCCTTTGTCATGGCACAGTGATATTCATGAACACAGAAGATGCAACCCTAGGCCTGCGGAAACCCTCTAAAATAGCTCTATAGCATTTTTGATCAGGAATGAGTCAATGAATTTCTGGCTTGTACGTAAGAATGGCCCAATAAGGGACAGCATGTTCTTATTAGTGGGGTCATCCTCAAAAAATGGCAATAATGAGAGCACCACGATGCTGTCTGGGTTAGATCAGCTCCCACTGTAAAATAATCATTCTTGTCTCTGCCATTTTCTTAAGGGAAGGTTAAAAAGATAATTGGCATTGCTGGCAAGAGGGCCAGAAGATTTCCTTGTTTCATATTGTCAGACCTTTGAGAGAACTTAATTTGACTTTGGACACTAGAGAAGATAGTGTCCTATAAATAGAAATGAGCTGTTGAACGTATCTAAAGGAACCACAGAAAGACAGAGACAGCTAAGGAGTCAATGAGGCCCTGGGCACGCGTAATAAAGGTTACTTCCAACATTGCTAAGGACTCCATCGCAATATTTTATGAAAGTCTAAAATGCAAGTCTCACAGCAAACAGATTAGTATAGCTCTGGAAACGCTGTTTACCCATTTCATTCTCCTAAGTTACAAAGAATATTCTCTATTAAAGCAATCTGTCACACTGCGACTTTCCTTCCTTTAGCTCAAGGGTTGGCAAACTATCCTCCAGGGAGCCACACAGAAAATATTTTGACTGTGTAGGCTGTACAGTCTCTGGAGCAACTGTTCAGTTGTATATGGCAAATACAAACACAGACAGCATGTAAGGAAATGGACATGCTTATGCCTTGTAAAACTTATTTAAGAACCTTGAATTTGCGTTTCAAGTTGTTTCGTGTGTTCTAAAATATTCTTTTGAACAGTTTTCAATCATTTCAATCATTTCAAATCATTCTTTGCTCATAGACCTGTGTATAAACCGGAAGTAGACTTGATTCTCGAGTAGATTTCCCATGGTGATAGAAAAGGTATACACTGGCACAGTCCAGGACTCTATGTATCAGCTACGGGGCTGTGGAGCATGGGAAATAGGGATCACATGAAGGAAGAACTTTAATTAATTAACTAATTAATTAATTATGTATTTATTTATTTATTGTTTTTCGAGACAGGGTTTCTCTATTGTAACTCTGGCTGTCCAGGAACTCACTCTGTAGACCAGGCTGGCCTCGATCTCACAGAGATCAGCCTGCCTTTGCCTCTCGAATGCTGGGATTAAAGTTGTGCACCACTAAACACTATTTCAGTGTAATTAAATGAAGATGGAATAGCTGTGCATGGTTCTTGATTACCCCTTTGTATAATTCAGCTATGTAACCTTCTTCCACATTTACGTGAGAAAACACATCTCTGGCCTACAAACAAAAATCCTTCTTCTTGAGGATTAAGTCATACAGGTAGTGCTCCCCTTGCAGAGACCACATCTATATTCTTGTGCATGCACACTGTGGGTAAGGCCACATGCATGGATTGCACAATGTGTGCACTCAAGTACATGTCCAATGTATACTGCTCATGCATGAATACACACAATGTTAGCTCTTTGTATTTTACCTATCAAGCCCGGTGAAAAGTATAATTATGAGAGAAAAAAAATGGCCCTGATATGTGCTTTCTCTTCCTATTTATTATCTAGTAAACACAATACTGAATTATGAGAAGCAATTTGTCTGTTATATGATATGAAGTTCAATATTTCTCTTGGTTTATTCAATTAGATACTTTAAAAAATCCAGTTTCGCCTTTAGTCAGCTTGCAGTAATGAACCTGCAAAAGTGATCCTGGCAGCGAGGGCTTCTGAGATATAGAACATGATCATTTCCAGGTAACTGAAATTATACAACCTCAGGTCATTTTGGATGAAATCTCCGTCTACAAGCAGCGCTTCATGCTGAGCTCACAGGTAAAAGCCAGAGAAACTGACTAGTCACACACAAAAATCACAAAATCACTAGTACTTAAACTGCTTTTGTAATAAATACATTCAGCAAAACTATACAAAACTATTTAGATGCTTCAGAGGCATCTCCAGCATATGAAGTCCCACAGTGCTGTCATGTCTTCCTCTCAAGAGGCTAAGCTTGGTTGCCTCTGGCAGTTCTATAGTCTGCTGATAGATGCTAACACCCCTCAATTACACAGAAAGTCAAATCATCCTTGCACTCCTTCCTTTTTTTACACCCTGCAGCTGCAAATTCAGCAGTGGGTCCCGCCTCACGAGCCCCTCTCTGTTGTCACAATCCAGACTCATACCTCTAATGGCTCTTGTTGCACTAATAAAAGGGGCTTAATCTCCTGAACAATTAAGAAGTGTGAATGATTAAATGAATACAGTAAGGATCTTGAGAACGCTTAAATGACTCCACGGTGGCACCTGAGAGTGGGAGGTCACAATGCCAGTGGCGCCTACAAGCACAAGCAGTCACCAGGAGGCTTCTCCATCTCATACTGCCAACTAATGCACAGGGTTTGAGCGGCTTACTAACAATTCCCAGCTTACTTCTCTACTTCATTCTTTGCTTTCAGTTTATCTCACACTGTCCATTTGCCCTTAGAGGTGCTCATGTTTCCAGGCTGCATGCATTAGTGATCTCTATCCTCTTGGGAACAAAACTGTCATGTGATAAATAATAATTGTAGCTATACTTTGGAGTCCCAATCTTTATTGTACTAAAGACCAGTTCTCCTTTATCTTTTCTTTCTCTCTCTCTTTCTTTCTTTCTTTCTTTCTTTCTTTCTTTCTTTCTTTCTTTCTTTCTTTCTTTCTTTCTATATATCTATCATCTTTCTTTCTTTCTATCTATCTATCATCTATCTATCTATCATCTATCTATCATCTATCTATCTATCTATCTATCATCTATCTATCATCTATCTATCTATCTATCTATCTATCTATCTATCTATCTATCTATCATCTATCTATCATCTATCTATCATCTATCTATAGTGCTGAGGACTGAACTCAGTATCTTGTTCATGTTAAGCAAGCCATCTTCAGTCTTGAAAACCAATTCTAATGGCTGTATGACAAACCAGAGTCCAGTTGGGCACACAATAGTACATTAGTACAATGTGTACGATAGTACATTCTGTCCGTACTATTTGTTTCTGTGCCCTTGAGACTCCATGTGGTCTCTGTCACACACTCTTCCACATCCACTTCACATAACCTCACTTCCCCTGGATTCACGAGCATGAAATAAAATGTATATGAATGAAGGAGAGAGTGGGTCCATTGAGATTTTGATATCCAAAGAAATTCCAGACAAAAGAATTACAGCTAGTATCGAAATCTGTGATGTGATGACTTTGGTTTGTTGTTGAAAGTGTTACTCTGGCAGCAGGTACTACCCTGAGGTCTTTGCTTGGTGTCTGAGAGCCAGGAAAAGAAACAGGATATTACAAATTTATTGGTGGGTGTTTATTACCACAGTATTATTTAGGTCTTGGGAATATTTTATTTTCTTCGTATCTACTTGACATTTAGGAATCAAGATTTTTATTGGACATGCAGACGACGGTAGGCATGGCGTGCTGGTGTACTGCAGGTACCATCTGCACACGGAGCACACCCTCTTTCGCATTTTTCATTATGTTGAAATGATTCACTGTAACTGAACATGGAAAGTGCACAGTGACCCCCCCCCCAGATGAAGCTGCTATCTTGCTTAAAGTCCCTCTGAGCTTTTCAGAAGGTGTGGAGGAGGTCCACCTCTTCAGTGGGCATCTCCAACCTACCCTCTCCCATATGAGCTGCATGGTGGCTCTACCTGCTCCCTGCCCCCAGATGACCTAAGACTCTCTGGTTTTACTGCTGGAACACAGTTCTGCTAAATGGAGAGATTCTCAAGCAATAGAGGGGGCTTGGTCTTCCTTCCCTGCTTTCTTTAATTTATGGTGTATATCAGTCTGAAAACACCATATTTGTGTCTTTTCCATCTAATCTCCACAAAAGACCTCATCTCTTTGTCCCTACCCTCCACCCCCATGCTCCTGGCCAATAATAGATTTCCAAACAATTTATGGAATGCACTGATATTCTTTTAGACTAGTACTTGATAGAGAATTAGCAGTGTCAGTGACATGTTCTTTAAGTCTAAGTGTGCATTGCTGGTTCTTAGTGGCTTTCTCAGCACCTCACTGGGTTGACAATGATATTCACCACTCCCTTGCTACCCCAGCCTTGCTGAGTGGATTGAGCATCTTATCATCTTACTAGTTGAAACCGATTCCAGCAATGAGATTCTCCATGCCATCTCATACAACCAACAGAATTTCATTTTTTTTTTTTTTTTAAATCCAGGCGCTGAATACATTCATTAAGTATTAAACCACAGGCTACTGGGCCTGTAAATAGGTCACATGTTGTGTTGGATGATCTTTTGCCATCTGGTTACATACATCAATGTCAGGTGGGTACAAACATACCTTGAGAATTAGATCCTACGCAAACATGTGGATACACCAAGCACAGACCTCAGGATAACAGACCTGCTTCCAGAATAACATTTTAAAAGGGCAAACCAAAAACATCACAGCACAGATTTAAATGCTGGCTATAATTTCTTTATCTAATATTTTCTCTGGATGTACAGATCTGAATAAACCCAGTTTTGGCTATTTGTGACTCTCCACATTAGAAACACTGAGTTTTTGTATGTTTTTCTATTGTCTCTTAAGTTTATAGGAATTTCATCTATACCAAGACTAAATACATTGATATAATGCATAGTATATGACATAATAGTTTTATGTAACTTTTATCTGTCTTTCAAATTATATTTTGATGAGCAGAACATATTCCCTTTAGCTTTGGCAGAATTGTCAATAGTTGTGTGAATTTTGTCCTTTTCTGCATCACTAAAGAAATCCTCCCTCCTCCCCAAAGCACAAAGCAGTGAACATCATCTTCTGAAGATTTACAGCTTTACACTCCACATTTAAATCTCGAGACCCCCTAAGAGTGGGCTTTCTTACATTGTGTTGGGTACAGGTCCGTCTACATTTCATTCATATTGACAGCCCATAGTCCTCGCACCATGTACAGAAAGGCTCATTTCTGTGTTGATCTCCAGTGTCAACTCTGCCAAAAAGAGTTTCACACAATGTGCAATTCTTTATGTGTAATTTATTTGTGTCAGTTGCTAGAAACCCATCAGTATCTTTAATGCTACAGATTTATGATTTTTGATAAGTGATAAATTTCTAAAGCTTAAAGTTAACTTAAAGTTCAGTACCACCTCAATAACTCTTGGATCTTTGCTTTTTCACATGCATTTGGAAACCTACTTAGCACATTTTATAAGTGTTGAGATAATTTTCTTGGCATTGTGTTTCATCTACTGATCAGTTTGGAGGAATTTTTTCCTGCCATTGGCTCTCTGAATTCATAAGAATGTTATAACTGGCCTTGTTTGGTGTGTGTTAGTCATGTCACATTTCTTTCATAATTTTCAGTATTTGCTACTAGGATGTAGCACACTTGCTGAGGCATTATGAAAATGAAAAATTATGCCAGTTGCTAATATATGAAAATGCAGTTGATCTGCATGTCCCTTTTGACATTCTGGATAGTTTCTAAGCGCTTATTAAAATATTTTTTCAGTTCACATTTTGAACAGACACACACATCATTTACAAAGTCAATCTTTCTTCACCTAAAAATCTAAATGGCATACCTTTACTTTCTCTCATGTTTTAGCACGCAGATAAGAAAGTTTGAGAGTAGATATTCTGGTCTTATAGGAAGACTGATTCCTCACAGAAGGTCTGATGGTAGTGAACTCAGATTTGCCATTGTCTCTGTGGTCCATGTCCTGTTTTTCTGTTTTTGTTTGTTTGCTTGACTAGGCTTAAAATGTCTTCATTGCTTCTAGTTCTTAAGTGATATTTTTAGTTTCTGAAATTTCTGTAAGTTGGCTATGGATATTTTTTTAAATGCATTTTGTTTATGCCTATGATTGCATGAATTTGTGCCTTCCATTAACTCTAAAGACAAAGGATTGAACTCATCCCAGTTTCCATCCTCCCAGTTCCTCTCATCCAATCCATTACAACCCCTAATCTCCCTATATATCTCTGTATGACTTTGACACTCTATTATGGTAATTTTATAGATCTCTGGAAATTTACTGTTACTCTGTGACTGGAGCCATGCATTGAATTTTAAATAGAACTGTATTTTGCATTCAGGAAAATCAATTTGTTTAAAGTCTGCTTCATTCTCATTTAAGTTCATGACTCATGTTGTCAGTCTTCCACACACCTGCCTGACGTCTCTCTTCATTCCTGAATCTCAGTCTGTAGCACTCAGCTTGCTGTCTGCTGCTTCCGGGGTTCCATTCAGGGGCTATCTTTCTATGGAGTATGGTCACTTTGGTGAGATGATATGTCTTGGAAGTTTATCTGCAATAATGGTCT
Organism: Cricetomys ansorgei; assembly: GCA_026225945.1. NCBI lineage: Eukaryota > Metazoa > Chordata > Mammalia > Rodentia > Nesomyidae > Cricetomys > Cricetomys ansorgei. The sequence continues at coordinate 34,644,031 of JAMJFZ010003875.1, read as the reverse complement.
AATGGTTAAAATGTTGATTGCTTTATAAGCAAATGGATTAATTATACCAGCAGACCTAAATGAGACACATGTAGACCAAACACTGGGTTGGTCAGGCTTCCAGTTTCTGTGAGAAGCAGCCTGAAATCATGACATCTCAGGGGAAAATCTTTTTTTTTTTCTCTTTGTAGTACATCATGCCTTAAAAACAATATTTTCCTAAAATTCCTTATAATAATAAATTTAATAATTAATTAATTAATTTACTTTTATTGTGGTTTGGTCAGAGGGTCATCAGACATGTCATGCTGTCTGCATTTCATGTTCTTTTACTGTCCAAACCCCTCAGCAGATACCTCCCAGGGGGAGGCCAGCTTACTCTCCTCCTGCTCTGTGGACACTGCTCCATTCAGAGGTACTTCCCCTGGACATTCCTTGCTTCTTTCCTGCTGATGCTACATTCAGCCACATTTTAAGATGCACTCTGAGTTTTAACTCTCTCTCTGTTTCTCCTTCTAGATGTTTTCATAACCAAAATCATTTCCTGAAATGGCGGTTTGAATACCATACAGAAGTTAACTTTTGTTAGCATTCAAGTAGTTATGATTTTTGTATTAATAAACATACAGAAATGTGTTTAAAACCTATGGTTATATCATATCAGCAACAGATGTGGAATTTTAGGTTGAGGGAAACACGTGACTTCAGGAGTACTTCAGTAACACTGTGATTCTACTAAGAACCAATCAAGCTTGAAGGGCTCATTAGCAGAAACACGATGCCATCAAGGAATCCTAATGGCATCTTTTAGACTGAATTGGAGTTTTGAAAGGCTGGAAATAGAAAGAGGGTACTTAGAGGAAGTGGATGTAAATGAACAGCCAGGGAAAGTTTAGGATTTCCAACAATCTCTCGTTTAAAAGTAATGTTTGTTAGTAACAGATTCTTTACATTAAATTAGGAGTATGCATAAGAAAATGCATAAATATATTATTTTTAGAAAAACAAGCCAACAAATAATATAGATAGAGAGCTGTATAGCACCATGACACCCTATCCCAATCTCACCTCCCTTCTCAGGTTAACCATGCTTTAAGGTGGAGAATAAACACTTATGACTTCTCTATTCCTATTTGTATCTGTGCCCACACAGCTGTGCACAAACATCCTCTGTTGTATCTGTTGCTAATATTTATAGGTTGTAAGGGATTTATGCATGTCTGGGCGTGTTCATATTCAACTCTTCTACTCGTCTCGCCACAGAACTCTGCAGTCAATCATTTCAGAAGTTTGAAGACATGGCTTTGCTCTTCACACCTCCATAGTAGCTGTAGAGAAGCTGACCTCTTGCTAGCTTTTCAATTTGTCACCTACAGCCTTGTTTCTGGAAATGTTTGGAAACTGTCCCTTGCTTTCGAAATTGTAAATTTTTCTGGCTCAGGGCTTTCACGTGGATCTTTGTAGCTGCTGCTGTTATGGATTATGGAGTACTCATTTTGGATCTTGCTAAGTAATCTGTGCGTGGAGTTGTAGAAACACTTCCTACCATATCTCAGTGAGATTTGCATCCTTCAGTCTCCTTCTTTTGGCAGCCTTTCCCCTACGCTCCTGGCCCTGGGCATGTAGCTCTGTACTGCATTACCTCCCATCCATTTGTGTTTATCATTGTTATTGTTTAGAAATCTCCTGTACATAGCTGTCTCCTCTTTCTGATCCGTTGACTATTCTGTCTTTCATTATCATTTTAGGAGAATCATTAAATATCACTTCTCATAATCTATCCTATAGAAATACACAAGATTATATTCCTAAACAGATTTATAGATTTTCTTTCTGTTGTGGACAGAATTTTTAATTTTTTTAATTTAAAGTATATCTAGAAAGTAACTGAATTACTTTGTACTATATATTTGCATTGTTTTGTGATAAGCAGATAAATTTTAAATTTCCAAATATTTCTAGATCTTATATTCCTTCCTGGAACTCACAAGATGGGAATGTACTTGGGAAAAGAAAATGGTTGGGAGTGAGGTTGAGGTCCAGACAAGAAGGCTGGAAGCCATACTGCAGGCCTGGTCTCGCCACCCCAGGAGTAGATCACTCTGGCATCTTTGAGTTTCTGCCAAATCAAAGTATTAGCTTCATTTAGGTCAAACTCTGAGTTTTTATTGTAGTTTTCTAAAAAATTCTATCTTAAGATTGCAGGCCTAATAATACCTTTTGTATTATTATATTAATATAAATTATATTATATTAATATAATCTTTAGATGAATATAAATTAAAATTACCCAGCCTATCAGCATACAGTGTTAATAGGAGCACAGCAACAGTTTAAATACCAGATATGACCAGAAGTTTAGTGAAAACAATCTCTTTTAAGGAAAAGAGGGTGAAGCTAAAGAAAGGAAAACACAGCCCTCAGGGTCACACAATCCAAGTATTGAATTAACAAGCTTCCCTCCCCCTCTGCGACTCTAAACTCAGCAGCTAAAAATGAATAAATGAGGGCACACTGAAAAGCCACCAGAACAAACAGCGTCAGCTGCAGAAAGCATCCTTTCATCAGACACCTGTGCAACAGGAAAGCAAACGGTGATCTAAAATAAAAAACACTGGCGTTTTTAAACACTAGGCTCTGTACTTGGATAACTAATATAGGGATAGCTAGGCAGAAAGGCCCAGTGAGATGTGCTTAATTGGTAATCTGCCTGCTAGTGTAATCTAGATGGATTGACAAATGTAAACGGTACTGCATATGGTACAACGTTCAAAGAGAATAAGCACTGACTATAATGTGACTTTGTTAATTATATGTTCTAAGTACTAAAAGAGATGCTTTTATCAGAGTTTGTGCCAAAGCACACGTACACACATACACACACACACACACACACACACACACACACACACACACACACACAGTCTTCTGTAGTTAAAGGGACCTGCATTTATGGATTCAACCAATCATGGAGTCATGGATCAGAAATGTTTGAAAGAAAATTTAGATTTGTACTGGCAATGTATAATAAATGCTTGCTCTTGTCATTAGTCTATAAACAATGACAATAACACTATCATAGTATTTATATTGTATTAGAAATTAAAAGTGAATTAGAGGTGACTTACACTATATGGAAGTATGGGAGGATGTATTCAAGTCTAAGCTAGTAGTATGTCATTGTATACAAGAAACATGAGCAATTCGTGTATTTGGGTACCTGTGGGTGGTCCTGCAATCATTCTTCTGGATACTGAGGTATCAATATATATATTCAAGTATTGTAGATGTATGGATAGATGGAATGTTGGATGGATGGAGTGCTACTTTTAAATGAATTGCACTTTATCTAAAAGTGATAAGAAAAAAAAAACTTAAGTCTCTTCTACTGGTCCATTTTGAATTATAAGATTAGGTATCTGGGTGTTGGAAGTTTTAATATATAGCATTTAGGTTTCCCAATTCTGTTAGCTTTAATGCTTATGCAGAATGCCTCCAAAGTCCAGGAACTAGACAAGAACCAAAATACAACATATTTAAGGACACCACATATTATTTTTCACCTTGGGTTCTTATGTAGCAGCTTCTGTCAGATTTTAGTTTCACCAGTATGATTTAAATATTACCTATAGATTCTAGACATGACAACGATATATGGTAAGCTGTGAGGGTCTAGGCACAGAGTTTAAAGAAAAATAAAACTCATGTCTAGAACTTCCCAGCTGGGCTTAAGTGCAAGCCAAACGCGGAAGAGGGAGTATGTATGGGCTACATGCAGAGCTTTGCTAGGACTGGGCCCTGGCAGGGATGTGCACTGCATATCTTCATCTCTCTAGGAGACACCTACTGGAATATGACCACAAAAGTAGCTGTCAAGGGTCAGTTCACCTTTCCTAATAGAAATATTTATTTAAAATTTTAAGACATAACAACTACCTCCTAACGTTTCCTTTCTACCCCGTGAATGGGTTGGTATTTGTGGGTGCAGTATTTTATTTAAGAACAGATACTATTAGGACATTCTGAGTTTTTAGGAATGAAATAGTTTTTTAACTATGCTTTAGGGTATATGTCAAAGATATAGCATTTGTCTAGCATGCTTGAGGCCCTGGTTCAAACCTAAGCACCATAAAACTAGAAAAAAAAAATTCTGACTTTAACACAGGAGACTCAACCCTGTCGGCAAGGAAAGAGAGAATGCTTTTTGTACAAGTGAGATTTTAAAAAGCCTTTTCTTAAAATATTACCAAACCTTTCTGTGAAGGCATAAGCACAATAGAGAAAATTAAAATAGAAAGCAAGAAAAGGCTGGTGCCACCTAAGCCGTATGCCCTTTGTTCCCAAGGGACCGGGCATTCATGAAGCTGTTTGTTATCCACCTCATTACAGATGTCTCTCTGTCCCAGTAGGTGTTGGGTCATGAGAGGACACGGTGTCCAGGAAATCTGAAAGTAGGTTAGAAATCTCCCAGGTGACCAATTCCCTTTCAATTGACTCAAGTAGCTGGCTGCACCTAGCATAGCCCCTGGGCTGCCTGCCTGTGAAATGACTGTGGTTTAAGTCACAGCAGAGATGTCCTTTAAGCAGGCTCCCTGGAGATGCAAGGGCCACACGTCCATGAAGGGACAGAGGCAACCATCCCCTCTCTAACTGCTGGATGAGGGAAGCCGACAATTTCCTTACTTGTTTTGAAAATCTGCTCCCCAGGAAATTGGTTTCCCTGTTTCTTGTATGAGTCAGTCTTTGAGTTAAGAGCCGCCCCTCCCATTTCTTAGCCTCCCCACATAGTAGGTAAGTTTATTCTGGAACTCTATGTCTTCAAGGAAGAGAAGTGCTGCAGGCTCTGACCTGCAAAGCTTCCTCCTATGTCCTCTCAGGGCCCAGCACCCCACTACTGGGCCTGACACCCCATAGCCTGACATCAGGAAAGTCTGGTAGAACTCACTGTGTGAGTCTGGTAGAGCTGACTTCAGTCACCAAGCCGTCACCATAGGAGTCCATTTTTGCTTGTTGCTAGGTTTCAGTCAGCCCACTCAAAATGTCATTTCCCAACATGGGGCATACAGAACTTCCTTGCCCTCGTGAGACACACAGAAAGTGGAGAGCTACGAGTCGGTCCAGACATTTCCAGACTGTGACCCAGGGAGGCATATACAAAACCTTACTGCCTACTCTATTTCCTCCCTCCCTTTCTACTTCTAAGCCTGTGGTTGGAAGGCCCAGGCTTTCCTTGTTCTCTATCCCTCGTCCTTAGCTCCACTGTCTTTGTGTAAATACAAGACTGCAGTCTCTCAGGCCTGGCTTCTGGGCGGAAAGGGTCAAAAGGAATTCAGAGAAACCTCATGCAATCCTATTTCTCAGGATGTATATAATCCTGTAACAGAGAATCTTCTCTTTTAGGAGCCTTGTCCTTCACTAGAAGAAGTCCTCCTCGAGTGTAAAGCCACAGCTTAAGGTGGAAAAAAAAACAACATGAGTTTATTATGTGCAAAATTGCTTTCCATCTACTATGAGGTGGAGTGGACTGTAATTACCTAAACTAGAACTGGTGGCATGTTGGGTGGTAGATGCTATAGTACAGTAGCCAGGCAGGTCGTGTAGTCTTATGTAGTAGGAGAGCATGATGCCAATATTATCACCAGAAGGCACTAAACAGCAAAAGAAAACAGCCTAGCAGTCAAGTGTTGTCTTCAGGGATAGTTCTCTTTATATTTCATGATAGTTTATCTGTGTACACACTAAAATATCGTTCATAGGGAGAAAAGCTATCCTGACTCGTTTGATCTTTTCTGTGGCAATCACCTCCTCTAGTTCCTTGGATCAAACTATACTCAACTACAAATTACAAGTACTGACTAACTTCTTGGCAACTGGGTGTCCGTTATTCCTTTGTTCTCCCATTATTCTTCTAGAACTTAGCTTCCTGCAGTCTAATCTTTCAGAAGCATGGTACATGAGCTGTCTTTCATGTCTTTCCTCTTCATGATCCTACCAGTGTTATCTATACTCCATCTCTACTTTCCACTGATTGCCCCAAAATAATAAAGCTACTGACAACCTCATGGTTACTAAAGCCAAGGGACAGTCTTCTGCAGCTACAGTTTGAGTGAGTCACTTGTATTTCCAGAACAGGGTATTTGGTCCCGTATGAGAATGAGATACTTGGGAAGTGACAGATTGATGGGTTAGTGGGTTGTCACAGGGGTGGCTTCCTTACCCAAGTCACCTCTCTGGCAACTTGCTCCATCTTGCTATGTGAAGACTCTGCTATAATGGGATGCATCAAGACAGGTTCAGTGTGTGCTCAGCAGGAGCTAGTGCTGCATTCTGGGACTTCTTAGCTTCCACAAGTGTCACCTGAATAGACTCCATTCTGCATAAATGACCCGCTCTGGGAGAGCAATAGAAAGCAGACTGACAGAGCCACAGTGGGTGGCTCCCTTCATGCTGATTGTATTCTTGTCTCCCAGCTACTGTCCATTTTCCTCCCACGTTATAGAGCTCCTCTTCCTATCCTTTCCTTCCCATTTTCCTTTTTCCAGATTTTTAATGTCCTCTCTTCTTAAAAAAATACATCAAGGATTTTATACATCCTGACACAGAGATTCAGGTAGATTTAGGATTCTCAACCTCCCCTAGCTCCATCAATGTTTTATACATGTAAGTCTCACTTGAAGAAAGGATAAGCATTTTACATCATTTTACCATTTCTCCTTGAACCCCTCTTCTGTATCCACCTCACAAAGTGTTATAATGACACAGGAAATCGTAAACAGGCTTATACCCGGAAAACATGCACTGAAGAGTCCAACTGAAGAGCAAGGTCAAGCTGGCAAAGCCAGTGCTGCCAATCATTCTTTACAGAACGTTGAACAAGTCACTTTAACTTCTTGTGCCTTGCATTTTGGAGCCCACAAGTGTGGCTTAGCCTCAGCTTCTGAATGAGGTTGAAGATGAACTCTTCCAAATGGAAACTCACTTGTCAATGTCTGAACAATTCCTGACTTGCTTGAAGATGATGTAAAAGGGTGTCATTGCAGAGACATGCTTCCCACGAGAAAGTAATATTGTATCCCCAAACTGCTTCTTCCCTAGCATCTACTCTGCTTCACTTATTGCTACTTAAGACTTTTAGAAGGATTGAAATACATGCTCTGTGAAGTGAACCGAGCAAGTGTTAGTTTCATATCAGTTGTGAGCAAGTTGAGTCTTAGCAGTGTGGTGGTGGTGGGGGGGTTGTCGATGTGATGGCTGAGGCAATTTTCAGGTATAGTACATGTCATTGCTGACTAAGTTAGAGAGCTGTTATCAAGACTGGGTATATATTTTAGGGGAGTCTTTTGTTTTTTCCAAAATAGTACCATTGGTTACATGGGAGATGAATGGTTAAAAAGATACTACAACCATTCCCTGCTGTGGGAAGAGAATAGTGTGAAAGGTCATACAATTCATCAGGAAATCTTGTTTTGTTTCTAATGAATGGGTGCTATGGATTGAATCTTATTTGTCCCCTGTGAAACTCATGTTGAGATTTAATCTCCATTATGAGATATTAAGAAGTATACTATGGTGAGACATTTAATAGACGATTAGGGATCTGCCCTAATGAATGGCTTAATGTACTCATGTGATTAATGGATTAATGAGCTACCTTAAGGAAGAAGAGACAGGATTGCTATAAAAGCTTATTCCTTGTCTAACCATGTGATGCTCATTGCTACCTTGGAACTCTGCCAGCAAGAAAGTCATCATCAGACGTGGCCTCTGGGCCTCAGATCAGAACCATGAGCTCCAGTAAACATCTTAACAACTCATGTAGCCTGTGTATTGTGTTATGAACAACAGAAATAGACTACAGCAAGGGATAATCTTTCTACAGTGGCAAGCTCCAACAGGAGCTCTGTATAAATCCCAGGCAACCCTGTGCCAGAAAACCAGAGTCTGAGCCAGTGCTGTGCTGTAAACTGTCTAACAAGGGGCTCTTCTAGAAAGAAAAAGTGCCCTATTTGTAGAGTTTGGTATTTTTCACAGTATAAGTTCTTATAATATGTCCAATTTTAAACAATCAAATAGATGACTTTGAACAAGAGGTTGTGGGAAAATACAGTTATAACCACCATACAGATCCTATGAATGTAAAAACATAGGAAGGTAACGCTGAAAGCTATTAAATATTAAAAGTGATGACTTTGGGATATTACTTATCCTTTCTCTTAATATAATTTACTTATTTCTAAATTTATGAAATTAAAAATTTAATAAGAGCCATGTTTAACAGTCAGTACAAAATCCTTGAAAAAATTGAAAATGGACTTCAGCATGTCAGTGGTTTTTCCTCAAGAATAAAAGAAAAGTAATGTTTGCTTAATCAATACTTAATGCACTTGATATATATGAAGTAGAAATGTTGGTTTAAGTGGGTTTATTTTTACACTTGTTGATGTTCTAGAATGTTGTGTCATTTATGGATACCTAACTCTAAAACAATGACTAAACTCATCAGAAGCTAGAAAGGTGACAGTTTTCTATAAATTGCGTGGCTTGCATATGAATAATACATTTCCTTTCCTAAGCAAATCACTGAGAAGACACTTGCTTACTGAATGTCATGTGACACTGAATGATATGTACCATCTCTACTGTGTAACCTTGAATTCGTGTATCGAAGTCCTGGTTTCCCAATGGGATGAAGAGGGATGGATAGCAAGTGCCATGCTCCGTGTTAGTACTGAAGCAAAGGCAGGTGAAGATACAGTGCATAAGCTCTCTCTGCAAGTCTGGAAGAAAAGCCACACCAGAATCCATCCCTATGTCCCATTAAGTCTTGGACATACAGACCCCATGACAATAAGAAAATAAATTTCTTTTCTTTAAGCTCAAGACTGTGATGTTTTGCTACGGAATCCTGGGCAGGTAGATACAACGTGAACAATGAGACTTGACAAAGCTTCACAGCACTAACATGATGCTCATATCTTGGGCTTTTCTTAAAGCTGTGGGTATCACGTTCTGTATGCTTCTCTGCCTTAAACTTCAATTCAGTCCTCTGGGTCAGTTCAAACCGGGTCACCTTGTGAAGCCATCTTCAGTTTTGGTTTTCCCAAGTAGTTGTTGCACCCTCCCCCCATAAACAGCTTTTGTGCATTTGTTTGTTTTGGCTTGTCTTGAACTTCTGGTGATTCTCTGCCCCAGCCTCTCAAGAGCTGGGATTATAGGTGTGAGCCACCATGTCTAGTTTACAACCAGCTTTTTATAATGATAATCTTAGTGGGTTTAGCCAAGTAAACCTTTAATAGGCAGGTGGCCCCCACATTGGAAATTAATCATGTAGTTGTTAAATTAAAACTTTAATTTTTCCATTGTATAAACTACATTTCACAAGGTGAGGAGTCACCTGTAGCCAGTGGCTTCTGCGCTGACGACTCAGACAATAAAATCTACCATCCCTGCATAAAGTCCTATTGGACACTACACAGTGGTAGACAATCATTGACTGGACACAAGGCAGCCAAGAACCTTTCTGTTTTCCCAGTTCAAAACTCAATGCCTGCCATGTAGTAGGCATCTATTAATTGAATTAATAAAGGAAAACAATGGACACTGTTTACTCAAATGTAGTGTTATAAAGGAATCATAGTTTTCATGAGTGATAGAACTAAGTGCAGAAACCTTAACTTTTTTTTAATTGATGAGTACAAAACTAAAAACAAAACATTTTCATTTTCTCCAGGATGAGAACACCAACGTACATCATTAAGATATATAATTATAGACTCCATCTCTCAGTGGTTAGTTTAGAAGAACACTATTGATTCTAATTTACTTTATCTAGGCCATCGAGGTTCCATTGCTCTATCTGTGACCCTATGGACTCATTAAATCTTTCAGCATGATATTTATGCAACTGTTTAATGAGTCCTCCAACACCTTCAATTCTCTGGATCTCATGCTTATTATTTTAGCGGTAAATGTCTGGCTTTAATTAATCATATCCTTCACGGACTCAAAGGAGACCATAAAAACGTTACAGAACATTCTGTGGGTGAAAGAATCCTTTGTTTTCCACATTTGAAGATCTTCAAGGACACACACTGCAGCCCTTAGAGGGCCCTTTACTGTTTAGACATCCTTCCTCTCAGAGAAATTCCTTTATTTTCTGCTTAAATCTTTCTAAACGGAGCCCAATGCAGTTCCATTGCCTCTGTTGCCAAAGAAAAAGAGCAGGTGAGGGGTCATACACTCCAGAGAAGCCCCTTCCTGTTGTTTGAGTGACACTTAAATAAAATCTAGAAGGAGATGGCTCTCTTTCAAAGTAGTCTTTAGATTTTTCTAGTATACTCTGGGGGTAAACTAGGCCATAGTAAATATAACTTCAAAGGATATCTGAAAGCCAATGGCTAAACAAATAAAACTATGCCCATAGCAAAATCTACACTTTGGCCCCTCATACACACTAGCCCCTAGTACACTCTAGCCCCTAGTACACTCTAGCCCTCATAAACACTCCTGGTACACACACACCAGCTCCTCATACACTCCAGTCCTTTATACACACTAGGACCTAGCACATATTAGCCCTTTCTGAGATATTTCAGAAGAAAGCTTAATTTAAAGGGATGCTTACAAGTACTAGGGATGCGGAAGACTTTATCCAGGAGAGATTAGGGACAGAAGAGAGAGTAAGATGCCAAGGGAGCCACATCCAGTTAGTCTCTGGCTTGAAGTCAGCACCTACTACATGCATATGCTAAATGGAGAGTAGCGGAGGAGGGAGGGGGGACAGCCACCAATACCCTCAAACCTCAGCTTCTTCAGGAGTACAGCACTGAGAACAGGAAGACAGCACGAGTGATATGGTCAGAAGGTGTTGCTAACAGTGCACGCTGGATAAATGCTATTTTAAAGATCAATTTTATTAGGATAAATTTTAGTACCTTCTTCCTAGTGCCCTTAGCTGACTTTAAATATGCAAAGCGTGGAGGAGCTGTGTGCTCTATTCCTTTGTGTTCCCTGTTGGCAAAGTCTAGAACACAGCAGGCACTTAAAAAATACTGGTCATTAATTTGTATTTTCCCAAGGTAATTCCATCAGTATTTTAGGGATGGGTCCTTATTTATATATAGATCCTTATTCTCTTTTAAGATTCATTTTATTTTAATTATGTTTTGTAAGTGTCTGTGTATGTGCAGATGCGGGTGACCTTGGAGTCCAGGAGAGGATGTTCAGATACCTTGGAGCTAGAGTTCAAGATAACTGTGAACTGCTTCACATCACGGGTGCTGTGAACTGAACTTGGGTCCTCTGCAAGAGCAGTAAGCTTTCCTAACTGTTTAGCCCTCTCTCCAGCTCCCCCATAGGCTTCTTATCCAATGATTCACATATACACAAAAGGAGCAAACACTTAAAAGTTTGCTCTACAGTGATTTGTTGCTACTAAAAATAGAAGTTAGAAGGATTAGATGTCTGGTCTCTGTTCAGCTTCATCTATTGATCTCCAGTGAATACCAAGGAGTGTACTGTTTTCATCAATGATGAAAGTGTGCACTCATAATTCTAAAAACAAGAACATCAGCTATTGGATACAAGTCCTACCTTCTTCATGCCATAAACATGAGAGCTGTATGTACTTTAGCTTTAGTTAATTTTCTCATTTTCAATGGCTATGTTTAAATAGAAGTGTGTAGTAAAAAATACACAGTTTGGGAAAAATGAAAATTGGAACAAAAAATCAACTCTCTACTTACTGTTAGATAAGAACTACTTATATTTTTTAAACTATAAAATACTATAATTAGTTTCCTCCCTGGTTTAGCAGTGACACCTATTTTTCATGAAAAGTGTGAGGTTGGTTTATTTTTACATCACCTTTGTCTCTGAGCAGCTAAAGTGAGCAAACTAACAATGTGATTAAAGATTTTTTTTGTTTTTGGAAGTCCAGGTACCATGGGAATAATTCTTTTAAAAGATGAATCTTTTGTTGTTGTTGTTGGCTGGTTGGTTGGTTGTTTTGATATTGTGTGCCAAGCAGGAAGCTCAGTTGTTATGCTGAAGGAAATAAACTTGTAAATGGGGCTATCACAAGTCTATCAGAGTGCCAGGACAAAACATAACATTTATAGTCTCTATGTATTTGTTTTGAAAATGAAGCCCAAGTCCTGTATTCTGAGGGCCACTGTCATTTCTAACATTTTAGAGAATCCAGAGTTCTGCTCATGGTATAAAATGTCTCATAATGGCTCTCAAAACAAAGTCAGTGAGACGGTTCCTCTAGCAAAGACACAGAGAGTTTGATCCCTGGGACCCACAGGGTGGGAGCAAAGATGCAAGATGTCCTCTGACCTCCACACATGTGGTGTGGTTCCTTCTGGAAGTCCACCAGGTAAACAAACTACCAGGTAGCAACAAACCAACAAGAAGGAAGCCTTCACACTCAGATCCAAATGAGGAGGGCTGCTTTCCCCCCTGGGCCTGCCTGTACAAGATGGAAGTCAGTATAAGCCAGCTCTCCTCTGCCCTACCTATGGAGAATGAGCTTCGCAGGGTCACAAATTCTCTGTCTCTGTCTCTCTTTCTCTCTCTCCCTCACCAAGAGAAAATAATTATATCAAAGGGCCAAGCTTATGATTCAATAAAAAACAATTTGAATATAGGGACAGCTTACAGTTTCTTCCATATTCATAAGATAGAATGTAGGAACATTCTAGAACTCTGGCAGTCACATCAGGGTCACAGGAAACAGGAGTGTCTGGCTGTTAAATGGTGGAGCTGGTTAGAAAGACAATGTGGTACCCTGTGGAACTGGTCAAGCCTTGCATCGTAGGTTGAGGGCACCATACCAAAAAAGGTTGGCCCCTCCGTCCTGCGTTGACAGACCAGGGTTCTGCCCAAGTCCCAGGCCTCTGCAGAGGGCCAACTTTGATTGGCAGAATTGCTTACCTCTTTTAACCAATGTATCCTTTGCCCCCAAACCCTGACATAGACCTGAATCCTTGCAATAAAATTGAGTCTTGCCTCTTCAACCGCACTACTGGAAGTTATTGTATTCCACCAGCTCTTAAGGTTTCCCAACCAAAGACCTGCTGGGAGCATCAGACCCCCTCCCTCGTTTCCTTCCCACTGACTGCCAGTAGCTGGGTCATACTGCCAGTGCCCCAGTTACCTTGGGCGGGAGAGAAGCAAGGCCCACAGCAGACAGACTAGACCGAGGGAGAGAGAGAACCAATGGACAACCCAACTAGACCTACTGGATCAGGATGTGTGCTTAATAGGGTGCTGAAGTAATTCACAGACCCCCTATGATTAGGTCAAGGCAATGGCCAGGAAGGGCGCGCAGGGACCTACCTCCCTTCCTCAGCAAGGGATGTTTGCAGCCTTAGTTTGGAGATGTTTCTATGCTATATTATGTCACAGATCAACAAATACTTGAAGAAGAAAAATGTTTCCAGTCTCACTATAGAACTCTATTTCTGTTATATCAGAGAAGTATTTTTCTATTATAAAACATTGTTCGATTTTAGAATACACTTTTTATTTTTTCTCTCTTTTTTGTTGTTTTTGTTTGTTTGTTTGTTTTTTGTTTTTTTGAGACAAGGTTTTTCTGTTGTAACTCTGGCTGTCCTGGAACTCTCTGTAGATCAGACTGGAGTGATGGATTAAAGACGTGTGCCACTACCGCCCGGCTGTTTTTTATTTCTTAATCTTCCAATTCCTTATCACAGAATCTTTATGGACTATAGTACAATATTTCAGTACAGAAACATAGTATTGTGGATTAGGTTAAGGTGATTGGTGTATCCATCCATCATCTCAAACATATGCTCTCTCGTTCTGTGTGTGTGTGTGTGTGTGTGTGTGTTTGTATGTATTGAACACATTCAAAATACTTTCTACTAACCATTTTGCAGTATACAGTTAAATGTTGTCAGTCATAATAGATAGTTACAACACAACTGCAAGTGAAGGTTTTCTGTTTAGAGCTCAAATCTGCAGTTTGCTCCAGTCTCTAGCTGCTGACCCAGCATCCCTACTGCAGGGGTGTGATCTAGTCCTCTGGCTTCTACAGAGCCAGGGCCATGAGCTGCCCTCTGAACTCCAAGTGCCAAGTGATAATAAAATTAACTTTGTTGACTACTATGGTGCAGAGTAGAATGGGTTAAGAAGATTCCATGACAGATTCCTCTTGTGTTTTAAAAAGATGGAACTATGTGGGGAAGGGGGGGGGGAGGGGAATGAGAGTCACTAGAAAATATACTTCCAAAATGGGAAGAACAGATGAAGAGCAAGAAAGAAAAAAAAAGATTACAATGGGAAGTCAATTTTGTAACTAGAAGCGAAAGGAAGAAAGAAGAAGAAGGAAGAATGGAGGAGTGCATGTCCATTGGAAAGAATTCAAGGATGGAGAAATAAATACCAGAGGAGTACAGGAACAGCCAAGGAAGTTCCACAGGAAATAGATGGGACAGTGGAGGAGGGAGGGTGAGGACCAAACAGGCAAGTCCATGTTGCCAGTACAAGGGATGGCCACACACCACCCTTCTCTCAATAGGGCCCTCCCATTCAGTCCTACCTGGCTAGAAGGACGGTGCTCATCACTTGAGAGCTTGAGGGTTGGGGGGAGTAAAGTTGGGGGGAACAGAGGGATCCTCATGGCAAGTTTCCGACAAGAGTGAGGAGGAGCCTTCCCCCTGTGTGGAGAAAAAGGGAGGCTGTCATTTCTATGGCAAGGAAATAGCTTTCTGAATTACCCGGTGTTTCATGTTTAGGTGGTCCCTTCGGTGTTTCATGTTTAGGTGGTCCCTTGATGTGCCATCTGGAGTAGCATTTTTTACAGCCCTACCCCCCTCAGCACCTGCAAGGTAGCACAGGACACAGCCTGTCAAAATACAATGGTACTGTTAATTGACTTCTTGGCTCTTTCCCCTCCTGTCCTGAGATTAGATGCCGGGTGTGATGACAACTCTGTAGGTTCCACTACATCAAGAGCCCTGAGAAAAGATGATGGTGATTGACAGCTTTTCATTGGGATGAGGCAGCCCAGTGAGTTGAGTTTTGATGCTCTGCTTTTCATCCCCCCAAACAGAATATTTTTAAATGCAGTTAATTTAATTATCCTTCTACATAATTTTTTTAAAGTCTTTACTGGAACTCTTTTCAGCAACCTATGTGATAAACATAGGTTATAAACATAAACCTCAGAGCCTACTGAGATTACCATGACCCCCTGAGTAAAGTGACATGTGACTTTATGAGGTGTTCTATATTGAACAAGTAAAAATATTTACTGAACAGAAGGAATGTGACAAGCATTTCTCTTGGGGTGTATCTAGAGGGCATGGGCATCAGCAAATACAAGTGGAGAAAATCAATGACGGTCTTGTCCCCTTACAGCTTACACCCTACTGGGGAAAGACAACCCGACTTAAGAAAGGCGTCTATGGCTGAATGTGAAGTGACTAACCACAGTGAAATGTAAGCAATAGACTGGAATAGAAGGAGAAGGTCAGAATGGAAGTCAGTGGTGGTGTGCAAATTTATGAGGTTTTATCTTAATTTTTATGTGTATGAGCATTTTAATTCTATGTATGTCTGTGCACCATGTAAATTCCTAGTGACCACAGGAGCCAGAAGAGGGTGTTGGGTTCCCTGGAACTTGAACTACAAACAGCTTTGAGCCACCATGTGGGTGCTGGGATTTGAACCTGGGTCCTCTGGAAAAGCAACAAATGTTCTGAACAATCTCCCCACTCCTGGCAGGTGCAAATCTAAATAAAGTGATCACACAAAGTCTCTTCAGGATCACAGATTTGATAAAGACCTGAAACTCAGGAGAGAATTGTTCAATAAGCACGTGGGATATAAGGAAATGATTTATACAAGAGCCCAAGGTGGCACTGGCTGGCTGGTTGAGGCTCAGCAAAGAGGCTGCTATGGCTTGAGCAGTGGTAGATCCATGTGGAAAGGAAGAAGGGATATGGAATTAAAGGGGTGGATCTTGCAAATGTTTATCCTGGGAGAGACCAAGGCCATCAAAAGGTCTTGAACAGAGACGTGGCTTTATTTAAAGGCTGACTCTGGTTGCCTTTGAGTCGACACATGGGTGTAGGGAAACCATTTTAAAGCCCAGGTAAGATGGTCATGGTGGCTTGGACCAAGGTGGGTGAAGTGAACAATTACTCGATGTCTTAATACATTATGTCATGTTTCAAGTCCTGGCGCTTTCTGATTCCATCTAAAGCACAGTAACATGTGAAAATGCTGTTTGTACCTTTTAGTTAGAGATTTCCAAACTTCCATGTTAGAGTGAAAGACTCAACTGATGGAATAAATGCAGAAGGCTTGTGTCAGCTGATTTTTGCTGGCATTCATAAAATGTATGAATCGCTGACTGGCTACATCGAGGCTCCCGAGGTATAACCCAAGAAACTGAGTAACTCTTGCTGTTAGCCACTGTTTTCCTAGGTTGAACAGAAGTTTCCAGAGATTTCTCACCACAGAGCTCTGTATTGGCCCTTTTATGACAACTTTTCCTTTGGTCCTCGCATCCTGAGTTGCCAAGGATTTCAAGACTCTGAAGATACTGTGAATATACCTTTTTTTTTGTTTTGATAAATGGTTAAATGTTTCTTGATTTGAGTCTCATCATTTTCCCCTTAAAATGTCAAAGGCTTCAGTAAAATCATGTACTCGTTTCTGAACACCAATTGTATTTTTATATATTTTGCTTAGAAGTGTTTAGGATGTGTGTATTAGTAAATTTCATTACTCCATTTATCCCGAGGGACAACTTAAAAATTAGAGATCCACAGAGAAAGAAGCTCCAAAGCGGTCATCCCTGAGTGTCCAGGCTTTTTGTGTGTGGGAGTATGGCAGTGGGAAGATGGAACCCACCTCGGCAAATTCCTCATGGTAAACTGGGGTTACTGAGAAGACTTACAACCATAACTCAAGACCATCTATGTAACAGGTAGAAAGTATTCCCTTTGGAGATTGCCTTCTATCCAATATAACGAATTACATATTCCCACAGCATCTCATTCCTAGGATGGGAAAAATCCAGAAAAAGAAGAGAAAAGAAAGTTTTCTTGGAAGAGAAAAAGAGGAATAATCGACCGTCCCCAAGTGAATCTCTTCTACAACTTTGTTTAAACTTTAAACTCATCACTTGTTAGAAGTCAACCAACAATAGGAGTCTGTAAAGCAACCTAGTATACACCAAGCTTAAGGGGCAGCCTCTTTCCAGGTATAGAGACTTGTCATTATGTTTCTGACATAATCACACGGTGGTCCAATTTTTCAAGACGAGTTGAAGTTTTTTAAATGATAAAATTTCTCACATGGATGGCTTTGTGATGATGCCCCAAAGTGGATCTGTGGAATGGTAATTGTTCTCTGTCTTTTCAGTTCCAGAGAGTCAGATGGCTGCTGAAGCATGGCAGAGCTTTTAGAACACAGGCTATGTGTTCTATGGCTCTGCCAGGTTGCTGAAAGCGGCAGCTGGCTCTTTGGTGATTTGGCCTCACGTCTTTATCTCTCTAGATTCAAGCCTGCTTGCTCACCTTTTCCACTTCCTGCCTGCATTTGATGGAGAATACAGCTTTGTAAGACTGTATGGAGCTAGACTTCACACTTCAGGAGTCAAATCCCTGTCATGCACATGCAGTTTCCTTCAGGCTATATGTCTCTGTTGAATCAGGACTAACTCAAACACTAAGGCAAGACTTCAGCAATACTGTGAGGGGCCTTTCTATCTCTAGCACTGGCTAGATGGATTGCTTGGACTGTCTCTTCCACTGAAAACAGATATAATTTGGATTTGGTTTTAAAACTATCTTCTTTAGAAACTATTAAATCTTAAGGCATGACCAGGCCCAACTGAAGGGAACAATGAAACCATGCAACTGAAACCCAAATGAGTCACACTGCCCTGTAGGACTCTTGTTCTAACAGAAGCATCTGATTTCTTCTCTGGCGGCTTTGAAGGGTGAAGAGCCTGGACCCCAAACATGAGGTCTCTCCAGAGCCAGGGAACCTACAGCAAATCTTCCCTGCAGGGAGCTATAGCTTCAACACCATTGATTTGACAATAACCCAAACAGAACTTCTAGAAATAACAGAAAACATACTGCATGAGATTTAAAACTTAGTGGATGAGTCAGCACATTAAAAAGAGAGTCAGAAAAAAGCCTTGTCCACAGGGAAGCACAGAAGAAAAAGATGAAAAAACGCTGAAGTTACAAGAAAAAAGGATGCTAGAGAGAGACAGGTGGATCTCTGTGAGTTTGAGGCCAGCCTGGCCTACAGAGTGAGTTCCAGGACAGTCAGAGTTACAACAGAGAAACTCTGTTTAGAAAAACCAAAAATAAAATAATAAAATAAAATAAATAAAATAATAAAATAAAAATAAAGAGAAAGAGAGAGAAAAGTGGAGTAAGAGGCTATTTTGCATGTGTGCATGCATACACACCCACAAACATGCAGACATGTGCACTTATGTACATCTATGCACACATATGTACAAACATGCATACATGCAACACCCATGTGTGTGTACATATACACACACACACATATGCACACAGAGTAAAATCTTGTAAGTGCAGGGAAACATCAGGCAGAAGCCATTGTTTGCTGACATGATAGCTGAGAGCTGTGACAGAACAGATGAGGTTATCTGGCCATTTCAAACACACAGATACATTTAGAGCTATCTATCTTGCCACTGAAAACACACAGATACATTATAGAGTTATCTGTCTGGTCATTCAGACAGAGATACATTATAGACTTATCTGGCCATTTCAAACACACAGATACATTATAGAGTTATCTGTCTGGCCACTTCAAGCACACAGAGACATTATAGAGTTATCTGTCTGGCCATTTCAATCACACAGATACATTATTGAGTTATCTGTCTGGCCATTTCAATCACACAGATACATTTTAGAAGCAATGTGCAATATGCAAGAAAAAACTATAAATGAAGTCAAAGGGAGGAAATACAAATTGTGTCTATAGATATACTACTACACTAACTCTTAACTATACTAACAGATACAAGAAGGCAGCAGAATTTTATCCCCAACTAGTTACTAGACAGTAACTACCAATACAAAATTCTATACCCAGTAAGAGTATCACCACAGAAGGAAAGGAATGTAAATTCTTGTCCACATTTTAAAATCAGAATGTTCGGCAATGAAGGCTGCGAGCATGTGGACAAAAATGAATGAACACCAAATGCCATGGTATACACTAGCCTCGTGTCTTATGAGTTTAAAAGTTTTTATCATCATTTCATGCCACTACTTCTTCACTGTGTTCTTTTCAGTAAGGACATCTAAAAACAGGGGAACACTGTAAAATTAGGTAGAAACTTCAGGAGAGCCTTTGTTCTCACTGAAGGAATGACTTACTGCATAGCAGTGGGGTATACAACTAATACTTTTTTCTAGTTTAACTGTATTTTACATTATTGGCCAAAGACTTTGAGAATTCATTTTTATTAAAATTTATTCTAATTTGAGAAGGGTTTTATGACCACAATATACTTAAAAAAAATGGCTTGAGATTGGATAAAATGTTCCCAATATCCTGGTATCTCCCAAAAGGAGAGGAAAGGAAACATGTCTCAGTTTTATGTTCAAGAAAACAAAGAATAACTATATTTGTTTTCTAAGAAGACAATACTTTGCATAGATAAAAATGAAAAATAATCTCATATGAAACAGATAAAACCAAACTACTGTGTGGGTTAATAAAAACTGACAGTGAGTGAGGCATGGCCCAACGGCTGCTGGCTCCCACTCAGAAGTTTGGGTTCTCCCAGAAAGAGTTCCAATTGATACTGGCAGAGAAAATTCATTCTTGTCCACCAAATAATAAAGATTAGAGGCTGTACCAATGAATTAGGAAAAAGATAGGTCTAACTTTAGATCTCCAAGCTAAGCCTTCCCCTGTGAATGTCAGGGCAAATGTCAGGCACATCCAGGGTTCCATCTCAAAAACCTGCAGTGGTTTCTAGCATGATTAACTTCACACCTGAGATGAGTCACTCATCCTGCCGGAGATGTCAGAGGGGAAATGAGGAAAATCAGTCTATATTCCCCTGGTTGAGAAACAGAAGAGAGTGACAGAAAGGGAAAGACAGAGAGAAAGAAGAAACAGGAGGAAGAGGAGGAACAATAGGAGGAGGAGAAGGAAAAGGAGAAGGAGAAGGAGGAGGAGGAGGAAGAAAAGAAAGAAAGAACAAAGAAATATAGGAAGAGAGAAAAAAGAAAGAAGAAGCAGCATTATGAAATGTGCTTCGGGGGGAAAATGGAAATGCCCTAAGGCTTCCTGGAATTCTCTCTTGATGATGAGCTAAATTAAAACAGAAAACCTGTGGCCTAAGAAACACCAAAGATAAATTAATTGTCTGAGAAAACTAAATTAAAAATTTATTGACTGTTTTATGAGGTCAGGCAGACAGTTCATTAAAGAGTTCTGTCAAAAGGTGATTCTTGTAATGAGAGCCAGTAGCCACGGAGTGATCGATATACATTGATTGGGATATTTGCAATAGATTGAGGGCGACATGCTACAATAAATCTCTTTCAAATGCTCAGGACTAAGAGCAGAAGGTCCGCTGTATCATCGTTAACTTGTAGCTGCTCAAGCCCACACAGGCAGTGGCTACTCAGTATTGGCAGCTGAGCTCTTGAATCGCTTCCAACACATTTTGTATACACTAATTCTTTCTTGTTGGCTTGGCAAACTCAGGTATAGAAATCCCAAGGAAACCAATTATGTCATTGAGTTGGAAGCCTGGACAGTGTTCTCGCAAGCATCTTAAGAACTCTGTGGTTGAATTTTGCAAAACTATGTATCTTTGTCACAATCAGAGACTCATCCATTTAAGGACTCATTGAAGTAGCTAACCCCCAGGAAACACGCATCTGAATATTTCTTTGGAACTGAAGATTCTGTTGAAAAGGAGCTGAACATTGCCTTTAAGAATGTCTATTGTTTGTAACTTAATAAGTCTCAATGGGACTCATGTACAGCAATTTGATCTTATGTCAAATCAAGGGTCAAAATATTTATTTGTTGTATAAATTGCCTCTAAGGGTCATACACCTCCATTTTTTGCATTGCTCTCAAAAGTTATATGCCAATGGAACAGACATATTGTGCTTTTTTTTAATGGGCATGAAATGAATTTCTAGATGTCATAAAAGGGCCTGCTACCTGTCACTATGTGGGGTCATCCAGACTAAGCTTTCCACTGGGGCCATCATCTGCTCCTCAGCAGACAGGGATCAAAAAGACTGAAGATACTGGTCCTGATGAACCATATTCTCCTTTGATTGTTCTGTTGCAGGTTAGTAAGAACATGGGGGACTCAGGTTCATCAGGAGCCTGAACTTGCTGCCACATGAAGGTTCGAGAAACTCCACTTTGCATGAACCTTCAAAGGTAGCTTGCTCTCTGCTGGGCCAGTGAAATAAGTGCCTTGCTACTGAAGTACTGGAAGTACTGTTGGCTTTCTCCAACTGGTTCTTCAAATTTCCTGTGTTAATTTTTAAATTTCCCTTTACATTTAAAGAGAGAGAATTTTTATCAACATGGAAGAAAATTATGCAGGTAAGTCTGGAGTTCAGAAGATCTCAAGATAGTGGATTAGGATAAAAGAGTATTCTCCATGTTCGGCCACGACTGTGAACACTGACAAGTAAACTATACTGCATAGATGAAGTGGATGAAACGGGAGGGATATGGTGAGAGAAACTGAAGAGTGAGGAGAGGTGACATAGAGTGACAATTTTGCTATAAGCAAATGATTATGCATTATCAGTTTCTACCTAGGATTTTTTTTCTGACCCATTTTTGAGAAGGGCCGCTGTCCTTCAGGACTAACAGTGAAAGTTGGCATGTTGTCATGTGAACACTGTCGTCATTGCCTTTAATACTGTCCACTCTATAGTCAGGTCCAGCTCTTTGTCAAAAGCCCAGAACAGTTCATAAATGTCATAGATGTCATAAAATCACTCTACCTTGTCATCATTCTTACTGAATGGAACTGACTTGGTGAGCTGTTTTATAGCTATTATTGACTGTTTTTGATCGATTTCATTTCCTTGAGTTTTTCCTCCTTTCTGTTGTTTCTGTTCTTATTGTGCTCACATCTATGTCAAGCTCCAAAGACATTCCAGTACCGCACTGAAGAGTGATATTTCAAAGTCAGTGCTACTCTATTTCTGGTCCACATCCCACAGCCATGGACCCATTGAGGTCTGCTCAGTCTCCCTGGATTTTCCTACCCCACACTTGCTGCCCTGTGCTTCAGTGACTATCTTTGCATTCCACACTTGAGCTTGCCATTTTCCTCCACTGCTTATTATTGCTGCTTGCGAGTCTGGTCCTAAAGTGTCCACAGAGGTCCATGAATAAAAGCTTGGTCTATGGCACAGTGCTGTAAGGAGTTGGTGGAACCTTTAATGAGTGAGGTCTGGCTGGGCATGGTACCTTATATACTTCTAATCAGTAACGAGGAGGCTGGGGCAGGAAGACAGCCGTGATTTTAAGCCAGTCTGGGCTGCATAATGAGCCTGTTTCATTTTTTTTAAGTGCATCTAGTAGAAAGAAATGAGCTCACTGGAAATATGTCCTTGAGGAAAACACAGGGGCTCTGGTCTATTCTCTCTATGTCTGCTTCCTGGTTGCCAAGCATGAACACGATCCATACACAATGTACTATTTCTGTGATCTGGTGTGCTACAATAGGCCCAGTGCAATGGGGCCAAACAACATGGAACTAAAATCTCTGAGGTTGTGCGCCCAGTTAAACCTTTTTTTTTCTTTGAAGTTGATTATTTCAGGTGTTGTATCACAGTGGCAGAAAGCTGACTAACATACTTCTTGCTTTTGATGTCTTTTTCCTTTATTTGCTATGTATCTTACAATATTACCACAGGCAATTTTGTTTTGTTTTGTTTTTGAGACAGAGTCTTATACAGATGGCTTTTAGCTTGATAACCCAAGGATGACCCATAAAACCCCTGATCCTCCTGCCTCCTCTTGCCAGGTACTAACTGGGATTATAGATGTGAGCTACCATGACTGACTTCACATGTGATTTCTTATTTCATTATCAAAGTAATGGCTCTAAAAACACATTCCTAAGCTCCAAAGAACATCCTCCAATAATTGCTTTAGCTTGTATGGAACCAACAATCTTCAAATCCACTTACAACTAGATAGCCATAGAGCAGCATCACAGATAAGAAACAGAGCAAATTTATCCTGATACCTAGTTACAGTAAGAAATAAGGACATGAGAATGACTAAGAATTCCTAGGAATACTTCAGATCCTTTCTAAGGAGCTAACAAAGAAGAAATAAAAGCTGCTATATGTATAGTTGTAGCACAAACTGATCATCACCCCAGTTAGTATTTATTCGCTATTCAATGAGAAAGCATCAGTTTTGTTTAGGTTTCTGGTGAACATAGAAGCTGAACTGAATGAGTCTTAGCCACTCTAAGCTAGTCATGAATATTATGCTCTCTTCTTGTAATTTGTTTAGGAATTAGAATGCGGCTCTATTACAACAGATGAGGAGAAATCTATTGTGTGGGGGGGTGCGCTGGGGTGGGGGCTCTGCGAAAGCTTTCATTAATCCTAAGAAAGGAGTAAAGTGAGGATCTTCCCCGCTTTGCTTTTGAATGGTTCTCTATAAAGTGATGATGGAGGAGCCTTAGCAGCCATCTTGTCATTGACTTTAAAGACTGGGGATGGTAAGCAACAACACTGAACTTCTAAAATTACTGATTCTCACTGAGGATGCTGAGCCACTAAACTAGTTACCCATTCCTAGAACTGGCCACCCATCCCTAGAAATGGCTAGCTATACCTAGAAATGGTTACCCAGCCCCGAACTGGCTGCCTACCTACTGTGGTTTGAATGAGAAGTCTCCCCCATAGGTTCATGCATTTAAACACTTAGTCCTAATCGGTAACACTTTTTGGGTAGATTATTAAACGTTTAGGGCATGGAGCTTTACTGGTAGAAGTACATCATTGGGGGTGAACTTTGAGGGCTTATAGCCTCAACCCACTTCCTTTTTTCTGTTTCTGCTTTCTGCTCCAGCAACCCTGTCTCCCTTGCCATTACGTTCTCCCTCCCTCTCTCTCTCTCCCTCTCTCTGTCTCTGTCTCTCTCTCTGGAATGGTAACCGAAATAAACCCTTCTTTAAATTGCTTTTGGTCATACTGTTTTGTCACAACAGAAAAATAACTAATATAGTATCTACAGCATCCCCAGAACTGTCCCTCCACCCATAGAATTGTGACAACACTTAAACAGTCCTGCCGCTTATTAGGCTGTCACTGTTTAAGACAATTATTTTTTTAGTTAGAAATGTGGCCTCGCTCTATCGCTCAGATGAGCATGGTCCTCCTGCCTGCATCCCCAAGTTAACGGAATTATATGTGCATTTGAGCATGCCTAACAGGTTTAATTTGATTTTCTGTAAAACTGTACTCTGAGAGATAAATGGCCAAAAGTCATTAGTCATTTTAATGTTTGGTTGTATCCAGAGAAGGTGTTTTAAGGTGCTTCAATAACCACTTACTTAATTGGATTTTAATCTTAACGACGTAGAACAGTCGCATATGTGGTAGTATATGTCTACACTCCCAGCACTGTGGAAGCTGAAGGTGAAGAAATGTGAGTTCACACACACACACACACACACACACACACACACACACACACACACACAATGAGGGCTAAGGATGTAGCTCCGTCATAAAGCATTTGCCTTGCAAACATGAGGACATGAGTTTAATCTGCACAATTTATACATCTAAACCAAACCTAAGTGTGGTGCCATCCCCTTGTAATCCCAGCACTCGAAAAGGACAAGCAAATGGATCCCCGGGTCCCTAGCCAGTCAGCCTGTGGTATACTTGGCAAGTTTAAGATTAGTGTGAGACCCTCTTAAACAATAAATGTGGAGAGTGCCTAAGAAGTTATCCTCTGGCCTCCACACACACAATCACATGTGCACCTATACACATATGAATGAACATACATATAATATCTATAAATTGCTTAAAGGAAATTGTAGAATTTTAACATATATTCATTGCATTTTATCTAAGATTAAAATATTTTTACAATGTTGAACCAAAACACACACACACACACACACACACACAGAGAGAGAGAAAAGAAAAAAACCCCAAAATAGCAGTAGTTGTCAAATAGGTTCTTATAGGTCTAGAACTGGCTACGGGACTCAAACAAATCTTCTCATACCAGGATACAAAGTAATGACAAACTCAACATCAGACGCTCAGCTTGGAAATGTATGCATCTGAATATATGTATATATATATATATATATATATATATATATATATATATATATATATATATATATATATTCAACTCAGTAATATTTTTCTTAAATTATAGTCAGATTTGGATATGTTATTTAAAATATTTGAGCATTTAAATAACATATATTCTGAAAGAAAATGCAGTGCCCCCCAATATACTCTGAAGCCACAAAAATGCCAAAGCTAATCTGCCCCTAATGTCCTCAGCTCAGTGGCTCTTAGTGTCATGACTCTTGTGCTCTGGAGCCATTGTTAAGTTAAAAAAGAGTCACAAACACTGTGATACCGAATTTCAAATCTTGCATCAGAAAGGGCTGCTGTGTGGCCCTGCTGGGCATAGGGACAGTGCATGTCCGGAGTAGCTGAAACAGTGCTCCAATGTTTCATCAGCTGCTCAGAATGTTGTGCAGTTTATGACTTCATGAGTTGTTCATTTCGTGAATTTTGCCCTTAATATTATTGGACCATGAATGACTATGGGCAAGTAAATTCAAGGAAGGTGAGACTAAACATGTAAGGCAGATGACTGTGTGGCAAAGTCTAAAGTTATCCTAAAATGCATCCCATTGTGTTGGCACAAGTAGCCTGAGAAGCTGGCTAAAGATGTCTGAATTGTATACTTAGAGGAGAAACTTAAGAGTTAACAACATACAAAGTAACTTTATCAATTCTTGCTGGAGAATTTATGTGGTTAAGCCTGAAGTATATATGGTTAAGGCTGAAATATTCAGAAATAATATTAAGTACCTACTATATACAGCAAACATGAAGGCTGAAGAACACAAATAACTATGAAAATATATTTAGAGTTAGCCATGAGGAATCTTTTTTAAAACCAACCAGGGAATGATGCATACAAATAAATAAACCTAGCACTTGAGTTTTGCAGACTCCATCAGTACTCAGGTGGAATGGAAGTGATTTTGAGAATCTGTATTTTCAACTCGAGCTAGAAAGGCAGGGAACTCTAAGATTTATTTATTTATTTTTGATACAGAAAAAAACAAAAACAAAAACAACAACTTCAGCAATAAATCAAAAGAGAATGTCCTAAAGCGCGGATGATGTTGGCTAGCCTGCAAGTATTTGATTTTTGATTTTCAAATAGTTAATTCAAGTGAGTGTCCTTAGACAACTAATTTAAACAAGCCAAGAGCACGGCCTGCTTTGATTTGTTTTGGACTGAAGTCAGGACCTCAAACCTGCTGAGCACTGTCAGTATCACTGAGCTCCACTCCCACCTATAATATAATTTTAAAGGACAGCACTGATTGGCTGTTGCTATGGAGGCAAACAGATTTTTGCTCCCCCCCTCCTTGTTTATGGAAGATTTTGTTGGGTAAAGATCATGGTGATCTTGGTGAAGGGCGTCCTCTGCTGGGCAAAGTCTAGCGTTACAGCATTAGAAGATGAAGTTGTTGATTGGTTAGATTCCAAATAGCCTTGCCTGAGCACACATCAATCAGACCAGGTGAAACCAAACCTGTGGTGACCATGCACTCACACCCTTTAGACAGCGCCAGCTGGTGATACATGCTTGCAGCACAATGCTGTATTTTTTCCTATCACCAAAAAAGGGGAGCTTCACGTGCAGGAAATGACCTGGGAAGCTGTGTGAGGCACTTACACAAACCAGGAGGTTTTCTTTTTACTGAATAGGAAGCAAATGAGCCAAGTGTGCATAGCCATGCAGTATTATTAAGCTCCATTTACCTTGGGCTTCTCATCCAGGATCTGCTGGCGGATCTCCTTGTGTTTCTCCACAAGCTTTTCCTGTCTTTTACTTTGTGCCTCCTCTAACTATAAGAAAGTTACCAAAAGAAAAGTCATTTTCAGGAAACAAAATTTAAAACTTTTATGTTTTACAAGAAACAAAACAAAGCAAAAAACTCTAAAGTTTTGTTTTTGTTTGTTTTTTTAATCTAGGATTTAATTATTTGGTATTCTGGGCAAGAATTGTTCTTTGAGGCGAGGCGATGGGAACACAGGCCAGGTGGGGTGGTAACTGATGGACATATAGTTTTGTAAGCGTTTGAACCTTTCCATAATACCAATTTTTAAAAAGCTTAAGGACTGTCATAGATGTGGCCCTCAATCTCTATCACTGGTAACAGTGAAGGGATCTATTGGGGTTCCTGACTTAGGCAGTGATGCCTCCTCATCCATTGTTAGAGCCCTTTTATTGAGCTTATCTATACATATGGTTTGCAGTAGCCAAAACAAGTACACTTTTATGGATTATCATGAAGCAGCTGGATGCTGCTGACACGTAGATACAAGGAGGCACAGCTCTCCTAGAAGTTCACAATGAGCTCAGCAACCATTTATGTGGCATTTGCAAAGGAGGAAGATGGAGACGAACAGACGTACCCTCTTGATATACTGCACCACCTCCTGGATGTATGACCGGATCATCTCTGTCTTCTCCCTAAGTGGAAAGGAGCCACAGGTCATTAGAGCAGCCCACCTGGAACCCCAGACTTCTCTGCTTTTATCATTATGTTATAGCTGCTGAAAGAAAGGTCCAGCCTGTAAGGAACAGCAGTGAGGTGATGCTTCCCAACAGAACGGCCGTTTTCAGATGCCCTAAGGTTGTCTAACAACTTGGAAAGTAAGTGTTTAGCCATTTCCCAAAAGAGATCACTTTACTTTTCCCCTAAAAAGTCCAGAGCTCTGTTGAGAGCTCACTGTAAAAATCTAACAAAAGGGACTGTGGTAGTTTAAATGAGAATGGCCCACATGGGTTTATATATTTGAATGCTTAATGACCAGGGAGTAGAACGTTTTGATAAGATTAGAAGAATTAAGAGGTGTGGCCTTGTTGGAGGAAGTGTGTCACTAGGGGTGGGCTTTGAGGTTTCAAAGGCCCATGTCAGGCCCAATCTCTAGCTCTTTCTCTGCCTATGGATCAGAATGTGGCTCTGAGCTCTGTCCTAGGACCAGGAGTGATGACTGCTCCCTGATGATAATGGACTAACCCCTAGAAACTGTAAGCAAGCCTATAATTAAATTTAAATTCTTTCTCTGAAAGAATTGTCTTCATTACAGTGTCTCTTCACAGCAATACAATAGTGACTAAGGCGGGGTTCACGTGAACGATTAATTAGAGGAGAAACTTTACTAAGGAGCCTCTGCTTACGATACTGGCTCACTGACAGAGAACAATAGTTCATCTTCCAGTTGGGGTGGGGATGGGGTGGGAAGGCTTCTTTCCACTCACTCTTCCATCTGACTTTTGTCTTTGGACTTGGCTTCTGTTATCTTCTCCTGCCTCTTTTTATCCATTTTCTTCTTTAATTCCTTCTTCTCTCTGAAGTTACAATGGGGAAAAAAAATATCAGATGAACCTAATAGCAATTTGTCTTTCCTGCATTTATGTATATTCAGGTCAGTTGTGGGGGGAATGAGGACTTACTTCTCACAGATTTCCTTAAGCTTCTTTAACTGATTGTTCTGACACTCTTCGGCAACATCTGTCAACTTCTGAATAAGCTGGGGAAGGAAAATTCCAGTTTACTGTTTTGTATGAGCTCAGACACAGGCTCCTGTCCCCCCTCCCCAAACACCAGCATGCGTAGTTAGACAATCTGCAGTGGAGGAACAGCTGTTGGGAGAATCATCCAGAAGCCAACTCTGGCAATGAGGATGTGATTTTAAAGTATCACATTATGGATTTGTGGTTTTTAATATGAAATCTTTCCTATATTCTCTTTTAATTGACTAGATTGTCATTCGAATTCCTGCAGCATGACTCCGTGCAAATACAGCTAATTGTGGACCTAGGTGCCCACCTCTATTCTCTAAAATATTAGAACTATTATTTGGGGGCTGGGGGATATAGATTAGTGGTAATAAGCTTTAAAGGTGTGACTTGGGCCAATGCTCTACCCTTTCTGAACCAACATCTTCTTGATTATAAATCAGATCATTATTACCTTTACCTGTGGTAGATAATGCGAAACTTAAATAAAACGGTAAGTATGACATAAATGTAAGTTAAAACTCACAATGCAGTAGAATTTTGGGTTTCTGGCTATATGTTTGTTGTTGTTGTTGGTTTGCTTTGAGGATGACATGAGCCACCCATCTTAGTGTCCTTGTGGAGCTAGCTTCTGTTGATATGAAGAACATCAGGAATGCTTTTGCGCGCTGTTGTTGAAGCTTGTGTTGTGTGAATGCAATAATTCTATTGCTTTGCACTTGTTTTCTTATCAAACCAAGATTCAAGACAGCAGCAACTGTATCTTTGCATCCTTAGTACTCCATGTGGTTCCCAACATTAAGTACATGACCAATGAATGCTTGTCAATGACATGAAAGTAATTTGTCATGCCAAACCATCTTCAGTCTTCATTCCACAACAAGGGTCTGTGGAATGTCAGGGAGCTGTAGCAATAGACCTCAACCGTTTCACTGGATCATAAAGTATGGCATAGGCTTTATTCGAGAGGCCCCACTGCTATTTTTAAGGTAAAGATTTTCTTCCAAAATACATACAGAACAAGATGAGCTGACTAGTTTTGCATAAGTAATATCTATCATAGGATCAAGGCAGTCATCCCTCGGGATCCATGAAGGTTTGATCCTGGAATCCCTAGCATAGGTGCCTTGTGCTAAATGGTGTAGTACCTGCCATAGTATTTATACACCCTCCTGTACCCTTTAAATCATTTTCAGATTGTTTATAATATATAGAACACTCTAAATGCTCTATAACAAACTCAAAAGGCTCCACAACCTGGAGTCTTCACCTCTGTCCAATGCTGCTCTCCACTGTGGTTTTAGAAGTTGTTTTTAAAAGCCCCTTGAAGGGGCTGGAGACATGACTCAGTAGGTTGAATTCTTGCTTTGCCAGCATAATAAAAAAGCGGGCATGATCCTTCCTGTCTGTAACCCCAGCATTGGGAAGTGGAGATAGGTGAATGCTGGGAGATTTCAGAGGTTTAGCGAGATCCAGGTGCATTTATGGTAAGCATGAAATTCAGAGTATTTGTATGTAAGGTGGGTTAAATCTGAATAGCTATCAAGGAGAATAAGGGCCACAGATTGCCTATTTCATTGTTCAGAAGAGATTGCTTCAGCATGGCTACCACAGTTGAGGAAATCATGCTTCAGGCAGTGCCATTCATCAACTTGTCCAGATGTAAAATGCTTTTGTGTGGCCCCCGCCAAGGGACTCACAGTATTATTTCTCTACTGCATTCCCTTCTCCAGAGGCCCTTTCTCTGTTCCATTTGCCCCAAATATTTCACAGAATTTATTCAGAGATCCCCCCTTTGCTACATCAGAGGACTTCTTAAGAATGCAGATTGTGCCAGGCAGTAGTAGTACATGCCTCTAATCCCAGTGCTTGGGAGGCAGAGGCAGGCTGATTTCTGTGAGTTCGAGACCAGCCTGGTCTACAGAGTGAGTTCCAGGTCAGCCAGAGTTAGACAGAGAAATTCTGTGTCAAAAAACAAACAAAACAAGCAAAAAGAATGCAGATTGCAAGGCTTTGTTCCTGGGTTTATGAACTGCAGGTATCTAGTGGCTGGGCTTGAGAACGAGTATTTTCATAACCGACTTAGGGAATGTGGATGGTTCGGTAACCCCTGGGGTATCTCACTGGCACTCATTTGAATTCAATAGCAATCACACTTCCCTTTCTGTGTTCCCATCTCACATTCACAGGATCCCAGAATGTTTTATTTTCTGCATTATGCCAACATCTGCTCATATTTTCTGCTTTCTTCCAATCTATTATCTTCAGCTTTAGCACTTTGGTATTCAGCTACCAAAGCTGTCAAAGTAGAGAGACCCCTGGGCTTTCCACCCACTCAGTTCTGACATTTGTTTTGAAGTTGGGTTACATCCTCACACAGTTCCCCGAGGTCCCCTGGATCACTGTCCTCAGACCCTGTGAACTCGATTTTTGTCCTTCTCAATTCTTTTTCCTACTTCCTTGGTTCCCACTGCGTGTTCTTTTGGGGAAATTATTTTTGTCAGCCTAAACCCAACAGGTATTGATCAAGCATCTACTTATAGACCTGGAACTATTCTAGAAGCTTGGCTGATGACTCGTTTGAATTGATCCTGTTACTCATGTGACCTGCAATAGCAGCTTCAGCGTGACAAGGACACACATTAGAAATCAAAACTCTCAGACCTTCCTTCCCCTAGATCAATAATTCAGAATCCACACTTCCTCAAGATTCCTAGGACAAAATATGTACCTTGGGAATTGAGAAGCCATGTCTGAATTATTGAGGAAGATGCTGATACCACTGAAGAAGCCATTTCAGTTTGTCTAGGCTGTATCTCAAGATCTTTGGAACATTGCCTGTGTTCTCGTCATGACTTCAAATTCAGTGTCCTCATCTCTGTCACCAGGGTGCTTTGGACAGCTTTGGGAAAACACACACACCATTCTCAACAGACCAGATGCCATACCATAGGCCCTTAATTTGGATTTGTTTTGCTTTTTGCCCCCCTGATTAAGTTTCTTCACTTCATCACATGTTTTCTCGACCTGTGCAAGGATCTGAAAAAGCATTTCACGCTCCTGTATGGGATAAACTCCCTCAGTCAAAAGCAGGTCTCTGTCTGTCCCCCAGAACCATGCACCTTTGTTCTGCCTTTTACTCTCCTTTCATTTTGTTTCTAAATTAGAAAAGAGTCATGTGATGCTTCCTGCCTTTTATCTCAGCAATGTGGAGAGAGAAATCATGGATTCAAGGCCAGCCCAGGCATACAGTGAGACTTTGTTTCACAAAACAAAACACAAAGCAAACAAATAAAACGAAGGCAGATAGGTGAGTGGTCCCCACACCGCAGTGACCCCTTCTCATATCACTTGTGCTGGGTAGGTTTTTGCTTCTGTTTTTTGTTTGTTTTTGTGACTTGACACAAGCTAGAGTCATCTGGGAAGAGGGAACCCCAGCTGAGGAAGTGCCTCCCTCAGACTCGCCAGTAGGCAAGACTGTGGGTCATTTTCTTGATTAATGATTGATGTGAGAGGGTCCAGCCCACTATGAGCAGAGCTGCCCACTGCTCAGTGAAAATTGAACGTGCCAGGGTGAACAAGCATCCCTCTATGGCTTCTGCTGCATTTCCTGCATCCAAGTTCCTGCCCTCAATGGACTATGACTTGAGTCATGCAAACCAAGTAACAAGCCCTTTCTTTCCCAAGTTGCCATTGGTCAGTGTTTTATTACAGCAATAGGAAGCAAACTAAAACAGCACCTCAACTCTGCTTCAAATACAGGAATTCACTTCATCTTTCATTAAGATTTCAAAACCCAAGCAGGATGGTGGCATATGCCTTTAATTCCAATTCCAGCACTCGGGCAGCAGAGGCAGGTGGATATCTGAGTTCAAGGCCTACAGAGCAAACATTCTTGACAACCAGGGCTACACAGAGAAACTCTGTCTTAGAAAACCTAGAAATAAATAAATACATATAGAAGTAATTTAAAGCCTTTTGTTGCTGAACTTACTGCTAACTTTTCAGGATTTTAATTAGTTCACAGATTCTTGAATTTTCTGATTCATGGAGCCTTTAGAAACTCAGTGATATTTTGATACCTTTAGGCTAAAAGAAATTGAAGAATAGCTATTTGGTCCAAACGACTTAATGCTAGTAATTTGCATAGGATTCCCAATAGATGTTCCTGTTTCTATAAAAAAGTATAAACTATCCCACAGTGTGAGTTTGGTGTTGTGCCTGAAGGTGCCATGGCACACAGTTTGTGAAGAATTACTTTAAACTCCATAGGGTTGTAGCAGTAAGCTACAATCTTTTACCCTCAATTTAGGGAAAGAGAAAGGAAGGATAGAAAGAAATTTTCACTGCTTTTGCAAGTGGCCTTGATATAGTATGAGAGAAAGGTAGAAATCCTCACAGCCTCTTTTAGGCTATTCTAAGCTTGAGGAAGATGAGCTGGCAGTGAGTCAGACTAGCATCTCAGCTCATGGTCTGTAAATTCAATCCCTCCAACCTTTGTTCTTTTAAGAATTAACACACTAATGACAACAACCCAACCAATGAACCACCAACCAACACTCACCCGGACTCTCAGGGTTTCAGGCCTTTCATACCCTAAGCCAAAAGTTCCCATAAACACATGCGGCACACAATCCCCAAAACAAGCTACAGGTGCCAGAATGACTGCACCTAACCAAATCATAGCCACCTGCATCCAGCATTCCAAACCCAACTCATAAACACCTACCACACCTGGGGTGGGAACGCAAGCCTAATCCAAACGCCATTTTGCATTTTTAAAGAAACCAAAACAACAAAAACTTCTTTCAATATACATAACCACTCTCACACAGGAACCTCTTCTTCAGTTTCAACAGGAATGACCACAGTTGTTTCTCTTTCAGCTTTCTTAGGGGCTTCCGTTCAGTTCAGATCTGCGCCTGCCTTCTGACCAACCCGAGCTGTGGATGCTCCCCACCCCCACCTCAACATCTGCATTAGCAAGCTGAGGTGTCCTCTCCTCCTGGAGACAAGACTTTTCCCTTTATTTTTTCCTTAATCAAGTATCATCCTTCAGCTTGAAAGTGTACAAGGCCTCTTCCAACTGAATCATAGACATCTGGGAATTTCTCCACATAGCACAGGTTTCTGATGACAGGAACCTGTGCACATTCCTACAAACTGCTGTCTCCACCTTGAAGCATCTCCTCCCTTAGTGTCTCTCATTGGCTGTTCTACTCTAGCGGAGATATTCTCCCTTCTTATATGTCTTCAAGACTTAGCTGGCTCTGTCCCCAGAGACATTTTTTCCCAACTTGTAGATTTTCTTTTTATATTGACATTCATCATGCCTCAATAAATAAGGCAATGGCTTGCTCTCAGAACTGTCTGAACACACTAGTATGCATGTTTTTTTTTTCCACATGTTTTTCTACCCTTTCAGTGATATTCTCATGTGAACAGGACATAGCACAAATGAGGATCATTCCCATGACTATAGCACAATCTTGTGCTGTTCTGCTTCCTATATGGGAGTAGGTGCTAACCCAGGTCTCTCTTTCACACCCCCTTCTCTTTCTAAACTCATTTGGGAGTTCTCTCCTTTGGCTTCCCAGATAACTGGAGTGCTTGCTATCTTACCTGGCTATTTCTATTTTTATAGATGTTATTTTTGTAGGCATTTGCCCTTTTGTGCACAAATAATTTATTAATGCTTCCCAAAAGGATGTCACTATTTCACTCCCCTTTCTTGATAACTCTTTTGAATGCCAGGCTTCTAAGGAAGAAATGACTGTGAATAGAAATCTTTTAAGTTTCAAATACCCAGGTTCTTACCTGGCTGTGGGATTTCATTCTGAAAATGTTTTCGTATCGGGCTTTTGTATTGGAAATAGTTTGAAAAGTATCAAAGGCTAAGTTTAGTTGTTTGAGGAACAAATGAGCTG
Organism: Cricetomys ansorgei; assembly: GCA_026225945.1. Lineage (NCBI taxonomy): Eukaryota > Metazoa > Chordata > Mammalia > Rodentia > Nesomyidae > Cricetomys > Cricetomys ansorgei. Next base: position 34,609,259 of record JAMJFZ010003875.1, on the reverse strand, counting down.
ATGTTAAGATCCAGATACACTGTTTTTCCTATGTGGCTTCCACATATGACTCATGAAACCTATGCTTACTGAAGCTCCCAAGGAACATGGGAATCTGTGTTCACTGTGAAAACGATGTTCTCCTAGTGTTCTCAGACCCCCTCATCTTCCACTTTCCCTAATGGCAGATCCTTTCTTGTGACTGCACCATTCTATCTGTACCAGCTAAATTTAAAGAACCATTCTTCATGTGGTGTTGTCCAAACAGTTCTGATTTCTATTTGAAGTTTGTCTATGGCAGTGTGAGCACTCTCACAGGTTTGCTAGTAGTGTCTGGAAATGAGATGATGTACGTGCATCCACAATGGGTCTCGTTCTTGCCTCACCAAGAGAAGGCTTGGGTCCATCTGTACCTTCTCACCCAGCACTGTTTCTCTGGGGAAGGCTTGCTCTGCTTTCTGTCTCATGTCCCTTTCATGAGTAAATGTCAACGTTCCTTTAGTGAGTTTTTGTGATCAGCTGATCAACTTCTACAAAGAAGGAATTTACAAGCTATGTTAATTATTTCATGATCCAAAGACCAAACACAGCCCTGACAATTTAAATGACATGGTAGGCATTTACTCTAGGGTGTTTTGGTCACTGAAGTTGAGAAATTTTGATTCCTATATTCATCAACTGCTTGATGAACATCTATGGTATCACAGTCTGTGAGCAAAGTGAACCCTTTCCACAGACAGCTGACTTTCTCCATTAATTTTGTTCTCAGAGAACAAAGTTTTGAAGGAAAAGACAGCGGTCTTGATTATTCTCTTAGTTTTTCATACCTATGCAATCATTATTTATTTGTATTTTCCATAACTAAAGATAATTTATACATATTTATTTGAACCTAATGTTTTGGTTTTATTTGTTTACTGAAGTTCTCAGGATCAAACCCAGGAACTCATATCTGACAATTAAGTGCGCTACCACTGAACTAGACTTAGACTCTCTGGAATATTTACATGATCCTTAGATTAAATTTCATTTCTTCCAAAAAGATAGAAATAAGATTGAAAATCTGGCCAACACTCCTATTCATTGTAAATAATCTTATCCAGTGAACTCCTATTCAGTTTAAACTTCTTCATTCTGGAATTATGCCACAGTACCTGCCCCCTTTAGGTTTGGGGGCATGTTGCTCTGTAAACAGAACAACATAATATGCTTTCTTAAATAATATATCTTCTACTCTTCTATGAGGCTATAAATTACAATACTTTAGAACTATTTTACAACTCAGTAAGTTGGATTCAAAGAACTGTGATCTGCTGTGTAGCATAAGTGACACATGGTGGGTTGTGTCACTGCAGCTCATTGAGCCTTATGATTCTGAAAGTCACAGTGGCCACTTACTTCAGAATAAATGAAATAAATACTAGTTGCTTGAAATAACTGTCATTGCAAATAGAGGTTTTCAGATAATTGGCAAGGTGGGTTTGACTAGAGGAGATAACATTTGACTTGTTTGGAACTTGCTTATACAAATCATGCGCTCTATGGTCTACTGGAAGGCAGGCCCAGAGAGCTGCCCATGGAGATAAAGATCATGTCAGTCATTTCTTTTATAAATACATAATATCTCATTTCCTCATCCTTCATTTGCCAGGTGAAATGCAGCAATTCCATGGGGCTCAGCTAGGCCAGTCATGGGAATTCTACTTTAGAATTTTCTTTACACCAGAATGTCTTCCTTGCTAGGCTGCTTTATGTTGACACAAACCAAAGCTAATCTCTGATTTGCCTTTGTGTTTTGTTGTTCAAGAACATTTCTTTAATCTTTCTTAAATAGTCATTAACTATTAAAATACATCAAGACACTATACATTGTATCCAAAAGAAAGAAAAGAAAGAAAGAAAGAAAGAAAGAAAGAAAGAAAGAAAGAAAGAAAGAAAGCAAAGCCAAGGTTGAAAAATCTGTTGCTTTGAACTAAACATCCTAATTATTATTTTAATAATTCTGGGAGGTGAGTCATCCTTACATTGTGTAATACAAAAGAAACATCCTAGTCAGAGGAGAATTTCTAAGGAATTCTTGTATAAACTTGTTTTAGAAATGGTGATACAGACATCAAAGAGGTGAAAAAGTTTTATCAAAAGAAACATATGTGAAAACACAAATCATTTCTCCTTTCTTCAATCCTGTCTTTGGTAAAGAATTATGACCATAGTCTAGTCACTTGGTTAAATTTCCATAAATTGTTCTACTAAATCTCACATGAAAACTATGAGGAATGTATACAGTTTTTTTTTTCCTAAAATTAGCTCGAATTCTATGCTTTTTTCTGCATTCACACTTTGCATCGTGATTTATACATTCTCAAAACAAAATAAACTCTATTTCTCTAACATAATAAAAAAGAAGTTAAGAAATCTCAAAAGACTTTCTATAGAGGTTAGGTTAGTAAAGACCCAGGGGGGCTGAGGAGATCTTCCAAGGAAGGGTAAAGAGTACAGTGTATAAAGAAAGAAAGAGGAAACTAGATAGGAGGATTAAAAGAGGGGAAGGGGGAAGGGTACAGGGGGGAATATAGGGAGGGACAACTAACATCAAAAGCCTTCCAAAAAGCTATATGGACACCTTGTAGCAATTTGCTACCATCTTTTATCCTCAACTTAGGAAAAGAGAAAGGAAGTATAGGAAGAAAGAAATCTTCACTGCTTCTTCAGGTAGCGTTGATAGAGACAAAGAGAGAAAGGATTCTATCTTCATACCCCTTTCAGGCTGTTTGAGGCTTTGAGAGCAGGAATTGACAAGTGATACATAGTAGTAGTGTCTCAGCTCACTATTCTTGAACCCAATTTCTCTAGCCGATGTTCTTCTACACAATAACCAACCAACCAACCAGCCAACCAACAACCAACCAACCCCAGCTCTCAGGGCATCAACCCTTACATACTCTAAACAAAAGTTCCCAGAAGTCCAAGCAGGACAGAATCTTAAGGACAAGCTACACGTGGCAAAACAGCTTCCCTTAACCAAATTATAGCCACTGGCAATTAATTAGCCAAATGAAATTCATAATCATCCACCACACCTGGGATGGGATCAGAAACCTAGTCCAAATGCCATTTTGCATTTTAAAAGAAACAAAAATAACAAAACTTCTTCCAAGTATTTCTGCTTACAACACCTTTTACTATCGAAGCTTCCTAAAATAGATGACACACGTGGAGACACTATATAATGGGGGAAATAGTACCCTAACCAGATAGATACCTTACGTCACCAAGTAAAACATCCAGTGCCAGGAATAGGCTGAATCTTGTTGAGTCATTGGCAAAAGGGATCTCATAGACCCACCCCTAAGCATCACAGTTTATTGCTAAGGCTGTTTATATTGGTTACTCTCTAAAACCTGTTAGTAAGGTCCCATCGCTGAAGATACAACCTACTTATGTCATCGGCCATGGAAAAACTGAGCTGGTACCCAATTTGAAGCTTCACTACTACTGAGTAGCATTCATAATACTGGAAGGTACTTGCATGGTATCAGAGGAGAAAATTAATCACCCAGCTACAAACCCTGTGACCTACAACAGAGACTTGCATGCAAGATACACTAGCGTAATAGTGGCACAAATGTTAGGGAATTAGTTAACCAGTTTTCATTAGATTTAAGGCCCTATTTCTTGAGATGGAACCCATACCTGACACTTACAAAGTGTCTAAAACCCCAAGATTAAATAGATATAGGCACTGGGTTATTTACTATTATTATTCTGCTAAAAGAATATAGCAAAAAGTAACTACTAATGACATAATGCTATGTACCTATATGTAGATCAGAACATCACTCAATCCTCAACAGAGAAGCTTCTTCTCACAGATGGTAATTAACACAGAAACCCATAACTGAACAATGTGCAGAGAATGAGGGACATTGGACCACTCAGACCTAAATAAGACGTCTTTGTCAAATCCCTACTCTCAAGACTCATGGGTCTATTAAAAAGAGGAGTAAGATTGTAAGAGTCAGTAGTGGTAGACCAAGACAGTATCCTCTTAATATAACAGGATTGATACACATACGATGAACTCACAAACCATGATAACATGCACAAGATCTATACAGGTTTAAGCCAGACAAAACTCCAGGCTTGAGAAGGGAGAACGGACATAAAGTCCCACACCAAGGAGCTATTTGCTATTGATATCTTCTGGGTAAAGGAAAGAAATGGTTCTATGCCCAAGAGTAGCTGGACAAAACAAAATAGACTCCATTATTGTGTGTGTGTACTTTTTGTTTTGTCTTGGTCTGTTTTTGTCTTATTGAGTTTTTTTGTTGTTGCTGTTGTTTGTTTGTTTGGGGGTATAGGGAAGATTTTGAGAGAAAGCTGGGTGGGTAGGGAGGTGGGGAGGATCTGGGAGGAGTTGGGTGAGGGGAAGAATATGATCAAAATACATTGTATGAAAAACTTTTAAATAAAATTTATAAATAAATATACATTCTAGTTTTTAAAAAGAAAAAAAGAGTTAATCCAATTAGTAGGTCAAGAACCTGGCTAAGGAATCATTCCTAGAAAGATAGGATCACTTTAAGACAATGTACTTTTCCTTCCCAGATTTCCTGTCTTCTTGCTCAGTCCCTTGGGGCCTCCATGTGGTTCGACTGGGTCTGCACCTTTTCTGAGCCCTGGCACAGAAAGGTGTAACTAGTCCTTTTTCTTTTCCTCTGTTTTTCAATTTTGGGTGCTGGTCAGAGTCTAAGTAGGTTATTAAACTTCCCAGCAATTTGGGTTTCCAAACTCTTCTAAAGCCCCCTTTCCCACCATGTGGCTTCCTGCTGCCATGCAACTGACCTGCATGACAGCAAATTTCAAATGATCTGGCTGTTTTTCTTTCTACTCTCCATTTTCTTCCACCTCCATGTTAAGGAATTTACAGTTTGCTTGCCCTGATGTTTTTCTTTAAAGGTCTAGTAAACTCTCTCTGAGTTTCCATTTAAGTCCATTCTTAAATTCTTTTTATTAATGAGATTAAACCCCAACAGAGAAACCCCCAGTTTCATATGGTGGCTCCACCAAGACTATCCAAAGCACCTATTCTTGTCTTTTAATTCTTTAATTGGCAGAGAAAAACAGCCCATTCCTGTACCCCTAGTTGGCATCAGTATGTACATACTCCACACTCCCTAACTTGTACAACTTCTTAAAATAACAAATGAAAAGTGTAGCATCAAATCTCTCTCTCTCAAATGAAAAGTAGCAATAGATAGAAACAGTTTGTAGAAAGAGTAATATGAATTGCTAATGTATATCCAGAAGCATACCCATCCATGCTCATAAATAAAGTCATATACTCTGAGATAAATATTACTTCCAGTCATTTGCATTGTCAAGAAAAAAAACCACACAAAACATAAAACAAAACAAAGGTAAGCTCCTTAGTAGCAAAGGTATGGACCTCAGACTGTGTTGGTGACGGGTCAATAGGTACAATCTTTCCAGAAAGTGATTTGTTAGTATATTTATCACAATGACCCCTACAACATTACTGTAATGACATTAAAAAAAAAGGAGAACAAAGGAAACTTAAACTGTATTAATTATACTTTGAATAAATTATATTACACTATGAAACAACTCACACTCAATGAACATTAAAAAATATGATGTAAAATATCACTTATAACAAAACACTGAATAAAAGGAGTAAATCTCTGTATTTGGATTATGTTCCTGTGTGTGATCAACTCCATTAGGGAATGATAGGAAATCTGACAAATAAGAATGCATTTTGACACTTACTTCATTTCTTATTCTGCTATTAATAGTTTTTACTTATTTATTTATTACATTTCTTTTCTAGAAAAAATTGCAACATTTTAGGAAAGATAGACGATTTATGGTTTTTTGAGAAAAATGATGCTATGCTCGTCAGACTCTGAGAGGAAAACAGATAATAGGACCTCAGAAAACAATGGTGAATCCTCACCCTATAATTACTCCTGGCTTGTGCACCTCAGCTAGAGCCACAGAGGGAGGAGATTCAAGAGTCTCCCAGCAAGCTGGAACACAGCACCACTAAAAAAAATCAAAAGGAAGATGCTGGGTTCTCTCCAGCTGCATCAGGAAGTCAATAATGTTTGAAGTATAGACTTCCTAGCCAATTCATATATTATACAAAATAATGATGTTTAATTAAAAACAGCATACTATGAAATATTTTCTTATTCTTCTTTGAAGTCTGATGGGCTGATAATTATCTTCATTGACCAGATGAGAATTATAAAACTCAGTGGCCACAATGTGAGCAGCAATGTCCTGCGATGGGGCATCTGACTCTACCCTATGTCATCACCAAAGCCTATGAGCTATTCTGTTCATAGCTGGTGACAATCACTCAGAGCTCTGGGCTGAAAATGCATCATTTAATCCTCTGGAATTGGCAAGGAATAGGAGGACTCAGGGCAATGGGTACTAATGTTGATCTGGGGACTTGGAATGGTGGCTGGTCTGACAGATGAGGATGTGTGTGAAGTTAAAGCAAAGTGAAGACATTCACAGAGAGAACATATGTGAGGGCTGGGATTATAGGTTAGTGCTCGGCTAGTTGTGAGGCCCAGATTCAGTTCTCAGCACTGAAAGAAAAAGGATGAAGAAAGAATGGAAATTGGTGGGACAAGCATTCTGTGACTGAGAAACAAACCTATCAACACTTGTCACAAAAACATAAAAATACCTATCACTCATCTGTGGAGGCTTTAGTTTTGAATGTGATAATAATACACTGACAGTTCCTGGAAACCATAACTTGGGGTGTTTTATCCATTTTCATCACTTACTAGTCATTTTTAAAAGAAAAACCTCATGAGGGATGTGGTGCACAACTTTAATCCTAGTACTTGGGAGGCAGAAGCTGGTGGATCTTTGTGAGTTGGAGGCCAGCCTAGTCTACAGAGCAAGTTCTATCTAGCCCAGCCAGGTCTACAGGTCTATAGGACCAGAATTCAGTTCTCAGTACCCACAACAGGTGGCATACAACTGCATGTAACTAGAGCTAAGAGAGATAGGACACCCTCTTTGGGTCTCCATGGGCACCACCGTACAAGTGGTATACCCTCATACAGACATGCAAACTATATATATATATATATATATATATATATATATATATATATATATATATATATATAAAAGCTCATTTGAATGTCAAGGAGAAAACACAAGGCTCCCTCTATGGCTCTGGTACAGAAGAGACTATCAGTTGGAACCATTCCTCCAGTGTTTTAGTCCTTCATAGAAGGCAGGGTCTTTCAGTAGTATAAACAAACCCTCAGGCCATTCATGAACACTCTATGGCTTACAAACTTGGGTAGAAGAGCCTCCATATGTGTTTTCACACACCAATACTAAAGCAACATCATCTCTTCCTATTGTGAATATGGACGGCAACTCCATCAGTGATATACTCTGTCATGATAGACAGATGCCATCCATCCATCTCACTGATCAAGTTATGAAACGCACAGTATTTTCCATTTTAATTAAAGGAAACTTTAGGCTGACTCTAAAATGTAGAAGTAGATGTGAATGTAGATATTGATTCACCAGATATAGATGTTGATTTGGGGGAGAGGACAGTTTATTCTTATGTCTAATTAAATCACCTTTTCTAGTCCAAAGCCCTGGAGTCCTTGAGAGTTTTGTCCTCTTTGCAATCTAGTCTGAATCTTTGAACTGGAAGGTTTCAGCCTTCTTAATATCTAGAACATTTAAACTGCTAGCCTATACTTAGAAGGCTTCAGCCTTAGCCTTCTGAGACCTACTATAGACTGAGTCATTCTGACTAGCTCCTTCTGAACACTTGCTTTTCTGTTTCAATTCACTCTCTGCTCTGGGCTTCTTCTGTAGAGCTCTGCTGTGTCTCTCTCTGAGCTCTCACTGCTCCATCTTGGCTTTGTAACTGGCTACTTCAATTAACTGTTCTTCTTCTCAACTGACTCTTCATACTGACTCTTCTGTCTGCTTCTGTTAACTCCTATGTAACTTTCTTTAACTCCTATGTGAGCTGAGATCCTGCCTTTTCTTGTGAGAGTTGTTACTTGTCCTTGTTGCTACATGTCCTTACTCTGCTAATTCTTCCTCTGATTAGTCACTTTGTCTGTCATTCACTCTGATTCATCTCAGATGTCACTTTCTATGTGACACTAACACCTTCTGAGTTCTGCATCCTGTGTCTGCTTCCACTGTTTTTTTTCCCCCCTAGGGATTAAAGGCGTGGACCACCAATGTCTTATGTATACTGGATTAAAGGTGTTTGCTACCACCACTTTCTGAATACTATATTAAAAATGTGTCTACATTCTATCTAGACCACACAGGTCTCTGAATGTAGCTCTCAGAATGTAGACCTTAGCTTTCACACAAGGCTATTCCTCTACACTCAAATGTACTAATTTTGACCAAAGACTGGGACTTATTGGCTTCAAAATCATGTCTCTTCACCTTGAGTGTATGCCAGGTCACCCAGGGCTCAGTTGAAATATAAATCATGATATAGCAGATCTGGGATGGGACCTGAGATCTGCATGTCTAACAAACTTGTGGTTCTGGGACTTCCTTTGAATGGCTACCATGTGATGATTTGCAAGTACTTCTCCAAGGACACACACTCTTATTTGAACAGGTTCAAAGCCTCTGAAGCTACAACCAAGCAAACTGTGTGTACTGCGTGTCTGTGTCTCCTGTGTTAATATGAGCAATGACTTCAAATGTATTCTCTTGGCATTTAACAATTTATAGTTTTGGTGAGTTGTTGCCACATCTTTGCTTTCTTGTCAGCTTATTGATGTCTTTATGACTAACCTAACGTGTTAGAATTCAATGTCATATACTCGTTAAGTGTATTTTATTTATTTTTGTCTTTGGCATCTAGCAGAATGTTGTGCTAATGTTATTATTTTCGGTGAACATTGGTTAAGAGTTTACTGATGCCTATGGCTTCTTAATCTTTGAACTGTAAAACCTTTAACGCAAGCAATTCTAACCCTGAAGCAATTTAAGAGACGAAATACTTCTGTTTACCTTTCCTTATCACCCTTTTACCTGGGGCCTGCTGACATTTTAATTACACTTACACTTACCTAATTTAGCCTGGATAACCCACTCATCACCCAGACATACCATCGAAGATAAAACTGTCGCTTTTGGTCGGCTTTCAGTCAAAAGATTCTTGGACAGACCAGTCTCTGGTTATTACACTCAGAATTGACAAGTCTGGTACTCATGCTGGAGGCAGAATGATGGAGTGTGAATTGTGGAAGCCAAAGGGCCATGAAATAAGCTGTGAGCCTCCAAATCTTCTAAGGAGTCTGGGTCTTAGCCTTCTTACCAAAAGCCTTCATAAGTGGTTTATCTGAATTCCATGCTCACAAGTAACTGCTGTGAGGAACTGAGCACTTTGAGAGAGTTGTTTAACATTTGACCTGACAGGGCCATGTTGATTTGGATATGTAGAACTTCAGATCTACAGTATATATTTTCTTTCTCCAGTATAAGGGAGTAGACACATGTATTCTGGCATTCCGCCTCTACCAGGATTTTGATGCCTCCTACTCCACAGCAAACGGGACTCAGCTGTGGTTCCTCCATGTGGAGCCTCCTAAATTTCATTTGCAACTCAAGAGGGCTTCCTTGTCTGTCAGGACTTCCTTCTCGACCACATTTTGCTTTCTTTTCTTGAGAATCTCTGATGAATACCAGCTTCCATCTTATTCTGCTACATCGCTTCTGAATAACCACGCCCCTTTTTTTGGAGAGTGGAGCCTTGTCCAGGATAAACTCATGGTGATTATGGATGGGTTGTCAGTAGCATCCACCCTGTTAGAGTAAACTAGAGTCCTCTGCTGATGAGCCCAGGATTTTACAATATCTGGGGCTAACCTTTGCTTCATCTGAGCTTGCAACTGTCCCTTCCTGGAAAACCAGTTCTCAATATGGACTGGGACAAGATCTTCAGAATGGTCCTTGTGGGCATTATTTCAAACACATCAATCCCCTGTTCAAAGATTGCCCCCCCTGTAGTACCTACCACACTCTGAGGACAGCAGCCAAGAGATAGAGTCCCTCAAATCCTAAAACTGTGTTCCCCCTCTGAATCCCACCTGTCTCACTTAATACCTTATAACCTTCCTTAGATGGAGCCAGTCTGCTACTCTTCCAAGACCAAGTCCATTCTTCTGTCTAGAAAAACCTTCTTCCATGTGTGTGCCCAGACTAGCCCTTCAGCTCCCAACTCAAATGCTGTCTTATAATCAGTCTGTCAGTCCTTCCCTGTCAAGTCTATTGAAAATTTCCAGGTACATTTGTCACCCTTCTCTAGCCTTGAACGTCTACTTATCCAATACTAATATTATTTTTCTCATTATTCCTTCTTGCTACTTAATATACTAAATATTCAGCTAATCCCCTGCATTTATGGTCCATGCACCTCTTGTAGAGGGTTAGAGATCCAGAAGGGCTAAGATTGTTGCCATTTTATCCAACATTTGTTTGAAATGTTTACTAAGCAAATATTCATACTAACAACTATTTGCTGGATGAGTCCATGAAGGAAGTAGAGTTTTCCTTTTGAGGTGATAAAAATGATAGCTTTGATTATGATGACAGTTGTTGTCATCTGTGAACAAAGTGAAAATTGTGCAATTTTTTTTTTTGTGATATCTGAGATAAAAGTTTTTAAAGGAGAGAGAATCCTAGCCATCACAAAGAAACGCATGGCCGTGCATGCTCTGCATGAGCAATAAACACAAAGCAATTGCTTCGTTGTGACATTGCCTGTAATCAGAAGTAGGAGAGGCATCTGTGTAGCGGTTAGGAAGCAGGCACTCCATAGTCAGACGGCCAAGGTTCAAATCACAGATGGACCACTTTCTAGTCATAAAACCTTGGAAAAGGTACCACATGGAAATTGTGCTGACAACAATCCCAAAGCTAATGAGTGTTGTGAGGACTAAACGGAATGATGATTCCTATGAATGGCTCAGCAGAGTATATAGCCCAATAGAGAATGTTCAATACACAGCTGTTGTCTTCATAGTTATATTCTGGATTTCTAGCTATAGCTTTGTGGGACAAAGAATAAGATGGCAGTGATTGGAGCTGGAAGAAAAGTCACCATCTATTATTAAAATTAACTGGCTTTCTTGAATCTGTCAAAGCAATTCCTCCCTCATCCCTAATCCACTCCTCTCTCAAGCATTCTTTCACTGTTTTAATCTTTAAAAAAAATAGTAATTGAAAAATTTTATGTGTATGTGTATGTGTCTGTGCCTCTGCGTGTGTCTGTACATTGTGTACATGCAGGGCCAGTGAGGTTCAGAAAAGACATTGGATCCCCTGGAACTGCAGTTGCAAGCAGTTGTAAGCTAGATGTGGGTGCTGGGAACAGAACCCAGGTACTCTGGAGGATGGGTCAGTACTCATAACTGCTGAGCCATCTGTCTAGCCCATTGCTACGTCCATCTTGTTTCAGCAGCCCACCAAGAGGGCAACTCACTCAAAGCTGTGGAGCTTGTTAAAAACCCCTCCCTGAACTCCACATGGAAGTCCCAGGTCCTCAAAGAAAGGTCCTTGATCAGAATTATCATTAACAGTCCATACTATGGAAGACTGCTAAATCAGGATTTAGGACAGGGCCTCAATCTGGGTTTTAGCCAGCCCTCCAGAGAATCCTGACGTCTGCTTTTAAGTTGAGAATAATTGGCCAAGTATAATATGGTTGTTGATTGGAAAACCATGTGATTGTGACTTCTTCATTTTGTACGGTTATGGAGGATCCAGGATGAAGACAAAAGCATTACACTGAGTCACCTACTACACAGTGCACTTTCATTTATCTCTAATATTTAGGTTAGCATACAAAACAGAAGGTTTCACTGTTACATTTTCACACACCTGTATCACTGTGTCTTGTTTATATTCAATCCTCCTCCCTTCCTACATCCGTCTTCTTCACCCCTCGCTGGTCCTTTCATTCCTCTCCAACAATATCCTTTCTGTTTTCATTCACATATGTGTGTGTGTGTGTGTGTGTGTGTGTGTGTGTGTGGCTTCTTCACAAATCTAGCTTCTGTCTATGAGAGAAAGCGGGGTATTTTACCTCCCTCTGTTAGCCTTTCTTGTTCCCCCATTCCTCTTCCTTTAGAGCACCTCTTCCCCTTTAGAGTCCATGTTCTGATTTCATGCCACATGTTTATATTTAGGTCTAGATTTGCCACATGAGAGAGAACATGTGATATGTCTTTCTGAATTTGGCTTATTTAACTTAACATGATGACCTCCAGTTACACCATTTTCCTGCATGTGAAATAACTAAATTCTTCTCAATGGCCCAGTAACACTGTGTATTTTCCGTATTTTCTCTATCCACCCATCTTTTGATGGACATCTTGGCTGGTTCCATCTACTGACTGCTGCGAATGGACAATGATACATATAAAAGTGCAAGTGTCTCTGAGGTCTGTCAAGTTAAGATCCCTTTGGGCAGGTGAGTCATGTGGTATTCCTAGTTTTAATTTCATAGAGCTTCTGTGCTTATGGTGTTCATAGCGTCTGTACTGGTTTACCTTCCCACCAGCAGTGTATGAAAGATTGTCTTACTCATTAGTATTTCTTGTCATTTGTTTCCATGCTAGCCATTCTGACCTGGGTGAAATGGAACCTCAAAGTAGCTTTAATTTGTATTTCCCTGACAGCTAATGATATTGAACATTTTTTAAATGTTTATTGGTCATTTGTATTTCTTCTTTTGAAAATGGTCTGTTCAATTCATTTGTCCCATTTATTGATTGGATGACTTGTTTTTAAGGTGTTTAAATTGTGCAGTTCATTATAGATCCTAATTTCCTGTTAGATGCCTAACTAGCTAACGTTTTCCTCCTCCCTTAGGCCGCCTCTTCATACACAATGAATCTTATGTGTATATGTGTAGATTCATATCAAAGAAATGGATAATTCTACAAAATCATTTCCTCAATACATTGCTCATTTTGGTCAGGCTTATTCATTAGCTTATTTTCAAGGTTAAGTAACATATTACTAAATTCACTTTTTGTGTCCCTCTGTGAGTAGTTAAATGTTAAATATCCACATTATTTATTAAAGCATCAAAAACTGTATCAAGAATTTCATAATCCATGAGAAAATACTTTGGCAAGCAGCATCACTAACAAAGAGGCTGTCCTTTGCTCTCACAGGTAGTCTTGAGGCTTTGAAAGGAAAACAGAACAGTGGGCAGTGTACAGTTTTGGTGTGTTTGATCTTGAAAAGCTCTATCATTCAGAAATAGAAATGAAAATTTACTTGTAGTGTACCACTTCATTTTTGAAAGAATTTTTCTTCCTCATATCATCCAAAGATCCCCTGAAACTAATCAACATTAAAAAATAAGTCAGCCAGGCAGTGGTGGCGAAACGCCTTTAACTCCAGCACTCAGGAGGCAGAGGCAGGTGGATCGTTGTAAGTTGAAGGCCAGCCTGGTCTACAGAGTGAGTTCCAGGTCAGCCAGAGTTACAACAGAGAAACCTTGTCTTGAAAAACAAAACAACAAACCAAAAATAAATATGCCAAGAAAGGTAAAAAAAACAAAACATAGCTCCATGGAAGGAACAGAGAAAGGTATCAAGCATGTGAGAAGTGGTGCCATTCGCCTCCACATTGTGCCCTTTGAGTCATCTGAGAGCAGCAAACATTTGCTCCTCCAAAGAGCCCTGCAGCTGCACAAACACAACCCGTGCTCCTCGGCTTACCAGTTTAATATGCTCTCGCTTCTGGTACTTCTCGCTGTAATACTGCTCTTGCCGAAGATTAAGCAGCTGTTGCTGCTGCTTGTCCTTCAAGTCTATTAACTTCTGGGTCATTTCTGCATCCAGGGCAGCGAGGTCTTGCTCAATGGCTGATGAGCCATGCTCAGGGCTGCTGGGTTCAGACCTGCAAAGACACAGAGCTTGGCTCAGGAACTATGCTAGTGGTAACAAGTGCTTGGAAGGCTCTAGAATGCCTCCTCTAGAGGTCACTGGGCTTGGGAGCAAAGACTAAGCTACTAGAAGGTAAGAATTCCATATCCAGATAGAAACTATCTTTGGGTAAACTGCTCTTCACGTTATGCGGACTGCTCAGGGGATATGATGGGTGACAGGGTGAAAACATGATGTACTGAACACAATGTCTGATGACTACTCTGAGAAATCTGTAGGATTTACTTGTGGATTAAGGGGAACGGGAGACAGGAAGACATAGCTAGAACCTCAGATTCTTGGCTTCTCCTGATATATCTTTAAATAGTGTTTTGGGACTTTTTGCTTTTGAAGGACAGTTTAAAAAATAACCACATGGTATTGCTTCTACATCTTCCATTAAAAACAGGGCCAAAACCACTCCAACGCTGCTAGAAATAAACCCTTTGGTAATCTGACACTGGGAAAGCATTTTTTTCTCTCTTGGAAGCTTTAAATCAGAGAAGTAGAATTATCTGACCTATATTTTCTTTTCTCAGAAGCTAAGAGGTTAATTCAGTGTTCAAGAACAGAAACTGTATCAGATGCTGGTAGCATGAGCTATGCCTGTGATATTTCACAGTGTATGTCATTTAAAACTTTTAGTAGCCATCTTAAAAAAGTAATACTAATTTTAATAAGATGTATTATAAGCTCTATGTTAGATGAATTTCTGTCATCCTAGCATCTAGGAACCTGAAACAGGTTGGTTGTGAATTTGAGTGTCAGTTACATGGTAAGCCCTGGACTTAAATAATAACTGTGTGTGTACGTTAATTTAACTAATTAAAGGAGGTCAGAAGACGTAAGAGTTATTTTAGTTTATTTAAATAGAAGAATAGAAATCTGATGTGCATTTCATAATCTGAGCACATGACTACACTGATAAAATACACTTTTTTCTTGCTCAACTTAATTGTGGATTTTCTCACTGAGCTACATCCTCAGTCCAAATGAGCTGTGTTTCAGGGTATGTTTCAGCATGTGCCTCATGACTCCTGCCTAGATATGTGTATGTGGACATATACCTTTTTCAATTTTCACAATGTTTTAACATACTTGTCAACAGCTGTGTTCTATGTTGTTTGTGTGTGTGTGTGTGTGTGTGTGTGTGTGTGTGTGTGTGTGTGTGTGTGTGTGATGGAGGTCCTTCTGCTCACAGATAAGTACTAGGGAATCCTAAATGCTAAACACATAGGGTTGTTAACTAAAAGAAAAGGATATATAACCTGTTATCTCCCCAGAAGGGTGGGCAAGTATGTGGTTAATAGCCTTGTGACCTTTGTGCTTTTTGAGTGGCTGAGACCATACCAGATCCTCCCCTGGACCCTTATCGTAAGCTTGTTTTTCTCAGTCAGTCTATAGAACCCATCTTTACAGTAAGTGTCACATGTACTTTACAAAGAGTTTCAACATAGTCCTTTCTGACCTTTATTTAGTTTTCTTTGTGCTTATTGTGCTCGTGGGATTGGGTTATCAACAGGAGAGTTTTCACAAGGTATGCTTAAATATGCCTAAAATAAACTAGGTGTCGTTAAACTCCTTGAAGATTGATCCAACACTGACTATTTAGTTGTGTTGAACCGAACAAGGCTCTATTAGGAATTTACAAAGCAAATTAACAAATGAATGTGTCCATCATTAAAGTGGAGTTCTTAGGAGATACTTTAGAGAGCAAGCTTTGCTTTCACTGGCTGTGTAGTTACAGGTAAATGCTAACGACTTAGCCTTTAGCTTCCCCCCTCAGAGAGTGACAAATTTCACCTGCTATCTTCTACATCTGTTCTACCTCTAAGGAAAGGTGATTTTGGTACTTTTTAAAAACCAAGTATTGCATTTTGACTGTGTTTTCAAGGTGAGCACATGTTACATTATATGTCACAATATGGCTCTGTAGCCGCATCCTGCCTTTCTCTACAACCTGGTGGGAAAGAAGATCATTCCAGAAGATGGTGAGAAGAATCCTATTCTGTTCTCAGCCCATGGAAAGGTGGCTTACATAGTCACAGTTTCAGGGCAATTTATAGAGTTTTTAGCTAGAGAAGAAGGCTTCATCTCTCAGTGGCAATCATTCACTGTCAGTCAAGCCCTTGAAAGACTTTAATAAGAGCCAATGACACATTTCCAGGAAATCTGACTGTGAACTCTACATACAGTTTCCTGGATCTGTGGTGATCACTGACCACATTTAGCCATGTATCAGCTATCAGGAAAAGCAGGAGATCACGTAAGAGAACTTTGTAAGACAAGTGTCTTGGCTCATCATGTTTAGCACTCGGAAGGCTAAAGTAAAATACTGTAAAACTGAAGCTACGACTAGCCTTTGCAGTTCAGGGCCAGCCTGAGCTATATAGAGACTGTATCTCCAAAACCCAACCAACTAACCAAACAAACAAAGGAATATTTTTTAATCCAAACTACATAAAATCGAGTAAATAAGGAAAACAATGACTTAAAATGCTTTTCCTACCACTGTGAAGTAATTTTAAAAACTTAAATACACATTTAAATAGAACTAAATGTTACTTCTGCTTTGAAAAATTATAGATCTTCTAAACTCTATATTTTAACACCATAAACAACGTTTTACTTTTTAAACAGTGTGGATTGGTATTCATGATGATTTAAGAGCAATGTCTTAAACAATGCTATTAATGTACACTAGAACTAAAGCGGAAAATGAATTGTTTTGACATTTAGCTAAATAAACCCAAGAAAGACAAAAATTATTTAAGCTACCTTCACTTTATTTCTGGTTCCCTAATTAGTAAGCACTGAAGAAAACATTTTCACCATAAAAATGAATCCCATTAATTAGAGAACAAAATGTTATTTATCATCAACAAGCCCGCAAAGGATATTTCAAGAAAATACATGATCACAACTTAGGAAAGTGAGCTCAACTGTTTAGAACAGTTGACAAGTAATCTTACTTGGCCTTTGCTGTTTCATAAATACATTCATGGAGATGTAGGCTGAAGCAGTTATCAGTTTCCAAGTTCTTTGTGGAACTACAGACACTTCTGCTGGAAACAGTCACATGCCAGGCCCCAAAACTACCATGCCACAGAACACAGCTGATGGGTAGATATCATGCTGTATTCACACTGTAGCTGCATCCTGTGCTCTGCTTTTGTTTCTGACCAGGCTATGTCTTCTGGTCCTTGTTGCTTTACTGTGGAGAATGCCTGTATACACTTCACAGGGATGTTGTGAACAATGCACAGGGTGGTACATGCTACTGCTTAGTTCCTTTGAGTGCCTTGTCCTTCCCAGAACCTCAGCTTATTTGGAAACCTTCCTTGGAAATTTGCCTGTTGCAAATGTATAGTTACATGATGGGTGACATGTATGGTGATGATACCATAATGATAATAGTTAAATGAGAGGTGACAAATGGATAAGGATGGACCATGAACTAGGGACTAACATCTTTAGAGGGAGAAAATTTGGGCAGGTGTACCTACAGAGAGAAAGCCATGCAATTGCGTGGGCAAGAGTGGTGAGTCTACATGCTAAGGTAAGCCAAGGATATTTCCTGAAACCACCAAAACTTGGAAGAGACCAGGAATGACATCCTACACCTCTCAGAGCTGATGCCCTGCTCATACACTGAGTTTTAGATTCCTACACTCCGAAACTGTGACACAGTGTTTTAAACACACGGTTTATGGTATCTTGTTCTATGCTCCTAGGGAACCAATCTAGTACATCTACCTGAATATCCTTGATATTCAATAGAGGAGCTCATATAGGAATGGAATAGCCCCACACTAGAAGACAAAAGACCCCAGTGTGGTCAGCCGGAACCTATGCCACAAAGCCCAGGCAATCTCTACAAATAACCTACAGTGGGATTTAAAAGCTAATGCCAAGCTGAGATGGAAATCAGAATGCTGATTCTGACATCTAGCCGCAGGCATCTGCTGTCTTGGAATTCACTCTGTAGACCAGACTGGCCTTGAACTCACAGAGATCCACCTGTCTCCGCCTCCCAAGTGCTGGGATTAAAGATATGTGTTAAATTTTTATAGGTTACAATTACTGTACTATCCACAGAGAACACAATAATAATTTTAGTAGCTATGCTAGGCATGTTCCTCTTCATCACATTTTGAGTGTTCTGAGTACACAGAGCTGTGAGAGTCCCAGTCCCCCAGAATAAATGTATATGTATGTGTATGTGTATGTGTATGCATGTGTGTGTGTGTGTATATTTATATTTATATTTATATTTATATTTATATTTATATTTATATTTATATTTATATTTATATTTATATTTATATTTATATTTATATTTATATTTATATTTATATTTATATTTATATATATCAGGGCATGGTAGGTTTCAGGCATCAAAAGAAAGTGGAAACCTCTTTCTCCTCAAGTTAATTAGTCTCTTCAACTCGATGCTCGGTACATAAGTGTTCTATACCTGGCTTCTTGGCAGCTGCTATTGGGGGACACATCAGCCCCCTGGTATTTGAGTCAAGGGATAGAGCTCTGGGAGTCTGTGTATTTACAGTTACAGACTATGTTCAAATGAAGAAATCTACACCCTCAGTCCCAGCTATCCCAGAAGCAGAGAGAGAAGGATCGCTGGAGTTTAGCCATTCAAGACTAGTCTGGGTAACTAGTGAGATATTGTCTCTTACAAAGAAAAAGGAAAGAAGGGAGGAAAGGAGGGACAGAGTGAGGAAGAGAGGGAGGGAGAAAACTAAATTTAGCTCACAGCAAAATTTAACTGAAATGACTCAAGAACGGCAGAGTGGAGCAGGTGGCGTGACTTTCCTCCCTGTGGTAGTACCGGTTAAACATGTGGCACCGCACATAAAACACCAGCCAGTCGCAACAGCATCTCTTCCTTCGTGGTAAAACTAGCATGCGCTCATAGACTCACTTTTTCTTGCTGTCCTTTTTGGCAGACTTTTCCAGGGCTGCCCTCCTCCTCAAGTAGTCATTCTGAATCTCATTGTACTTGGTGGTGTGCTCCTTGATGAGTTCGGTGGTTTTCTTGTGGTGTCTCTTGACCAGGTCTTTCATTTCTTTGTAGTGCTTTTTTTGAAGTTTCACAAATGATTTCTGTTGCTTGAGCTCTTCGATGGTCTGCGCCTCTACTTCTGCAACAGAGGAGTGTAAGAGCTGAGTGACAGAGCGGACTGAGAGTCTAGAAGAAGGGACAGCAGCACCCTGTTCAGAGAGGAGCAGCCCATCCCTGCCAAGAGTGGCTGGAGAGCCCAGCTTGTTCGTCAGACCTATCAGCCAACTGCTCTGGCTCATCAGCTTACGGCTGAGCTACCAAACCTTGCAGGGATCCAGTTCCTTCATCTGTAGCTTTAAGTTTCGTTTCCTTAGAAGTAGAGTGTAGGATGGGGAGTCTGTGAGTGCCTGTGAGTCCCTGTGGGCTGAGGGAAGTAAGAGCAGACCACTCAGTCTGGCTGTGCATGATTCCATCGAAGCCCAAATGTGCACAGCACTCCAGGGCTGGTCTCCTCATGAATAAAGAAGCTAGCTTCTTGTGAGTTTGGGACAGTCAGAGCGAGGACACAAACCTCTACAGTGTGTCTCCCTTTAGATAGAGGACAATTTTGCATAGAAGAGGGAACTGTGGACTTTATCAGCCTAGCCTCACAGCAGCTGGGACTAGGATGTACCATATGGGGGCAGGTGCAGCGGGTCCCCAACCTCATCCTTTTTAGGGATGATGACCCTTCTACTTCACAAGGCTGGTCTGATGGTGAAATAAAGAAAAATTATGGAAAGCGGTTAATAGATTTTGGCACCATGCCATTAGAGGCTTAGCAAATAGTCAAGCAGGTTCAAAATCTATCAGCGTTCTCACTGACATGGGACACACCGTAGGTTTCTCCCTGTATCTCGTGTATATGGCAGCTGAGTAAGTGCCAAAGAAAATGTCCTTCAATCTAATTTTCACAAGGCTCCAGGGGGCTAGTGACCACCTACATTACTGTGGTGTGGTGTTTTATCCAATGTTGAGAAAAATGGCCAATGTGACGAAGCCTGACCTTAAACCATTCTGTATTTCATATGCACACTTCATCGCTTCTCTAATATGCATTTTAAAAATGCATTCACACTTCTGAAATCAAGATTCCACACTAGTCTCCCTATTGCTTTTTCCAGTTACAAGACAGGGATTGGAGATGGGGCTTTCAAATGTACGGCATCTTAACTTAAATGAATTATCATTTATTTGGACCTGATTAAGTCAGAATTCACATGTTTCCAATTCTTGGTTTGAACTTTCTGCTTTGGGAACAACAACAACAAAGATACCATAAATATTTAAAACTGTCAGGAGATTCAGAAATAATATATGCCATGAATCACAAGAAACCTGAACAGAAAGTGAAATGGATTGTACATAAACAGGGAGGTCACAATGGCCATTTCTGTTGCTAAATACCAAGGCCCATAACCAGCTAAAGAAGCACTTCCTTCAGAAGAAGTGTGTCTGTCCTGACAGCTAATTTTTCTTCTTTATGAAGACCGAAGTGCAGAGAGAAGTAGGTATATTTATTTAATGGCTCCCCTCAGGCTCAAACTTGACTCCTGATGGTTGCATAGCAAGTGCTTGCGCTAAGAATTTATAATCCTGAGGAACTGATGCATTTTCTGGTAACTGACTCTACCTTCTTTTGAAAGAAATGGTTTCTAGAACATCAGCTATGGGCAGTTTAGAAATGGAACTCCCATGTTCCAGCCTATAAGAAAAAAACAAAATGAAACTGTAAACTGCCTTTCAAAAGGCTTTCAGGCAAAAGCCCTTGGAATACCCGAAATGTAAATGTAATGCCCATTTGCATAAAGACACGGTATCACTACTGGGTGAGCTGCTCAGAGACAGCCACAGTTGGCCACGCAGACCCGTCACCTCTGTGTATACATTTACATATTTTTAGATCACACATCCGCATCTTGTTTTCTGCATCAGTGTTTTACTGTTTCCCACGGAGCTCTTTTAAATCGTGCTTTATTGCCTTCTAAGTTCCTCATCATTTTTCCATGCAGGGTTTACATATGTTTGATAAAATATAGCTGTGTGCATAAAGTGCATACATGCAAAATCTCCAGTCCTGAACATTTTTGTCAAGTTGCTATGTTCTAGTGGCCATTACCAGGTAAGAAAGAGAATACTGACAGTACCCTAGACACCTTCTGGAATCTGTCCCCACGAGGCATAAACCAATCCTGATGTCTTCCATCTGCAGGCAGGTTGAGACCTTGCTTCTGCAGGCAGGTGAGACAGTGCACTCTCATTTCCCCCTTCTTTTTCTTGGCACTGTACCATTGCTAACCTCCATGTTGTGGGTGATCACAACCTGTTGCTGTACTTATGACCCGTTCTGTTTTGTGACTCCATCACACTTTATTTCCTGGACTTACTGTTGGGCAACATCTGGTTCTTACTTGTGGTTTTGTTTTTTTGGTGAACACATGCATACATTCTTGTTCCGCTTTGTGCCAGATATTCTAAACATTTTTAAGACTCCACTACATAATAAGTACTAATTGCATTAATGAAAGCTTAGAGCAATTTGATTTTCACCACTCGTTATGACTTACCCAAGTTAAAGTTCATATATTAAAGATCATAAACAATGTACATTTTGTGGTCACAAACAGGCTGTATCTGCATCTCTGAAATATAGCTTATTGTCAATACTTTAGGGATTCACACTTTCTTGTTAACTGGCTTCTGTAGTCAAGAAGAAAATTGTTATGGAAGTTTATTTTTACTCATGTTTGAAATTGTTTTACGCACTGTTGGGTGAGGGGCTATCATAGGTCTTGGCATTTTGTACTGTCTGCCAGTGTTGGATTTATGTGGGGGTTGTTTAATAGATTATAATTTGCATGTGGTACAGTAGAACACCTAAGGAGTTCTGAATCAATAAAACATCTGAGCTCAGACGTTTGGGGTTCTACTGTTGATCAAGTATGACATTGGGCATGATGGTGGTTCCCTTTGCTGAGGTCTGACAGGACTTCCACAAATGAAAATGCTTCCTTGTCTTCCTGGCTGAGCCCACCCAGTAGGCTAACTACTGCAAATGACATATCAATGTGGGGCAGGACATCACATCAGCTAATCCAATGTGGAGAGAAGGAAGAAGAGAAAGAAACTCCAGACCGTGAAGAGTCCAGTAAAGTACGCTCAGGGAAGCTACCAGAGGATAGAGATTAAGGTGTTAATGGAACACTTCTGAAGGAAGAAGAAAGAAAGGAAACAAGCCTCTATAAAGAGAAAAGGCTGTGAAATTAATAAATAAAGGAGGAAAAAAAGCTCCTAGGTGAGAGCCACAGAATGGAGGCCCTTAGAGATAAAGAATTCAGCTTGGGGGAAGGAAAAAGCCAGGTTCTTACTGCTTTTCCTGATCATGGAGCTGGTGCTCCCTCCTGCTACTGGTAGTAGCATACTGTTTCACAAATCGAGTTTGTCGATGGCTTTTTTGCGTGTGTGTGAGGCCCAAGAGCATGTTGTGTTTGAAGTTTATGAAGAAGGGTTTATGATTACCCATAGTGGTGGTGAAAAAGAATGCCAAACTACCAGAATGATTCAACTGGAAATTCTGCCCAGTGGCCCAGGACCGCCTGCTGTTGTGGAAACTTCTGCTTAGAGTCAAAGAGCTGCTCAGTTAAACTGAACAGTTTTTTTTTTTTTCCTGCAAGCCTGACTAAGAGAAAGACAAGCTGTCCATATACTAGTGATGGTGATGAGAACTCCACCCATGACAGAACCTTTCCTGCAGACAAGGACTAGTTGTTTTCCCTGCAAACTAGACTCTATCTTAAAATCTGGAAAGTGTTTCCTTAAGGCCAGCACACAGAAACTCTCTTTCAGAACTGGCCGAGGTTGTATCTCGTGCTAGCAGCTGAACTTAGTACTCTAAGTGTTACCCAGCTGGTGCTGGTTTTGAAGGCATGAAGGGGTCTTTGGAGAACAGTTGAGGCTTGGCACTGTAAGAAGCCAGGAGAGGCCATTAGTGAAGGTGTAGCCTTAGTGGCAGTTGGAGACCCAGATTGAAGGGATCATGTAAAAAAGTTGAGGCTTGGCACCATGAAGAGAGCCCAGGAGAAGCTATTGGTGAAGGTGCAGCCCAGTTGCAACAAGGGACCTCAGCAGTTGGGAGATGTCAGTATCATGGGATGACCACCAAGAACAGCAGCAGCAGTGGAGTGGAGCCAACCAGATCCTGGAGGACAAGCTGTGTGTGCTGCAGAGGTCAGAGCCAGAGAAGTGATCAAAGCCCTTTGAAGGAGCTCAAAAGATCATGAATCAATTCCAGATAACTAGACATTGATAATGTTTTTCTGTTGTCCAAAGACATTGTGAATAGCTTGATAGTTGTTTTTTTGTATCATTTGGTCCTGTGCATTAGAAGCCTTATAATTGTTCCTCTTGTAAATGGTTTTGCTGCTATAGCGTTAAATTGTGTTGTAAAGGTAAAACATTTTTTATACAGAAAAGGTGAATGTTATCAAAGTTTATTTTAGTTATGTTTGAAATTGTTTTATGTACTGTTGGGTGAGGACCTTGGCAGTTTGTATTGTCTGCAGGTGATGGATTTCTGTGAGGGTTGTTTAATTGCTTATGATCTGCACGTGGTACAGTAGAACACCTAAGGAGTTCTGAATCAATAAAACACCTGAGCTCAGATGCTTGGGGTTCTACTGTCAATCAAATGGCATTGGGCATGCCAGTGGTTCCCTCTGCTGAGGTCTGACAGGGCTTCCACGTATGAGAATGCTTCCTTGTCTTCCTGGCTGAGCCCACACAGTAGGCTAACTACTACAGAAACTATTGTTTTATTCTGAAAGAGGTGTCTTCAGAAACTAATATTTTTAGCCGGTAGGGACTCGTCTGCCAACTCTGGCTATTTTTCTGTGACTTGACATTAAACAGTGCGACCAAACTCAAGGCAAATGTCTCTTAAAAAGAGACTCTTAAAAAGAAAAAAAAAAGATTAATGATGTTAGCTTCAAGAGATAAATGGCAATCTCCTCCTCCATAAACACTTACTGTGCAATGTTCAGTTGCCAAATTCTATGTAGAGGAAAAGCTAATGCTCACCTGTTAAGACACTTTGGATCAGATCTTCTGTTTTGGCAGGTGCCTTTACAGAACCTGCAGCCAAAATAACAAACAAACAAACAAATAAATAAAAGAAATGGCCTTCTTTGTCTTTTAAAGTTTTATCCCATTTTTCAAAAGAATGTTTGGAGTTGAGGGTATGGCTCAGTGGCAGAGCGCTTCGCCACCTGGGTTTCATCTCCAGTATTGGGAACAATGCCCCTTGATTCTAAATTTCTTTAGGGACAACTAATTGAGGGAGAAAGTTATTTACAGCACAATTATTCTAAAATGGCTTTAATTTTTACTTGGACTCAATCTTATGTAGATGAGATATGTGTTCTTCCTACTGGCAAGACATCTCTCCTCTTGGACCAAAACAAGAAATTCAATTTCAGCAGTACTACTGCCATCTTCTGGCAACATCAGGAATGATGTGATTAAAGACATTGCTGAGTAATGCTAACTTTTGCAGACAAGACCCAGTAGCAAAACCAAAGTCACTGAGCAGAGTGTAAGGGAAACGGTATTTGTGCACCCTCAAAATGCCTCTCCCATACACCTAAGAGTGGTATTAAAACTTTCAGAGGCAAGCCACTTTGACTTAGGGACTCAGAGGTGGGACATGTCAGCGGTCAACCACCTGACCTTGACACGATACATCAGGAAGCATCAAAACAGAACCTTGGTCTGCTAACAGGAAACCATTGAGAGAGCTCCAAGTGAGGGAAATTTTGAAAATAAACATTATCAAAATATTATTTTGATAGATTATTAGCTAAAAAAAATATCAGGAGTACAAGGAACAAAGAAGGAGCTGAGGGCTGTTATAGAGGAAAGAGGAGCACAGAAACATGATCTGCACGGGCAGTGTAGGACCACGGGCATGAATCTGCAACAATAAACTGACATTGATGTAAGGCAGGCTGAGATCACACTTGTTTTGAAAGTTTACTGTGATCTTGTTGAATGCTGACTTGAGGGGAAGAGGAGAATCCACGCCACACATTCTGTACTCTTATAAAAACATTTCCTGTAAGTTAAATTATTTTTAAGTACCACTTGAAAAAATAAAAATGTTAAAATTGTAAATTCTTTTATTCCCAGAAACAGTAGACTATAGTTCAGAAGCACTGCAAATGTTTGCATGTGGTAAATAATGATCACTTGAAAATATTGTTTCTTTTGTCTATAGTTAACCATCTCCTATTGTTGATTTCATTGGCTTTCTTAAAGCAGAGTATCACTTCATGCATGTTTGATACAAATAAAGTAGGATTTGTTTTTTATAAGGAATCATATTCTCAGAGGAAACACCCTTGCACGTCAGTGAGAAGATCTGAGCTTCACCAATGCCATGCTCCACTATAACGAGAAGGAAAAGGGCACAGTCACACTCTGAGGGGAGAAATTCTTTCCCTTCCTGTTTTATTAACTGATTCAACAAAATGGATTAAGTGCATGATGCTCCTTAACACTGGGTGAGTGCAGAGGATGCGTGAAGCTGAACCTGATCTCAGGATGGCTTCTATCTGTTACACACACACACACGCACACACACACCCACTCCACTCCACACACAGACACATACATAACACACACACACACACACACCCACTCCACACACAGACACATATATATCACACACACACACACACCACTCCACACACAGACACATACCTCTCTCTCTCTCTCTCTCTCACACACACACACACACACACACATGCTCTCTCTCTCTTATTAACCAGAGTGATACGAAATGCCATCAGGAGCCGCATTGAAATGACGGTTTCTCTGAGAACTGAGATGAATGAGTGTAGCTTTGCCCGAAGACTAGAAGCTAAAAACAAGCACTCAGTAGTTATAGTGTACTACATCTGACCTGGCTTTCCCTTCACTGGCTTTGAGGCTTTTAGAAGTTCTTCATCACCCCCCAAATAAGTGAACAACAGACTCTACCTTCTGAGCACTGGAGTTAAGATGAAACGACTTAACCCGAATGAGCAGCTTAGCAAACTCCTAGCATGGGCAGACCTTTAAGGTTACTGAAAAGTCAGATGTTGGCAGAGACTTGAAGTAGGAATGAGAACGTGCTTTTAAAGCATGGTTGCAAGTTGCTTGAAGAACTCTTCACAAACTCTGTCAGTGGATGGATCGTAATTCACCCCCAAATAACAACCCATGACACAGGTGGATTCTAGGCTGTCGGCAGAGCCAGGTACCTCACAGTACCTGTGAGGCCTTGGGACATCCATCCATGTGCCCATCCTGCTGCCCACCCACCCGCATCACACAAGGGCATGCTTTCCTCCTTTAGCACCAGAGCCTTCTGCACAGGCGCCCAGAGCATCAGATTTTTCATCTAGCAAACAGCACCGTCCCCACTATTACCTGGAGCTGTCTGGCTGTGTGGAGCCTGGGAGGGTGGTTTGGGTGCAAGGGATGTTGTGTGATTCACCCCGTTTTCAGCTGGAGTCGTCCTGGTTTCACTTGGAGCCTCTGATGATGTTTCTCCAGGCTCAGCCTAAAATCATAAACACCCTTTAACTTTCTGTTTCCGATTGTTTTTATTGTCTTCCTATATCAATAAGGCTACAAGTTGTAGCATCTTCACAATTTGTTTGAAATACCATTTGAAACTGCCTGGAAAGCAAGATTAACTCAGCATAGTGTAGAATCATGAAGTGGCAGAAGTATCGCAGAAGGGAATGGCATTTTGTTTCATGCCATGAGCTTCCATGCCACAGCAAGACCTGATGTGGTGGGTGAAGATGCAGAGTACGGAGCCAGACATCCTCAGATTCAAATTCAGTATGGCGTTAACAAGTCACTTAGCTCTCTGTGCTGTCTACCCATCTTTATCCATGAGGATATACATGAGTTAGGGATCATAATATTGTCTATCTTATAAGGCTTCTTCTAGGATCCAAACGATTAATGTTTATTAAGTACCTAGAACATGTTCTGGCACAAGCTAAATAAATAAATATATGACACAGTTTAAGATTGTGTGACATTACCAATCGATGATAATAAATGTACCGAGACTTGTGAGTCCTTCTTCCCACCCACTCCAGCAGCAATGCCTTATTCAAAGCAAAGCAAACATTCAATAAATGTCTGTTGTATCGATGCTGATCCTTATAAAATAATCACCTCTCTAAATGCATAGTATTACAACAATGCTTTTCAACACTCCAAGTTCTTGCCAGCTGTTTTAGATTTGCTCTCCATGTTCACAGCAAGTTTTACTTGTGATGACTTTATCTTAGCACATTTATAAGGTACATTAGGAATATTATCTTCCATGGGTCACCTGGACCCCAATGCTCTGACATTTTGACATGTAGTTACAAATACTAGACTGGCAATTTTACCAAAGGAAGACAGAAGTACAAAGAACATCATGGACTCATATTCTCATTCTTTCCCTAATTCATGGTTTGTATTGTTGAAACAAAGCCTTACTCTGTAGGTGTCGCTGGCCTTGATCTTATGATCCTCCTACAGCCTCAGTGCTGGCTATGAATCAGCCCCCAAACACCTTTAACTTAAGTCAACAAATAGCTCTGTTCACTGACCAGGCCTCTTCAGTATAA
The DNA here is from genome assembly GCA_026225945.1 of Cricetomys ansorgei. Classification (NCBI taxonomy): domain Eukaryota; kingdom Metazoa; phylum Chordata; class Mammalia; order Rodentia; family Nesomyidae; genus Cricetomys; species Cricetomys ansorgei. The sequence goes on along the minus strand of JAMJFZ010003875.1, from coordinate 34,581,540 downwards.
CTTATCTCACTGGAATGGGATGGGAGAAAATAAGTCTTGGTACCAAGCCAGACATCAAGGTGGAGAGACAAGAGCCTAGTCACATAACCTAGAAGCGTTAGGTCTCACTATTGTGAAATGCTGTCTTTTGATAGATGGGTTACTCTGACTGGTAAGCTCTGGTATGGTCACATTTAGTTAGCATCCATCAGGAAAACTCTCCCTAGAGTCATATGCTAAGAGGAAGGATGGTATATTCTTTGTTTAATCAGGCATTGCAAATGAGAGGCTCTTGGTTCAAATGCAATATGTGGGTGCAGGTTTCTTTTTGTTTGTTTTGTTTTGCCTTGTTTTCTGCTTTTGCATTGGCTTGCCCAGTGTTGCCAGATTTTTTCATGCAGGACATGTTATATACAGAGAATGGTTTTCATGCTTCTCTTAAAAAAAGAAAAGAAAAAGAAAACCAGAACAAACAAAAAGCAAAAACTAGAGCTAGCGAACTGGAAATGGAAAGCTATGGGAAGGGAAAGGGAAGCCATATCTAAAGCTGGAGAAGGCTCTTACAAGTGGGATAGGCACTGTTCAATTTCCACCTATAGCTGCAAGGCTTTGAGGGAAGATGGAAAATTAAGTAGTTAGGTGAACTCACACATTTTCAAATGCCCCAAAGGCCAAAGTGCACAATCAGGCTGCGTCAGACGCAGAGCAGACTTCTGTACCCCTTGACTGGAGGCAGAGTTTGCCCAGAACCCTAAAGCCAGAATGCTAAAGGGATGCTGTGTGCTGGGAATGCCCTGGGCCAGAGGTCAACAAATCTGCAGCTCTCTTCCTCTGTTCTGCCAAACACATGTCGGGAGAAGAGGGGAGAGAAGGAGCTGATTAATGGGGTCCTTGGGTAGTCAGTTTGCCAGGGTGCTCTTAGGATTTTTCTGGAGACAACTGTGATACCCGAGTGAGCATCTATGATGGGAAACAAGAGGCTGATGCTGGATGGGTTTGCCGTGGGGTGTGGCCAGAAGCCCCAGCTCACAGTTTCACCAATGAAAACAGAAGTAGCTGAAGATTCATTGTGCTGGATACTGCTGTGTATTGGCTTCATCTCAGCCAGCCAGGGGGACCTCGCTTCTAGCACCATGGCAGAGTAATCAAAGACGGTACTGAAGGTCTGTACTAAAACCTATCTAAAGGAAGCCAGAGGTCAGACAGGTGACATGAGTCTAAATATTTTAAATCACAGGAATTCTATGCTCTACAACAGTGACAGCTTAAGGAAGCATTAATACAATAGTAAGCTATGTCTAAGTAGCTGAACATAATTCCCACTAAAACAGTAGTCATACAAAAAACAAATAAGCTGAGGGGGAGGGGTGGCATATGCAGGCAGATCTCTGAGGCAACCTGGTCTCCAGAGTGAGTTCCAGGACAGCCAGAGTTACAACAGAGAAACCCTGTCTCAAAAAAACAAAAACAAACAAACAAACAATAATAATAATAATAATAAATAAAATGGTCAAATACCTACAGTTGCGAAATACTAAATTTAACTTTTTGATATGATTGAGAAACTAAGTCATTCTCATCAGATTGACACGTAAGCCTAAATGCACAACCAAATTCTGTGTCCAGCTCAAAGGAATCAACGCTTTTGACTATGTTTCTCCTCAGGCCTCTCCAAAAGGGTTGATTTTACGTGTTTCAACAACACCCTTGTCCCAATGTTTTGGACATTCTGACAGAAATAAAGGTACCGAAAACATGTTTTAATAAATTTAACCGAAAGAGCCCTGGGATCCAATTACAGAAATTTCAATGAAGGAAGGTTGCTAAAATGGGACTTCAGTGATTTTTGCTTTTAGCCTCTGCCCCCTTGTGGTCAAATGGAATTATTGCAATATATTTTTCTTCAAAACAAGGGCAAAAATGACTTTTAAAAACCAAGATTTAATATTTAGAAATTACATCTTTCTAAGAAGTAAAGCGAACATAATTCCTTGATAATATGCAGAGTGTAAACCAGAGAGTAGGTAACTTCAGGGCCATTCTCACATGTTTGTAGAAGGGACAATATGTGTGCAAATAGAAAGCCTTGCATCCCGGGGGACAGAAATGTTGGCTTTGATAATCAAGCAGCAGAGAATACATCTTAAAAATTCTGCAGCATGTTTAACACGAAAGTAAAATGTCTTTCAGCTATCAGATGTGACTGAACTACTAGGGGTACAGGAGGATACTAGTTTTCCTGAGTCTTGGGCTGGTGAGATCGCTCAGTGGGTAAAGGTACTTGCCAACAAGCTTGATGACCTAAGTTTGACCCTGGGACCCACACCGCAGAAGGAGGAAACAAAGTCCCAGAAGTAGTCCTCCAGACCTACACATGTGTGCTGTGGCACACTCATGTATGTACACCCCTGACATACACACACACACACACACACACACACACACACAGAGTAAATAAGTAAATAAATGTAAAATTAATGAACATATTTGTCCCTTCATGTGGCTGGCTAAGATGGCAGCATGTGGACTTGGACCTCGTAGGTAAAGGGTGAGGTTAGCCATTTTCCCAGAATATCACAGAAGACATTTGTAATTTCAGGAAATACAATCCAGTCTGCTGAGGACAACTGTAGGCCATGCTCGTGGCTTTATTAGAGTAAGCTTTTTCACTCGAAACAGCTTTCCAAAACACATAGCTAATTTGTACCTAAACTTTCCACTAGATGAAGTGCTTAGCTATTGCACTTGTCCTGTTCCTAAGAAATTCAGACTCAGTCCCGAAAGCCACGTCCTGACTATGCGTTTCCACGTGCGTGGGAGAAAAGCACAGTGGGATTTGCAGCCTGCTTTGAAATGCATTAAAATGAGAGAGAGGGATTTATATGTGATAAAATGAAAACCTGCATTTAACTGTGGACTGATACGAGAGCACCAATTTTATGATTCTTTCATGTTTTACATGGGTTTGAAAGTTTTGGGGAGTCTGGTAGGTTGAGTGAAAAGTGAAGGCTTTAAGTAGCTGGGTGAACTCTTCTGCCTTCAGTTCTTTTTTCCTTCTTTAAAACAAGACTTATTCATTTATTCACTTACTTAACATGCATGAGTGTTTTTCCTGCATGTATGTATGTGCAACGCATGTGTGCCTAGTGTCCTTAGAGGGCAGATGAGGACATCGGGTCTCATGGAATGGGAGTTAGAGATGGTTTTGAGCCCCCATGTGGATAATGGGAACTGAAACCAGGTCCTCTGCAAGAGAAGCAAGTGCAATAAACTCAGCATTCCCCCCACAGATTGAACAAAAAATGACAACCGAAACTTTTGTGGGTGAACTGTTATTAATGTCACTTTTTTTCCTCAAAAGTAAGGAAAAGAGCATACGATTTTTCTCATAGTGTGCATTTGTAAATGTATATCCATACATATACATATATATACATACACACACACACACACACACACACACACATTCCAGTGTAGCAACTGATGTATAGTATGGAAATGACATTTATTGAATGAATAAATGAAAGAAGGAAGGAAGGAAGGAAGGAAGAGAAGGAAGAGAAGGAAGGAAGGAAGGAAGGAAGGAAGGAAGGAAGGAAGGAAGGAAGGAAGGAAGGAGTGGAGGAATAAGCCCCCATTCAGTTTCCCGCTGGTACACAAACAATAGGTACCCTTCCCTTGCAATATCCTGAAACTAAAGTTCCACCTAAATGTGTTTGAATGAAGAAACGGATAAATCTGTGAATGGGAAGAATGATGCTGCTTCTCTTCCTACATTTGACTCATCAGAACACTTGGGGGATTAGAAAGCTATTAAAGTGTGAATGGACATGCACCTGCTGACTATTTTATGTACATGTCAGTATCTATGTGAAGCTGGTTCAACAGTCCACAAAATTACAAAAGCCACAGGCATCAAAGACCCTTTATGAAACGTGTGCAGTATCTTTATAGACTCTATGCACACATTTGGTATACTTGAAGATCACTGCTATATAAATAGTTGTTGAACAGTACTGTTTAAGGAGAAGTACCAGGAAAAAAAATGTCTGCATGTTCATCACAGAGGCAATTAAAAAACAAACAAAACAAAACATAATCTACAGGTAGTTGAATGCATGGAGGCAGAACCTACAGATACAGAGGCCAATTGTGCAACAACATTTCCACCACCTTCATTAGGAACATAATTTTATAAAGTCTCTAAAGAAGTCCGAAGGACTGAACTTTGCAGTGAGGAAGGTATCTCAGCTTCTTCTTCTAAAAGGTAGTCCAAACATCCTTTGCATCTGTTCTGTAGGGGTGGAGCTTCGAGGTTAAGTCAGATTGTTTTGCACAGACTGTGTCTAACCACTCATGGAACAAATGTCAGAGAATTCCAGGAGAGTTCCTCCAGGAGCCTTTCCCGGGTTTCTGTGACTAAGCTGACATTTTGGAGGAGATGGAATGCATGGGCTTCATCTGGGGAGAGCCACACATTCCTGAGACAGGACGGGGCTCCTAGGCAGTGATTCAGTGTGTGGTCCCTGGGCCAGAACCAGCACCAGCATCGCTTCAGATCTTTAGAACTACAAATTCCTGGGTTTACTCCTAACCAACTACATCAGATGGGAACCATCCATGGGTGCTGGAAGAAGACACCCAGGTGATTCTGACACAGGCTAAACATCTAGAGCCCTGCTACTCAAAACCTGGAACGGTATTAGAAATGCAGAACTTTATGACCTGTGCAAGACAATCAGTTGGCATTATATTATGATCTGAGGGTGATTTTTATGAACATTAAAAGTTGAGAGTTCTACCCTAGAGCATAGTGAAAGCCTTCGCTAACTGAGGGTTGGTCTTCTGTAGTCCCTCTGCTGTGGGGGACAGTAAAAGTGACGATTACAGTGTTTTAGGAAGATGAGCCCAAAGCACTGCATTATAATCCATCGAAAAACTTCAGTACAGAGGTAGAGATGTGTGAAAGCAGGTGAAGCAAACCAAAGATCGATTTGCTTAAGTTCCAGTGGGTATCTGGGCTTCTGGTGATGTCTTCCTTTAAAAGACCACAGTTCTCTAATTAAGTCAGTCACTCCACAATTACAAGCAATTATTTCCTCCTCTAAAAATGGGGCTACAATGGCTTCCCTAGGACATTCAAAGAAAGGGGCTTGACACTGTCAAAGCTAAGTCGCAGAGAAATGAAAAGGAAGGTGTCATTTTTTTTTTCCTTTCAGAAAACATTATATTAACTCTTTGAGAATTTCTCACAAAGCATTTCGATAATATTCATCCTCTCCTCGAACTCCTCCCTTATCATGTCCCTTCTCTGTGGTGGGCTTCTGTCTGCCTTGAGCTTGCAGAGATCTTGTTCATGCTGTCACACCAGCTATGATATGCTCATCTGTGCAGGGGCCCTGCTGTCCAGGAGACTATGAAGAGCTTATTAAAGAGGCTGAGTATCAGGCCCAAACTCAGACCCTTTAAATCAGGGTCAATGTGTTATCATTGCACCTTGATCTGGATGCAAAATTTGGAAACATCCTGGCATTGATGAGGAGTTGTGAGGCCATGTTGTCTGTGCTCCAATTGTAACTCCAATTGCTAACGAATTGTGCGGCCTGGGCAGGAAATTTAACCCCCTAGTGCCTACATCTGATAAAAGGGGACAATTAGAAGATTATGGACATTTTAAGGCATAAGTAAAAGTGGGCCTGGCAGCTCGTGCCCATAGTCTTAAGTATTTATGGGCCAAGTCAGGGAGATCTCAAGCTCAAGACCTGTCCAAGCTATATCGTGAGTTCAAGGTCATCCCAAGCAATTAAAAATAGTTTGGCCTGTAGCTCAGTAGTAGAATATTTGTCCAACCAACCAAGGACCATCTAACTAACCAAAATGCTACATATGTTAATATATTAAAGGGCCCAATATACTGTCAGGTACATGGAAAGCACACAGTGCTCATTGCATTTATGTTTTTCTCTGGTCCTCCAATATGCTGTAATAGATCACTATAGAGAGAGAGATTAAAAACAAGAGGCAGCCCCTCCACAGCTGTCAGAAGATCCTAACTTCTTGGCATCTGGCCAATGTTGTAGAAGTTTATTGTTAGTTGTTCTTAAAATAATGTTTTATGCACTTTTGGGTGACGGTATGCCTAGGACTTGGCTTTTTGTATTGTCTTCAGGAGTTGGATTTCTGTGTGGGATGTTTGATTGCTTATGATCTGCACCTGAGGAGTTCTGAATAAAAATACCACTCAGGGTTCCACTGTCAAGTGAGGCATTGGCCATGACCATGGTTCCCTCTGCTGAGGTCTGGCAGGGATCACACCAATGAATATGTGTCCTTGTCCTGTTTGGTGAGGTGCCACAGTAGGTGTACAACTACGAATGGTGCACCAACGTGAGACATGATATCATGCTAGCTAATCCAACATGGAGACAAGAAAGAAGAGAAAGAAACTCCAGACCTTACAGAGTTCAGTAAAGTATGCACAGGGAAGCTACAAGAGGATTGTGATTAAAGTATTAATTGAAGGCTCCTGAAGGAAGAGGAGAGAGATAAGGAGAAATAAGCCTCTATGAAGAGAAAATTGTGAAAATTAAGTGAGAAAAAGGGCTCAAAAGTGAGACCCACAGAACAGAGGCCTTTAGAGAAAGACATTTTCATGGTATAAACAAATTCAGCTGGGAGCAGAAAAGAAACAAGGTTTCCAGTGCTTTTCCTGATATTGGAGCCAATGTTCCCTTCTGCCACTGGTTCTAGCCACAGTCAGGACATGGAAAATGAAACCAGAGTGCACTGTTTTATAAACTGAGTTTGTGAATTCCTTTGTGTGTGTGTAAAGCTCAAGTGAGTTATGTTTAAGGTCTATGGAGAAGGGTATATATTTCCCCATAGGGATGGTAAGAAAGAATGCCAAACTGCCAGAATGTTTCAACCAGCAATTCTTCCCACTGGACCCCCTCCTGTTGTAGAAGTTGAGGCTTAGAGTCAAAAGGCTGTTTAGTTAAACTAAAGAGTTTTTTGTTTTTTTTTTTTTTTCTGCAAACCTGACTAAAAGCAGTCTAGGCACTGATGATGGTGATGAGAACTCTACCCACAAGGGAACCCTTTCTGCAGACAAGGACTAGTTATTTTTCCTGCAAACCAGACTCTGTCTTAAAATCTACAAAGTTTTTCCTAAGAGTCAGCACACAAAAATTATTTTCCAGAATTGGCTGAGGTTGTATCTTATGCTGGTAGCTGAACTTGGTACTGTAAGAGTTACCTAAGTGGTGCTGGTTTTGAAGGTATGAATGGGCCATGGAGAGCAATGGAGGCTTGGCACTGTGAGAAGTCAGGAGAAGCCACTGTAAAAGTGCAGCCTCAGTAGTATTTGAAGAACCAGATTGAAGGGGTCATGTAAAGAAGTTGAAGTTTGGTACAATGAAGAGCGTCCAGGAGGAGCTATTGGTGAATGTGCAGTCCAGTTGCAGCAGAAGACCCCAGCATTTTGGGGATGTCAGTACTATGGAATGACCACCAAGAACAGCAGCAGCAGTGAAGGAAGCCTGGAGAACAAGCTGTGTGTCCTGCAGAGGCCAGATCCAGAGAAGTGACCCAAGCCATTTGGAAGAGCCCAGAAGATCGTGAATGAATTCCAGATAATTGGACATTGGTAATGTTTTTCTGCTCTCCAAAGACATTGTGAAAAGCTTGATAAATGTTTGGTTTTATTTGGTATTGTGCATTAGTAACCCTCGTGATTATTCCTCTTGTAAATTGTTTTGCTGGTATAGTGTTAAATTGCGTTGTAGAGATAAAGCAATTTTTTTTTGATTGGCTTATATGGAAAAGGAAAGTTGTAGACGTCTATTGTTAGTTGTGCTTAAGATACTGTTTTATGCACTGTTGGGTGAGAGGCTCCCTAGGTCTTGGCATTTTGTGTTTTCTGCAGGTGTTGGACTCATGTGGGGGATGTTTGATTGCTTATGATCTGCACCTGAGGAGTTCTGAATCCATGAAAACACCTGAACTCAGATGCTGTCGACCGTCCAGTATGGTGCTAGCCAGAATAGTGGTTCCCTCTGCTGAGGTCTGGCAGTGATTGTACGTATGAGAATGCCTCCTTGTCATCCTTGCTGTGCCACCACAGCAGCGTACTACTATGGGCCCAGGGCCTAAGATACCTGACACAGACAATCTGAGCCTATCTCCTAATAGATCCTAGCACCTCACCCCAAATGGCCAGTCTCAGGGAGGACACTAACCTATTCCTTCCAAAAGGTGCAGTCCTTTTTCTCTCTGAGAATATGCCTGCAGTGTTTTTGTCTATAGTGTCTATTACTTATTAAAAGGTTTATAGCCAGTTCAGTGGGTACAGACATTTGGCACAATGCCTAAGAAACTCAATTTAAACCCTAGAATCCACATGGTGGAAAGAGAAATGATTCCCACAAATTGAACTCTGAGTTCTACAAGCACCCTTGTCGGACATTGTAAGACTGGAACAGAAACAAAAATTCCTTAAGCAAACTTAATTAATTTAATAACCCAGCATATATGTTTGCCCTTGATTGGGTATAGGTGGGAGATAGCTCAGCGGGGAAACACATAGTGACAGATAACCAGGGAAGAAATATGTCAGATGTATACTCGCCCCTGATTGAGCCTAGTGGAAGATACATAGGCCTATGGGTTCTGTCTTTATAGGCCCCTGCAAATTACAACTCAGGGTCATTTGATGGAAACCCAGAATGTGACTCAGGCCCTTTTTGTGGAACCTCCATGTGGTCCTGGCCAGTGTTCACCATTATTGGCCAATATTAATGCCTGCTTTTAGATGAACTCGAACGTTATTCAATGGTCTTGTTCTCAACCATTTGGGATTAATGACCAGAATGTGCACACACACACACACACATGTAAATAGCAATGATAATAATAAAACGTTTTTATGTCAGTGCTGGTCTGGTAAATATTTTTACCCCCATGCTTGAGTAACCTTTCTCAGCATGACAATCATATTTTATTTTGGCATTAAGGTCTTCATGGAATATTTTCTAATCGATATACTGAGCAGTCACATTTTCCTTTATAGGTATATTTTTAAAGTAGAAAACAAAAAGTTGCTAATATTTTATTTGATATCTTTGTAACTACATTAAGGTATTTGGGCTTTGAACTTTTATTAAATTTGTAAACAAAAATACATACCTAGACATCATGCTACTACAATATGTATCAACTGCTGGCAGTATGTGTATATTAAAAGTTTCTTTTTTTGTTGTTTATATCCTAAAATTTCTATTTAACTTTTAGGGAAATATCTATAAGTGCTATAAACATATTATTAGGATTGAGATTATGTTTTTATTCTGCAAAATTGCTGACCAACAACCTGAACAGTAATTTTTATATTTATTTATTTATTTGGTTTTTCGAGACAGGGTTTCTCTGTTGTAACTCTTGCTGTCCTGGAACTCACTCTGTAGACCAGGCTGCTCTCAAACTCACAGAGACCTACCTGCCTTTGCTTCCCAAGTGTTGGTATTAAAGGTGTATGCCACCACTACCCACTAAGAACATTTTTTAAAATGAAAAAAAAAATACTCAGGTGTTGTGGGACACACCAAGCATCCCAGAACTTGGGAAACAAAAGCAGGAAAATGTACAACCAGGGTCCAGCCTGGGCTATACAGTGATATCCTGGTTCTAAACAAAAACAGAAACAAAAGTAAAAGCAAAAACAAACAAACAAACCAAACACAAACAACAAAAAAAAAAAACCAAGAAGAAGAAGGGAAGGAAGAAGACATGAAAGTAAATTCAGCAAGTCTCTATGTAATCCTCTAATACCCAATCATGACTCACATAACTGCACAACTATAACACTGCAGTCTGGGCTTACATTAATACGAATTTAATCTAAATAATGTCTTTTTCACATGGTATGTGATGGAATGCCGGTCAACTGAACCCAGGGGAAAACTTTGGATTTTAAAATATCCCAAGAAGGTAACTTATTAGCCTATTAGAAACCTGGTAGTGTTTTGTAGTTCAGTTAAGGTTTTATGTTCAAATACAAAGAACCTTTAGAAGCATCATGTTAAAAGAGTCAGACAGAAAATGTCTTTGCAACTGCATTAGGCTCTCCAGTGCCTAACATGTCCTAGATATAATTTTTTTGAGAAAACTACAGCTGCTTATTTTGAGTAGCTTTCTTCAAATAAATGTACAATCCTGTAAGATGGGGGAAAGACATGGTGCAGTTCAGAGGCTGGAAATGACTTTCTCCTCCCAGCTAGTCATGGTCAAGGCAAAAAACATTATATTTCATTCTCCAGGTTCCAAAATGAGGCTTGGGGGGGGATTTAGACAACTCCACGGGGCAGGGGGGCTGGGAGGTAGGGTGGTAATCTTATTTTCTTCTGTGACCAATGTGGAGTTTATGTGATCTAAGGTTTCTGAATGACATTGAAAATGTCCAAAATAACCTAAATTTAACCAGCATTGTACATTTATAAAAATCACTTCCAATCAGTTTATTTAAAAGGAAAAACAAAAATAACATTGAGCTAAGTCTAAACTTCTGTGCTTTTTGTACGCTTTTCTGTTTATATTTATTATGCACCATCTTTTATTATGTTACATCAGCTCTTTGCATGTGATGTTGGCTGCAAAATGAAGATTTGAAGGACGGCAGTGGGATCAGAGAGTGCGGTTAGGCTCTCCATCTCCTCCCTCTCCATAGAGTGACAATCTGCCTTGTTATAGAAAAATGATCTTTGAGGCACCACTGTCAAAATGCTCCATAGTAAAACTTTCACCAGTGGCTACTTCAGTTGAAGAGCAGAAGACTCTAGGCGTCTGCCAACAGGCCTTTAATGTGAGTAATTTCTCCCTGGAGACACTGGCTAATGGAGAGGTACAAGCAGATACCCTACAGGTCCTTTGCATAGATATTATGACGTCCAGTTTAGTGTTTTTAATAGGATTCCTGAGTGTGTGAATGAATGGGTTTCTGATCCTTGTGCCTTCTCTCAGGCTCTTTTTCTTTTGTTTGTTTATTTTGTCCAATTCCGATGTGTTACTTTTTGCTTTATCTTAGGTTATTTTGTTATATTTTATTACTATCCTCTAGGATCCTATTTCTTCTCTAATGAGAGACAGAAAGAAAGGGGTGGGTCCGCATGGGACAGTAAGGGAGGAACTGGGAGGAGTAGAAGAGGGGGAAACCATAATCAGGTTATATTATATAAATATATACATCTATTTTCTATAAAGAAAAATTGGAAAAATAAATAAATAAAATCTTGTTAACATCCCATGGAGCTTTCTCTAAGAGAGTCTAGGCCACAAACCCAGTCTTACTAAATATAAAAAAAATCAAAATAATTTTTAATAACCTACGAGGTCACAGAGCAATCAAATTAGAAAGCAATTGCAATTGCAAGAGAGACCACAGAAGCTGCACAGATACATGGAGACTGAACTATACAGTCTTAAATGACTAATGGGGTTACTGAGAAAATCAGGGAGGAAGTTAAAAATGTTTTAGAATCAAATGCAAAAGCAAACACAATTTATGAGAACCTTTGTGATACGGCCAAGACAGCTCTATGTGGAAGTTTATACCTGTGAGTGCCTACCCAGCTGTGACCCCTGCAACAGTGACTGCAGCAGCTGCAGCAGTGAGCACATGCAAGTCATGATGCCCATGTGGAATTCAACTTGTGGAAATTTATTCTTTCCTTTTACCATATGTGTCTAGGACTGAGCTCAGGTCATCAGACTTGGTGCCAAGCACCTTTGCCCATAAAGCCTCTCACCAGCCCCTTGGTAGGTATTTTGTGTATTATCAGAAATCACAATTCACTTGGAAAATCATGCATTTTTAAATTAAAAGCAAAAGAAGATCCTAAATGATTTGGTGACAATCGCTTTTCAGTGATTTAGTTGCTAAGTCGACATAGGTTCATCTAGAAACACCCAAAGCAGCAAGATGTGCACAGTTCACTGCAAACATGGGATAAGGAACTGATGTTGTCTAAAGAATGCCAAAAGAGAAAGAAATGTGGAAGATTTGGTGACTCATCTATAGCTTTGGGACTTGAGGCTGAATTCCATGAAGGTGTTTTGTAGCGTGCCATGTCTTTGAGGTGTGATGTTATACAGCCCATGCCAGCAAGCTGATATAGAGATCATGTTACAGCCATTCATTAAGACTGGACCTCCTCTCACCTCTTTCTTTACTTCCTCTTCGTCCTCCAATGTCAACGCAGCCAGCTGCTTAGCTCTCTGCTCCATCAGATTGACATATCGGATTGGGTTTGACAGAGCTTCAATCACATCTAAAAAGGGAAGAGACATTCTAGGTCAAGGTTTCTGGAGGAGTTGACTATCCATCATCCATCCAAGGAACCATCCAGGCATACAACCCATCATCCGTACATGCATTCATTCATCACCTACCTACCCACTCATTCATCTTTTTTTTCCCATCTACCTCTGTAATTCTCCTCTCACACATGTCACGCTTTCAGGCTTTTCTGTTGTGTAAGTTCATTTTTAGTTATGTGTAAAATAACTGTTTTGTGCAGTGCACTGTTGGATGAGGTCTTGACATTTTGTATTGTCTTCAGGTGTTAGATTTATGTGGGGGATGTTTGATTGGTCATGATCTGCACATGCTATCAGTAGCACACCTAAGGAGTTCTGAATCAATAAAATCACCTGATCTTGGATGCTCTGGGTTCTACCGTCCAGTATGGGACTAGCCAGGACAGTGGTTTCCTCTGCTGAAGTCTGGCAGTATTTGTACCCAAGAAAAATGCCTCCATGTTGTCCTTGTTGAGCTGCCACAGCAGCGTACCGCTAACATTTTGCTGAAACTTCAGAGAGAACTCAAAGTCACCCAGTTCTGGGGGCCAAATGATATACATGTAAATCAGGATCTCCAACTTCATCTTCTCTGGCTTCCTTTTGAAAGTGTTGTGTATTACAGCAATGGCTGCCATGTTTGGCTTATTTGGTTAAAAGTATTTCAAAAATGGAGACACTTCACATAAAGTCTGTCTTCCAGCCTATTGGAACAACCTAAAGACTTGGACAATTTTAGGTCTCATTTGCATGTCAGTGGCTAAGCGCAGTGAGTTATAGCTGCCACCTGTGGGCCAGAAATAATGTGTTCCAAGTTTGTCAGTCTCTACCAGTGGCCAGTGCCTCACTCCCAGGACTAATAATAATAATAATAATAATAATAATAATAGTAATAATAATAATAATAATAGTAATAATAATAATAATAATAATAACAACAACAACAACAACAAATTTAAAAGTGTAACTTCTGGTTAAGTTAGCTCCTATGGACCACATCCATAGAATTGATCAGAGATCTGCAACTGGCTGAAGGTAAATTCACTGTACAGACCTGAATGAATAACTGCAGGAGTGGGCAGCCTGGGTTAAAGAGTGTCGGTCTCATGGGGATAAGACTGTCCATGAGTAAATAGACTAAACACCGAAACATTAGGACTTTAATAAAAGAATTTACATGTACTCACAAAGGCTCAAACAACTGGCTACTAAGCATACACACAAGAGAACTTGTGTTCGTGAGGCCACAGTGTCCCACCATCGGCCCAGTTAGCCTTCCATCAGGCCACAAAGATGTGGATGCTCCCAGACAGCACTGTATACCTGCATATGTGTCTGGCACATAGTCTTTGACTTCTATGTAGACAAAGACAGCTGGCAGCATCAGAGGCTGGTTCCTCTCATTCCGCAGGCAGATGTAGTGATAGCCTGAAGGGCGACAATGATGCTGAGCGTCACCTGTTTGCTTCACAGTGCCAGCTGCATCCATTCACACCTGTGCTGTGCGACAAACCAACCACTTGCTTCTCATTTTAGTCCCCCTGAGAGTGACAAGGTGGTATCTTCCTCAATACGAAGAAAACTACCATTGATTCAGTTTTTGTTCTTGTTTTTTCTGTTTTAACTGCCTTTTTTGCCTGAAAACTGTACATCCCAGTTTGAATTACTGGTCTAAATGTGACCCTACAATAAATCATACTTGATGTGATTTTGTGACTGAGGCTCTGCTTTATTAGTGCTTTGGGGCCATCGGAGAGTGAACATGGACACGCAGAGTTAGGCACTTTTAACATACCTGGGGGTTACCAAAAGGAGCTCCTATGTTGGGTGCCACCACCAATTCAGCCAGCACCCCCAAAATGAACACTCGTGGGACAGAAATAAACCCAAATGGAATCCAGAAGCACAACTCTGCAACCAAGCTCAGGCTAGCCCGGCCAATCCTTGTGTTGTTGACTGGTGTGTTTTGTTCCCCTTGAGTTCAGGCTAGCCCAGCCAATCCTTGTGTTGTGGCTAGTGTGCTTTGTCCCTAATGATGAGCTCAGGTTAGCCCAGCTAATCCTTGTGCTGTGGCTGTGGCTGATGTGCTCTGTCCTCCAGGCTCCCGTGTTGGAGGCTGTGTGATCACACAGCTGCTGTCTCTTGCACAGCTGGAGTCACAGGCCTGTGCTACAAGGTCTTGCCGGAGACGGTCTTGAAAGAGATTCTCATAGAAAGCCTGAGCCTGGCCTTCCCACTTCTCTGCTTCTCTGTCTGATGAGGTGATCCCCCTACTTCCCCTAGGAAGCCTTCACAATTATGCCTTTACCAGAGGAAAGCTGATGAAATGATCTGGTCCTGATCCATGTAGCCTCCAAAACTGTGAGTGAAATAAACTCTATAAAGCAGCCTGACGCAGGCATTTTCATTATAGTAGTAAAGAAGAAACTGTTGCGGAAGTTTATTTTCAGTTATATTTAAAATGGTTGTTTTATGCATTGTTGGAGGAAGAACTGCCTAGGCCTTGGGATTTGTATTGTCTGCAGGTGTTGGCTTTATGTAAAAGATGTTTGATTGCTCATGATCTGCACATGCTATCAACAGATCACCTAAGAAGTTTAGGTATCAATACAAACCCCTGAGAGGAGAAGCTCAGGGTTCCACTGTCCAGTATGGCGCTTGCCATGATAGTGGTTCCCTCTGCTGAGGTTTGGCAAGGTTTGCAGCTATAAATATGCCTCCTTGTCCTCCATGCTGAGCCACCACAGTAGGTGTACTGCTACAAGAAACTAATACACAGTGCTAATCCACAAGATTCATGAGTCAGGAACACAAATACTTGCACATGAGTTTTCAGACAGCTTGTTATGAACAAGTCTTGTGGCCAAAGTTGATTTTTGCAACACAACATGACAAAAATGCAAAACCAGCAGATGGATTCGAATGATTTCAAAGCCTTTGTTATACATCACAATAAAGTCATTGTTTAATGACAACGTCTCTCATCGCACGATCCATACCTGGCCGAATAGCTTGCACAGGCAAGATCCGGTGGCCAATAAATTTACCTCCTTCTTCATATGCTGCTATCCTCAAACAGGCCAGAGAAGGCAGAACTACCTGTGGGACATGAAGGATGCTGGTTACAAGAGTGAACAAGTCCCAGGAAGAACTAGAAATGTATTAGAGAAGCCAGCCCCGCCTTTCCCAAGCCAGCCATCTACTCAGCTGATTCAGGTTAAAAATTAAGCTGCCTCTCTGTGAGGAAAGAAAAGACACATGCAGCAACAGGGTTGATCTGAGTGTACTACCATGCTCCAGACAAGCATTTGAGCCAGAGGGTACTTTCTTTTTAAACTCACATCATCAGTGAAGAAAGTTCCATGAACTCAATTGGGGGGGGGGTGTCTCACCATTATGCATGGTAGATTTTCACAGGAAGCTACTTTGATATGTTACATCAAAACATGAAAATAAGGAACTGCAGAGATGGCTCAGAGGTGGTTAAGAGTACTTGGTGTTCTCTAAGAGGATCTGGGTTCAGATCCCAGAGCCCACATGACAGCTCACAAAGGTCTATAACTCCAGTTCTATGTGATCCACACCCCTCTTCTGATCTCCATGGGCACCAGGAACGTATGTGGTGCACAGACTTACACACAGGCTAGCTGTTTGTACAATAAAATAAAGCCAAAATATAAAAATAAAATAATAAAAGCTTTCATGATAATCTCCAAAATAAACTGCCTTATATACTTACAATCAAATAATTGCTTCTTTTTGTCTGCTCTGTTTAAAACACCCAGGAAACACCTGCCTCTCACAGCAAGCAGGAGACCCACCTTTTTGAACACAATAGGTTCTTCCTCCCATACAGGATTTACAGCATTTCCTTGGGATGTCTTGGTTTTGAATGCCTTCCTCCTTGTGTCCACAGGCAAACCAAACATATCCACTTCCACGTAAGTCCCAACTTTCTTATCCGAAAGAAACTGACCTGAAATAATCTAGAAAATATCAAAGAGTCTTGATAAATGAATAACCAACACTTGGGAGACAACTCTAAAGAGGCCAAATGCAGCCTGCGAGTATAAAATCCTTGAAATGAAGTAAAAGAAAGAGTACAGTCATCATTCCTCTTCAACTGAAAGAGCTGATAGAGGGTATTGAGAACGGAGAGGTTAGGATCCAATCAGACGGAGTCCTACGGGAGCAGTAAATGAACAAGCATCCTTGGAAGTCACCAAGTTACCGTGACCTCTGTCCTCGCCCGGTAAGCCGTCTGTACAATTGTGGGACTCCTTTGTCTGGCTGTAGAATTAATCAATGCCGTGTAGTTAAATGAGATGAAGACTACATATTCCCTAACATTTCCCACATCTTCCTCTATCCAATTTTCAACATCCGAGGGACCCATCACCTGTCATAAAGGTTAATGCAACAACTCTGAGAGCTTTTCAGGGTACTGTCTCCCTGACTCCTTCAGAATTTCTGACCACATCAGCAAGGTCTTTGGGCTCCATCAGCTCCTAACGCTTATGCTCACAGCACCAATGTGCTGGGTTTCTAGCCTACCTTTGTTCCAAACACACAACGCAGGTTCCCTGGGTTTTCCTTATCACCCCTGTTCCTGCTGTTCCTTTCTGAAATGAAGTACAGGAACATTTTATTTGCTTCAATTAACCATTATGACAAGTGAGAGATCCCTTGGATGCTGACAACTGGGTAACACAGAGAGAAAGATGTAGCAGATGTTTTGAATGTGATCTTAAAATCTCACTCAGCTCCTCAATATTGAACAATTTCATAGCTAGACAAAGTAGGCCCACAGTTGTATAGATGGCTAACTGGGCAACTTGGTGAGCACACACCTGCTGTCAGTCACTGCTGTTTAACTTGGGTTCTATCTCCCAGCAGGCTTTGTACAACATATTTGAAGCTTTCAAGTGATGTGAATCCCACCAGGGATTCAGACACCCTGAAGTTTTGGGAGCTCATGTTATTTGATCAAAAACAGAGTCCTAAAGTAGCAGCAACCCTAAGCCTCAGTGTTCTTGTCAGGCAGATGGGGTGGTAGATCACCATGCTAGTTTGTAGAACTAGAACCGTAAAGTCTCTGCCAGAAGACCCGCAAAAAGGGACATGAATGAGCCAGACCCCAGGTTTGTTGATGAAGGAGGCAGGGAGGACTCTATGCAGTAGCCTGCATTTTGGACAGACGCCACAGGGCAAATTTTGGGTGGGGGCTCTCAACTATTTCCCCTTCAGTCCAACTTTCTTGTGTCTGTCATGGTTTTTATTAACTGTTTCTACCGACAGAGTAGAATTTTCAAGGCACAATCAATAAACACAAAGACATATGGGAGATAAGAAGGATCTAAATAAAGTCAAACTATACTAGTTTGACTCAGCTAGAACAATTGACAGGAATGTTAAAATGGTATTGTCACTGCTTGGCACCTATGAGTGTGTCTTAACCATTCTTGAACTAAACATCACTTGCTGAGAACACTTTCTTAAAATAAAGACATTTATGCAGCACCATTTTTGCCCAGTTCAATCTATAATGTGTTTTGAAACAACTTTGAAAGATAAAATTAGAAAACATTTCACTGAAATGTTCTTTTTGAAACTTTAATACAGCGGCTCACTTTGGGGATGACAGGCACCGAATGGCAATGCTTATGGAGGCAGGGACAGGGCGCCTAGCACTTAGGTTGAATTGAAGGAAATAAGAATTTAAGGCAAGCCTGAGCTACATAGCGAGATGCTGTCTCAAAAAACCAAGGGTGTGGGATGTAGATCAGTGGCAGAGCACTTGCTGAGCAGGTGTGAGGCCCTGGTGTTTTGTCACCAACAGTACAAATCACGCGTGTGTGGGTGCTGGTGTTTGGTTAGATATTAAGCTGTCAGAGGGCTGTTTGGACAAGTTGTTTTATTTTTCACAAGACTCTGTTAAGGTCAGTCTGACAAATGCATTTATGTCTAGTTTTGGAAGTTTGTTAGTCATACAGTTATTCGTGGAAACACAAAATAAATGAGCCTCTAAGAAGTAAATCTTTACTTTTTATAACTTTCCAGTTTCAACAAACACATGCTTCCATAATCCACAAGGAAGCTCTTTATAAAAATAAAGCTCTCAGAGTATTAAAATACTTCTTGACAGCTAAAAACTTATTGCCACATCTATTGCAAAGGCTGAATAAAAGGACTTGGAACTCATTTTTAGGATAAGATGCATGGTCAATAAAGCAACTTTTTAGAGTATTAAAATGACTTTTACATCCCTGAAAACTCAAGTAGATTAAACAACCATGCTATGGTAACTTGGAAGCTTTTGTTCAATATTTAATAATTAGAGCTAGTGAGATCTAGGGGAGGAGAGACAGGAAGACCTCTAAACAGGTACCTGGCTTCCCTGTGCATTTCCCAGGGGGATGCTTGGACCCAAAGAGAGGATAGGCCACTGAGAAGTCTCTACTTTATCTATTTCTTTAGCTCCATTTACTCTGATCCTAAGAATGAAACTCACCTCCTTTATTTCCATGTAGTCTGGGGATATTTCTAATGAGCATTTGATCCTTAAAAGGAAAAATGTATGAAGGAGCCTTCCTAGCTCATAAACTTTTAATGACAAAGGTACTTTTCTATGCAAAATAGATGATATTTAAGTCTCTTCTCAGAGATGGGTTTGTGACCTAGGTGTTGAGGGTAGGAGATGGGGGCTGGGGGCAATATGTGTGAGCGTATACGTACCTTAACAGATAAAGTGTTGGCCACTATTCCATCTACGATTCCTTCAGTAAATGGGTCGAAATGCTTGTCCGGCCTCCTCATGAACTCTGGCTTTAGTCTGTAGCCGCTCTTCCCATTGTATTCATACATGCCCATGTTTATCTGCATAGCTAGGTCTGATTATCAAAAACACCCCAGTGTGAATGCATTTGAGTTTGGAAATTGGAGAATAAGATTGTATAACATTAGAGTCCACTTCCCCAACTGTTCATGCATTTACAAGGAGATACTCACATACCATAATGATTTAGAGACACAAATAAAAAACAAAATGAGCTGTAATCCCCGAATCCAGAGAGAACATTGCTAACAGGCTGGTTTATAATCTGTTTACCTTTTTCAATCCAAATATGTTTATTCACCCATTTTAGTGAGTATTTTTGGCCTTAATTTTAACAGCTGTAAAAATTCCTTTGAATACATATATTTGAGTTGATGATTTTAACCAGTCCTTTCCTTGGGCACATTGTGTAAACTTTCAGCATTTTATGTAAGTGTTTCAGTGAACATCATAATGATATTTTTGAAAATTTAGCAATGGTTTCGTTTGGAGTGAGGGGAATTGCTGATTCAAAAGGTTATTAGAAAAGGCTGGTTTTGTTTTTGTCAGGCTTGTTAAAATGTCCTCCAGAGACTTTAAATTAATTTATATTAAGCTATTTTAGGGGAGTTTTTTGAAAGCTTCTACATAACTCACTAAAGAGGAATGGTCTAATTTTTTGTTTATTAATTTACAAGATGGCATTTTAAATATGCATTTCCAGCGGACAAAGATCACTGGTTAAAATTTTGTTAAAAGTCAGTGTGTTAAGTGAATGTCTAAATTTACTGTAATTATTGGGGTTAAAAGAATACATTTTACAGGCTGGGAGCTCAGTGGTGGCATATGTACCAAGTCCTGGATTTGATTGACAGGGGGACTGGGGGGCAGAACAAACTATTTAAATTCATAAGGTGTCTAGGAAGTGCCTAGCTGTTCACAATCTTCCATAATAAGACCAACAAAGATGTAATAACAGGATAACAGGATTGTTTCAGAGTTCTATGTAACAACTTTTGGAGCTCAGAAAATAAATGAAATTTCTCTATTGCTTACTAAACTATTATAATTACAGCACTAAAATTGGACAAGGCACCGTAAAAGGAAACAATGGACCTCTCATACTTGAAACGGTTAAAATTCCTGAAGAAACTGCATTATTAAACAGTACTTATTGGACAGAGTACTAAAAAGAAAAATATTAGGGCCGGTGAGATGGCTCAGCACCTGCTACCGAGCCAGACAATTTTATCTCCGGGATTCCATGGTAGAGGGAAACAGCTGACTCATAAAAGCTGTCCTCTGACCTCCAGGCGGGTGCCCACGTATAGACACCCCCCTTCCCCGACATACACATATTTACTCCTCTAAGGTTTGTGGGGTTTTTCTAAATCAAAATGGAAGCCACGGGTTTCTGCATACAGGGAGGTGGAAGAATATGTTAGTAGGAGCCATGAAGTGAAACACTGATCCAGATTAACAAAAGGGGTCACATCTGTTAAGATGTAATCCAACTCAGTGGGAAAACTCTAGGTTAAATTTGGAAGCCCGCAGGGAAGCAGGAGCAGAGTGGGGAGTGGGGTGAGGCTCCACACATCTGCATCATTCGCATCGGGCTCCTCCTGTCACCAATACTGCAGGACGCCATGACTTTAGCAAGACACGTATGTAAATAATTTTTATACTGAAATTATACAAATATTTCATAAAAATAAAAAAATCAAAGGGTTGAAAAAAAGACAGAGGAATAAATATGGACTTGGTGTGGGTGTGGGAGACACCATCATAAAAAGAATCCAAAAAGCAGAAGACATCACTCTACCACGCCTCATGGAGGCTTCCAAACGTTCTCTGCTTCCTAAAAAAGACAATACACCAAATCTGTTAGCACACGCCTGCGGTGAAAGGCAGGACCTGCCAGTCAGCCTGCTCTTAAACCAACAGGGCAGCTCAAGAAGCAAAACCATAAAAAATCAAGGAACATTTCAAGTGTTCAACCTGGACAGTAATCAAAGAGATTAAAACAGTGGATGAAGCACTTTGCCTGGCTTTATCATTACTGTTGTTTTATGATAACATTTGACCAAAGTCTCCGATGGCAGAGGCACCTCGCGTCACACAGTGCGGATGAGAAAATAAACTAGTGCCCCAAAATGGTTGTGGCTAATTTTGCAATATGCCAAACATTTTGTGCTTGAAAGTTTTATATAATTTAACATAATTATTCTATTTAGAAGCCTTTAAAAAAACTTCAGGAAATGGATTTGATAACTTTTATGTAAGACTGGTCTCAGAACACTGGTAGATAGTAGAAAAAAACCTTTAGTGACAGAAAAAGGGTTTTGAGTGGGTTGTGGAATATGATGAATAAACATCTATTAGAACTCAGTTTTCTGGCTCTGAGATGGCTGAGCAGGTCATGGTGTTTGCTGGGCTGACTGAGGACCCCATTCAGTCTCTGGGAGTGGTATGGTGGAAGGGGAGAGCTGCCCAGCAAGTTGATCCCCACCCACACTTTTGATGTGTACGCACGCCTCCCAACACACAGAAATAAATGTAATTTAAAACTCAGTTCTCTGTAGCACATTTTAGTGTAGGGACATGTATGTACCTCCTCTTAATAAGGAACTATATGATGAAATGTGTTAGTATACGTACACACACACACACACACTCACACACACGTACAAATTACCAAGCAAGGTGCTGAACCTCTTAGTGGCAGCATTTCTGGAAGATTTCTTCTTTTCTACTGCTGCAGGTTTATGTGTGCGTCAGTGCATGTGTGATTGTACCTACATGTGTGTACATGTGTGTGGCAGAAGACAACCTCAGCTGCTCCTCGTGAGCTGTCCACCTTGTGGCTTTGAGACAGGATCTTTCACTGGGACCTGAGAGGCCTATCTGGCTGCCAGCAAAACCAAGGATCTGCGTGTCTCTACATCTCCAGAGCAGGGTGACAAGCATATACCGTTACACTAAGCTTCTTTTTTTTTTTTTAACATGGTTTAGATGGGTTCTAAAGGGCTTTACCAAAAGAGCATGTTCCCTAGCACAAGATTTCTTTTTTCATTTATGACTTATGCCATTAAATTTTCATATTTCCTAAAATGATTTTAAACTAGTTTTAAAGGTATGAAAATTACTCGAAATCTATCTATCTATCCATCTTTCTATCTATCATATAAATTATTAAAGGCATTTCATTTTCAAAATTCAGTTTTTTTTCTATGCATTGATTTTTCTTCATTGAAAACTAGTTTTCCAATCAAATCTGGTTCTTTTTCCCTCTCCCAAGATCCCATGATAATGGTTTGTAGACACTTAAAAATGTGACTTTGCAACAATGGGAATAAGCCACTGTATTACTTACCCACTGTCTGGAAATTGAGGGCCACCATCTGACATCCAGCATTCCAGAAGAGCTGAGGCATGTAGTTGGATGAATCCACGCGTGTTCCTTTGGGATATATCCTGCTAAGTTGCATCTTGTTGTATCTGGACCATCATGTTAAGTAGTGAATACAATTTCAAAATTATTAGTCTATTATATTTAGTGTGAGGCAACATTCTTATCTGTTACTTGGGAAACGAAGACTAATGTTCACATTTCATTGATGGGTAAAATATGCACAGAATGAGTTAATAGAACAAATGTGTTCTCAGAAACAAAATATTGCTTCTGGGAAAACCTGTGGGTGCTGGGTACTGGGGCAGTAAGAATGACCAAGTCAGAATCTATGTGGTGGTGAAACATTAGCCACAGTTGCAATGATAAAGGGTACTACAAGAAGATGAAATATTGACTTGCAGAAGAGAAGGGTATCGTGCGTGGCAGAAGCAGACAGCAAGAGCCATAAAGCTGTTTTTGAAATGCTCTGTCCTCATTTTCTTAACCTTCTCTGGGGATGCTATTTGCCAAGATTACAGTAGTCATTTAGATTGATAAAGAAGGTAAATATAGCACAGAAATTTCTGTCTTTGCTTGAAATTTTAGTTCAGTTTCTAAACTGAGCACCTTGTAGCCACTGAACACTGGTCTATCTTTATAAACACGAGAGACTGGCACCTACGATCAGGTACAGTCTTGAATCTTAACTTTGGAACTTGCTGGCTGTAAGATCTTGGGTAAGTTAATTGACCTTTTTATCCTCAGTTCCCTCATCAATACAGTAGTTGAGCAATTCCTCCAGCCTAGGATTCCTTTGAGAATTCAATGAAATAAAACATTTAACAAAAGAATATCACAAAGTCAATACTGAGTACTAATGACAATACCATGACATTAATTATAGTTTATGCTTGTTCCTTCTTCTTTCATTGATGAGTCTCTCTCTCTCTCCCTCTGTATATGCGTGTGTGTTTGTGTGGGTGTGGGTATGTGTGTGCGTGTGTGTGTGTGTGTGTGTTTGAAACGGAGTGGCATATGTAGCTTAGGCTGTCCTGGAACTAGTGATCTTCCTGCCTCAGCCTCGTGAATGCTGGAATTATATGCATGTGCTGCCATGCTTACCCTCTGTTGATGAAGCTTTTATTTGTGTGTGTGTGTGTGTGTGTGTGTGTGTGTGTGTGTGTGTGTGTGTGTGTGTGAGAGAGAGAGAGAGAGAGAGAGAGAGAGAGAGAAACGGGGGAATTAATGTGTACAGGTACTACGTGTACAAGGTTGTACCAAGGGTACAACATCAACCTTGGATATTACCCCTAAGGAGCTGTCTACCTTAGTTTTTTATAAGCCAGGGTCTCTCACAGGCCTACAGCTTGCCCAAACAGGCTAGACTGACTATCCAGCCAGCCGCAGGGATCCTTCTGTCCCAACTTTGCTGTAATTATAGGTGCATGTCACAATACCTAGCTTTCTAAAAACATGGACCCTGGGCTCAATCTCAAGTCCTCATGCTTGAGTGAGCCATATTCTTAGCCCCACTGGTGAGGTGTAAAGGTGACTTCCATTCTAGGAATTGCTTCATGAAACTGAACTCTTTAGGATAGTAGCATCAGTTTATGAAAAATAACACGAAGGCTTTTTTGATTCTGATTCATGGGAAGTGAGACTAGAAACCACCATTGCCATGCATTTACATTCATAGCATTATGATCACTGTTCCCATTACTTTTTAACTGAACATAAATCACATGTGTGTGATGTGCTGAGCCAGGTTTATAGCTATGTGTACATAGGTCTTTATATTCATACACATCTAGAAACCCATACAGCATACGTAGACCAGCATATAAAGTACACACACTTGTGTTACATGTATTATACCCAATAAAACAGTAAACCATAAAGTTAGGAGCATTACTTCTGTTTAAAGATGAGGAAAATCAGAACTAAGCAGATTGCCAAGGAATTTAGAGATTGATGGTTTGAAGCAGCCTTGCAGTCAGGGCCTCGCCTACTCTAAAGCCAGTTGTTTCTCTATC
Organism: Cricetomys ansorgei; assembly: GCA_026225945.1. Classification (NCBI taxonomy): domain Eukaryota; kingdom Metazoa; phylum Chordata; class Mammalia; order Rodentia; family Nesomyidae; genus Cricetomys; species Cricetomys ansorgei. The sequence goes on along the minus strand of JAMJFZ010003875.1, from coordinate 34,556,975 downwards.
GACCACATTGCATGCAACACTTGAGACTTGGGCTATAGATGGACCCATTCTATGCATATTTCTCCTTATTGAACAAATAGCCCATGACTTCAGCAGGTGAGGTCAGCAGTCATTCATCAAATCAAGGATACTCTACAAATTCCACTGGAGACTTCGTCAGTTGTTCAAGTCCTTTGGTTTCCACGAAGGAAGACATTTCAAAGCTTTTATTTCTTTCTAAGTTCAACAACAACAAAAAGGGCAGGAAATAACATTCAGCATTATAAATTATAGTATTATAAAAAAAGGTAAATAAATATTCCCTGAATTGGAGGGTAACTTGTTCTTAACATTCAGTGTCGCATAGTTAAGATTTTTATCAGTGAGCAATTTACCAGTAGTAAAAGTTGAGTCTTGCAAGTTACCTCTTCAAATACTCACAGTTTGGGTTAGTATAAAACCTCATGCTTTTGTAATTTAGGGTATGAATTAATTAACAAGTGTAGTATGGCAAGAAAAATGGTTTTGTTCTAAATCCCTCCAGACTGGCTTCTTGGGGAATTTGTAGGTGGTGTGGGGTATCTGAGCTGACACTGCATGGTATCTGCACCCACACTGTCAACTCTTAAAGTCACAGATAACATGGCATCAGAATTAGGATCATAAAGGAGAGGGATCCTTGGACATGTTTGAGTCTGTCAGCCTCATTTTATATTACAATAGCCAAAGGGGTGAACGTGCTGAAGAACTCAATATTCTTCATATCAGACTGTTAGGAAAGCATGTTGAAAGTGGAATTCAAGCCTCTACAGGGGCTAGGAAACAAAACAAAGTGAACTTACTTTAGAAAGACTGACACACAATTTCATAGTCTTCCAAAATCAGGACCAGTGGCTATGCCCAGCTCTCAGACAGGTGCTATACACCGTCAGTAAACAGCTCTATGTTTTGAAAACTGCTGATCTTTGGGAAGTTTTTCCCTCTTTGACTCTCTGGCTTTCAAAATTAAGGCCCTTATTTTTCCTGTCACTAAAGACTCTATCCATCACTCGCTTGCCTAATTTGCTTTCAGGGAACTCCAATTCTTTTATTTTGATTCATCATTAATTTACTTTCATGTAACAAATTATTTTAAGCATGAGTTAATTAAAATTATGTCTTCACAATGGGTAAAATATGATCAGTGTGATTTCTAGCATGATGATCAAGAAAGGGGGACCAAGAGGATAAAGTGTTTGAATGTCCATGGGCATCACTGGTTCCAGAGAACTTCCCTCTCCTCTGCCTCATGGCACCTCTACGAGCTTTGCACAGTGGAGTCACAGTACATGAAGCCAAATGACAGGAAATACAACTGCTTTAGGGTGTTTTATATTGAACATCTTTGAGTAATAAGAATCGGTAATTATGCTATCAGAAAATGCTGGATTCTTTTTATATGATCTGTAGGAGAATTTACATTCCTTGTGTCTATCAAGATATCAAGTGCCACTAAGTTAAGACTCTGAGCAGAAGGTCACAAATATAAACAAGCACGCCACGCAGCAGCGTGAAGTTGAGTTTATCTATATAGCTGCTTTTGTTTCTTAATGAGGCTGCTGCATTTAACTAAAATTTTAGTTAAGAGCACACCCTTCTAAACAGCCAGGAAGCTCTAAGGATTCTCTTTCTCTGAGCTTACCTTACACTTTGTGTAACTATAAGGGGCACGTTCAGTAAAGGGGTTTTTCCCCTTAGGTAACTGAAAGATGAATATTTTGTATTTAATGTGAACGTACAGTCAGGTGAAGGGACAAGAGAAAGTGATACAAAATTAGTCACAGGGTCTCCTAAATATATAAAATGAGCTGGACAAATGGAACCTGTGTGGGTTGGTTCTATTTTGAGTTACCAAGGTTGTCTAAGTCATTCTGGCTTCCCTTCTGTGGACATATGCTTAACACTGACACTATGTTACTGGTGGTCCCACAGGGGTTGTAGCAAAACAAAATGAAATACGGAATTCTCAATCAGTTGGACACTGGTTTGATATCTTTCAGGTAACGATGCATTAAATATGTGGAGGGGCATCACGAAGTGCTATCATATAATTTTCTGATATATTAAATATAATGTATAATACTGAAGTGTTAAAGGAGTTATATTTCTGTAATGATATCAAGATAGCACAATCTATGCATATACCCGAGACATCAAGTACAGAACAGTTCTATCAGGATGTGATTACTCCTGTTTAGGTTCCACTAGGGCTTTTTCTGAAGGAAAGCTTACTTTTCGAAATTTCAAAAGACTCAAACTTGACAGGCTGAATATAGTTCACAAGGTTAGACATCTCTTCTGTGGCCATGGCCTCGCTTCCAGCGGTTCCCTGGAAGCAGGAATTAAAAAGAAAAAAGAAAAAAAAGAAAAACAATTTCCATAGTCAGCATTATACTATCAAGAATTATCATCTCAGGAAAATGGTCACATGACCCAAGGGAACTGAAAACCCTTCTCCTGAAAAGAATTACTGCAGAGAAGTCTACCACAGGAGAGGAACACAAGGCAGGTCAGGTCCTCATCAGAAATGCTTGGTGGCACGTGTGTTTTAGAGTTTGGATTTTGCAGTATTTGTTTATATATAATGGATATTTGAGAGATGAGACCTGAGTCTAACAAAAAATCATTTAAAACTCACAGACATGTTACACCCACTGCCTATTTTTATTTCAGGGATGAGTATTGAAGTGAGTGTATAACAATTTTAAGCATGAAATAAAATTACATTGTATAGAATTTTCCATCTGTGGTGTCAGGTCAGTCTTTCAAAGTTCTGGGGTTTGGGGCATTTTAGATTCTAGATTTTCAGATTACATATGCTCTGTGTACAGTTACTTTATGAATGTGAGAGTTGGCAGCATGGTCTGGGGCCAACAGCATGGGTATCTCCCTTTATAGGGATGCAGGACCTCAGCCTAAGCATCAGGAATGAAAATCTGCATGAATAAGGTGATGCCCACAGGAACTGCTGTCCTATACAGGAGAGAGCACAGATGAAGCTGAAGGTGAGTAAATCAAGAACTCACTTGACAGTAACAACAATTACGTAGGAAAACACTGTATGAACAGAAAATAATTAATAATTAAACAAAAGTTGCCTTGCAGAAATAAGTGACTTCTACATTTCTTGATAAATGCTTCCCCTCCTTTATTGGTCTTTGTGTGACAAGGTATCCCTTATGGCAACAGGATATCACCCTACATCCCAGAGAAAGACCATCTAACATTAAATCCAAAGCCCACTAGTCTGTTCCACTATGGACAAATGACTTAACTGCTGTTAACTCCTCTGAAAAATTAGGAACTGAAATCAGTCCTGCAGCATGGAAGGTTTTATAATGATTAAAGTTAAAAAGCCAGGTGTGCTGGCACTTGCCTTTAATCCCAGCACTTGGAGGCAGAGGCAGATCTCTGAGTTCAAGGCCAATCTGGTCTACAAATAGAATTCCAGAACAGCCAAGGCTACACAGAGAAACCCTCTCTCAAAAAGGAAAACAAAAAAGGAAGTGATCTCAGAATAGCCTGGCAAATAGTAAGGTCTTATATTGTTTTAGATGTTACGTGTAATTATATATTCTTTAATGAAAGTTTTAATGAAGAAAACCCATAGTCATTACTTGCACAAAACAGGCCTCTATAGCTGGATCTAATATTTTTCTCATTTTTAGTTTAGAAGATTTTAGTTTAGAAGCACAGAGATGAGGCTTCTTTGTGACAATTTCAGCAGAAATGTTCTGGTTAAATGCCAATTGATAAATTCATTTGAAAATAGGATACTGTAAAATGACCCAAGTGTACCCTGAAGTCACTCTCAGACAGATGGAACTTCCTAGTTATTGCAGCAGTTTCTCTCTTGGAAATAAAGATGAAATGTAGTGGAGACATTATAAAGCACGTTTTCAACTAAGCTGGACAGCGTGACTCATATGTACGGCCTCTGCTGCATAGAGGCCAAGGTGAGAGGAGTTCTTGAGCCCAGGAGTTCTAGATCATCCAAGGCTACATAATGAGACTCGTTCACAAAATAAACAAATATAATGCATAAAGATTCAGACTACATCAAAGAATATGATTATAAAGAAAAGAATGGCAAATAAGAATAGCTTATCGAGCCATGTGCAGTATGATACATACCCATAATTCCAGTATTCTAGAGGTTGAGGCAGGAGGATCCAGAGTTTGAGGCTAGCCCGGGATACGAAGTTAAGTGAGAGGCCAGGCTGGCTGCCTAATGAGAACTTATCACAAAAATAAGCAAGTTAGTAAACACCTCAATAAAGGGATGGATGTTAAATACAGAAAGAGAGGGAGAGGGAGAGGGAGAGGGAGAGGGAGAGAGAGAGAGAGAGAGAGAGAGAGAGAGAGAGAGAGGAAGAGAGAGAAAGTTACTTTTGCTCACAGTAATTGAACCATAAAGCTGTCAGTACAGAGACAAAGACTCTGTAACATGTTTGAATTCAGATCTAGGATAACATTTATGATAGTGACTGAGAGAAAATTCTGCAATCCTCATTGAATTATCCCTGATCTGTTTCCGATTCCTGTGCGAGCTGGTGGCATCACTTGGAGAGCTTAGTCAACATGTCACTTCAGTGTAAGCAAAACCAACACATGAAATCACCGTCACATCTCTGAACGGTCCTGCAAACCCTGCATTTTTTCTGGACTAAAGACCATTCGACAAATCATTTAATTGCCTCAAAAACTGGAGCTGGCAATCCAATGTCCTGTGCTTTCTATTTTAGCCACTAGATGGCAGATGGGACTCATAAGCGAGCCAGAAGATCGTAACGGCAAGCCGGTACCCAGGAGTCCTGGACTTAACCCACCTCATCCATGGAAGGCTTTTTACAGTCATCATCGTCGTCGTCATCGTCACTCTCCGTATCCGCTTCCCCTGTCAAATTTTAATCACAGATCACGATTTCAGGATTCGAAATGTCAAAGAGTTTGTACAAGCATGTTACCAACTGCGGTCAGGGGACATCCTGGAAAACTAACTTATTTAACTTATGTTAAATTTATATTTTTCGATGATTTCCATTTTCTTAGAATTATACCGACATCTTGACAATTTTTCACAAGTCTGGTTTGTGATAAATAACATCAAGATTTCCAAGTTCTATTTTAAAATGCCTGCCTTCACATTTTTTTTTTCAACCATCTGTTTTTAAAAACATATGCGTTGAGTACAATCTTCTTTCTGTGCATCCTGTTTTGATGTGCACATTCTCTCTCCGTGACGTTCAACTCTGTGACCCTAATGCAGATGTACCCGGCTTTCATTTTTCTGTCCTCTCAAGCCTTGCCTTTGTGAAGTAACCCCTTGGCCAGCACACAGATCAGTGACCAACCTTCTCCAAAGAAAGGATCTCACAGGAACGGTGAGGGGATGGTACTACAAACGACAACATGAGAACTTCCAAGTGCAGATCCACAGCTAGCTAAATAATGCAGAAATCCTAAAACGACAGCATTCAACACTCTAGGGGTGTAAGAGCCAGAGACAGTTGAGAACTACAAGGACGGAGTGTCTTGCGAACTCACTGTGCTTCTGACATCTCGCATGAGACCTTTCAAGCTCAAGCCAGACAAAATCCTAACAAGGGGAGCGGAGGGGAGTGTGACACCTCACCCCTCGATGAGGGGCTACTGGCAATTAGTTTCTCACGGGAGAGGGAGAGTCCGCTTTCTCTGAGAGGTTAGCTCCTGGTACATTGATGTTGTTCAGGGGGAAGGCTGCACATCCAGGAATATTTGGGCAGCACAAATTGGTATTGAAGAATTTAAAACAAAGAGAACACAAATTTGGAAGGGCAGGGAAAGGGGAGTGAATCTGGGAAGATTTGGGGTGAACACTATCAAAGCATACTGTGGAAAATTCTCAAAGAATCAACGAAGATATTTTTTTTAATGATGAAGTTCTTTTTAAAAGAGCAAGGTAAAATAATCTAATGCAATAACGAAAAGCAATAAAATAGGAAATAAGTTAACACTTTAAAATCATCATATTTGAAAAATCCGTGTCAGTCTAATCTAATTCAGCTTCACATTTAGCCAATATGTGATCATTTCCATTGGTTGGTCCTACCCTTTTCCTCAAGAGTTAATGGATATTAAGCATTAATTCTTCTATACTTCCAGGCTTCATTCAAGCTCAGTCAATCAGAAAAAAAAAATATTTTCAAGGACAAAGTAAAGAAGGCACTAATAATTAGTTCTCCGAGCATCCTGTTTCTCCCACTGCAATAGCAAGAGCATCCCAGTAGATGGCAGGATAAGCTCATCACTGAGCCATTCAGCTTTCCAGTGCTGGATACCTGCTCCCAGAGTGGCTTCTGCAAGTTGACCACACTCTTTAATCAGTGTAGGTGACAGGGTACCCACAGATAGTACTGCCTTCCAAGAAGCTACGTGTTTTCATGAGTGACCAAGCTCAATCAAGGCTGTGGGGAAAGCATTCACGAAGCATCTGTAGAGGGGAAATCCTGGGACCAGTAAGGATTGTGGATGGACTGTTACAAAGAGAGCCACAGAAAGTCCTCGATGATGCTGATGTAATGATAATGCAAATCCCTTATATTTGGTGGAAAATGTATCCTGTTATATTACAAACACATTGTTGGAGGAGCTGCTACTTGATAGTTTATATACATTTTTTTGTTTGTCTGAAGTTCTTTGTATTATTATTTTTAATCAGAGAGGGGATTCCTTTAATCAAGCAATCTGAAAAGGTGATTGGCAGAACCTTCCACAAAATTTGTTTTGTGAAACATAACAATTGTCCAATCATCATTTCAAATATAACTTCAGGTCCTATCTTGGATTGTGTGAGGAAGAAAGAATTTATCTTCTTCTACTGTGAAAACAACGCCCTGATTTTTCCTTTACAAGTTTAAGAAAGAAAAACTGTATCTATCTCTATTTGTATATTAAGTCACAGAAAGTCTGTACATACGTATGGGGCGTCTCTCATAGAGACTTAGAGAGTACCCTGGAGAAATCTATTTGAAATAACAAAAAGTAATAAAGCAACAATAACAACACCCAAAAGCAATATCTTACTTGACCCTCGTTCTTTCTGAAAAGTATACCGGCTAAGGGTTGGCTCCCAGGAGAGGCATCTAGACAATAGAGTAAATTAGCTTTGAAAATAGACCCACATCCACTCTTTTGTAGCTACTTGAGTTCCCAATACCGGGAAGGTCCATAAACCAAATGGTAAATTATCGGGCCTTTTTACTCAGGAGCCTATCTACATAGTAAAACCCTCAAAAATCTGCATGGCAATAAATACTGATTGCACGACAGATTCCTGGCTAGCTTAGGAAACCTAGAGAACTGCTAACAGATTGCTTCTTTTTCTCCATATTAAGCAACGGTGCTCATTCACTGTAGAAATCATTTTTAGAGTTACGCATCCAGTTAATGAGAGGGAGAATGGAATTAGATAAAGGCAGATGGCACAAAACCCACTAAGTACCCATGTGCAAGAGTAGTCACATGGGGACAGGTTGGGGAAGAGGTGGCCTCTAATGATAATCAGTGCACACTTCAAATGCATTCTTACCTACTGAGAACAGAAGTTATTTTTCAAAAATCAAGATTATGTCACGATATTTGAAAAACACATTCGTGGACCACAGGGGAAAAAATCTTTGGAAAAAAATATAATGTCTGTTAGGGTGTCAATTTAAATAATAAGAGCGAGCAGTTAACAAGAGAGGCAGAAAATAGAAGAAAAGGTAAATCAGGCTCTGTCAGGATTTGGGAGTGTAACACGCTCAAAGGTAGAACATCTGGACGTGAGAGCCCATGGCACAACAGAGGAACCAACAAAACAAACACAAGTAACCAACCAATGAAGCAAACAGGCAACAAACTAAGTTAGCCATGATTACGTTCTGATTGCCCTAGACTTTATATTTTAACATTCCAATTTAAAAATCTTTTCATTTATGTGTGATAGGCATAGTGAAATGCAGATACATGAGAAGTACATGGGCTGTCATCAAATAAAGATGTATCTCCATTAAGACAGAAAAATATGACCAGGACTCCCTTCTAGTTACTTCTAATATGGGTAGCAGTTACCCTGGCTTCTAACAACTCATTTTTGTTTTGCTTGCTTTTATACTTTATGTAGATGGAGCTATGTAGCAACTACTTTTTGGCATTTGACTTCTTTTGCTGGCCATTGTGTTAACAGTCACTTACACTTTCAGAGATGACTGTAAATCATCCTCATCATACACATTATTCTTTTGTATGGCTATACCATGATTTGCAATTAGCTGATGGACTCTTTGCTTTCAGTAGTGACACTGTTTATAGTGTTTTTTCAGTGCTTTGATAAATATCAGTTCCCATTTCTTGTTAGCTCTCTCCTTAGCAATAGACCTGGGGTGGGGGAGTACTCATGTTTAGTTTTTGTTGATATATTGAACATTCCTTCCTTCCTCTTTTTCGTTTTGGCTTCCTTCCTCTTTCCTCCCCTCCTTTGTTCTTTCTTTCTGTGCTGGGGACAGGATACAGAGCCTCACCCCTTCTAGGCATGCACTCTAAAACCAAGAACACTGTCAGCACCCCATGGTAAACTTTAATTGAAGAACTCCCTAAACATCATCACCCTCGAAAAATGAGATCTTCGCAATTGTCAGGATTCCTCTGGATAAGGGGAAATAAACTAGACTGAGTGACAAATAACCCAACGAAAACCAGTTGCCATTTGAATTCTTTTCTCACAACCACATAGAGTCAGTTTCAATGTAATGTGAAAGCAAATGCTAAGCACGGCCTAGTCACTTTCATAAACAATGAAAGTCATTTTGCCACTTCGCGTTTTGTAAAGAGTTCTACAGAACATGGGAGAACTGCAACATCCAGAACTCTTCAGCGACTGCATGAAAAGCCCCGCCAAACTCTTATCTTCCCTCCTCCTGCTGATGCTGCCATGAAGAAGCTTAGAAGCAGCTGGCTGCTGCAAAGTTAATTTGCCTCGTGGGAAAGCCTTCCCAAAGCTGTGCTGACTCTATAGGTGAGCATATGGTTGACACAGAGGACCACCTCAGAGTCTCTCCATGGGCCTAAGTGATAACTGAGTCTAGGAGCTGATAACATTTCCCAGTGGTGGTCAGGGGGTGAAGGGACCAGAGAAGATAGACTACAGAGCCGCAACACTGCTGGCTTTGAAGCTGGAGGAAGGGACCTGTGAGCCATTGGATGTGAGTGGCCCCTAGGACCTGGAAAAACACAGGCACACCCTCCCTTAGAGCTTCCAGAAAGTAAGTCAGCCCAGCTGATATCTTTTACTCCATAGGCTTTTCCGGGAACCTTTGAACCTTCTGAACTTGTGGTTAAGAGATCCTTGCTTTTAAGTTTGTGACACCCATGGAAAAGCAACACAGCTTAAAAGTTCCCAAAAGGGAAAGCTAAAAGCCCTTCTAGGCCAATTTCAGAGTGGCAGATCTGAGAATTCACTCATGGTAAGCCCGGTAACCCCTCACCAGCTCCTGGAGACGAGGGCTCAAACACGCTGGAGGAGTCACTGTACGTGTTGGAGGCTTGCTCAGAAAGCTTCTTTTTACCACTTCCCTCTGATGACTTGTGCGATTTCTTCTTGTTTTTCACCAAGATTTTATACATTAAATCCATAGGGCTTGGAAGAGGTACCCCAGACTCCAGCTATTTAAAAGAAAGCACAGTCATTAAAAATACTGTCTCCTCCTTTCAGATACCTCTCTAAACCCACCACACACTTTGGATCCCACAGTCTATAGATATTGTTTACTATGGTCACCACAGCTCATTTAAGTATTCTAATTGTGCCCTGCATTCTTGTTTTTTTTTTTGTTTGTTTGTTTTTTAATGAAAGACAAGTTTAAATGACTGAACTCATTTTCCACAACAAAACTACAAAAGTTAAGACCACAGAAATGTACTGGTAGAGTTGATGGATTTAACCTGTACTTTTAGGAATTTTCTGATGGACCCTGTAGATTCAACCATTTTACTGCAAACCACGTAAGTCCTCTCTGACCTGAAGCGTTTGACAGGAAGAATGGGTGAATTTGGGCAAAAGTTTCCAAATAAGCTTCACTCTTTCAGACAAAGCTTACAGACAGCACAATCCCATGTTGGCTGTTGTTGGGTTGGCTTCACATCTCTATGGCGTCAGCCAAGAGGATGACACGGTTTCAGATTTCCTTCTAGCCATGAGATTCAAGCTGTCTCATGACTGGACCTTACCTCACTGTTGCAAGTTTGCTCATCTAATGGGAAATCAATTTCCCACGAGAAGGTTATAGGCTACTGGATCAGGGAGCAAGTGCAAGATCCAAGATAAGTTTATTTTTAGAAAGTCTTTTGACGTTCCGAAGCTAGCCCTCTATTCTTTGCTTGCCATGAGTCTGGGGACTGGTATGAACTCACTTAACAACATACAGACACTGGGCCAAAGTTCTCCAGGAAGAAGAGGCTACATTAGGTTATGGCTGCCTTTTCCCTTTCTGAACAGGGATGTGACTGTTACCGATCTTCTGAGAGGGATCCTTTTACTGTACTCAGATTCAAGAGTAGGTGAAGAAAAGATTTTTCCAGTGTTAGAAGCTGTGGCCTCTTGAGAGCCTGAGCCTGAGGCCTGAAGTGCTATACCCAGTCACCTACAGCACCAAGCCTTGAGAGTCAGGGTTCTACTGCTCCAGACTTACGAAGATAAAGATTTATGGCCACAGGCACTTGGGTTGGAGGATCCTGGTGTTGGGCTTTAACCACCAGCAGCCCAGAACTGGGCAGCTATCAATTATCCTTGGCTTCCTCCAGCAGTGAATAGCAAGGGGGAGTGCCTGCTTGTGCTCTAACTCCTGAAACAGCTTAGGGTGTCAGGACTCCGAACACCTAGAAACCCGAGTATTCTAAGTTTCCAGCCGAAAGTGTTGGGACCCTGGGAACTTAACAGCTTAGCTTCCTTTATAATTACTTCTAGCAGGTGGGGTCCAGTTTCTCTTCTTCAGCTCTTTACAGCCTTCGTTGTTCATCTAACAATTTTGTTCCTGCCCCTGGTGACTCTTTGGAATCCCACTGTCATCCCTATGTCGCTCCTCTGCTACTGCTTCCACCAGCCCCTCTGCATGTCCCCAGTTCAGCTACAGACAGAGATAAGGCTTATGAGCCCAATGCTGCAACACCAGGGGGCAGCACAGGACATTCAGCTAAACAGCTTGCTTTTACCATCGCAAAGGGGGTGTGGCAGGGGTGTTCACACCCATCACAGTGCAGAACCCCCACCAATTAAGAACTGTGCTTGCACTAATCACAAGCTTCTGTTGGACCACCAGGAAACGTGCTGCACTCTGGCCTGGGTGAATATGGCTGTTAAGAGTTCACTGAGGCCAGCGATCACAAGAAGTCTGGTACATGCTGTTCAACACGATGGTGAGAATAGTACTTTGTGGAGCTCGAGTTATACATTGGCAGCAAGAAGCTGTAGTCGCAGTGCAGCTTCCTCAAGGCAAGCATATAAAGCTCAGGGCTGTCAGTCTGCCACAAGGGCAGTCCAGCTGGCTGCTAAATAGTGCTACTTGGATGACAATCTTCCGTTCAATCATTCGGACACCTGGGAAGGGGCTAACAACTGTCCATTAGGGAATCAAATTTACTCAGCTCCCAATATGTTGTTTAAAGGAAAATAAGTAATGAGAGGTGCCTACAAACAGCATTTAATGGTCTACTCTTAGCTGAATACCCATAGGGACAGTTGAGGTATTTTATCTGCTCACGACTACAACAGAAGCCTGAGTGCTGCATCAACGGTTAATGCAAGTGGACAACATAGTAGAAACAGGCTGAGAAATGAGTGTTGTCACATTCTACATATATTTCAAAAGGATGTGACAAAGATCTATGGGTTGGGGTGGGCAGAGTCCTGCCCTCTCAGACTGTCTCTGTGAGCTGAGTGTCATTGCTGAGGTCTCTGCAATCTTGACTTTCCTGCCAACTGAAACATTCTCTCCTGGAGGGAAAAGGGAGGCTGATAAGATTCAGGAAGTAAACAAATCTCACATTCTCAGGGAGCTCCTGAAACCTACAGGATTCTTAAGGCTTCTTTCCATGGTTATATAAGCAATATGCACTACTCTGGAGAGAAGATTGTTCAACCTGTCTAGCTGCCTGCATATCAGGCTGGGAGCACTAGACATACAGCTTTCATGAGTTGATGCTCCTGCTGGAGTGGGCTTTTGGATTATGTAGCTACCTTGATTCATTCATCCTCCCGTAAGTAACCATTTATCTATATCCCTGTAAGTAACCCCAATAAGCTCATGCTACATCAAACTGGACTTTGGTAGAATTGCTACTCTGGCCTGTCCTCAGTAACTTATCTGGAATGAATAGACTTGTTCCAAAAAACCGTGTCACTTTAAGAAGAAAAGGAGGGATAAGACTGGAAAGGGAAAGGAAACACATGCATATTTTCTGATCTCAGCTGGGCCCAGTGCTAGAATCCCACTGATCAAATCACATTGATCATATGTCTATATAGAAGAAATATCTCCCCAACTGTAACTAATAAAGTGCCATTTGTCAAGGGCACACATCATAGCTACTTACTGGGTATTTTTCCAGTGGTTCCATAAGAAGGGCATCGCCAAAGATTAATCGACAATACTCAGCCATCTTGGCTTGCTGCTTTGGGCTAGAGAAAGAAGAAAGAAATTATGGGGGCTATTCAGAGAGGTTACTTTGCATTATTAACTTAGGAAGAGGTCAGTCAGAATCTATTTCAAACATTCTGAAACTCCATCTTGAATAACACAGACATGCACGCGCGCGCACACACACACACACACACACACACACACACCCCTGGGTTGTCCTACACAATGTAGATGAAGGCACAGTATACCATTTCCCTGCCTCTGGATTCATGAGGTTCATAGAGTTAGAAACTTTGTTCCTTCTGTTGGATTCCCTGGTTTTATTTCAACTGCAAGACATCTGGAATAGGAACGATTTTGTGGTTCCATGTGAGTCCTTGGTTAAAATATATCAGAGCAATTGTGTTTGTACATGGGGGACATTGAAGGATGGGTAGAAGCAGCCTTGGTAAAAACCATCTGAAACGCTTCTCTTTCCTGTGTTTTTCATGCTTTACTGTGCAATCCTGGCTGGCATGATGTTTGAGATCCCCCTGTCTCAACATCCTGGGTGCTGGGATGTCATGCATACATACACCTCTGTGCCCAGATCTGCTTGTCAGCAACTCTTCTGTACATAAAGAGGGTAGTAAAGGAGGTATCAAGCCACACTGGTTGCCAGGGACTGAAGTCCAAGATTTGCCCAGTTTCGAGCTCCAGGCTCTGAACTGCTCTGAATCTGTTCAAGAAGAAGGATTTTAACTGCTCTTGTAACTGGGGAAAGGATGCTGAGAATATGCAATGAAATAAAGGGAGCAAACACCTTTGATGAATTAAACAAGCAAGACTAGTATAAAATGATCCCACAGGGAGGAGACACTGGTCTGCAGCTAGCCTAGACAAACTGCCTCCAGCCCTTGTAAAGATGCTCTTAGAGGGAACATCCACATCCTTTCAGCACTCCTGTTTCCCTTGACCTTTTCGGATGCAATTAAAAAACAGTTTTCTCATCCTGTGCAATGATAAACATCATTACCCAGTACCCAGGACTGCTGGGTCTTGTAGGCTTTGATTGTGATATACAGGCTATGGGTCTTGACTTCCCCCAGTTATACTGCAATGATAATACATTCTAGCTTTTAAAAAATGTACCAAAGAGAGGAATAGTAATGGTGATGAAAATGATGGTGCTTTACCATAAATCATAAAGATTATAAAATGTGATTCGTATTTTCACTCCTTCCCTGAAGGGCAAGCCTGGAACACACTGTTTTCTGGGAAGGGGGTACTTAGACCGAAGTACGCTGCAGCATAGACAGAAAGCGCTCATTATAACTGTCTCTAACACAAACGAAGCGTGTGCTCCGTGGTCAGGCAAGCTTTTTGGGTTCATATGTCAACTCTCAAAGTTATTATCTTCTTGGAACTGCAGGGAGAGTTAAATGAAAGATTCCCAGAACTTGCAAAGCCCCACATAATAATTTTACATCTTTTCTTTTGAGACAAGGTCTTATGTAACTAAAGCTGGCTTCAAACTGTGTATCCCAGGATACCTTCAAACTTGCGATCCTCCTGCCTCCGCTGGTATCATGTTCATAGCAAAGTCTTACACTTCTACACTGTTCTTGTTTTGCTTGAATGGGTTTTTTACTGTGTGGTTTACACAGCCCTAAGAATAGAGGGTGACAACTCTCAGAAATGTGAAGAATGACTGACCACTGACTGAATCCTGAAACACAGGAGGTGGTAGTTTAAGGATAACTCATTAGAAGCTATGTGGATGGGACCTTTGAGACAGGCAGGGAAGTGGTTGATGGGGTAGATGATTTGTGCCCAGGGGTAACTTATATAGGAAGCCTGCGAGGTCAGCTTGCTCTCAGTGTTGGGCCCTGTTGATTTAGGCCTTAATAAAGAACATGGGAACAACTCAGTGAGTCTACATTTTGAGCAAGGTTGCAGGTAATTCTGCTGTGAGTAGCTCATGAGCCACACGGGTCATTCGAATGACCGTGAGTGTTATTAAAATGCAGATTCACATTTAGAATCTAGTATAGGGCCAACATTAGGTATTTAGGGATTTCTAAGAAGTTCCCAGGGTACACTTCTGAGGATTGCAGTGTGAAAGAGGTCTATGTGGAGATGAGGAGAGGAAGATGTAGGTATTCAGGAAAAAAGTGAAGTGTGCTGCTTAGTAATCAGGCCATTTGTGTGCTCAGTAAACACAAATGCCCTCCTAATCAGAGCAGAGAGCAAACCGAACACACACACACACACACACACACACACACACACACACACACACACACATCAGCGGAAAACAAAGAAACTTTAATTGCAGGTCAGACCTGCAGAAATAAATGGCATTAGAACTGCAATCAACAAATAAGAAATCTCAGTGCTTTTAGAGTATCAACATCAGCCACCATGGCAATAAAATGAAAGGGGGAAGTTCACAAATATATCATATGCTTAAAGCCATACAGATATTTCTAAAAATATTAAAATCCCCACCCAGCATCAGCCAAAGAGGTCAGTTTTCTGACAAAGAATATGTCCCACTGCATGAGGTAAAATCCTATAAGATAAACTAAGCCAACGTCCTTTTTGAGACTTGTCAAAATCTCACAGTTTGTGGTGAAGTCAAGCTTGAAAGTCATTTCAATTAAATTAAATACAAGATTCCAATGGACCGTCACTCTTAGGGACTCACAGAGACTGCGGCACAGACGTGGAACCTGCAGGGTCCCCTAAATATACATTATGGTTGTCTGGATGGCTTGGTGTTCTTGCAAAACTCCTACTAGCTGGAGTGTGTGTGTGTGGGA
The DNA here is from genome assembly GCA_026225945.1 of Cricetomys ansorgei. Lineage (NCBI taxonomy): Eukaryota > Metazoa > Chordata > Mammalia > Rodentia > Nesomyidae > Cricetomys > Cricetomys ansorgei. Next base: position 34,541,497 of record JAMJFZ010003875.1, on the reverse strand, counting down.
AGGGTTGACCCTTTACCTGCCCTTGGGACCCTTTTCCTCCACCACTGATGTAGGGATTAGTGCCTGGCCTTGTTCCATCTTGTTATACCCTGTTTGAGCAGTAACCCTGGGGTTACTGAGGAGAAGGGGGAGGTAGGGTGGGGTTGGGGGATTACATCTGGGGGATAGGGGAGAGGAGATCCCGGGAACTGAGAGGATAGTGGGAGGGGATTTGGGGAGTCTGGGAGCTGGTATGTATTATGCAAGAAAAGAAAAATAAATTTAAAAAGATTCTTTCTTCGAAAATGTTAGTTCACAAATTAAATGGACCTCTAAAAACTATCTTCTTTTTTTTCTTCCTTTCTTCCTCCCCGCTTCCTCTCCCCCTCGCCCTCCCCCTCCTGTCTGTGGTGGTCATAGTGGTGTGTGTGTGCTTCAGAGCGGCCTGTGGAGATCAGAACACAATTTTGTGCATCTGGCTCTTTCCGAGCACCTTCTTGTGGGCTGTGAGGGTTGAACTCTGGTCGCTAGGCTTATAGAGTCAGCACCTTCACTGGCTGAGCAAAGCCTTCATGCTGGCAGGAAGGGGGTTGTTTCTAAAACAGAAATTCTAATTTAGGAGGTAGGAAGCAGTTCTCTGGGAATCCGGGAATCCTCCGTAGCAGGTGAGGGAGCGGGAGCAGCTAAGTGCTGCATCCTCTCTTTGTCCATGGGCAGGCCATTTCAAATGTTGGAAGAGAAAAATAGTAAAAAATCTGTGGATTTCTTCCATTTTTTTCACCTAGTAAGATTTTTTTTAATTTAATTAAATTAATTAATTAATTAATTTATTTTTATGGTGGTAGGTGCCAAATTAGTAGGGAGCAGAGTTCTGAGCCTGGCATGTTGCAGGTGTGGCACAGAGAACACGGAAGAGGTTTACCGAAAATGGAAAGCAGGCCTCACATGTGCGCAGGGCATGGCGCTAGGTCACTGTGTGGAGGGTTCTGAGGGTTCATCTGGTTTGGGTGACAAAATAAGGTCTGGGACTTGAGGAGGAGTGATGTTGAACTAGGTAAGGTGATCTACAGGTCAAATAGACTGTTCTACCCACTAAAGGAAGTCTGTTGTTTTCATTGGGTGTGTGATACTCCTCCTGGGAAAGACCCACGGCTGAGGTACTTGGTTCTCTGGAGGTGAAGGAGAGAACCATGAAACAACGTCCTCTCCCAGCAGAAGTTCGCACCTCTGTCTTGTGCTGCCGTTACAACAACACAGTCACACATCCTGGGAGGGGTATTCTCCTGTTTCCTTTCCTCCCTTGTGAATTATGAATGAACTTCCTATGGCTATGTTTATTTACCGGAAAAGGCAGCATCCTGGTGCTATAGCCTCTGGGCTTTTATGCACAGGGTAGCAATTAGGTTTTGTGCCCAGTTTGGGACCTCTGTGTAAGTAGAGTGGTGGACTGGAAAGCATATCCTGTGTTTGGGAATCACAAGCTACGTCAGAGTGAAGTGAATATTGGTACAGTTGCCTTGCAGAGCCCTGGTTGTCTTCATTCCATGTTTTGGAGGTTCCTGATACTTCTGTTTAGGTGTGTGTGTGTGTGTGTGTGTGTGTGTGTGTGTGCGTGCTTTCTGAGGCCTGGCTTGGTTTGAATCTTACTTCATCTGCATAGCCTCAGGCAAGCTAAGTGGCCTTTTGGGATTCATTTTCTTTACCTGTGAGATAAGGGTAACCCTAATGTCCCTTTGGTGAACATCAGGGTTTATAGCAAGGGTTGCACGATCCTGTAACACATTGGGAAGTTCTTGGCCCAAAATACATGTTCAGTAAGTGTAAGTGTTTCAGTGTCAGTAGCGGTTATATGGAGCCTCTTTGTCTACCTCAAGGGAGAGTTCACACTGTAGCAAACGAGACAACGCAGAATGGAATTGCAAGTCTCGATTTTTGTCCCCTTTAAGTAGACAAAGTCCTTTAAGGAAATAACAGTGCTGGATGCATGTTATTAAAGAAAACAAAAGCTGAAAACTACGATGCCTGAACAAAAAGTGGCTAGACATTGCTAGAATCCAAGGAAAAATAAGCTAGGAGGACGCTTGCAAATCTGAGCTGTTGCAGAAAACTAGGTGTTAAAGGCAGTCACTACAGAGTGGGTAGAAATAGCAAGGAATGGCATGAATTCCATCTTTCTCCATGCCCCACAAGAGTGTCAGCAAAGCCACATATAATGACCATCATTCACAGGATGAAATGCTCACTACGGAACAGAATGCAGAGTGGTAAATGCCGCACTGTCCTGAGAACAAACTAGAAATAGATACTTCCAGAACTGGGTACTTCAAACGAAAGTAGCATTCTACTCGCATCTTAGCAGAGTGCCGTATCTAACTGCTTAAAATTCTGGTTCTGCCCAAACTGCTTCTTGAAGATGTAGGAATTTAGCACTGAAGCAAGTGTTGCAAATTAGTGAATCTGCAAAGACTCTCAGAAGGAAGGAGGGACAAAGGAATGTATGAGCCCTGTTATCATAGGTGCTGCCAGCTTTTGTTTAAAAAAAAAAAAATCTGTCAGGGGTCCTTGAGAACTGTAGAGAGCTTCACAAACACTGTAAGAAACCATGGCCCGACCACAAGTTCTTCAAACACTGATTCACAGACTAAAGTCTTGGATTTAATGGACTCTGTTTCAACACAAACAATAACCTTTTCCTGTAGGGCCTGTAAGTACAAGCAACTATATGATACTATGATACACATGCTAATATCTAGCTAATAGCTATAATTTACCTCACCTAATTCTTTGCAATAAAGTGAATAGTTATATTGCTTGGCGTGGTAGTACACCCTTGTAACTCATCACTTTCAATGCTGAGGCAGAAGCATTGAGAGTTTAAAGCAACCGTGGTGATATAGCAAGACCCTGTCTCAAAAATCAAGGGTGGGTGTTGCTGCTCAGTGGAAGAGCACACGCCTAATATACATAGGCTCTGTCTGTCATCTCCAGCATGGAAAATATTTGAGTAAATAAAATAGGTCAGGATTATCTTTTCCTGTGTAGCTCCGCAGTAAGTTCAGGCTACTTTGAAATAGAAAAATGTTTGCAATACAAACAAGCAGTAAAAAGCAGCAGGAAGGGGAAGGATGTAGCTGACAGGTACAGGGGAAAGAAGAGACTGTTCCATCATTAGTCAAGAGCACAGGGAACTGTCCATTTAAGGCAGCAAAATTGACTATAAATTTGTAGCTATAGGAGTTACTGAAGGAAAGTTTGAAGAGTGGCTCACTGGATTCCAAGTCAGTAAAGGAACGACATATTTTAAAGACAACGTGCTTTATCACATTGTAAAGCAAAGTCCATTGTTTAAAATCATCCTATGGGAAGAAGATGGACCCCATAAGCCCAGTTTTGATACTGATGAGATTGAGATGAACAGTTTATCCTTTGCAGATGAAGGCATGCCATTTACTGTACAACATGAAGGACACCACTGATGGTAACAGAACTTCTGAAATCAGGTGAAAAATTGCTAAAGAGGCCTCGTGAGGGAAGAAAGACTGCTCGATGAATGCACCAGATACTTACGAATCCACGTGGTTCTCAAAGGAAAGGAGGATGGGAAAGGGTGAAGTCTTGAACGCGCATTCTGCGATGGCTTCTATGACTTCCTAAAAGAAGAACACACACATGTTCAACACGGCCCGGCTCTTCAGGTGTGCGTTCTTTTTCTATCCATTAGTATGGTGTTTTTGGTGGTTTGTTTGCTTTCGCTTTTTTGTCTTTGTGTGTATCAGGTCTGTTGTCATTGCTATTTGTTCATAGCAGTTCTGGGGTCAAAAACAGGGTTTCACGCATTCTAGGCAAGTGCTCTACTCCTGACCTACATGCCCAGCACACATAGCTGACTTTTATTTTTTTAAATTTATAGACTTTCATCAAATGGCTTGGATGTCTGGAAGGGGCTGTGCAGTTCTAGTTTCTATAAGGTAAAAAAGAAGGAAGAGCCTGCTTCAGTGGAGGGAGAGGGACGGGTAGGGGAAGTATGGTTCTTCTGTTTACTGATTGTAGCTTCTGTGTTTCTGTAATGAAATCATTAGTCAAGTCACGAAAATCTAGACAATAAGAGAAGACAAAATTTTTATCCATATATTTGTTTTCCGAACCAAACTGCTGTTAGCATTTGGTTATGTTCATGGATATGTGTGACTTGGTTTCAGTAATAATTACATAATCTGTATTTTTAATAAATATTATTGTTAAGAGATAAATAAAGGATTTGGAGTGTGGATTGCTGGTAGGGTACCTATGTAGAGTGGGCGAGGTCCTTGGTTTGATCGCCTGCACCACAATCAAATAAACAACACGCAAAATGGAGACAGACTTTGCGTTCATGATAACAGTGTTTAAAACCTTCAGAGATCTGTAACCACCATCTTCATCTACCTCGACACTTCTGCCATCTGAAACCACAGCCCTGCTAGCAGTTACTTGCTCTACCCAACCCCCACCTCACATTGACACTCTTAGCAACCCACTCTACAACCTAAATCCTTATGTCTTCTTAGACATGCTTGTTCCAAATGTTTCACATACACGAAACTGTGGAATATATGGCTTTGGTAGTCAGGCATTTCTCAGGAGGTGTGTTTTCAAGGCCCATGTCCGCTCTTTCATTTTTTCCTTTTATATCCATTTTAAATATTTATGTCAGGTGGTATGCAGCTTGCTAGGGTACCCAATACCGTAGGCTCTAAGACATCCAGCAATAAAAATGCATTGTATGACATAAGCTTCAATAACTCTATACAATTCCAGAAAGGTAGATGCAGCATGGTTGACAACTGTTGAATGGATACACTTTTATAGAAATGAACTCTTAAATGAAGAAATGTCGGGTTGAATAATACGAACTCATGCATAATTTCCCATTTGTTTTCAAATTATTTTTTCACTGTAAACTGTCAACAGTAATGCATGAAAGATCAAATTGCAAAGCATATTCACTATTGGGCATTTGAACACTGTTTGTCCAAAGCATTTTCTTATTTAACTGGAGTTGAGGGACAATTTCATTTTTTTAATTTTTAAGATTTATTTGCTTTTATTTTATGTACGTGTTTAGTCTGTGCATGCCCGTGCACCTCATGCATGCAGTGCACATAGAGGCCAGAAGAGGGCATCAGATTCCCTGGAACTAGAGGTACAATTATGAGCTGTCCTGTGGGTGCTGGCAATCAAACCTAGGTCCTCTGGGAGAACAACCAGTGCTCTTAACCAGTGAACAGTCTTCCCAGCCCCTTGTTTATTGTTTATGTGTTCCAGCATCCATTCTATTTAAACTTCACATTCCCATTCACTGTTTTATTTACATTTATTCTTCTCACGTTCTCCTATCCAGCTAGTTACAAATTTTACTCTCAGTCTTCAGGCTTAAGCTTTTTCCACTGACTCCTCTACCTTTCCTGTGCAATGCATAGCTTTCTTTATAGCTATGCCATTAAGCCATTTCCCTTGCCCCAGAGTATAAATGAGGCTTTCTAATTCTGTACTGCATTTGCATATGTCTTCTAAGAATGGTGTGCTTGCAGACAGCAAGATCCACTCTTACTGTTTCTTAGAAATGAACTCACAGATTGCTTTTCATACATAGTCAATTTAACTTTTATCACAGATGAGTCCATCAATATAAATGCACTATAAAAAGCAAGTGATGTCAGGATGCAACTTTCATACATTTGCACACAAGTTGTAGATGCAAACAGGCTTTGTGCTGAGCTCCTATGTCTTGGACTTGCACGAAATAATATGTTGGGACATGAGCTGGTGCTTCTGATCTTTGGTTTGCTGGGTTGTAAGGTGGGGGTGATGAGCTCCATTCCACAAGTCTGTTATGCAGATGCAGTGAGAGGAGAGGAAAAGCTAGCCCATGGTGAGTGGATATTAAGTCATCACAGGGTCCTTATCTTGCTAGTAATTTCCTCCATACTTGCTATACTTCCATTCTTACTAGTATCAACAAGGCTTCTGGTGAATGAGTACATGCTGTATTGCAGTCATGGATTATGCCATGCCACTAACATTCCATAAGGAGAATACTATCTACCACTTTACAGTTTATGAATTGGAAATTCAGGGCTATTAACTGACATGAAAATTCAAGATCAGCGCCAGAATGTTTCTAAATTGATCTGTCCCATGCTTCTCAGCTCCCATTAGGCTCCAAACCAAGGCTGGTTTGTGTTGGCTATCACTTAGGTGGAGACTTCTGGCACCTTCCTAGTGGGCATGGGCCAAGCAGACAGGATACTGGAACTTCCCTCACCAGTCTTACAGAGAACTCAGTTCAACTCTCAGCCTTCAGTCTAGTGTAATAAGACTTCCTTACCTGTACAACACCACAACCTTTGCCTTTATAAAAAGAAAACTGAAGTTTGGCTTTCTGTTACAGTGCCAATGGCCCCCATCTACAGGGTTCTCACTGTATGCTGGGTGGGGTTGTGAACTACATTTCTATTTACAGTGACTCCAGGATTGTGCACTTACTCCCACTTATTCACTGATAAGGAATGAATATATCCTTGGGCTGATAGGAAGCTTTACCAAGACCTTGCAGCCATCACTGGGAAAGCTGGTTGTAGAGTCCCACAGTTGACCCAGCATCTGTCTTCTCTTTCTCAGAAATCTTCCTCCCTCCTCTCTCTGCCCAGCTCTCCTCCATCTCTATAATACTTGTACCTACCAGTCAAAAAGCGCTATCATATCTTCACATTGAACAAGACATTACTGAATTTTATCTAGTATTTTAAGTTGGCATCAACTGAAAACTCTAGAAGCCCTTCTTGGGGGACTTGTGTTCTTTTTAGTGTTTGAAATATTTTGTAAGGTGTGCATGGTTGCTCAAGGTCAGAAAATTAGCAATGGCTCTTATTCTTCATTCTTTCCTACAGGCTGCATTAGTGGCATGGGTTCTTGCCTATACCATTGCTCTCTATTACTATGAGTATTGCAACACTGCATTCAGTAACCTACAGAGCACACGTGGTTCAGTGACTAACTTCTAGTGGGAAAAGTGTCATTGAACACCTTTGCTCCTTACAGACAAAAGCAGGAGGAATTTGGATAGGGGGACATTTATGGAGCTGTATAAAATTGCATCTTAATTTTTTTTTTCAGAAAACAAAGCCTTATTTTTAGAAATGTTTGGGTTGACCATTTCTTCCACTTCAACACATACTTTTCTCCATTCTATTCCATGCAAGAAGCTGCTGGAGGGGAGGAAAATCCTATAGAGTGGGAAGTATGGTGTCTGTCCTATGTAGAGAGCAAAGGGACTGGATGTGACTGGAGAGAGTGAGACTAAAAGGTGCATTTCAAAGACAAGCATCAGAAAGACCAAGGTGGGTGGTGTATAAATAGGAGCAAAGATCTAAAGGAGAAGAAGTAAAGCCAAACTACAACTCTAAGGCTGGCATAAAGAGGCTGACTTACAGCATCCCCCCTCTCCCCAGAACATAACATCTTAATTTTGTCCATATAAGCAAGTATCATATGTCAATGGGAATTCTTGCTTTGTGAGGTGTACCACATGGCAGTGTTCCAGAATACATAAGTTGCAGGCAGATAAACAGTGTGACATAAAAATAACAAGCTTTGTACTTGTTTATGTTGCTCTAGAGTTTGCACTGGACTGCAGGATACAATTTATCCACACTGGGAGAGTCAGTTCCTAATGTACAGAAAACACTGGAAGTAACATCTCACTGCCCACAATATGTTATGCATGGAATTTCATGTACAACAATGGAGAAGATTTCACTTACATCATGGACAGAGGAAAGGCAGATGGGCTTGAAAGCGAGGCTATGCATTGATTGGTCTAAGATGGCAAACTCCAAATCTTTATTGATCACCTCCTCTGTGTCAAGTTCAATTCAGTGTGCTGTGGGTGGGTGGGGGTCACAGAATGAAGCCCCATCTTTGTGTCTTTGTAGGGATTACATGATATTAGGAGACCCAGCAAACAAGGGACAAAGCGATTAAGCTAAGCAGCATGTTACAAAGTGGCTGGGTACCATGTAGAAATTTAAAAGCACAGAGTGAAGGGGTGAGGATCTCTATTGGGAAGGGTGTGGGGTCACCACTAGTAGCAGTCTGAAACAGAGAAGTCCTGGTAGTGACTGGGGTGACATTTCAAAGCCCTTTCAAAGAAGTAAGGGGAGAGCTTCAGTACAACCTGTGTAGAGGTATGGCCTGCTGGAAAGGTCAGGGAACAGCAGGGAGTCTCATGTAGTTCTTATTGTAGAATGAGTTGAGCGAATGACACAGTATGTGGCAAGGATCAGGGTAATTTGGGGAGGAGACAGTAGAGAACAGAAGGCTGGATCCCTTGTTCCTAATCTCATAATTATAAAGTCACCTTACATACTGAGCTCTGGGAAAGCAGACTATAACTGTGCAGAGCAGGGACTGGACTTGCACGAGGGAAGAGGAGCCCCTAAGTGTCAGACTTAGGAGCCATTCATTCACACAGGGCCTGCATCGTACTCATAGTGAGTGAGATGCCTGAGCCTGGCACCCTTGGTTCCTTCCTCTCCTGGCTTCTGGAGGAAAAAAAATTCCTGCTGCTAAATTAATCTACAGCTCAAGCTAGTATTTCCATTACCACCCTCCCCTCTTCCATGTCTCTCCAAATCACATGAACAGGAGCATAGAGGTAGGGGTCAGGAGGGTATAACTGTGCCTTCTCTATTCATCCTGGTCACCCTACCCATCAGCAGAGAGAGAGATGCAGTCCTCTGAGCTGGCTGATGCTCCTAAGCCTCTAAAGGTGCCAGTGTTTGGATGTGGTACAGAACCTGGCTGCAAAATGTTCAGACAGGGACATTCAGTTAGCAGAGACCAAGGCTCACACAAGTGATTGAAGAACCACTCATAGGTCAAGTGCACAGGAAGAGTCACTCCAGGCAAAGCCGAAGGCTAAGGCTGGGAACCAATGCTCTGCACAAAAGAAATATGCCTTAGAATGTGCCAGATGCTTATTCTGTTTCCAGAATCTCAAAGAATTTTGGAGATTACACTTTAAGAAAACAGAATTGCAACTCACAAGGACTCTGACGGGTAGAAGTGGGGCATGGATAGGGTAGTGGGTGCATCTTCCAGCAACCCAAGTGTAGCGCCAGGTCAGCCCCAAATCCTCCCATGGTCAGGACCCTCTCTGTCACTGCTCTTTGGAGGAACCCTTGACATGTGGGCTACTCCCAGCCTCTTCTCTCTGGCTTCTGGCCCCACTTTTTCTAATAGAGTCCAAATAGCTGAACAAAGGGACTGAACAGGGGCTAAGGGAAAGAAAGGAAATGGGGATATGAAACAAAACCATAAAAAAACCTTCATTTTCCCCCTTCACTTAAGAATATTCTAAATTTTTCAGAGTGGCTGGTTTCAGGAGGAGAAACAACTTTTAAAGATTTTAGTTAAAATTCAATCAATACTATTAAATATGTTATGAAATTGAGTGAAGACGAAGTGTTACTTTTCTCTATTTATGGCATTGTAATCTAAACCCTGAAAAGCCACATTACTGGGTGAAGTGGCACATGCCCGGAATTCTACATTCTAGAGGCAGAGGCAGGAACTGGAGCTCAAGAGCAACATAGGCTTCATAGATTCTGTGAAGTACACAGTGTTACAGTACTACAGTGTTACAGTGTACTGTGAAGTTCAGTGTTTCAGTTACTGTGTTACAGTAACAACAACGACTGTAGTGACTTCAGTTCCAGAGACAGCATCCCACATGAATTGCTAATAACATTGATGATACAGGACACCTTATTGGTGACCAGAACAGTAGCTTAAACCAGAAAAATCCATTTCTCTGAAGTGAGTTTGGCCCAAGAACCCTGCTTCTTGTTTGCTGTCCCATCAGTAACACCTGTTTTACTTTGTCGCATCCCAAGTGCCCCAAGGTTAAGACTAATTTCTTTAAATTGTATTCTCCCTTACCCCTTCTCCCTTCCCTTCTCTTCTCCTTCTTCTTCTTAAAAAAAAAAATTCCACTTTCCCCAAGGTAGTTGAACCTCTTTTCGCCTTTCCAAGGGTCTTCCATAGCTCAGTAAACAGTAGGCAAATGGTTTGCTGTCTTTTGGATCCAAGGCTTTGGCATCGTTTCTGGTGGTAGTAACATCTTTTTAACTCCAGACACAACTCTCACCTCCCCAAATCAGTGGCCTTGCCCCTAGCACCTCAGTGACACGCACATTGGTGCTGCATAATTTTGGTTGATTAAGGCAAGAGTTCATGATCTTGAGCTACTTCTGATCAAAGACACGGGTAACCCGGGTCACAAGGCCAAGCTTAAGGACACAGCTCTTGCTTTCCAGCTCTTCTTTTCTGATTTTCCTCCAGTGTGGTGAGAAATACAAGTCAGCTCAGACAACAGTCCCCTGAAATAAGCACACCTTCCTTCGGAGCCTTCCCTGGAGACCTAGAACTGATGTTCTCATTCAACAGAGCCCTGAAGCTCCTGCAAATGGATCGTTACAGGGGATGTGGACAGACATCTGACAGCTTGGCTTGGAGGTCCATATATATGGTGTCAAAGGCCTTACAGCACAGGACAGACCCAAAGGTAGGAGAAAAATGACCAAAACACACCCCACTCCTGCTTAATAATGATGCCAGATGCTTACTCTGTTACTAATAGCTGTTGTCTTGACTCTTTGATTTATAAAAACACAATCACAGGATTATTTCTGCTTCTGACAACATCCAATCTACCACAGTGTAACCTGCTTCCTTCAGCCCTCTTCCAAATAAGCCAATCAAAATCTACCCTGTCAGCTGTCCATAATATTTCCTGAGACACTACCGTTTCCCATGACATAAACCCTCCCCATTCACAAATTAAATAAATAAATTTATTACTGGCCTTGTGTTGTTAGAGGTCTCTGACTCGTAGATATCCAGTAAGAAACATAGCATCATGGATTGGGACTTTTACCATGCTGCTCATTTTGCCTCTAAAACCCTGAAATACCAAACACTTTAAAGCTTGAAATTTCTTTACAAATATTCAATACAAAGAATTTTATATTTTGGACCATTTTGGATTTTAAGATCTTTGGGTTACAGGTATTCAGTCAGTGAAAAAAACCAAACCAAACCAATCAACCAACCAAACAAACAAACAAAACTAAGAAAATCTTCCCCAAGCTGAAAAAATAATCTGAAAGATTTTTGGTGCCCAGCATTTCAGATAAGAGACACTCAAATGATATCATAACTAAATGGTAGCAATTAATATCATCTTCAAGAGGAATAAAGCAAACAAGCTAGCAACACGTGCAATGAAACTGATACAACTCTGAATATGGAGTGAAAAATGCAAGACAGAAAACAATCCAGACTGCAGTATTAAGCAATATAAACCAAGTCATGTAATTGGTGGGTTAGGGTGATTAGGGTTATACTCAAACGTGTAGAGCTCTAAAACGTACAACGTAGCGTTCACTGTGATGTTCAAAAGAGCTATCCTCTCTAAGGGCAAAAAAGAAATCCCCATGGGAACAGCTACACGGGGTGTGTTTCTGAAGCGCCGCTATATTCTGTTTCTTGATTTAGAACGGTGGTTCCCAACTTTTGTATTGTTGCAACCCTTTAATACAGTTCCTCATGTTGTGGTGGCCCCAACCATAAAGTTATTTTCATTGTTACTTCATAACTGGAATTTTACTACTGTTACAAAGGATAATGTAAATGCCTGATATGCAGATGGTCTTACACAACTCCTGTGAAAGGTTGCTTGTCCCCCAAAGGGGTCATGACCCAAATGCTGAGAATCGCTGATTTACATGAATGACAAATGAATAAACACGTGGATGAAAGTTGTATCAGTGTCACACATATTCTCTGTTTTAAGTATGTTTGACAATAGTAGAATACAAGAAAATAACGAGTGGACAACAAATAAACTAACAGAAACTTTGATCTTTCCTTTCCTAAGTTTCCTTAGAATTTCCTTAGAATTTGGTTAGTTGGATAAACTGCTGCATTTTAGCTTCGAATTCAAGCACAAAGATGATTCTTAGCTCTTGACATCTGACCCAGACATCTGAGAAAGCTCTTCCCCCGTAGGGCCAGGTCTCCCAGCTGCCTTTTAGCAAGTTCCTTCACTCTACCTTGAAGGATATTTCTGTTGTCATGGTGAATCCGTGGGTGATGACAGGCTCTTCCTCTGCAGTCCGTCCCTTCCAGCAGTCCAGCTCTACACAGCGACATCCAGACAGAAGCACCTGGCGATACATCTCTACAGAGGAGTTCCCAGCCAACTGGCCAGCTGCAAAACAAACCCCAGAATCCCGTGAGTCAAGCAAAGTATGGACTGTGTGCGTGTGCGTGGGGTGGGGTGGTGGTGGGGTGGCAGACTTCAGCAGAAGCTCTTTGACAAGAGAAGCAAAGCATTGACTCAGCCCAGGTGGCATCAGGCATCAGCCCTAGTGGTGGGCTGGGAGGAGACGAGAGGAGAGATGAAGGTGTTGTAACAGTAACAATGACACATACTGATTATCTGCTTACTGTGAGCCAACTACAGGCCTTTGCAGTCAACAGTTAATCTTGAAAAAAAGCAAGCCGTCTGGTATAACGGTTTTATTAAAAAAAAAAAAAAAAACAGAATCCATTTCAGATAATGAAAAGGGCACAGAGCGGTTGAGTCACTTGAGTTTCCCAAGGGAAGAGGAGAACACAGTAAGCGAAGACGGCGGTATTCCCCAAATTGATATACAGTTTTAATTCATATTAAATCCCACCTGGCCTTTTTTTTTTTCTTCAGCCTGCAAAAATTGACATTCTGATCCAAAATTTCACATGGCAGTAAGGGAGGGGGCATCTTAATTAGCCCAAGTAGAGCTCGGCACCATGGTCCCTCTGACTGTTGTCCTCCCACTGAGAGTTCTTCCTCCTGCCCTTTGTTCTCTCCCTTGCTATAAGCTCCACCCACCTTCTATATTGTGCTCCCAGTGTCTTGTCTGAATTCTTTCAACAAAAGTCACCTGGATTGGAGACCCGAGGGGAACTGGTGAAATTAGACTATGCTATGCTCCATGCTACTCCATACTGTACAGAATGTTGGCTTCAGGTTGTGTCTTGTCCTGAGAGACTCCATTTTACAAATATCCTGTGACTCTACTTTCAGTGCATATGCAGAGGCAGAATGCCTCTGTATCTTGATCAGCCTGTGAACACCACCTTATGTTCAACAACCCCCACAAACCTGAGAACGATATACAGCTTATTCTTAAATGTGAAAAGGGCTTGACCCTATGAATTTATTAGAGTAAACTGGGACCCTATAAGCAGAAGTGCGTATCAAAATCATATCAGTAAATCCAGGCACCAGAATCTGCAGAATGCAGCAGACTGAGGAAAGAAGGCAATGTTGGGCCTCATGAAAAGGATGCCACACTATGATGACAGTGGCCCTGCTGACTTGACCTGGTGTATGTAGTTAGGGGCAGATTGGCAAAAAACACTCAGCTCTCTCAGGGGCTTCAGCTTGGCTCAGTCTCCAGTGCTGAGGCAGCCCGTCTGACTTGCCCATCCATTCATATGACTTGGGTCCTGTGCTCTATTACTGTGGCTTCCATGGTCCTGCATCTCACTTGGGAAGCACTTGACTTGACTCTAACAGCACCTCCAGCATACCCCCAACAGGGTTCACTCTCCTTGCATCTCAATTAGCATCCTTCCTCTACCTCTTATAAAGGTTCTTTGAACTCCCTGAACTCTACTGAGGCCTCTGCACCCCCTCGTATCTATTCTATAACCTCTCTCTCTAAACATGCATTTACCGTGTGATTGGTAGTATGTGATCTGAGAGTTAATATCATTAATCAAATTGGAATAAAGGGAGTGCTGATTGCCTAAGCCCAGCCATCACGAAAATTAAGACTACTCAACAAATTGCAGCCAACAAAACTGATGTAGCTTATGAATTGACTGTGATTCAGTAATTTAGGACATGGTGGAAAACACAGCCATGTCTGTCTATGTTTCTGAGGAAGGGTACTCACGACAGGAAACCAGAATGGGTTCTCAGACACAAAGATTGTGATAATGAAAACACATGACACGTCTGAGGGGCAGAGGTCATGGTGCACAGGGACAGAGCTACTTCTTTTTCACTTAAGAAGTTAATGGAAATCACTAACTTATTTTTTAAAAAAATATTTATTTACTTATTCATAATGTGGACATGTGTGCCTAAGTGCATGCATGTATACCACATGTGGGGAGCCTGCTGAAGTTTGAAGATGCCATCAAATCCCTGGAAATGGAGTTAGAGATGGTGGGTTGTGAGCTGCCAAGTGAGATCTGGGGCCTGAACCTGGGTCCTCTGCAATACAAGTAAATGTTCTTAACCACTGAACCATCTCTCCAGTCTTGCGGGGGGGGGGGGGGTCACTAATTTCTTGATAGAATTGTTTTTAAAAGATTACTAATAAATAAATACATTTTGAAAAAAATCTATTTATCAAACATACAACTTGAAGCCTCTGATTTCCACGTCAAAAGTTCTTTATCAGTATTTCATAAATCTTTATGTTCTTATTTTGTTACTTATTTATTTATTCATTCATTCATTCGTTTAGTTATGTAGAGTCATAGAATCACTCTACAGCCTGGACTAGCCTCAAATTAAAAAGCCTCCTGCCTCAGTGTTCTTAGTGTTGGGAGGACAGGCACGTTTCCTTTCCCTTACTCTTTTGGGTCTTTCTTTTATAGTCCATTGAAAGATGGCATAATGATAAAAACTGTCAAAATGACTTTGAAATGGACAACATCTGCCCTGTGGAGCCACACAGGGGAAAGAAAATGAGATTAGACTAACTGGCTTAATTTTATTTTTATATGCATGGTACAACACCCAACTATCAGCATAACAAAAGGATGGCTCTACGAAGGCATTGAAAGGGTGATTAAGTACATTTGCATAATCACTTTTCTTTACTGGAAAAAATAGGGCATTTAAACACATAAATGTATTTGGAAAACCAAAAGTGCTGACAGGACAACCTGAGAAACTCCTGATGCTGGATAATCAATTTGCCATTTGCTATTGCCTCAGAGTTTATTGTCATTGCAAAGTTGTTCCCAGCCAGGACAAGGGAGGTGGGGAGTGAAAATTAACACTGACGTTATTCCTAAAGTTCTGAACTAGGGAAAGTGAAGAATTGAAATAATCATAAGATTATATCATCTGAAGGTTTGTTCCTGAATAAAACAGCATGGATATTGAAGAAGAGGGAAGATCTGAATTGTGTTGTTGTGATGGTTTGTGGTAATTGCTAACTTCAGAGACCCTAGAATCACCTGGGAGACGGACTTCTGGACATGCATGTGGGCAATTAACTTGATTTTGTTAACAGAGGTGTGAAGACCCACCTACTATGTATAGCATTTTTGACGCCTATTTGACTGCATCTGGAATGAACTAAAACCCCAAAATGGTTGGGCACACCTGTGAGGTTTTTTTTTTTTCTTTTTCTTAATTGGGTTATTTTAACCCATTTATCCAGATCTTTGAAGTGAGAAGATACACCTCTAATCTGGACCACACCTTTTTCTGTAAGCCTATGTAAGGACCTGGAAGAGGGAAGCTCTCTTTTTCCTACTTCCTGCCCTTAATGCCACCTTCTCCAGGATTCTGGTATTTACCAGAGACCAGCTGAGACATCCAGCCTTGTGTATTGAACAATTACTGAATTCTTGGACTTTCCATACATAGGCAGCCATTTTTGAATAAGCTGGACCACAACCTATAAGTCATTCTAATAAATTCCCTTCAGATATATATAGATAGATAGATGATAGGTAGAGATAGATAGGTGACAGATAGATAGATAAGTAGATAGATAGAGATAGGTAGATACATAGATAGAGAGAGATAGATTCATTTATAAGTTCTGTTATTCTAGAGAACCCAGGCTGGGATCCTGGGGAGCTGAGCAGCACTCTACACTCATTCCTCTGTCCTGATGGTGGTGTCATGTGACCAGCTTCTTTAAGCTCCTGCCACTCTGATTCCCTACCCATGTTAAGTATGCCCTTGATCTGTGACTCAGGATAAACCCATGCTCCTTTAAGTTGCTTTTGCCAGAGTATCTTATCACAGCAACAGGAAACTTAGTTGTCTGGGGTTTGTGAAAGATGTGCTACTAATGAAACCGACTCCATCACATAGTGTGAGATACCTATTTCATCAATACTTTGTTAAGCCTGTCCACTTTTCTCAAGTGTAAGTTTTCCTTTTTCTTCTTTTCATCTCAGTTGGCAAAGTCTGGGCATGTTCTCTGGGGCATGCCGTCTTTCTCACTCTTTAATTATGAAGTTATCATCCCATCCATACCCTCCACCCCAATATAGTTTCTTACAAGTATTCTCTATCTTCCTTTTCATCTCCCTCCTTGAGGGCAAACTGATGAAATTTATAGCTTGCTTGTCCCTATCTCTAGTTGTTGTTTTAAACTCTAATGAAACTGCCCTCAAACTTTCTTCTGACTCTACTCTTAAATTTTATTATTAGCTTGACTAAGAACCCTGAGAAGTATCCCCTATTTCTCTGGTAACATTTGCTGTCCTAGGTACAGTGCTCCAAATGTCTGGCACGATAAGATGCTGCAAAGTGCTTAGTCTTGGTTCACCGTGCATGGCATAGTTGCAGAGAGATGGACTGTTGTAAGGCCAAAGCCAAAATTAACATGGCCTATCTTAGGACACTGATAGACAATTACTTGTACTTTGCTGTGTGTGGGGAATGGGAAATCACAATATGTTGCCCCAATTTCAATCTTTCTGCCTCAGTTTCCTAAGAGTCCCAGGCCTGGTTTCAGTTAACTTCTCTTTTCTATCAGACACCAGAAAATTGTGACTAGTTGATATCAGTATCTCTAGCCAAATAGCAGACCTCCCGCCCTCATCAACCATGCTAAGAATTTCATATGATGACATTTGACCCAAAGCAAATATCACTCTCTTATTGCACCCTGTCCCATTAGGCTCCCATCAATGTTTTTATACTTGGCACATATTACATACATGTAATGGAACACATGCTAATTAATGCTCTCCCTTTGTCTGATGACTACAAAAGTTCACCCAACCTCTTTTGTAGTGGAACTTATCATTCGGGGTAACCTGGGCCCCTGTTCCTGGGAAGGCTTACTCATACCTGGCTCACAACAAACTGTTTTCTTGTCTCCTTCAAAAACAGAGATATTATTTTATGTCAACAACAATTAAGTAAAACTGGAGTGCTCTATCATAAATGATTCAAAGTACAGAGATATTTCTGTAAACTGGCTTTTGAATGCATTTTGTAAAATGAATTTGTCATTCAAGAACAATTAGAAGGATTTAAGCTGCACAGTTTAATGCACTTTCCCAGGGCTGATCAGTCAATATTATAAAAAGTATGGGGTTTGTGAGATGAAAAATTATCTGAAAACATTAAAGACTGTTTGTGTTTACTGTCCATCACCTCCAACCTAAAGAAACCCTTCAAAGTAAATTTCTTGCTCATTGTAAAAACTAACAATTTTTATAAGAAATGGAAGCCTCCTAAAGAAAACATATTTTGAGAAAAACCCATATCCTCAATTACCTCATTACTTGGAATTTCCATTCTGTTTCCTGAATGTGTTAAAATTTCCATTCTTCTCTTTGTATCCCTAAAGTCTCGAGTTTACTGAGTTTACTGAAGTTCTTTACTTCTCTTCATATATCATATTGAACCACTATATTTCCATATGATTGGGGCTATGGACTAGTGATGCATTTCAACCCTTGGTGTTTCTGAAACTATTCCTTGACATCATCTGTGCCTGGCCCTGAACACTCTCTGCAATTCAATCTAATTCCATGACCAAGCTCCAAGCTGCAGTTCCATCCCAGATAGATCTACAAGGGTGCTTCAAGTCACTCTGCGGTGCCTCACTTGCCTTCGTCACCTGTGGCAACACTGGAGCTTTGACTCTGATTACCAAGACATCCAGGGAGAGAAAAGATCAGAAACTGGAAATTAACAGCTTCTCTACCAAACAGCCTTCTGAGAAATTTCTCGTGCTTTAAAGCCTGGCAAATAGCTGCCTACCTTTATGTTTCTCACTGCTTGAGGTCTCCCTTCAACTCCAAAGTCATATGCTTCCAGAATGTGATATGCTTGTTAACTCATCAGCCTCCTTCTGTAAACACTGTCACCTTCAACAAATGGAGATGGGCCACTATTTTTGCCTACTTTCAATTCTTTGGCACTCTTTCGGGGCATACGACCTCAAAGGTGCACCAGTGGGAGAAGTCCAGGTTACCAAGAATGCACTGAATTCACTGGCTGCTGTCCCACTGAAAACACAAACCCCTCTTGATTATAGATTCCAGGGACATGAAAGGGCCTGACTGAGACAACACGGACAATACAAAGTCATTCCCTTGCCTGAGAAAATCAATTTCAGCCCTAAGTCTTACTGTTGACAGTTGTATCAGCACCAGGTCTGTACATTAGTCCCAAACAAGTTCCCTCTATGAGAAACACTGGTTACTGGGTATGCAAAACTAAGGTACATCCTAACCTCATCACCTGGCAGAAGGGGGGAGGGTAATTAATGATGGTTTCCGTTAGGCAGGGAGATTAAACTCTCCTTTCAGCCCAGAGTTTCCTTCGCTTCTTTCTATTTCTCCTTGCCAATAGAACATTATATTTAGGTTCCAATATGCTTCAGGGTCCCCTCTCAGCCCTAGAAGAGAAATCTAGAATCTTTTCCTGCTGCCATGGCAATTCTAAGCCCATTAGTGGTGGTCAGCATAGCATCTGCTATATGGTGTAACCCTTACAATATATAATGGGAGTAATGGAAAGAACATGGGGCAAGGCTAGAGGAGTGGTCCTGGGGACCCCTAGACACTTCACTTTTGCAAAAGGTCATAAGGCAGGGACTTTCACAGATGTAGGTGTGGATATAGACAAAGAAAGCCCAAGGTTAGGGTGCACAGTCAACCTGAAATCCTAAGGCCCAAAGTCAAGAAGCACCCGGATACAGGGAGACATCCATGAATTCCAGACTGAGCCAGACTCAGTTGTCCAAGGCATCAATCCCTCGTTCTTTACATCATTTAGGCAGTATCTAATCACTTACAGCCACAGAAACCTTGCTTTTTTAATTCATCTTCATTTTCTAAAGAAGACAAGGTAAGAGCTTCATTTAAAGGTAAATTCAAGCAGGGTTTGTTTATTTCCTAAGTTTAGTCCACCACTCAATTTTCTTAGGCCTGTGTGTAATTTTAATTAAAATTAAAAAAAGGACAAAAGCTTGCATGAGCTACAGCTGAGTGAGTGGGAGAGGTAAGAGAAGGGAGTGGGTGGCACTCCAGCTGTGGCTGAGTAATGGATGGTCCATAAGGGCACAAATAGCCTTCTACTGCAGCCAAGAAAGTATATAGGAAAGAGGAAAGCAATTATTTGAGAATTTCAATGAGATAATGTAATTAATCCTATCATTGGGGCAACCAAATCTAATATTTTTTTCAACATTAAATCTCAGAGCTTGTATTTTTCCCTAAGTGGAATAAGGATATTAATTAGGCAAAGATATACAACATAGCTGCCTTTATAGAGAACCATTATCTTCCAGATTTTTGGAGACTGGAAAATGTTATGAGCCAGGAGAAGTGCAGGTTGAAACGACTACACAGAGTTCTGATTTGTGAGAGGTTTTTATGTTTTTTGTTTTCCCCTCCTTCAGCCACTGGGAGAGATTCTTTAGAGAGAAAAACAGTAACTTAAAATATAATCATTACAGGTACACCGCCAAGGCTGTCCAAAACTCTTAAAAGTGAATGCCATAAATAATAACCAGCTTCTTCTACCCGTGTATTTTATTATTCTGTTTTTCCTTTGGAGTCCATCTTCATGTTTAACG
Source organism: Cricetomys ansorgei (assembly GCA_026225945.1). Lineage (NCBI taxonomy): Eukaryota > Metazoa > Chordata > Mammalia > Rodentia > Nesomyidae > Cricetomys > Cricetomys ansorgei. The sequence continues at coordinate 34,521,569 of JAMJFZ010003875.1, read as the reverse complement.
AAGAGGCAGGAACAGGGATAGAGCAGACATGACAGTCAAGGATTGTCGGAGGGATTCATTTTCTCATGCTGTATGTATTTAATTTTTACAGTCCTTTTGAAGGCTCAAAAGAAAAGAATCCATATTTTGAAATTCTCCTTGTTTGGCATTAAAGTGGGGTGCCTCAGACATACAAGTTCTTAAAATGTTCCAGGAAAAGTAGAGCAGCAACAGCTGGGACAGGGTGACCCAGGACTGGTGATCACCTGGGCGGATCAGTCTTATTCCTCTATTCAGAACATAACCCCACTGGTGCCACCCTCTGCTTATACCCAGCATTGCTTAGGCTCACGTAAACAGAAGCTCTCCTTTGGCTACTTCACTCTTCTGTGATGTAAGATTTCAGTAGCTTCTATTTGTTTTAGAAATGGATATGAAACATGGTATGTACCTGCAAGAATCCAAGTCACCCGGCAGGAGAGGGACATGCAAGCCACATTTAAAATCTACTTTATTTCTTAACTATTCATTTTAAAATTTAATAGGATTCTGCATTATACTTTTGTTTATATATATATATATATGTGTGTGTGTGTGTGTTTATGTGTGTGTGTATATATATAATATATATATACACACACACACATATATATTAAAGCATGTTGAACTGATTTGGGGGAGTCTGAATTTTTATAACAGAGATGTTCATACTTATTCAAAGTCCCTGGGAAACAGGAGAATTACATTGATTTGGCATATAATTAAAGCAGCAGCCCTGCTTTGAAGTAAAGCCCTGCATATGAAGTAAAGTCACATTTTGACCCATCCTCCCTGTCTGACTATATGGCATTCTCCTCAATTCCCCCACAGGAAAGAGAATACTTTGATTTGAACTGGAAAAGTGCAATACCATGAAAATTTATTTGATCTTATTCAAATCAGTGTAATGCAGAGCATGGTATAATAACAGCTCAAAACACAGAGCAAGAAAAACAATAAATAGAATACTCAAAGCGTATAACAGAAGTTAACAGCATTAGCAGTTTGAATTCTGTGTATCTGCAAGTGTGTACACTGATGTTACTAGAAATCAAATAATGAGACAGAATTAATCAGAAATCATGTTATGTAAATTAGAGAAATGTGAAGACACTGATTTGAACTCTTTTTTCAGTAAATTATCAGAGGTCTGGGGATGTTGCTTGGTGGTAGAGCATTTGCCTAAGGTGAGATGCCCTGGGTTGCATGCCAGTAGAACAGGAGAAAAAGTAAGCTCTTCTATTTTCTAGTAACTAAACACTGCACCTTCTGAGAACTATTAGCCATTAATAGGCAAATAGCCTATATAGTTTTTCTTAATGTACAATCACTGTACAAAATAACGGGATTCATTATGAAAGTTTCATGCATGTTATGCTTGTTACGTACTCTGATCATGCTTATTCCTGATCATGCTTATCCCATTTCCTCTTTCTTGTCCTCCCTCTCCTTCCTGCTGGTCCCCTTTCTGTTCCCAGAATAGCACCCCATTTGGCTTCAAGTATGCATATCTATGTATTTATTTATTAATTGGGGGGGTTTACTTTCTTTAACATTGAATGGAATCGTGTAGCTCTATGTGACACTTATATAACCCATCAAGAGTTACATTGTAAACAAGATTTTATGCTGATACACAGTGGTCCCAGACCATTCTCCCCCATCAATCACTAATTAAGAAAATGCCCTTCAGGCTTGTCTGCCTACAGTCTGATTTCTTTTTTGTTTAAACTTATATAGCAGAATTCCTATTATTTATTTATTTTTTAATTTTTCTTATCTCATACAACGAATACAATATATCTGGACACCCTTCCTCCCCTACCGTCACCCTGCAGATCCCTGATCTCCCTTCTGCCCCAGATCTACTCCACATCATCACCCACAAATACCTCCGTCCCTGCTTCTCCTCAGAAAAGGTATGCACCTTTAAAGCATAGATTCCACATAAGACAGTATTTGTCCTTCAGGGCTTCCTTACTTTGTTTAACATGGTGATCTCTAGTTCCATTCATTTTCCTGAAAAATGACAAACACTGCTCTTTGCAGTTAAATAGTACTCCATTGTGTTTATATACTGTTTGCTTTAGCTATGCTGATGCCATATCTTGGGTACTGTAAAGTGCTCCAACAAACATGGAAGTCCAGGAACTTTTCTTGTATGCTGGGTCAGATTTCTTCAGGCACACACACAAGAATGGGGTAGGTAGACAAAAAGTAGCTCTGCTTTCAGATGTGTTTTTTGAAACCTGTGTATCAGCCTGGCATAGCAGAGCCAGACTTCTCTGTGATCAGGTTACAGAGTACGCTGAGGGAGGAGGATGTTAGTGACAGTCAAGAAATTAATTCGCGTGATAAATCATCTCTGAAATGCTGTTTATAAAAAGAAACCATCAAGGGAATTTTGAATTATATTCTTTAAGTTTTACTGCGTGTTTTAACATTGAATAATCTCCCCATAAGTATTATTGTGATATCACAATGTAACATAGTGTATCATCAGCAATTATATATTATCAGGATTGCTGTTAATGGTTTGTAATTGGTTACATACTAAAATTACTAATGGATGTTCAGCTATTTTAAGTTTTTTAAAATTTTAAGTTGGCAGAGAGAAGTGGAAATACCTTTGTAAATCATACCTGAAAAAGAAAAAAAAAAACATGTTTCTTTGCTAGATTTGACTAGAACATGTTACTGAAGTTGTTTGGACATGATGCCTCATAGCACAGGGTCCACATCAATATTAAAGTACTTTGTTCCTCACCAAAAGGGCCCAGGGTTCATTGCGGGTAGGGCAGGATGGGGGAGGAGAGGGAAGGGAGTCTGATTGTCTGGACAGAGGGAACAGGGGGAGATTGCAGGTCTTAAAAGCAAGGCGTTTTCAAAGATCAACAGGTTCTGTCAACAGGCTCCATAAAAGGGTAGACAGAGAGACAGAGACAGAGGGAGAATGGTAGATGGCTGTGGGTGAAAGAACAAATTTTCAAAGGAAAGGCATACATCCACATAATTTGCAGAAAGATAAAAAGTGATATATTCCAGGGTGGTGAAAGATTGAATGAATATTGGATCAATATTGATGCCTAATCATTGTGTTAGTGCAGACACATGGGGATAATAAATATAAATACAAATGTTGGAAGGGTTTTGGACATCAAAGGATTACAATTATATTACTTGTATTGCAACTTCCAGGCAAGAAAGCTAATTCCTCGTGTACAAAATTTAGACATGTATTTTTTAATCCTGTCCTTAGTATGTAATAAAAAAAAAAAGAATCTGCTTTAACCAGTATCTTCTCAAATTATAGTTTCTTATATTTTTATCAAGTTAAAAAAAAATCCACATTTTTCTTTTATTTGTTCCTCCTCTTCTTCTTGTTATTTTGAGACAGGGTCTCACTATGTAGCTCTGGCTGACCTGGAACTCACTCTGTAGACCAGGCTGGTCTTGAACTCACAGAGATCTGCCTGTCTCTGTCTCCCGAGTGCTGGGATTAAACATAGGTGCCACCTCCCTCCCCCCCAAAAAATCCCATTTTTTAATTTGGCATTTGACATACTTCCTTGAACTTGAGCTAAAAAAAATTTAAGAAAAGAAAAAAATCTATACAAATTGTGACATTTTTCTAGTTGTAAGTGCAGCTCATAGGTCACAGTTGTACTGTCAATATCTGTGACTTGTCACTAGTAGAAATCATAGCTATTTTCCAATTTCAGTTGTTGCAGACATCAAAATTTAAAATTTGTTAAAAAGCATATACATTATTTTAAGACAAATTGTTTTAACAATTGTTAAAATATCAGTGAAATTTACTTCTGAAAATTTACTTTACTTCTGAGAAGGGCCTATAATCTTCACCAAGCTTCCAAACAGGTCAGAGGATACAGAATGAAATCAAGAACCCATTAAGAAGGGGAAATTCTTTAAAATAGGCTGATGAACATGGATGAGTGATGAGATTTTTAAATTTTTTTGTAGGAGCCTTAAGGAGCTGAAACCAAGGAAAGTGGATTCTAGTCTACTTTACAAAGAGTAGACAACAACTCCTCCTCCTCCCCCTCCCCCTTCCCCTCCCCTTCCTCCTCCCCCTCCTCCTCCTCCTTCACCACCACTACCTCCTTTTTTGAGACAGGGTCTCAGTATGCAGCCCTGTTTGTTCTGGAACTTGCTATATTGACCAGGCCGACCTAGAAGTCATAGAGATCTGCCTGCCTCTGCCTCTCTTGGCTACTCTTTTCTTAAACTCATGAGACCCAGAGTGGTTTTAAAGCAGGACTGAGAATTCTTTCACACTCTCCCATTGGGTGTCTGGCTATGTCACCTCTCCTTGGACCCAGGCCAACTTGGGACTTTTCAGACAAGTAAAGAAAGAAAAGATCTCACTTCACATTAGAAACTAAGCTTCAAAAGATGGTTAAACTTCCTTCTGATTTTCTGACTTTCTTGTTTTGGCAGCTGAGAGTCCATGTAACAGCGCCACCCTCCTGGGGTTGCCAGTGATACGGGAGAGCCTAAGCTATATAGCGAAGCATCTTTTAGACAACAGGCTCATAGCTCTGAGTCACTCCAGTTGAACTGGCAGACATGCAGGAGATGGTAACAGAAGGTTCCGTTACAGAAGTTGTTTGTGTCATCTCTCATGATCCCATTCTATTTCTAGGAGAAATCTAAGACACCCCAGGACAGAGATGTGCTGTGTGCCCTCTTCCACCGTCTGAATTCCTGACAGAATATGGATGTTTATTTTATTGCACTGCATTGGATTGGTTTGCTGTGTGGCAATGTGTGACTAGAATAAGCTTTAGGATGAGCCAAACATGAGGTTTGTGGCATGAGGTGTTTTTTTTGTTTTTTTGTTTTTTTTTTTTTTAGTAGATAATGTCAGTTGAAACAAAATAAGTCACAAGCAGCATGCAAGCCAAGCAGTTCTGGAAAGCTTCTAAATTGTGGTGACTGTAGGACTCAGATACTACACTATTCACTGAAGGTCTCAGACTGTTAAGGTGACCCTGAGATACCTCATTGTGGCTGTTTCAAGGCCACAAGACTGTTTTTCACTTAGTATGAGAACAACAAATATGTACTTGAGATTGGAGCAGAGGATATTACTACGGGAGTCTAGAGAAATGGCCTTTGAAATTTCAGTCACCTGTCTGCAGACTGAAATTTTCTTAGACGCCACATGCCTATCCAGTCCTTGAGTCTCTAGTCCGTGTGTGTATCACTGCAAGTCCAGCCTGCAGCACACACAGCCCATGCCCAGACCGTGTCCACGCAACCTGAAGGTCTGAGGCCCATCCATCTCCCACAGACACCAGATAACATCCCAGACTTCAACTGGTTTACAACTTTAGGATTACAAAGCACGGAACGTGATTTTGTTTATTACAAAGTTTTTCTTTGCTTTTTCAACCACCATCTGCTTTTCTCCAAGGATGTTTTAGAGCTTATGATTAGGGATAAACACCTTTTTAAATTTTTAAAAAATTTTTTTTGATGATTTACCAAAAACCTTCCTTGCCAATGCTCAGTTTAGGCTCAATGTAGCACAGAGAACATTGTTTTTTTTTTGTGCTTTAGTATATTTGCTATGAATCCATCACTTAGACCATAGCTGTTTGTTTGTCTAAAGCCCTGTTTCACTTTGAATAAAACACAATTTGCCTCATAGCAGTCACTGAGGGGTCTCAGACCCTTTAAAGATGAACACAGCATAGAGAAGTAGGTGGCGTTCCCAATGACTTCTTTTCTTTTTCGTAGTGCTGGGTATGGAGCGAGGCACCTGGAGCTGTACTCTCTCTGGAAGTGCCAGCAAGCTCACCGAACACTCAGTCCTGTTATACCAACTCCATCGGTCAGATAATACCAGGTGCCGGTACAGTTTAGAAGATTAGAAAACAACACGAGCTGAAAGGGGATGACACAACTTCACAAATACACCCAGGACAGCTTCTAGCTGGAGAGGTCAGCACGGCAACCCAAGACCCCAGAGGTTTTCAACCAGAGACTGAAAGCCGGTGGGAATGGCCAAATAACAGTAGAAACCGCATTGTACCTGTGAGGTAGGTGTTGTGCGAGGAATTGATGAAGTAGTGAGACAGCGGCTGAGACATATCTTCATTCAAATCCAGTTTCTCAGGTGAAACGACACCATTTTCTTCTCCGCTCAGATAGCGCATGAATCCATCCACTGACATCTGCCCTGGAGAGAAGGGATTGAGAGGCATATGAGTGGCTCAGCATCCTGATACCAGCAGGGTCAGCCTGCTCTGATCCACCTGAAACAAAACCGGCTGTGAAGCATCCGAAAGGAAGATGGCAGACAGACGGCAGACATAGTTCTGTCTTAATACAGACACAGGTTCGTCAGGGATCCTGCTGTATATTACCTTTATGTCCATACAGGTAAAGGAAAGACGCAGTTATTCTGATGCCTCCTCGATTTTTCAGAGGATTTAAATATAAACTTTCCCTTTTTAAATATAAGAGTGAACCTCAAGCTTATGAATTTAAAAATCAAGTGTAAGTATGGCTAAATCACCTTGAGATGGTTTTCAATTTTTTTCCATTAAGAATACATGTTGTTTTTATTTTTATAACAAAGAAAATTATGAACCAATATGTTTAATTGAATTAAAAGTAATCAAATCATTTTTTTCTCTTACACAAAAAATAAAGATAACAACAAATGAATTTTGCTTTACACAACGAACTGAAAACACACGTGAAGTGAGAGATTTGTATTTTATATTCACAAGTTAACCTTACATAGAAAAATATGACTTCCACCTTAAGAATCAACTCAGAAGTTTTTCTTTTCTTGTAACTTTTGGAGGTAGATACAGCTAAATATTGAGACCATTCTTCTATCTCGGCATTACTGAGGTATAATTGGCAGGTAGAAATTATACATATTTTGAGAGTACAGCTTGAAGTTCCATGGCCCGGACTGAGAGAATCCACTATCCTCACCCTAGCAGCCTCAGGCACAGTTATACAGACCATCACCACAGTGTATTTCTTCACCTTTAACACTCGAAGCTTCAAAATAACAGCAAATGAATGGGAAATGAATGTGGTTGGGGGTAGCACATCTTATTTTCTTGTCGGAACAGTTTTGCAATAATTTAAAAGTGGTGTATCTTCATTGAAGAAACTCAGGCATTGAGATAAGCAGAGGGGAAAAAAACTTTTCTAAACATACATAACTGTTCCTTCAGAAGAAAGCACTTTGGAAGCTTTGCTGTGTGCCATCAAAAAGGTGAGTGTAAGTGTGTGTGTGTGTGTGTGTGTGTGTGTGAGAGAGAGAGAGAGAGAGAGAGAGAGAGAGAGAGAGAGAAGGAGGGAATAGGATAAAAATATATGAATATATATATATAACATAGTTCAATATTTTTTCTGAATTAAATGAACAATATGTCATAAATATTTTCATCACAAAGTAAATTCTATAAAATCAGTGCTTAACTTGAACTCATAAAATATATGCCTATTTATAAAAATATATAATTAAGAAATAGTCTCTTATTATTGGTTATTAAATTTCTTTCAAATAGCTTTGTAAGTATAAATGACACTGTAATAAATTCTATGGCAGTTAAATATTTATACATATACTTAATTCCTTCTGCAGGCTGCATTGGCAGAGGTGCTGATTCAAAGATTATTCATGTCAAAAGTTAAGGCTTTTCAGGCAGGCTGCTAAATTTCTGTAGGTGTACCATCTATAAACGGTAAAATTAACCATGACATTTCACCACAGTACCTTTTCCCTCACATCTAATGTAGTTTTCAAGATAACTGATACCAAAGTGCTGGAAATATTATAGTTAAATCAATGTTAATATTATTCAGAAATGAATGAATGAATGAATAACATAAGCTTGACTACTAGCTTTCTAAAAAAGAGTAGCTAGTCTATGAAAGGAACATTTTTTTTTTTACATTTTTATTTATCATCACCATTATCATTATTGTCTGGGTGCATGCATGATGTAGATGTAAGGGGGTAAGGAGACATCTTTGTGGAGTGTTATTGTTTTTAATCCAGCTTTTCATGAGTTCCAGATGTTAGACATAGGTTACCAGGCTTCCTCAGCAAGCACTAACTGAACCATTTTGCCAGATCAGAAAGAAACATCTTTCTAAACAAATGTTCAAATAAAGACAAGTATTTGTACCACAAACTGCTAAAAACGATCTCCAATGTGAGTCTCGATAAAAGGGGCAAGTATTAAGAAAGTCTCTTAATTAGAGATGAAAAATATGATAGAAAGGGTGTAATAGGCATGTTTGTGACCTACAGTGGTAACCTGACTGCAGGCTATACTGGTCTGTAAGCAGTCTTTAAGAGACACCATCACCTGGTCATCCAAACTGCCGTCTCTTAATACAGCAATCGTCTTGGATTTGTGGCTATCAGAAAGATCATCTGTCACTGAAGCCTTCTGTTAAATATGCCTTGGGGGTGAAATGGATACATCCTTTTGGATTGATCATGACTTTCATAAATAAACCAGCCAGCTTAGTGCCAGAGCTACTTCTATAGATGATTTAAAAAATGTTTTTGAGCATAAAATTCCTGAGGAAAAATTTCGTAAAAGATTCAAATTTTTCCAACCTTCCAATTTTCTGTGATTACTCCAGCTTGTTAAATATTACTCCACCTAGTCTCCATCCTTCCTTTCCTCTTTTTCTTTCTTTTCTCTTTACCTCCTATTCATTTAACAATTTACTTAACTCCTGCCATATGCTAAATACACAGACAAATAAAGCACAAAAAATGCAGACTCAGATCCTGCCTTCCAAGAGCTCGCAATCTGGCAGGAAGTATGACTCTCCACCCCCTGAGGAGCAGACTCAGGCTAAGCAATATGTGCAATTCCAGCTTTGCCATGTTCAGAGTCTTTCATGGTGCCTCTGCCCCTTGTCAAATCAATTCTTTCACATGATTAGAGTCATTCAAATTAGAAAATAAATTGCACTGAAAACAGAAGATCACCCAGGACATTAGTATTTGGTGTTTTCATCCCATGAATATGGCAGTTTCATGCACCTGAGTCTCCCACTGGGGCCATCCCTTAGGAGCCAGGAAGCAAACTCCAGGCCAAGAAAGGATGATAATAGAACTTCTGGATGGGGGTGAATGTCAGGGAGTAGAGGCTTCTGTTTCCAGGTTAGCGGAAGCTTGGGTGTACATCCTTTTAATAGAATACAAAGTGTACCAGTAGAGGATAGTGTGACCTAGAATGCCATCTTTATGGGGCTGGGCTCGACTCTGAGATTATTATTTTGTAACTGTTAAATTCCGGCAATAAATAACTCCTGGCTTAATCAGAAAGAAGCTTTTAAAAAAAACAATTTAAATGAAGTATGTGTCAATAGGGTAGAGGTGGCAAATGAGAGCTGTTTTCTTTCTTTCTTTTTTTTTAAAGGTTGATTTCATTTTTAATTATGTGTCTGTATGGGTATGTGCACATAAGCACAGTGCCCACAGTGGGTAGACATATCAGACTCCCCTAGAGCTAGGCTTATAGGTAACTGTGAGCCACCCAATGTGGGGCTCAGAACCAAACTCCAGTCCTCCACAAGTGCAGTATGTGCTCATCACCTTTGAGCCATCTCTCCAGCCCAGATAAATGTAAAATCAGCATTGACACCTATACAGTGATAATACATTATGGGAACCTGTGTTGAGACTTTGAACTTTGTGATTAATTTTGTTGTCTGTATTGAATACAGGACACAAAATGGAGGCTACATAATCTACAAATGCCATCTTCCAGTGAAGCCATTACAATTCAGGTCAACAAAATTCAGGTGTAATTTACAAGAAGATGTGTCAGAATTTCATTCATTCATTAATAAGAAAGCCAAAAAGATGACACAACCAGTTTTAAAAGGCTATGAGCCACTAACTCATCTATCTATCTATCATCTGTCTAATCTTTTAAATGTTTAATTTAAAAACTTAAAATTTAAAATATACAAATATGCCTTTTTACAAGTTTTCATGGTAGGAATTAAACACAAACCTCACACATGCTAAGTGAGTGTTCTACCACTGGGCTATATGCCTAGTGTCTCTGACAATAAAACACAAACCAAAGAACAAAACTGAACAGAGACATGGACAAAATTGCTAAACTAAATATAAACCTACTTAATGATCTATATGTCCACACTTTAGATCATCTCTTTACATTTATTTTTTCATAGAAACCAAATATTTTAATTTGCCCTTTTCCCTTTTTTGGTGCTGAATATTGAATCAAGGGCCTGGCCCTTTCTAAACAGGCACTGAACCATTGAGCTACTGCTTCAGACCCTTAGCGTACTATTCAACATAGATCATAGTTCAAAAACAATTTAGGAGTGTAGTTAAGTGCTTTTGAAGAGTATTTATGTTAAACAAACAAACAAACAAACAATCCCCAGGGAAGGAAGTTAACTAACTTTTATTTTAAGATTTTATTTATTATTGTTAGTGAGTGTGTATGTGAAAGAATGTATATGTGGGCATGTGTATGCCACAGGATTTGGCTCTCTTTTTCCACTGAAGGTTCTAGGAATCAAATTGAAGAAGGCAGTGGAGGGAATGATTTTACCTGCTGGGCCATCTTGCTGGATCACATGCATCTAAATTCTAATAAGGACTATGGATAGGTTTGCAGGGTGGCCAGACAAAATATGCCGAAGAACGTATCAGTGATCAGACACTTTCCACTCCAGAGCATTACCTGCTAATAACAGGAACAAGTATTCAAGGTTTTTGATGCACTAAGTGAGTGGGTAGAGAGGTACGGCAAAGTCAAAAGATGTCATTGTAGAAATTAGGGTTAGTCAGTGTGTAATACAGAACGTGAGTCAGTTCAAGGGTCAGGAGTTCAATTTCAAAATATATTTCCCACTTTGCACAGTGTGTGAAAGATGCCTTCGATGGGCCAAGGAACAGACTCTCAGCTTTCCATTGCTTTCATGTGACCTACAGTGGAAGGAAGCTTTTATCATTGACTTAAGTGAATTAACATTTGAAAAAATAAAGCTTTCACTGTTTGTGAAAAACTTCCATTATGTTCCTAGTCTGAGGAGGAACACAGAAGATGGAAAAACTTGAAAACTGACATAGGATGGAGTTAGACATTGTAATTCAGTGGAGGGGCATTTGCCGTACATATACAAGGCTGCGTTCAGATTCCAGCCTTTCAAAAACAAAGCAAAGCTAAACAAACCAAACACAATGAAACAGGAGCCTGTGAGATGATTCAGTGGGTGAAGGTGCTCCAAGTCAGAGCTGAGTTTGATCCCCAAGATCCACATGGTAGGAGTAGAGTTAGTCTCTGACCTCCACACTTTCCCACACATAGACACATGCACACAAGTAAATGTAATAAAACAAACAAAAATAAACAAAACAAAACCCAAACCAACTAAGCAATCAACCAAATGAAAGCACACTGTGTTTTTAAACAAATTCGTAACCAGACAAGACATCCAGCCTCCACACTTCTGCCAGCAGTAAATCAAGGACAATTCAACCCACAGGCCTCCTTAAGACTTTTTTTCTAGCTTTCAAGTTCTGTGAATTCAAGTGGTTCAATATAGTAGGGATGATTATTGGTTGGATTAGAAAAAAACATCTTACATCAGGATAATGAAACATCAGGCCACAGTGGGAAGCAATGTTACAGTTTTCTGGAATAAAATAAAATGAAGTTTAAAGGGTAAGGCCAGACGACAAAGGCCAAAAATAAATTCCCTGACATATTTTCTTAATAAAGACTGCTATGGTTTTCGTTGTCCATGTTGGCCACATAATAACACTTTAAGGTCTTTATAAGAACACATACTATTCAGCCATTTGGAGACAACATAGGGAAACACATGTCCCTCAGGGAATGTCATGCAACACTGTTCCATGAAGCCCTTCAGAAGAAACTCCAGTGTTCAATGGAAAAAGAAACTGGCTTTGCAAAGGGAGAACAGACCTGACTTTTAGAGGAGAACTATCTTAAAGAGACCCCAGAGGAAAGTGACTTGACCAGATGATAGTCCCCCTGGGCCACTTAAATGTCTGGTCATTTTTTAACAACATATTTGTCATAAGCTCTCAAATTTCATGTGTTCTTGCTCAGATGTCATGGGCATGCACTATGCCATCCCTTTATGGGGCCATCTCTTTTCCTTGGTTCAGACTGTGGCTATCATTCTGCTGATGTCCTCCTATGGATATCAGGACGACACAAAGTTGAAATGTTTCTGTGACATTCTGATACCTTCTAGAGGTGATTTAAAACCCTGTGGTATGTCTGACACTCAGCTGCGGGTAGTTCATCCATATAATGCATAAAAAGCCCCTGTAGAAGTTACAGGGGACAGGCTTAGTTGAGGTCACTTTCAAACATGGAGCTATTCCATGGGCCTAGAGAAACACTGGAAAAGAAGGAGGTTTATGTTCATAAAAAGGAATTCTGGATAATAAAAAATAAATTATAAGAGCTTTTGACTGATTCTCCAATATCAGGGTCTTATTAGCATGCATAGACTATTTCTAGTAGAACTTTCTGGAATGACTCTTCTGTTCCAGGCATCTAGAAAAAGGTATTTCTCGAGTCTGTCTAGGAAGAGTGAGATGTCTTAAACTCACATGGAAACTATGGTCCTCCTTGCTCATGGGTGTCAACAAACACATCTTTATTGATAGCTCAATTCTATGTTCCCTGCAATGAGAGAAATGAGGGATGTGTCCATGAGTTCTTTACCCTTCAAAATTTAAAAACATTTAGGGATGGAGAGATGCTTAGCTGTTAAGAGCTCTGGTTGTTCTCGCGGAGGATTCAGGTTCTATTTCCAGCACCCACAGGGCAGCTCACAACAATCTGTAACTGGTTCCAGGAAATCCAATGCTCTCTTCTAGCCTCCGTGGACACCAGGCACACATATGGTGCACACACATACATGTAGACAAAACCTCTCATATGCACACATATACACAAATCCCTAAAAACATGGCCACTATTTTGCTGCCCGGTTGTAGCATAAGATGGGAGAAAAATTGGCCAATTTTGATTTCTGGTAGACTGAGCTTGGAAGGAAGGCATGAAGAGGACTGAGTGTAGCTAGTGGATGGAATTGTCAAGGGGCATCAAGGAATCACCTGTGCAATTTGCTCTTGATGTATACATGAAACAGAGAGGACAAGGCAATGATCTAGGACTATCATGAACTTGCATGGCCTAGAAGCCAAGACCTGATTTCTAAATTCATAGCACTTCTAAGCTGCTTTCCAAGATGACTTGTCTTATGGCAATGAGTAGACGCAAGCTCACCAATTTTTCCTTGATTAGCAGTAAAGACTTTCCAATTTCAGCTGATGCTTCTATGTCTATTTAGTTTGGGTCTCAAAATAAGTTTCTTGTTTACTATTTTTTTTTAGCTTCCCATCATAGAAGAAGAGGGCATCAGTCTTTCTTATATCTACTTCCCCAGTACATATGAGGTCACTGTGTTCAGAGCTGATATTACCATGGCTATGTATCCTATTCAGAGTCAAGTCATGCAGTGATCCAATAATTATCTTGCACAATTTTAACTTCCCATGAGTTTAATATATGTCTTATTTATCACTTGCTAATTTCTTTGTACATATCTCTAGGACAACTTCAAATTGTCCATCAGTTATCTAAACCTTGTTGTAATGTGTTCAAATGTAAGTGCTTTCTCAGTTACATTCTCTTGAAGTCTTTCTTTGAGCCTTTGACTTACTCCAGTTGAAACTGATGAATTCCTATTACATTTACTTCTATTCTTAATCTCTCTTATTTTTCCAATGCTACACCTTGCTCTTTCATGGATATGTTTTTCATTTTAGTTGTAGCATATCCATCAGTAGCTTCCTGATGAAAGATTTAAGAGTATTGAATTTCTTGAACGTTGTATGTCTGAAAATAACTCATATTCACTTGCACACACAGTTCCTAGTTTAGCTGGGTATAAACACTGTTGGTATAATCTTGTTTTTCTTTTATAAAGTTGTTTTACTGTCTTTTGAGTTCCAGCATTGTGTAGGAAGCACAGAAGTCTTTCTGATTCGCCATCATTATGTGACATGTTTTGCTTTTGTCTTTCTAGAAATTTTCACTGTTTGGCCCCAATTTTATTGAAATTTCACAATGATTTGTCTTGGTATGGTTTTGTCTTTATCCTCTGTTTTGGTAATACCTTGATATGCAAGTTATTTGCATGTTTGGAATAAATTCCATAGATTCATTTTTGTGATGTTTTCTTCTTTCTAGAGTATCATGTTTCCAGATTTAAAACTTTTAGCCATCTTATACATATATATCCCTCCAATTTCTCTCTCTTAGTTATTTCTTCAATTAAATTCCCTTTCTTCCTTCAGTGTTTTGTTTTTGCTATTTTTTTAAATATTCAAGAGTCAATTTATGATAACTGGCATTTCTTTTGAAAACAACATCTATTCTTATTTCAAAGATGAATATTTTTGTTATTTTCCTAAGGATAAAATGATAACTATGCATTTAACTAATTCTTGCTGGATAGTTATCTTTTTCTGCTGAGTTATTTTCCCCCTTATCTCTACTTTAAAAGAAGATCTCCTCCTATACCTAGGAACTATTGTCTATTTATGTTTCCCAATTGGCAGAATGAAACATTCACTGGATTATTTTAGTGAACTTTGACGAATGGCTTTGAGAACTGTGTGAAAGACGAGGCATCGCTGCAGGAGGGTCTGTCTTTGTCTCTCTGGGAGTAAACCCTAATCTTCAGGTCTCTCTGTCTAATCTCTTGCATGAAGAAGAAATGCTTAGTGTCAGTATTATAGCCCAAAATGTATGGAAAACATAGGTCTTTTTCTGTTATGTTCTATGATCTTATTTTCGAAATTGTTACTCTGCTTGGAATCTTTCTGTGTCATCTTTAATTAGTCTGTTCTGTTCTCAGATAGGAATTCTGACTCTATTTCAACAGCTTCCAACCCCCATTGTATTCTGTATTGTTACTCCTAGTTCTGGAGGAACATAGAATCTTCAGTTCCTGAGATTTTTAAGGTTTCTATGTAATGTCTCAGGTTGGTTCCCAGCATGCCCCTTGGTTGATCTATGATCAATTCTTCAGATCTAGTATAGCTGTAAACATAAAGCCAATTTTCTAAGATAATTGTTGTTTATCTTCTTAGTTCAAACCATTTCTAGATTATATCTGTAAAATTATCTCTTAATGCAGTTTTAGTGTGGATTCAAGATAATTAGATAAGTATGTACACCCCATTACATTTATCTTGACGTTCCACAATGTTCATACTATGAGACATATTCTAGTGTTTTTTGATAAAATTGATTATATTATATCAAATACATTTTATATTTATATGTGAAATTGGATTCATATGGAAGGAATTTTTATTTTTGTATTTATTTATTTATTTATTTATTACTTTTTAGGACTTTTGCTTTACAAGAAACTTACGGTCTTTTTCTTTTTGCAGTGGAACATATGCAGTGACTAACATTTCACGATAGGTGGCACTGTAAGGATAATTTGTCAATCAGGTTTTTCTTGCTGTTTGCCCCTATAACATGTGGAGTGTCAGACACTGTACTCTCAGTTGGGAAACTGCTTGGGCCTCATGACTCTCTTGCCGACTGTGCAGGACTGTCTGTGTACAACAGGTTTGGTAGGGTGTGAAAGGTGCTTTTGACTCTGAGTTTCTAAAGGTGTGATAACGGAATCAAGTTGGTTCTTGATGTCCATCTTCCTGCATGACGACCTGGGAGGAACCCTTAAGACAACAATCAGGAAATCATGTGCACATTTATGATTGCATTTCCTAAATCTCTCATATCAAGTCACGATTTGAGTTCAAAACACTGCTGAAGAATTTATCCAATTATTAAAAAAAAAAAAAGTAAGGAAAGTCCATGGATGAATTGCAAGGCTTTGAACTCACTTGTATGCTAAGTCCTATGATAGCTGGATACTTTCTCATCTTCCAAAAGCCTGGCCCCTAACCTTTTCACAAGGTAGCCAACAACAAGCATGTTACCTTTTGCCTTTGGAAAGGGAATGGTGGCTAAAAAGGTACATGTTTCTGCTTGGTTTTGTGGATACCATAATACCAAAGCTTCCTTCTCTTTCAGAATACAAGCAATGACAGACATGGCATCCAAAGCCACCAAAAAAGAGCAGAAAAGGGAAGCCAAAACAATTGAGAAGATGGTAAACCAGTCCTTAAATGCTAAAAGAGTTCAGTGCACTCCATTACACTGCTCATAGCAAGCGCCATCAATGCATATTCTTTTTAATGAGCTTTGCTCTGGCAGAATTTCATATCAAAGTCAGAAGTAAAAAGCATATCTGAGATAAATCCATAGGCTTCAATCTTCTACTGAGACGCTTACGCATGTGACTTTCAATAAGGACCACACAACGCAAGTGGCTGCTTCTCCTTTATAATGAATTTTCTGAGCACAGCAGTGCGTCCAATAGCTCACTTCTATTATACTATACATGAATGAGATGATCCAGTGATGAAGAAAATTTATAGTGCAGGACTAAAGGCTAATCTCTAGACAGAATTCATGGTGCATTGGCTAGGTACCCAGAGAATCCTTTGTCATCTTTTTCTCAGTATGCATGCATTAAAAAAAAACAAAAAAACAACCAACAACTGGCATGCTCTGATTGTTATTTTATTATTTTGTTTTATTTTTAAGACATGGTCACTCTATGTAGCCCTGGCTGTCTTGGAACTCGCTATGTAGATGAGGCTGACCTTGAACTCACAAAGATCTGCCTGCCTCTGCCTAAGTGCTAGGGCTAAAGGTGTGCAACATCATGCCTGGTTTTTAATTGTTAATTTTCACTGTCAGCTACTTTGGATTTAGAGTCACCTAGAGTAGACACCTCTAAGTGTGTTCATGAAGGTGTTTCCATGGAAGTTTAACTGAGGATGGAAAAACTACCTGAATCTGTGGCATCTTCCCATTAGCCCAGACTGAAAAGGAGAACGGTAAAAAGTAAGATGAACACTAACATCTTGCTTCCTGACTGTCCTCAGTGTGACTGGCTGCTTCCTACTTCTGGCACCACAGCTAAGTAGAGCCACTACTTCTCCCCAACCATAATAAACTAGACAATTAAACTGTGTCCCGAAACAAACACTTCCTCCCTTAAGGTACTTTGTCCCCAAAATGAGTAAAGTCACTAATACAGAAAATAGTTATCATGACCAAGGCTATTGTTGTGATAAATATGACCATGTGATTTGTAGGATAAATGTAGAATCTGAACTATAGAATGGAGAATGTTGTCAACAGAGCTTATTGGAACATTCTGGTGGGAGTGTGGAAGACCAGAATGCTCATAGAGGTGAACTGGAGACTGTGCTCACAAGTTTTTGGAGTAGAATTAGGACTGTAGCAGAAAGTGGGCTAGAAGGTACTTGTGCTTTATTCTGGTGAAGACATTCTTCCAGCAGCTGCATGTGCCCATGTCCTGAAAAACTGACTTGAGGGAAGCCGAGTTCAATTGCTGTGGACTAATTTTTTTTTTTCCTGAAAGAAAAATTGAAGACGACACAATATCCAAGGTGCGTATGGTAAATGGTCACTGTTCTTAGCTTAGGAGAGAGAGATGGAGAGAGAAGAGGGGAGAGAGATGAGAGGTGGGGGAGGGGTTAACAGAAAGAAATGAAAAATGAGCACTTTGGCTAGGAAAAGAGTGTCAGCAATCTTAAAGTTGGACAAGGCACGTGAGAAGTAAAAGCATCTATAATTCTTAAAGAGATCATCACCATGGAAGAGAACCCTGGAGTTCTGTCCTGAACTCTAAGTAAAGCGCTCTGAGAGCAAGACTCTACCCATCAAAGTTTCCAGCTTAAAATCATGCAAATTCACTCAAAAGGATAGAAATAGAACCAAGAACATCACAGAGTATGTTCTCTTCTCAAAAGCAACCATTTAGGAAAATTTTTTTCTGCTTTCTGTTTGTTTTTGTTTTTGTTTTTCAGATTTGGCTGCTAAAATGTGCAGAGGGCATGGTAGCTATGTTAGAGCCACACCTTACTTCTAGCTGGCAACAGGCCTTGGCAAAGTGGTCCACAGGTGCTGATTCTGCAGGCACATGAGAGGTATCAGAGTAAAACACTCATGGAGACTTGACCAAGATTCCAGAAGGTCACTGAGGCCAAAATTATCTGGCAGAACTGGATTTCCTGACAGAAGGCCCTGAGATGCCACTGCATTAAGCTGTGAAGGTGAGATGTCTGTGGCAGCAGGTACCCCGGGATGGTGGAGATGGCAGAGTCATGGATGTCTGTTGGAAAACTGCAGGCACAGAGTAGATGGAATTCAAGAAAGGAGAGGTAAGCTGTGTGCAGCAGAACTGGAGGGGCGCATCCACCTACAGCTGTTGGAACCCATATAATGTCACCAAGAACCTAGATACAGAACAGGAAGCAAGAAGCTGCAGGATTTCGTGTTTTCCTTACTGGGTTTCAGTCTTCCTTTGGTCTTATCTTTCCTTTTTGATGAGCATTTTTAGTCTGTGCCATTGTATCTTGAAAATGTGACTTTAAAAGTTTTTACAACTATCTTGAGTCTTAAGTCTTAGGAGACTTATGAGGCTTTGGACTCTTTGAGTATGTGTGTGCATATGTGTGGTGTGTGTTGCTTTTTGAGACATGGTCCATGTAACCCTGGCTATCCTACAACTCACTATGTAGACCTCAAACTCAGAGCTCCATTTGCCTCTGTCTCTGCCATGCTGGGATTAAAGGTCGTGCCACCATGCCTAGCTGAATTTTGACTTTTAAACTGTGTTGAAACTGCTAAAGGCAGTCGGGACTTTGAAGTTGGGCTGAATTCGTTTTGCTTTGTAAGACTGACATGAGTTTTTGAGGGCCAGGAGTAGAATTTAGGATTGAAAAGTGATGTGTTTGGGTATCATTTGACAAGAGATGGACTTGTGCTGGTTAAGTTTCATTGACAATTTAACTGGGTTGAAAATACTTAGGAAACCCACATCTGGTTGTCCATGTGGGAATATTTACACAGAAGTTTAACTATGGAAGTGCAACCCACTCTGAATGTGGGTGGCATCATTCCATGGGATGAAGCTCTGCAATAAATACCAAGGGGAAAAGAGAAAGGGAGCTGAGCCCAGCCTCGATCTCTCTGCTTTCTGGCTCTGGATGCACTGTGAGCAGCTGTCTCATGCTCCTGCCATTCCAGCTAGAGCCACTGGAGCCATTCTTACTGCTATACCCTCCTCATATGATGAAGAGTATCCTCTAGCTGTGAGCCCAAGTCAGCCCTTCCTTATGGTACTTTGGTCAGATATTTATCACAGGAATGGATAATTAACGAATACAGATACTTATCTAGAAAATGCCCCTTCATGGACTAACAACTGATGTGCAATTGCTCACGAAGTTTCTAGCAAAGAAAATATGGACATTATATGCACATTTTTTTTTCATTTTAAATAATGGATTGTGACTTGAAAGAAAATCAAATATGTAAGTGTAGGCAGGATCATGAATGAGGAAAAACATAGCCTTTGAATAGGTTTACCTGTTTGATCTGGTTCCTGAGTGCTGCTTAACGAATCATTCATGTTCCTAGCCTTTTGCAGAAGAAACTCATCCCATCCTCACGGCCACCGTGTGACCAAAACTCCTAAGTCTATTTATAGATATGAAATTTGAAGGAAGGAGCTTGTGCACGACAACACAGAACACAGATTTGTGCCTCAGATGGGCAGGCTGTGCTATAATGCTGTCGAAGACATTCCCTATGATCTAGGAACAGAAAGAAAACTATAGTAACAGTGACAACAATAGAAGCTACCAGTCTGAGACCAGAGGCACAGTTATTCTACAAGACGGTCACCTTTAAATTCTTATTTTCAGTAAACTGAGGCTGAGAGGAGGAAACAATTTGTCTGGTGAGTGTGGAAGCAGGACCACGAGCTCCTGCTGGGACAGTGAAGAAACAGATGGAGCAGGATGAGACTGATCATGTATATCACCCATCTCTCCTTAGCACTGTCCTGAGTCAGGGCCACAGACCATGGAAAAGGGGACATTCTGCCTTACAGACAGTTGGCTTCACTCTGGCTACATTGCACCAGTCCTAAAAATAGCCCCGAATGTGACTAGGAAGTCTTTCCCATGATTGACTTATCTCTCTAAAATGTGTTACTTTAATCTTTTTTGTTAGAAGAAGCCGGGCTCTGGCAGATAAATGACCCATCTGGCAGAGGCGTGGGGGTTAGGCTCTTTGATTTGAATTTGTCTATCAAGGTCCAAAATTCCTTTCCAGACTTAATTTATGTTCTAATCTCTGCATGCAATTTAGAGGTGTCCTCCAGCATTTTCTTTCTCCAACCTATGAATCTTACATTTAGGAACAGAAAAGTAAAATACAATAGAAAACGTCTTATGCCAACATTGGACAATAGAAATGCTAAGTAGTAGGTGACATTGTTTGTGGAATTTGCAAAAACTATGCAAGTTAGCTTGAAAAGGGTAAGAAAAGCCAAACACATGCAAATATCTTCAAAGCTGTTCAGCACCAGGAAATTTTGCCTTGGGAGACAGATGGTCCACACGTATCATCGCACAGTTGAGATGGGCGAACTGGACAATGTGTCTGCCAGTTAGCATGGGCACCAACCACATTCTGTTGTGCCAAATGCCAATTAGGCAGGGTCTGGCACTCATCTGTTTGGATGTCACTGGGATTAGGTGGATGAAAAACCATTCATCATCATTCAATCCCCTCTCTTTGTGTAATGACAGCAGAGGTCCTTGGAACACTTCCTACCCAAGGGCTTAACACCTCCTTAAATCACATCTAAGCTCAGCAGTGAGAAGCTATTTCTTGGCTTATGTTTATTCCTGGTGCTATGACCCTTGAGAATTCTGCTAGCTCCTCTCAGGGAAAGGAAGTGCAGATGGCATAGATATTTCATGGCTCACCCAAATCTATCTGTCTCCTTTCAGAAATAATCATTAAATGTTCCTCTATTTTTTTTCCCTGCTTGGGCATGGGTTTCCCTATAGCATATGCTATCTACCTCCACTTCTGTCTAATAGATGAGCTTTGTTGGTTTCTTTAATTTCTCCAGACTTTTCCAACCCTGTATTTAGTGTATTCTACACATGTCCTCATGAATCACTAATTTATTTTAAATTGAAAAGGCTCATTCATCCTATTTCCTGTAGACCACAAAATCTGCCCTATTACCACAACTGTGGACAAGTATAAGCTAAGAAGTGGCATGATGACGGTCATTATGTGCTTATTTACTCTGCTCAAGAGCAGGTCAGCCCATGGCCCTGTTGTCACAGTTCGCTAAGGCTCTGCAGTTTTCCCAGTACACTGTTAAGTTGCACTTGATGTGGTTGGTGTGAAAGTTCTTAATAATGACACCTCGTTTTGATTTAGCACTTTCCCTTTTCCAAAATATTCTCACATTTGTGAGTTTATTTACTCCTCACCATTCTGTTAGACGAGTCAAAGAAGCTCTTGTTATTTAACTTGACAGATAAACTTTGACATAAGGAAGATTTAACTAACCCTTTAAATTGACATGAAGCGATAAAGACATGGTCTAGATCAGACCCTTTCTTTAAAAGCTAGTTGTGGTGGCTCACACTTGTATTCTCAGTAGCTGGGAGGCTGAAGAAGGAGAATTGCTATAAATTTGAGTTCAGCTGTGCTACACAGCAGGCTTCAGACCAGCCTGGGCTATCTGGTAAAATGCTGTCCCCAAAACAAACAAACAAAACCCCTCCAAATATAATAAAACAAAGAAGGAATCTTTCTTAGTCTCCTTTTTTCCCTTTAGTGCTAGGGCTTACACTCCAAACTATCTCTTCATCCTCAGTCCTCTTTCTTTTTTAAATGCAGCCTTAGTATGTGGAGCCTAAGATTGCCCAAGCACAGATTTATCTTTTGAAGACAAGCGGTTCTCAGTTCTACTGTATTCTATTAGTATAGAGGAATATTTAATCATTTAATCCAGCAACATGGCTATTCTGGGAAAGGATCACGTCCAGGAGTCTATATGAAGGGATCACATCCAAGGGTCTATATGTAGAGATCACATCCCGTGGTTTATATGAAGGGATCACACTCAAAGCCTTTGTGGTCCAGATACAATGTAGAAAGAATGTTAGTATATACCTTTAAGCCCAGTATTCAGAAAGCAGTGGTAGCATATACCTTTAATCCACAAGACAGAAACAGAGTGTGGAAGCAAACACAAGAAGCAGAGCTCAGAAGGAGTCAGTGTCAGACAGGAAGTGACTTCTGAGATAAGTCAGAGTGAAGGGCAGGCAAAGTGATAAATCAGAGGAAGAGTTAGCAGAATGAGTCAGAATGAGAACATGTCCAACTCTCATGATAGAAAATCAGGCTCTCAGTTCAGATAGCACACAGAGAAGTATAAGACACAGAAGCAGTATGAGGCAGTCAGAAGCAAGAACTCAGTCTGAAGCAGTTTGAGGAGTCTGAGGCAGAGAAAAAGAGACAATTCGGAAGAAGTCATATCAGATGGGAAGAGTGAGTCAGTTTGAAACTGAGCAGAGCAGTTCAGTCAGAGAAGTTGCAGGAGTCAGTCAGAGTAGGCCAGAATCAGAAGAGTTCAGTCAGAAACAGCCAGCCAGCTCAGAAGGTCAGTTTGAACCAGCAGCTTGGAGAAGAGTTTTGGTCAGAACAGCAAGTGGGTTGAATTAGCCAAACAAAAGAGTCAGAGTTCAGTATAACCCTTAGTTCAGAAAAAACTAATCAGAGAGGTTCAGTCAGCAGTAAATCTCAGAGGCTTAAACATTTTAGATTTTATGGAGGCTGGGGCTGATGCCTTCCAGGTCTAGAATTAAGATTAGATTGTACAGATGCCAAAACACTCCAGGGTTCCAGGACTAAGGACCAGGGATTGAATTAGGCAAAAAGAACAAATGATCTTTGCCCCAAATCCAGGTCTACATCTGGCACCCAATGTCTACAACATCAGTATACTTTGTGTTGCACTGTTATTCTGACCACAACTCAAAGGAGAGAAAGTCTTCTAGACCGTTGACCAAAATATCTGGTCAAAATGGATACTGACTTAACAAGGCAAAGCTTTCCCTTTCCTTAATCTCGTCCACTCTGCAGCACAAGGGCAGGCAGGCCCAGCTGCATGTTCTTCCAAGCTGATAAGGGACTTAGAACCCTCCTAGTGCTTCAAGTGTCAGAAGACTCTGTGTCCCTTTTGGGAACTCTGCTCTGAAGAGTTCCTGAAGCACAGCAGGAAATGGCACTTTCCTTCTCTGAGCATTCAGATTACCCTGGGATTTTAGTTGAGATTTCTTACACCAGTCTCTGAAGTAACCAGCATTGTGCCATTAGGTTTGGGTGGAAGGGGCTTTTTTACACTACTACAACCAAGGTGAGCATTTGCTTTGCTGGTAAGGAGATTACAGTAGGCTGAATCAGTGCCTAGGAAGGGATGTGATTGGATTTCCATTTATATCTCCCTACCAGATAGCTTACCTGGGAGTCCCTGGGAGCTAAGATTTCCTTAGAGTATCCTCAAACACAGCGAAGGCTGGACGTCCCACATACCAACATAGTGTTTGTTCCAGTACTGAGCTCTGCTTGTGTACAGTGTAAACACAGCTTCACTGGCTGCCATCTCCTCCCTGTTCTCAGGACTATGGTCCTGCTACCGCTTCCAAGAATCATATCTCAAAAAAAATTTTTTTACTCCAATTTTTCTTTCAGAGTTAGTTCCTAAGGAAATGTGGAACACTGACATAGAGCAACATGGCCATGCAACATCTTTGGCTCATTTACTACATGTCAGCTGCAGTATTAGGTAACCTGGTTGATTTTGTCTATTGTCCAAAATTACGGCTTGTCAAGTAATACTATCTTCTATCCCTCAGCCTGGAGATAACTGCTGTAGAACTGGAGTTCTAGAGACTGCATGGATTACTGCAAGTAAGGCAGAGCTCCCAGAATTGCCAAAATCCATCAGTGAAATCCTCAGAATCTCCAGCTTCCCTGCTTTGGAATTTTCCAGCTCTTCAGCTGTGGGCTAACCTGGACCACTCAAGTCTTGTTTCCTTGTGATCAAGGCTTGTTTGCTCCCTTCATTCATTGTGCCCTCCTCTTTTTGGTGAGAATGAGACTCTGGGGCTTGCAGTGCTGGGGATCAAGTGCCTGTGACTTAGCATAGATCAATCTGCCTAGCTGTTCCTCTTACTGAATGAATCCCATCTATCTGCAGCTGGAAGGGGAAAAGGTGTAACATCAGCAGCTGTCATTACTATGTTCTGATGGAAGGTTATATGGGAGGGAAAAATGTCATTTTCTTTGTCTTCATACCTCACACATGAAATGCCAAAGCATCTTGGGAAGGTCTCGTGTGATGAGGGAAGAGGCATACTGTAGGTGTCTTGGTCTTGCCAGAGTCTCTTCCTGTCCCTTCCCGTCCCTTCCCTTGGGACTGGCATTTGACTCTGCCTGTTATTATTTTTACATTTCCTGCGTGGCTATTTTCTGAACAAAAGAAATTTTAGTTGCGATAAGACATGGATGGAGCTGCTGAGCAGACAGTGAGGTCACCAAAGGAAAGGCCTGAGGAGGAAAACACATGCTTCCTGGGCCAGGCCTTTGCTTGCCTTGGGCTTAGTCTGTGCCTTCTGGGAATGATGGAAAAGCAACAAGAGAAGGAAGGTTCTGGGAATTACCAGGTCTACCAAGCAATAGCGGGCACATAATGGCTATTCTGGGAAAAGGTGGGGTTTAGTTTGTTCATTTGTTTTTGTTTTCATTTTTCCATTCTTAGCCAATTTCAAATACTTCAGAGAGGTCTATGAATGTAAGAAACTCCTAGGAAAGAAGAGTTTAGCATGCACTCAGGAATGACAATGCCATTCTTCCCTAACCTTCCACAGGGGCTAGAAAGTCAATAAGTGGAATTTAAATAGGATCCCAATCAATAAAACGCTAGCACTACAGCGTCTCTGCAAGCTTCCTCGGCACAGTAAATTAAGGCATAAAAGAATTAGCTAAGTCATATAGTTTTCATCTGCCTTTGTCTTCTGAGAAGTTGACTTTGTTCCTTCCTTTCAGTTCTTTTATCCCCCCAGTTGCTAGGCAAGTAATCTATGCACACACCTTAATTGTGAGGCAGATCTTTAAACTGGTCAATATTTCCTCTAGATGAGCAGCTTTAAAACTGAACATCTTGCATCCCCTGGGGTTTGGACCACAGTATCTGCAGAACCGGGGACTGAATTGCAGAAGACACAGGGATCTGGAGGGCTGTCACCACCTGCTGTACACAGCAGCTTCTTCTCTGGTTAATCCTAGCAGTGCTTTTGGCAGTTTTATTCCCTCTACACACTGTCTTTCTTGTAACACTTTGTTAGAAGAAACCCAGGGAAAACAGTGCTCTGTCGAGGGCAAAGTGGAGAACCACGGCTATAGATGCCACATGTTGACATACAGTATCAATACTCCATCGCTTCTCTAAGGAAGTGCTTTGGGAGGGCATATGTGGGCCTCCAAAGCAGCTGAGAGCAAGTGGGAAAATAGAAGGAGGCTCAGTCACAGCACAGCTTCCTTTTTATCTGCTACTTTCGTGATCTGAGAGTTTGGGCTAAACGGCTAAGTCTCTTGCTGACAAGAGTCCCTGGGGACAATTTCATGATGGTAACAAGGAAAGACTCTGGGAGTAGGTGGGGAATGAATGTTAGAATCTGGCTACAGATTCCAGGGATTTTCAGGATGGCTATGGCTGAATTGAGAGAAAGTTCTGGAGAGTTACAGAGGATGCTGCTCCCTAGGGTTAGACAGTATGTGTCAAGGGAAATGAGAGGAACACCATCACTGAACTACAGGCATCTTCTCATTTCACAGGAGAGTAACCCAAGTACCAAGCAAGGAGAGCTGCTTGCCTGGGGTTTACTTGCTTAAGTCAGCCATGATGACAGACTTTCCCCTTAACTCTGATATTTGATTTCTCAACCACGGACATGAATATTATAATAATAACATTTAATTTTTTGAAATAGCAATTCATATAGCACAGCTGGACTTAGACTTTCTATGTATCCAAAGATGACCCTGAACTCCCGATTCTCCTGCCTTCATTTCCCAAGTGCTGGGATCACAAGAGCGCACCACTATTACTGGTTTATGTGGCATGGAACCCAGGGATTTATGCATGCTTGGCTCGCACTCTACCAACTGACCTACATCCCATCCCATGCTTAATCTTTATAATTTCTGTCTGTAAAAGGACAAATAATGACAGAAATACAATATTAAAATTTACATGGAAAAGTTAGTGATGCTAAAGTAAGAATCAAGTGAAAATCCTGGGTAATGATGAGTCAAGTGTAAATCCTTATGTTTATAACACAATCATGATTCCAAAGAAGGAAATATTTGGTCAAAGATCCAACATATAATATAATAAATATAATATAATATAATATAATATAATATAATATAATAAAATAAAATATAATATAATAATATATATAATATATCTTATAATATTTATTTTATGACTAAGTGATTTTAACTTGTAACTTGCTAAATTTGATTTGCCTGGAAGTCAAGAACTATGACACCAACGTTCAGCTTTAACCACTACTTTTAGGACATAAATGATTAAGGAAATATTGCTAATCACTTTTTAATAGTTCATCAACTCTGTTTAGCAGGTGACAATACACAGAGCCTCTCCATGCACATCTTACTTAGCTCTCTGAGCAATTCTTTCATGGAATCATTTCAAAGATGAGAAGATGGCAAAGTGGCACCAGGTCGCAGAGGTTAAAGTGGCTTATAGTGTGATGACTGGGTTTGATCTTTGACCTAGTGGGATATATCAGTGGGATATATTAATTTCTTTCCTGTGACCAAATTACCTGTCACAGATAAGTTAATGAAAAAAAGATTTATTTTGGCCCAGGTTCAATTCTTCAAAGCCGGGAAGGCAGGGTAGGTTCATTTCAGTGGTGACAAGAGCTTGTGGCTGAGGCTGTTCACACTGTGGGAGACCAGGAAGTAGACACAGTATGGCAGGAACCAGGAGCAAAAGTGTCCTTTAAAGGGTCACCTCCAGTGACCCACTTCCTCCAACCAGTCCTGCCTCTTAAAGGTTTCTTAGCCTCCTAGAATATGTCACTAGCTGGGGAACAGGCATTCAAAACAGGAGTCTGATGAAGACATTAAGATTCAAACCATAATATAGGTTCTATTTGTTTTTTCGTTTGCTTTACAACCATTCCTCCTTTGTCCAATGAGCTTATCTCATCTGAACTTTGAGGACCCATCTATTATCAGGTCATGTGGTATGTGGTTTAGACAGATGATCCTGCACTGACTCTAGGGAGAATCATGTGACCTGAAAGTGTCTAGTTATTTTATTTGATCCTCCATGAGACAGTGACTTCTCCTTTTTTTTTTTTTTACTCAAGAGTGGCCCTGGGTGATCTAGGTCAGGCACAGGATTCTGATTCTGAGACTTTTGATGGAGCCGTGAGTGAAAATAACTTCCTCACAATGGAATACCTTGGTTTAGGTAGGCCTGGAGCTTTCTTTGGTAGTTATCATGTTACTTCAGAGAATCTGTTAAAGAGCTACAATTAATACAAAGAGATAGGGAAATATTCTTGATTTTATTGACAACAAATTAAAAAAAAAACCTGTATATTATATATTTGTGAGTACAATCTGATATTTTTATTTTCATTTTAAAATTATTTGATAGTTTCACACATGTGTATATTGAGTGTTAGAGTATCTTTATCTTCTCTATTATTAACCTTGTTTTCCCCCTTTCCTCCACTAAAACCTTTCTTCCCTAAGTAAAGCTCCCTCTTACCTTGATGTCTTTTTGTTTTTGTGCCTCACTGAGTTGAATTTTGGTTGCTTGCATATGTGGTGTGGATTACTAGAATATGAGCAACTTATCAGTAGCTATACAACTGAAGAATGCAACATCCTGTCCCAACACCCATTCACTGCTCATGACCCCTCAGCAATGTGATGTTTTGATATATGGCTGGATTGCAGGATGATGAACTCTAACAAATCAACAGACCTATCATCACCTCCGGAACTTACTTTCGTGTTTCATACTCTGAAAAATCTCTTCTTTTAGCTATTTTAAAATAAACAGTGCATTATCATTTATTATAGCCATCAGTACATCGCTAAAGTCTGTTTCTCGTAACTGTGTTTTGGAACCCTCTGATCAGCATGCTTTGCTTTTCCTATCCCCAGTCTCGTGTAACCATCATTGCATTCTTGGCTTCCTTCAGTCATGTTGAAATTATGCATGCAAATAAAACATGCAATCCTGGAGGAAAAGACAATTCTCAGTCATAATTTGAGCTCCTGGATTCTCATGCTCAAAGTCACTGAAACCCAGACTCCTTGCTTGTAGGGTAAATCCATCCCTTTCAGGGTTTCTTTCCAATTTACATTTCTGTTGATTTCCCAACAAAGGAGCATTACTCATAGTAGATAGTTTGCACGACTCCAAAACTCGAACCCTGTCACACTCTGCCTCCTTTTTGGTATTAGTAATGCTCCAATATAGTTGGATTACGTGGGGATTTTAAAATGAAACAATACTGGAAACACAATAGAATTTATTTTTCTCGATACAAGGCAATGTTACTTTGTTTCTACTTCAAGAAAAATGTTTGCTGTACCTGAACTTGTAATGCTTTGCTTTAAACCAAATTGGTGTGCATCACAACTGTGAGTTTATTTAAACTCTTAGTCCATTAACTCCCTAGGCACTGATTAAATACTAAAGGGGACCACACAGCTTCATTTTTATGATTTAACTGCAACAAAAAAGGGGAGGATTTTATATAGTACAGCTTATAAGTTATTTAAGGAGAAGAATTGATGATAAAGAGGAATGGAGCGTGGTACACCAGCTACCACTATGGTCTGCTGTATCAGTTCAATTATTCAACAAACACTTATGCACACTTGCTCTTCACAAAGGAGCAGAAGCAAAAGCAAACTCAACTGTTTTCCCTTGTTTTGCAGTTTAAGCAACTAATGGCTTTCATTCATGCATATCCATTGAACCTTGAGGTCTGTATTCCACCCAAAGTACCAACAGTATCAATATAACTGTCATACTTTTCATGCTAATTTTAACTCATTTTTCAAAACAATGTAAGTGATTAAAAAGACATTAGTCTTCAAACTAAAATATTCATGATCATCTTGTTTGGGAGAGGCAAGGGTCACTCTCTATTCTTGTGTCAAGGATAACTAGGTCTGCATTGAGACGACTAGTCGAGGAGGAAGCATTTGGTGACTGGGGCAGGCACATTTCTAAATATAGGACATTACATGAAAAAAAACAAAAAGACAACACTCCCTTGAGAATGGCATTCTCTATAATAAGATCCAAACCCTCTCTTTGTGGAAAACAAATATGCAAACATTTGACTTAGAATGCACAGAAACCCTTGACCTATTTGTAATGAATAAACACATCTCTCCAAACAGAAATTCCACAGGGGAAATAAGGTCAACATGCTAACTACAGCTGATTAACAGAGCAACAAAGGCCATGCTCTCTTCGGAACATTTCACACTGCCTTGCCTTATGTTTTCCAGATAGCCTGTACTTACCTGGGTTCAGTGTTCAGGCTTCTGGCCACATTAAATTTTTTCATTTGATTTTTGTCTTTTACTTAAATTTTTTAAAAATTTGCGTAAACTGAGCATGGCAGCATAAACCTTTAATCCCAGAAACTGGGAGGCAGAGTCAGGCAGATCTCTTTGAAGTCAAGTCCATCCTTGTCTCCGTGGTGAGCTCAGGCCAGCTAGGACTATACATTCCCCATCGAAAACAGCAGCAACTGTGAGGCCGGAGACCCTCGGCCCTGGCTTTCTCCACTCAATACAATAATTATTGAGTACTTTCCAGAACTCCCTGTTCCAAGAACTAGCCTACCCCAGAAACCATAAAACAATTATTGTCAGGCTTAATTCAAGAGCACTGTGACCCAGCCCAAATTCCTAAAATGAGCGGCAGCTACAGCCGCCGCCTAATAGCCTTGGGCAAGGGACTTTACCCTAAGTGTACATTTCCTGGTGCCCGTGACCTTGCTATAATTAATTTAAAGGTTAACTGGCCCCTACCTATCAAAATGAGAAAACAATTTGGGAACCAATCAACTTGTACCAATTCGGTTTGTGCCCAACAACTGTATAAAAAGCCACCATTTGCTCCTTGGGGCCGATTCTATCCTGCATGTTAGAACGGCCCCAGTGCACTGGAATAAATCCTCTTGCTATTTGCATCGATATCCAGTCTGTGAGTCTCTGTGGGGATGCAGCGTTCCGGTTTGGGCCCTGGGGGTCCCAGTTTGGATCTCTGAAGTCCAACACAACAACAACAACAACAACAACAAAAGTAGTTTCCCACAAACTAAATATATTATGTATATGTATTATTTAACCATTAGAATTTTACTTCAAATATCTTTCTTGAGTCCCTGGGAACTGGCAGGCCTCACTGTCCAGGGAAATAAGTAGGCTAACTATGGATTTTCACTTCTTCCTTCTTGCCTCCAAATCTAATCCCCCAGTCTCATCGCCGGCTCTATAGCAGACTACCTGCGTCAACCTCTCCCTCCCTCCTCTCTGCCCTTATCTCCATTAGATCATGCAAATGAAAATCATCTTGTGCCTCTCTCACCAGTCATCCCTTAATCTCAGCCTCTAACTCCAGCATGCATTCCCTTGGACCCCACTGGCCAAACCTGCCAGAGAAGCAAGTAGGCCAGAGAAAGCAGGTAGATGATCTTCATCTTCAGATCTTCACTCTTTCTCTCCTCTCCTCCAAATCCAATCTCCCAAGCTCATCTCCAGGTCCATAGCAGACCACCTGCTGTGGTCTCTCCTTCCTCCCCACCCCCTCTATTCTCCCAGGGGACTAAGCAGATATTGGTGGAACACTCTGCACCTTCCTCTCTGTCCAAATAGATTTCAATTCAAAATAATCAGAAAAGAAAGGGAATGACACTACATATTCATCCAAAAAAAAAAAAAAACAACCTAGAGAACATTGCAATTCTTAATATCCATGCACCAAGCACTAGGCACCCAAGGCACCCAAGTTCATAAAAGAAACACTACTATGGCGTGAATAACACATTGTTCCTAACACACTGATAGAGGGAGACTTCAATACTGCATTTTCATCACTAGGTAAGTAATCCAGACAAAAGCTAAACAGAAATGTTGGAGCTCAGTGATACCATAAAGCAAATGGACCTAACAGATATTGACTGAACATTTCACCCAAACACAGAAGAGTATACCTACTTCTCAGAAGCTCATGGAAAATTTTCCAATGTTGATCACAGATACAGACACAAAGCAAGTCTCACAGATAAGAGAAAGTTGAAATAATACCCTGCATCCTATCTATCTAATCACCGCAGATTAAAACTGGATCATCACCAATAGAAAGCTTAAAGCTCATGAAAACTGAACAACTCACTACCAAACAATTCTTGCTTAGGTTACCAAGAATCTTGGTGCACACCTTTAATCCCAGAGCTTGGGAAGCAGAGGCAGGCAGATCTCTGTGAGTTCAAGGCCAGCCTGGTCTACAGAGTGAGTTCCAGGACAGCCAAAGTTACAACAGAGAAACCCTGTCTTGAAACATTAAAAAAAAAAAAAAAGTAGCAATGAAAAGACTCCTAATGATATCCTGCTGTACTCATAGATCAGTGTGTCGCTCAGCCATCATCAGAGAAGCTTCCTCCTGCAGTAAATGGGAACAAATACAGAGACCCACAGCCAGACATTATATAGAGGAAGTGAGAGATCTTGGACATTCTGCTCTAAATGGGATGTCTCCATCAGAGTTTTCTCTGGGCTCTGGGAACTTCTTGGAAGAGAAGGTAGAAAGAGTGTAAGAGCTCAGAGAGGATGGAGAAAATCAAGAAAACAAGGTCCTCCAAATCAACATGCTAGATGCACATATGGCTCACAGACTGAGGCAGCAAGCATAGAACCTGCATGGGTCTGCACCAGATGGGGGTCCTAGAGCAGAGAAGTGGACACATCCCACCATCCCTAACTCAGAAGCTACTTCCAATTGACAACCATGCAACTGATAAATATGCAAATGAATATTTAGTTAGGAGTCTCACTGGGGAAACAAACTACTCTTAAGAGTGGGCCTCATGTCCTGCAATAGATGGCTAACAAAACAAACTCAACAACATCTCTGGAGGTTCTTTGTCTCATAATATGGTGCCAGGGCTTTCTTTTTTCTTTTTCTCTCTCTTTTAAAAAATTAATTTAATATTTTATATTTTTTTACACTACATGTCCTTTGCATATATATTTTGGCTTCCAGTTCTGTGTTTGAATGGGATTCCTGAGTATGTGAATGAGTGTATTTCTGTTTCTATATTTGTTTCTTATGCCTTTTCTTGGGCTCTTTTCCCCCTGTTTGTGTCCTATTCTGACTTGTATGTTTCTGTTTTTTCTTACTATATTTTACCTTATATCATTATTATCCTTTAGATGCCTTTTTGTTTCCAAAGGAGAGACAGAAAAGGGGTGGATCTGGAGGGAAGGGGAGGTGGGGGGCTCTAGGAAGAGTAAAGAGAAGGGAAACTGTAATCAGAATATATTGCATGAAAAAAATCTATTTTCAATAAATAATATATTTCTTAGAGTCAAAGTTTATATCTATGTCTAACATAAATATTTGTTATATTCACAATTACATATGTCTCCTATGATGTCACATTAAAAATCATTAACTTTATGCCTCATTATTTTTAAGGTATAGAAGCAATATAGAAGTTTTCTTCTGAGACAAATCAGACTGTATTTGCCAGTCAATATTGAGCTCAACACCAAATTAATTGATTCTTGCTCACACCTCAGAAATTATTCAAAATAACAGCAACAGGGTAAAACAAACTATGACATCATATTCAACTTCCATTTTCTCATATTTTCTTTAATAAAAATACACGAACAACCAGCTGATTTAAAGTCAAAGCTGGTTTCATAAAGAGGATGGTGGTATTAAGTCTTGATGTAAGCCGTTTGACTGCAAAGTCTTGGCTTCGCTCTTTGAAAAAAGTTCATATACTTCTATATATTTATTTGTTTATTATTTTTGGTAGAGCTTGGGATTGGGCCAAGGGTTTCTCTACCACTAAACTGTGTGCCTAGCTCTCATGTGCATTCTTAAAGCCACATGATAAAAGAAACCATTTCCTTAGAGTTTCACACTAGCCTTTACATACATTCAAGTCAACAAAGCTTTCTGAAATTGTACTTTCTCATTGACTCATAGTTACATAATAAAGAAGAGACAACATGTTTTTTGTTTTTTAAAACAGAAAAAAGTCCTAATGTCAAACACAACAGTTTAGGAACTATGATGTCAAATTAAAAGCATTGATTTTTATCTTCTAACGAAGTATTTCAAACTCTGTTTCTTTCTTCCTTTTTTATTTGGTCTGATTTTTTTGAGACAGGGTCTCTCTATGAAGCACTGGCTGTCCTGGAACTCACTATGTAGACCAGGCTGACCTCAAACTCACAGCGATCCAGATCCACCTGCCTCTGCATACTGAGTGCTCAGAAGAAAAGCATCCACTACTAGGCTTGGCTTCAAACTCTTAGCTTCTAAAGCATTAACTTCACCACCCTACAGATAAATCTCAAAATCTATATCTTTTTGACAATGATATCCAAGTAAATAAGAAAATAACCACTAGTCTTTTTTGTTTCCATAGCAGTAAAAGCACACGAAATGTCTAAGAATAAAACAGCTCAAGTTCAACATGTTTTCTAGCTCAAGTGGCTGAGTTAAGAAATAGATGCTGTCATTGAAAAAGATTTACTCTGTGTAGCTAATGGAAAGTGTATAAAAACAACCGTATTGGCGAATGTCCAGATGTACTTGTCTGTCTTGTGATGTCTTCAGACTTAGCTGCATGATTCTGTAAATCCCTCTTAATTTTTCTTGGTGATAATTATATAAGAATGCCCAAGATGTCTTAGTTGAATGAATGCATAAATGGACAAAAGAATGCTACCCTTCGTCCCTGGAATATCTTCCTTCATTCCTGTTGAAATTAATTCAACTCAGAAATTCCCTGAATCGTCACTCCAGATGCGATCTTCCAGAAGAATGTCTGCTCAACCTCAGTATCTCTCAAAGCCCGGTTGTTCAGTGGTCCATCAGGCACAGTCACCACTGCTCAGTACTTTGTTAGAAATGCTGAACCAAGAATCTGAGTTTGAAAAGGCCTCTGGTGCTTTCTAGACATATCAACTGTAGAGAAATGTTTAATCATTTAATCTGGAAACATGGCTGCTCTGGGAAAGGATCACATTGAAAGGCCTATGTGATAGCTAGGAAGGGATCAACTCCAAGGGTCTGTATAAAGGGATCACATTCAGAGGCGCATGTGGTCTAGATGGAATATAGAAAGAATGTCAGTACACACCTTTAATCCCAGTAATCAAAGGGCAGTGATAGCACACAACTTTAATCCAAAACACAGGAAGTGACATCTGAGATGAGTCAAAGTGAAGTGCAGGTAAGGTAATGAATCAGAAGAAGAGTTGGCAGAATGAATAAAAGTGAGGACATGCCAAACTCTCCGATAGAAAAGTAGGCTCTCAGTTTAGAGAATAAGGCAGTCAATTATAGAAGCAGGCAGACAGAGGATAAGAGACATAGAAAATAAGACACAAGAGACCGAGGTAGTATGAAGCAGGGGTAAGACTTGGAAGCAGTCTGAGGAGTCTGAGGCAGAGACACAGAGCCAGTTCAGCAGAAGTCAGTATCAGATGGGAAGAGTAAGTCAGTTTGAAGCCTAGCAGAGCAGTTCAGTCCGAGAAGTTATGAGAGTCTGCCAGAGACTGCCAGAGTCAGAAGAGTTCAGTCAGAAACAGTCAGCTAGCTCAGAAGGTCAGTATGAGCCAGAACAGCAAATGAGTTGATCAGTACAGCTCTGAGTACAGAAGGAGCTAGTCAGAGTGGCTCAGTCAGCAATAGGTCTCAGAAGCTTAAACATTTTAGATTGTATGGAGGCTGAAGCCTTCCAGATCTAGAATTAAGATTAGGTTGTACAGAGGCTGAAACACTCCAGGGATCCAGGACTAGGACTAAGGATTGCATTAGCCAAAGAATAAACTGTCTGATGTCCTAAATCTACAGATACAATTAGTACTTGAGAATTGAAAGTTATTTATATTTACATTTACTGGTCTTGAAAGGAGTAGAAACATTTAAACCAGTATTTATTGCTGTTTTTGTTTTCATTTATTGAGAAAGCGCTTTGCTGTGTAGCTGAGGCTGACCTTGAATTTGACATCCTCTTGCCTCAACCTCTTATACACTAGAATTATAGGTTTGTGTCACTATGCCCAGTGACTGCGAGTCTTTAGAAGCAGAAATATTATATTTTGGTCTGCCATTTCTTTCATTTTTCAAGTCTTGTTCATTTGTTTTGGCTTTTAATGCAGAAGTCATGAAGAATATAGCTGTGTGCATGCTTACAGATTTGAGTTAGCTGGACTAAGGTACCGATATTTCTGTAGGGCTGTCCTAGAGCTAAGTGTGGGTTGAAGTGTGCTTTGAACTCCTGAGAGCAGCAGGAATTGGGTTGCTCTCCATTTTCTTAGCCCTGGCAAAACCTAGCTAAATTCTAAATATTGCCTGCTTCACAGAAGGTCATTCATTGGCAAAGGAATGTTGCTTGGTTGGTGTTTATTTGCACTGTAGCTGGAAGCCTAGGGCTGAGCCCATTTTCTGATAAAGTGTCTTCCTCTTTTTCCTATGGGACTACATCTTATGCAGAAGGTGCCCTTGCAGGACTTTGACCCTTTGACCATGAGCTCCACATGCAAATGGGGATACTCCGTCCTTGTCTTAACCAATGGTCCCCATCCCTGGGTACCAAGGACCTTCCCCTGCCTTTTTCCTATAAATGTAACCACTCTTGCTTCAATAACTGAGATGTTCCACTGACAACACTCTCCCAAGGATCCTGTACATTCTCTTTGGCTCATAGATCTCTGATCTAAAACTGAAGCTACCCCGGGATTTTATATTTTACAACATACTTCCTTCCTCCAGGGCTGCCTCAGCAAAGAATGGAATATATGTCTAGGTGGAGACATGCCATCATCTCCTCCCTTAAACAGTTAATATAGTTGAGAACCTCAATCCTCTGGCCTTGACCACTCCTCAGAAGGAGAGTCTACCTTAAGCCATGCTAAGGAGATGGGAGGAATAATTAGCTTTCCAGGTATGTCAGAAGTCTGCCTGCCTATTTGAGTTCTGCTCAAAATACACTGCGTTTCCTAATATGTATCTTTTGTTTGTTTGTTCGTTTGTTTGTTTTTCTTCTGTTTTCTTTTGGATACTGGCCAAGGCCTAAGTACGGTTTTTCTGGTGCCTTAGGTTTTCTTACAGTTTCTCTAAGGTTCTGCCCCACCACCCATGGCTGACCTATTTGCTGGCTTACCTCAAACAGTCTGGACCCCTCTCTCTCTTAAGCTCCCAGCTATGAATCAATAAAAATAAATTAAGACAAAACACCTCTTTCTAAAACACACCTTCACTGGTTTGTGAATTTCACTCTTCTAATTCATGAGATAAGAACCCAAAAGCTTGGGCAGCTTTTGTGGCCATTGAGTTTCCAGGACCTTAGATCCTCGATAAACTCTGTCATCCTCAACCACACCCTGACATTCCTTATCATTTCTGTCATGTCCTACATTAACCCCTTTCCTCCTGCTAGGTTGCTTAGTCTTCCCCTGTTGTAGGGATTAGTACCTAGCCTTATTCCATTTTGTCATACCTTATTTGAGCAGTAACCCTGGAAGGACTGCTCTTTTCTGGAAAGAAGCTAGGGTGGTGGAGGGTGGGTAGGGGCAGGGGGGTAGATCTGGGGGAGATGGGAGATGGGAGGAGTGGAAGGAGGGGAAGAGGGTTGTTGGGACGTATTATTTTAGAGAAGCGTATGTGCTTTGCAATTGAAGTGGTTCTACTAAGGTCTTTTATAAGTTGACTACACGAGAGCTGAATTTCCTCACTGGGGAAAGGGTGACAGCTCTAGCCAAACAGATCTGCTTTCTATCCTTTTGTCTCATGAGTTGACAGAAGGTATGTCTCTGGTGCTAGCTAGTAAGTGGTTAGTCATCTTTTCACATCTTGGTGTTAGAAGACAAACCTTCTGTCCTTCCCATGTGCTGCTGATGCTTCTGTGGATAGGATTAATCTAATCTCTGTACAGACTATGATAGGGAACGATGCTTATGTTGGGGCACAAATGCTTTATGGAAGTGATTAGATCACACCTTCTAGTCTATAATAAATATTATACCCTAAGCAGGTCCACTTTATAGGTCTCGGGGGAAATAAAAGAAAGTCTAAGGCCCAAGCACCTTATGATCTAGCGTGCAGCTAGATGTAAACACCAGAGGAATTAAAAACCCACCTTCCACACTTCATTGTACTGAGTAGACAACATGGGGCCATCATATCACATGGGCTGGTTGCTTTTGGTTGTATTTAGTTCAACCTCACAAAAAAGTCAGGGGAGAACTTCTTCCTCTTCAGTTTTGCAGATGAAGCACCTCGTGCACAGAGAGGTGAAGGGTCAGCACGACTTGCTCTGCGCTGCCCCTGGCTACTGCAGTCAGCTGGTTTGTGAGCAGTGCCATCATGTCACAGGGAGGTCTGCTGGTTCCACAGAAACTCTTCCTTGTCTCAGTATTATGAGCTAATCATTTTTCAGAAGTCATTCTGCAATTGTTCCACCACTGAGTGCTAGCTGCTCTTGGAAAACTCTGGATTTCATTATGGGAATGCCAGTCTTCACCAAGAAGTTACCCTCAGCTTGAAAGTAAGGAGCAGGCATCAGAGTGAAAAGGATGGCTTTACTTATGCCTGGAGGGGCAGGCCTGCCAAGGACAGAGCACACTGAGGGCTTGCTGCTTCCTTCCACTGACCCCACCTAAATGTCAACAAGAATAATTCCAATAACAAAGGCAAAATGTTTGGCCAAGAAA
The DNA here is from genome assembly GCA_026225945.1 of Cricetomys ansorgei. Taxonomy (NCBI): domain Eukaryota; kingdom Metazoa; phylum Chordata; class Mammalia; order Rodentia; family Nesomyidae; genus Cricetomys; species Cricetomys ansorgei. The sequence goes on along the minus strand of JAMJFZ010003875.1, from coordinate 34,483,404 downwards.
ACAAAAAGAGGCTAAAAAAAAAAAAAAAAAGTTGTGTATAAATTCCCAATTAACGACTGAAGAAAAACCGTAAGATTTTATTTATACTTAATACCTACCTCCCTTTTCTTTTGAGAGGGCTGATTGCAGAACCAGTACAATATATGAGAAGACTTGTGATATCCACTCTCATCTGTAGCTTGTGATTGTTATTTCTGTTACCACATGAAGTGCCTTCATGTTAACACTCGATTCATTTCTTCTCAATAATTGGCTCACTGTGGCTTATTTTTCCCTATAGACTATCTAGACTGTGAGTTGTACCCCCTTGTCGGGGAGGGGTTGAATGCCCCTTTCACAGGGGTGGCCTAAGACAATCTGCATATCAGGTGTTTACATTACAGCTCATAACAGTAGTAAAATTACAGTTATGAGGTAGGAACAAAAATAATTTTATGGTTGAGTGTCACTATATTGAGAAACTACATTAAAAGGTCGCAGGATTAGGAATGCTGAAAACCACTGAACCATTTGCAGTAAGATCAGTCACGAATCAGGTTTCTGAATGAGGATCGTTCAATCCAGAAGAGATTCAGTGTCAGTGGTAGAGGTTTAGACAAAGATCTTTCTTGAGGACTATGCTATCAGTACAGTTGCAATGTTCAACAACTAACTGTTCATGAGCTACTTGACATTTCATTTCTCCAGAATAAAAGAATATGCTTCATACCAGCACTGGAGAAGCAGAGGCAGGTGGATCTCTTTGAGTTCGAGGCCAGCCTGGTCTACAGAGTGAGTTCCAGGACAGCCAGAGTTACAACAGAAAAACCCTGTCTTGTTTATAAACCCTATATGTTTAAGAATAATTTCTAGGAAATTTAGAATTACCATTCTAACATCATTTTTTTGTACTTTTTTTCTACCAAGATTTTAGTTGAAATTTACCAATTTTTTTTTTTTAATATGAAACCCTATAAAGCCAAATTTCTGATAAGTCCCTGATGTGGAAAAATGTATCAGTTACGGCAAACTGTAATAAGATATGGTTCTAGCAGGCAGAGTATTTTCCTTTCTTTTGGAATTTGGGGGAAAATAAACAAACAATAAAAAATAAAAACAAAACAAATTCATGGGCTATTTTACAGAACTTTAAAGAAAAGTGCCCATTATTTTTCTTAAAGGACAACCTTTGAGTTAGTAAATTCCCTATATGAGAAACAAAAAAATGCATTCAGTCACTCAGTAAATTTGGGGAAAAAAAAAAACAAATGATGGGAAATTTAAAACTATGCGGTATATACACATAGACATAACTAAAAAGTAAATAACCAAATTGTACACACACACACACACCCCAGGCTAAACCACAAGAGAGTCCAGACACAAAGGGACTATGAGATCTTGTGATCCTAACTTCCAGAGTGTGACCCATTCACGGAGGAAGCGGAGACTCTGCAGTATGCCGTGGAGTGACACACACTACCTTTCTTGGCGAGGCTGCTGTTGGGTTCGTACTTCTCAATCAACACTTGGACCTGCTCCTGCTTCAGAGGCGGGTAAAGTATTTCATTTAGCCGGGGATCTCTCTGCTTAAGGTTGATAAAATCCATCATCTGGTCAACCGTAAGGTATGGTTTGCTTTTGGCACCACTGTAAACAACGGAAAACAAAACAAAACAAGAGATCACGCTATTTTCCACAGCCTATTTATGCCTTTAGCTACAGAGAAATGGAATCCCACCATATCTGGAAAGTCTGCAATGAAATTCTGACCTTGTCCTAAGAACATGGTGCTTCCTCCCAATACTTCCCAAAGTTTGATGAGTTGCCACTTTCCCTAATCACCACCACCTACTCTAAGACCTAGAAAAGCAACAGGTGACTGCGAATGGCCTTCACCATATTTAACACTCAAAGATGTACTGCAGATTCATTCATTACTTTAAAGAAAAAAAAACCAATCTGCTTGAATTCATTTTTCTTTTCACTTCACTAAAGTAACAGGTTTATATGAGGCTATACCTCTTTCATTGGCTTGTTTTTGTTTTTGAAGATGGATACTAACTATGTATGCCTTGTTATCCTGGTGCTCACTACTGTCCAGGCTGGCTTCAAATTCATAGTGAGCCTTCCGATTCTGCCTCCTTCAGACAGTAATAATGATTTATGCTACTGGATGTAGAACAAAATACAAAATCTCATTTTATCCTCAAAATAGGGCTGACTGTTATTGAATAGTGTTATTCGAATGCCCATTTCAATTTTATTGGCAACTCAAAGATATTTAAATAGTATAAATATTGTGGAAACTCAATAAATGTTTTATGGCTATGAAATCACAATGTAAAAGTGTTCTTCTTTGTGCAATGCCAGTGTGCAATGTCACACTCAGCAGCAGGACTTGTCTGTCTGCGGCATACTCCCTTTACCAAGTTTGGATTGACATTTTGCTATTATGTAGATTTGGCATATCAAGAAAGATAAATTACTACTTTCACTTAATTGTTTCTTTTTTCCCTTCAATTTCTGGTTCTCTTTAAGAAGCAATACCTCGGGGTTAGAGAAATGGCTCAGCCGTTAAGGGCACTTGTTCTTGCTATGAACCCAGATTCAATTCCCAGCACCCACATGGTGGCTCACAACCGTTTGTAACTCCAGATTCAGGGAATCCAATGCCTTCTTCTGGCCACTGAGAGATCTAAGCATGCACGTGGTGCACAGAATTCCATGCATGCAAAACACTCATGCACATTAAATAAAAACATAAATCTAAAAAAAAAAAAAAGCAATGCCTATATTAGTTTTTAACTCCTAGAATCAGAGAAAATAATATTCTGTCTCTGAGGGTTCTTACTAATCAAAACTTCTTTATACTAATACGGTTGAGAGGGATGCAATGAGGAGTGTTCAGTCAGGATTCTTTCTATTACACGAGTTTTTCTTCAGTATGCTAAGACACTTCTTGCTGTATCTATAATCTTCAGTCTAGACAAATCCAACTGAGCATGTGAAATTGACACTCTGCAATGCTTGTGTCATAGAAAATATCTCTCATTAAAGCAGCAGTTGCTTGCCCAGGCCAACAGCACATTGTTACCGCCATTGCACCTCCTGGAAGCACTACTTTTGGACAAGTCTCCTGTCATAATAAAAGCCTGCCCTAGCCACGCCGAGGATCAGTGTAGGCTAGAAACAGGAGAATAAAGTGCATCCTCTTACAATTCAGAAAAGATGTTATCAATCTCAGGTCTGGGACAAAGATTGTTCAGGAAAACTCTGTACACGTCGGGAGTGAAATCCTCTTGAGGTATGGAATCATTCTGGGAAGTAAAACAAGGCATACATAGTTAGTATCCATCTTCAAAAACAAAAACAAGCCAATGAAAGAGGTATAGCCTCGTATAAACCTGTTACTTTAGTGAAATGAAAAGAAAAATTAATTCAAGCAGATTGGTTTTTTTTTCCTTTAAAGTAATGAATGAATCTGCAGTACATCTTTGAGTGTTAAATACGGTGAAGGCCATTTGTCAAGCACTTGGCAGATAGTAGAGGCCCCAAGTTTGTGGAATGAAAAAAATAAAAGAAGTAATATTTCCTTTCTGAGCTTTCTTTGTCCCTTCCCTCCATCCATCCCCGCTCCCTTCCTCCCTTCTCTTTTCTTTTATTCAAAACCAGGGTATATAGCCAGAACACATCTTTGAGGCCAACTGCAGCCTTCATTTGGAACCTGACTTCGGTGTGTCAGCACTATTTTCTGTTGATTTTTAATTTTAATTAAAACTTAAGAATTTTATCCTTCTAAACAGATGTTAAGACAATTTCTTAAATATATTCACTAAAGTTAAGTTACACATTGGAAGACAGAAGAATCTGTTCAGTAGAAATGTTTGATTTGCCTGTCTGTGCCTTTCCTCCCTCCATCCCCTCTCCTCCCCTTCTTCCATCCCTCCCTGTGTGAGTGTACATGTCTGTGCCCATGGGTACATGGAAGACAGAATTTGGGTGCTATTTCCTGGGAGCCATAATCCCTGTTTTGAGACAGGTTCCCTCATATACCTGGAATTCACCAGGTAGGTTATACTGGCTAGCCAATGAACTCTAGGGATCCCCCTTGTTTGCTTGCTCAGCGCTAGAATTGAAGCATGAACCACCATGTCTGGATTGTTTATGTGGGTCTGGGGATCAAATTCAGGTTCCCACATAATTTACTGAGTGAAGCATCTTCCTAGCTCATTCTTATTCTCCCTCCTCTCTCCCTCCCTATGTTTCTCTCTTTCTTTCTGTGTGTCTGTCTGCTTGACAGTCCTCTGTTTGCCTGCCTGTCTGTCTTCCATTTTACCCATCTGAAGTGGACAGATCAGTGGCATGAAGAATAAGCACATTACTGTGACTTTATCAGGTTTTGGGGTGAATTTTTTTAAAGTGATGATCCTGGAGACAATGCTAAAATAAAAACATAAAATACAGCTTTGTGTCATTTCTTCTCAAACAGTGTAGTCTCTGGTTTACAATATTGGATCTCTTATAAGGCACTCTTCATAGGCAGAACAGCACTAGTCATCATTTGCCACTGATTGCTCATTGTCTTATTGTTTGGGAAGCAAGCCACTGATATTAAAGGCTACTTCAACAGCTTATGTTTTCTGTTTGGTTGGGTTGCCATGGAAACCGGAAGCATGTATTTGAGTCTTTGTTAACAGGAAGGACATTTTTCATACAGCTTCCTATTTCAGGTACGTTCTTGAATGATTATTTTTATTTTCAGGCCCTTAAAAAAAGAAAACACCCTTCCTTTTAAATGTATTCATAAGTTCTAATGATGTTTTAATAGGAAATTTAAAAAAATTGCCTGAAAATGTATACTGCTTGCTAACAGACCAGAAAATTTAGCTCACCACTTGGCAGATAGTAGAGGCCCCATGTTTGTGGAATGAAAAAAATAAAAGAAGTAATATTTCCTTGACTAAGTCCATTTATAGAAGGAAAAACAATATTTTGCAAAAATGAATTTTGAGAAAACAAGAGAATATATAAGAACACAGAAATGATCTTTATACCAAAAGATGTGGGCTCCTTAGACATAGCTTTTAAATCATGAGCTCTAATCCAAGAGCGTAAGAAATTCTCTTGAAGGGCTTTATTGGTGTTTTACCACTCACAAAAGGGAGACATGAGTAACCCGCTCATGGGATTCCAGAATTCCATTTTGTTTATGAAAAGAAATACCTTTGCGTAAAGGATGCCAGCTTCCGTCTGAGTTAGACACACACCTCTCTAGCTTTTCTAAATAGGGAAAAAATGACTTTGCTTACCTAACTATTTGGATATGAGACAGAGAAGATTTAAAATAACTTTGGAATGGTACTGCTGGCCAACTCAAGTACATTCAACTTCATTGCACTTATGAACCCCAGTGGGATACCCCACTCTCCTATTAAATCTAGTGCTCTCTAACCTCACATAGTAGACACTGAAATTGATCTTATCTAAGGATATCAATATTGGCCTTCCTCGACTTACTGACCTCTCTTTCCTTGCTTAGCTTCTTGTTCTTAGTTTGCAGTGCCTCCCTCTGAACAGCAGTACCTTCCACTTGGGTTGCATTTTCTCCTGACTCTGTACTACTGTCACATTCTGGATTTCTCTTAATTTGACACTCATCTAACTGTATCATGTCTTCAGCTGCAGAATTATCTTTGCTCCTTGTATACAGTCTAAAATTTGCACATTGCATGTTAACTTTTCAGTTATCAGGGTATGGAATACAGTAGTTACGAGAGTAAATATTTATTAAATGAACATTATGAGAATGGTGAACAGTGACAGCAAGGGCTGTATATTTTATTTCTTTTAGAAAATTAGGTTTAACTACAGTTACGTGCAGACATGTTTAACTAAAATCTAGCCATTGTTTATTTATCGGCTGTGAACTAGGACTTTCAATTAAAGTGGGCAAGCTAATGAGATACTCTGAATAAGTACAATAACTAATGAGATGACAGAATGAATAAGTACAATATGATTTTCGTTGCCTGTTGAAATTTAGTGCGTGGAAATATTTTTTGCACAGCTGGTTATCTTCATCTCTTTTCTCTCCTACCCAAATGACCACTGAGGATGTCTCATGGATTTTAGAGAAGCAGGAGAAAGAGATATTCCACAGAATTGGATTGAAATAAATGAGTATCATTGAAAGTAAAGTGCAAGAGTCTTGGGAAGCTATTTCCTGTAAGCTACAGGCAATTTTCAGTTTTTACATGTTAAATGAGTTGATGATTCATACAGCTCATTCATATACCTTCCCTTTTTATCTCTGGAGTTGGTAAAGAGGACAGCACAGATTCATTTCACCTGTTTGACTAATGAGGCAGCCCAAAGTCCAGCCATGCCCCGCATCTGTGTATTACTCTCTGAAACACTTTCTGACCACACTAGTGATGATAGTTTTGTGTTCACAGTTTACTTTTAATACGCAATTCAGCTTTCCCTTTATATGTTAAATTCCTGATTTTCTACTAATATGATGTTTGGCTAAATTGGGATGATCTGTTTCTAAACTCTGTTCAGCAGTGGGCAGGGTGCCTTGCAAACAATAGACAATATCTGATGGGTGGATCCAAGAGAGGGAACCAGGCTCAACTCTTCTTGTTTCAGGCCTTCATCTGACCTCAGGCACCCAATATAAAACATTTTTGGTGACTTTCTGTTGCTACCATTATTGGGACTTTTGAACGTTAGATTAAGACGGCTAGTATAATTTGAAGTATTATGACCTGAATTAGGGCAGTTGATGTAGGAACCATGAAGCATTAAGGAAAATGTGGAAAGCTGGAATTTTTCTAGTTATACCCTAACACAGACAGAGTCTCAACAGAGAAATGATGCTAAGAATTTTTGGTGTTAGCAATGGTGGCATTTGTATTTCCCGCCCTTCGGACTTGGTAACACCATGTCCACACAGTAAGGAAAAGTAAGTATGGGACATATAATGGACTATGTATATGCCGATTCATAATACACTCAAAGGATAACAAGAATTAATATGAAGCACTGACCGTGTGCCAAGCATATGACCCTAAGAGCATCCCTGAGAATTTCGATTTGGTCCCTAGACTCACTTTAGGAAGTTGCACTGTTAGCACTTTATTGTCCTAGCAAGGTGCAGGGAAGTCACAAAATTTTCCTGAAGTCTTTGCTAAGCCAGTTAGAGTGGTGGCAGCAGCTACGCTTTGAGTCTGAGCGGCTCAGCACTATAGCATCCTTGTAAACATGTAAGCTAAAGCGTCCTGCTAGTTTTAGGATAGTGGCCTTATTTTTCTCTTTCACACATTTGTGGGTTTAAATAACTGTGTTATGATGAACTTGTATTTAACATTCAAAGAGTTATAAACTACATTTAATTGAAGCAGACTCTAATAGAGGTCATAGATTTATCATCATCTTTTTTTATTATTTTATTCTATGTGTATGAGTGTTTTGCCTGCATGTGTGTCTGAGTACTACATGCACGTGTGGTGGTGCTGACAGACCAGAAAAAGGTGTCAGATTCTGTGGGAGTGGCGTCACAAATGACTTTAAGTCACCACATGAGCGCTGGGACTCAAACCTGGGCCCTCTGAGAAAACAGCAAGTGTTCTTAACTGCTGAGCCAACTCTCCAGCTTCTGATATGTTTTAATGCATTATTACCCAGTAAAATCTAGACATTCATCCTCTTTTAATATTTTTGTCTTAGAAACATAAAACAAAAGTTGAACCAGTCAGAGTCCATAGAATCTCTACAAAAAAATTGTTCATTGTATATTGAGGTCTTGAGTGGTTTCAAATATAATTTTGATATAGTGTTTTTTAAGAATGACAATTGCAAAGTGATTCTATTTCTGATTTATCTTCAGGAAGCAAAGGAATGAACTACAGTTACATGAGATGTTCCTTTATAAACTTTATTTATAGCATTCCTTAATAAGATATGTGCAAGTCTTTAAATAGAAGGTAACTAGTCTCTCTGTGTATTTCCAAAGCATAGTTACCTACCTACTGTTGTAAAATTTATATTTAAAACACATACATGGACTTATTTCTTACCTTCTTCATTAAAATGTAACCCCACAGGCCAGTGTCATGGCAAGACTACAATACAATTCCAAATGTCACCAAGCCCTTTCAAGTTAATAAGCCTTAAATCAGGGGAATTTGGTACTGATAAATTATTTTCAGTTCTCAGAGAGCTTGTGGGTAGAATAGTAATTTTCTGAATATGGAAAGGTTTTCACAGGTCTCACTGGAAAATACGTTTGGATTATTAATAGAAGGACAGTAATTGCTTTGTCTCATTTTAGGTCCATATTACTTTTTACCAATTAGGATAACTTGAGGGTAGTGACTGTACTCTCTGAAGGAGAATCCTCTAAAGCAATGTGTTATTCCAGCAGATCATGTCAGCCAGGTTACAAGTTCAAGCGCATTAATTATCCTTAACAATGTGTGCAAAGATAATGTTTAAAAAATTTCAACAGGATATCCACTGTACTTCTGGTAATGTGTCTATTTACAGAACACAATTAAGTCCTGTTTGAATGACTGCAGACTAGGAAGCAGACTCCCATTTATGCAGAATTATCTACCATTTATATAGCCCCTTCCTTCTGTAAAATGTTTAAAATACCTCTAGGAAATATATTCCGAGTCTTTTATCTAACCAGTGACTATTTCATATACCCACTATTCTGTACATATGAAATTACCACAAGGATATTTGAAAACTGGTTTTGATATGCTGCAGACAGATCATAGAAACATTTATTTCCTGGCTTTGAAACTGTCTTGGGTTTGTGGATCTTTAAAAAAGCATTTGAATTCTACAAGTCCCCCAAATAAATTATAGTTCACAATGAATAATGATCTTTCAAAACTATAATGGAGGTTGATTATATCTTAAAATATCTTCAGTTTGTTTTCAGAAAATTATCATTACATTTAATTTGCTAAAGATAAGCATTTTTTTTTCCAATTTAAACATAACGCCTACTGCTTGAATCTCATTTTACTTGTAAAATATCGCCAGTTGATACTGGACTGAAAATTTAAGCCTGTAATAGACATAGTAAATTATAAAGACTCAATTTATGCTTATTGACTGAATTGTCAGAATCCAATTGTTCAGAAAATTGCAATTTACAGAGATTGATTGATGGATTTGATTTTTTTTCTATCCAGCTTCATTTTGCATTTTTTCTTTTACTTAAGTACATGTAGAACACTAAGTTAACCCTTTTGATCATTGTATTTCACAAGGTTGTATCAAAGAAAGATAAAGTTAGAAGTGACTACAAAGAGAAAAAAAAATCTTCTCATGTCTCACAATTCTATCTCCATGCCTCCCCTTTACACTGAGCATGTGTAATGGACATGTCTCAGCTGGTCAAACAACTCCCCAGCCCCAGGCCTGGGTACACTGTCTTTTCTTATTCTCAGTGGCAGCACCGTTCTGTTCTTAACAGCATGTCTTTCCTCTTGCGAAGGCATTTGCTGGCATATTTACTAATTCTCTCAGAACACTTGGGTACTTGGAAGCCCGGGCTGCAGCATTCACTCAGTGCCTGCACGTGTGCAGTAAAAACTCATAGAATACTGGTTGAGACAGTGACAGGATCTGCATTGTTCTGTCTTTTCTACACCAAAGCTTCTACCAGAAAGCAGTAGGGAGCATGTCTGAGCATTTTCATTCATTCAGTACAGCAAAGGGAAAGGTGTGAAGATGAAATGCTGTAATCCAGTACTCTTAAGAAGCTCTGGATTGGATCCCCAGCATTAAAGGAAATGGGGGTGCAGGGGGCCAGATCTGTGTGTAGCTTTTCCAGCATCACTGGCCATGTGCACTTAAGAGAGCAAAATTGGCATTGGAACAGTTTTCCTGTGACCAAGCAAAATCTTTCTCTCTCTTTTATTTTATTTTTATTTTTATTTTTTTAAGAATTTTTACTTACTTTGTTGTTGTTGTTGTTGTTTTTGGAGATAGTGTCTAATTATGCAGCCCTGGGCTGGCCTGGAACTTGTAGTGATCCCAGTATCTGCTCCTGATTGCTGGAATGGCAGTCTTGCAATTCCACCCCCAGTAGTGTTCTTTCTAATTTGTTTTAGTTTTCTAATGTTTGGAGCAAGAATTGGATGACACATGTAGTAAGTAGTCCTAAGTCTTGTTTTATAATTTCATCGTATATTGAAGAGTAGCTTTCCAGTCTCTCTCAGTGCAACCTGAATGTTGTTAGATATCTCCAGAGGCTCAGAGTCTCCTCCAGTAGCCAGTGATCTAGATAAGGGCTTACTTGTTGAGTAGATACTACGTGAATCTAATTTGGAAGAAAGGAAAATTCTACATATATATGAGATACAGAGTTAGCACAGACTTTGTTCTCCAAGATGCAATGGTAACACAACCTTTTAGAATTATACGGAAATGAACTGAAATGAATAGTTTCTCTCAGGGGCTAACATATGGAATGTCTCATGAGTCAGGAACAAAAATAAAAAGGCACCTTGTACGTCAACCTTCTTCTCCCTGTGAATGATCTCCAAACTGTTCTGAACCTGCATCCCTTTCAGCAGAGCCTGTGTACACCATCCTGACAAGTATTTATACTAAAGTTATTTATCTCCATGTACACCATGTACTAACTGTGTTTGTAACTGATACATTTTAAAACTAGAGGTTTAAAAAGATAAGTTGAAGTTTACATTTCACAAGGTTCTAAAGCATAATGGTTTAATATTATCAATAGATAATATCTCAAGATGCATCAATAATGGATTTGTGATGTCTTCAAATCACATTGAGAGTTAATGGTGTAAAAATATATAACATTGATTAGATTTTCCTCCCTCCTTACTATCTATCCTCTGGCTTCTCCTAGCCCTGCTTCTCCCTCTCTCTGTCTCTGCCTCGCTCTGTGCTTCTGCCCTGCCCCCCTTTTCTCCAAAAGCCTCACGTGGTTCAGGGTAGCTTTGAATTCACTATGTGGCTGAGGTTGGTCTTGAAATACTAATATTCCTTCTACATCCCAACTTATGGGATATTTGGGCATTTGCCAACATGACAGATTATCTTTCTCTTTCAGTAACAACCAAGGACCATTTTAGACTGAAACACTGGATATATGAGAATTAAAGAATTTAACAATGGTCTGACGCATTATACATATTAACAAATAAGTTACGTTTCTTTGTATTTTTCTTCCTTTTTTTGTTGGTCTTATTGGCTTGGGTTTTGAGACAGGTTTGGGAACAATATAGTACTAAATGGCTGGAATTTGCCCAGGCTAGCCTCAAACTTGGAGCAATCCTTCTGCCTCTGCCTCTTGATTACTGAGGATACAGGCATGTACACTACATCCACCAAAAGTGATGTTTTAGTCAGATTATTAAAAATAAAAATAACTCATATAGTAAGTCAACATAAGAAGGAAAATATGAGCTAATGATACCAGTTACCTACTTAGGATAAATGGGAGCTAAAGAGTTATGTCCTGTTCAATAGCCTTCGGGACAGTCATCCTGACTGAAAGTTAAAGTACACAAAGTATATAACAGATTTTAAAAAGTGAATGAGAAAGGTAGTTAGTGCCCTCTTTTTTGTTGTTGTTTTGTTTTGGGTTTTTTTTGGAGACAGGGTTTGTCTGCTCTAACTCTGGCTGCCCTTGAACTCACTCTGCAGACCAGGCTGGCCTCAAACTCACAGCAATCCACCTGCCTCTGCCTCCCGAGTGCTAGAATTAAAGGCATGTGCCATCACCCCCAGGCATTCACGGGTTTCCTAATGGCATCAAGTCATGTGTAAGAAACACTGCATAGTCATGTTTAGTATGGATTCTTAAGAACTGTTACATGGTGGGATGGTGGAAAGACAACATGCTCACCCTCGAAGATGGAAGACTACAAGCCTCTAATGCAGTTTCAACTCGCTTCCGGTCTGCAGAGAATAATCGATAGATGCTACGAAGTGAAAACATATACATGACTAGTTAAAAGGCAATGTGGTTCACTGTACACACAGATGACCCCAACTCAAAATATTACACAGAATGTAAGTTAGGCATCTTTGAACAATGAAAAATCAACCATGTCTCCACACATCTACATCTGTTATCAAGATCTGTTTGTTTTAAAAATCATAGTGTCTGATATAAAATCAACATTCCAAGATAGTGGAGGTGATCCAATAAAAAGTATTGCACTATTTTTTCATACTAATTCCAAAAATAAATGACCTCCATAATCTTCCCAATCTTGTCCCTTGTTATGCACATTGCCTTCAAGGGTACACTGGGCAGAAGCTCATTGTTGGCTTCCATGTCAAAGCTTAAGGACTTCTGGCTAACGTATTTTAACCATGTGCTTACTTTGGTCACAAATTTGTTTTTTTGAAAACAGGTGCTATTAATTGGATACAAAGATTCAGATTTGTGGGTTCTATTGAAACATCAGAAAATTCAGTCTGGTGCTCACCACTTTTGCAGGGAAGAACGCAAAAGTGCTCCGCCATCTTGCTTCCACTGCCTTCTCTCTGTAGCTCCCTTCCTCTTCTTGCTCTGCTTTGTTACTTAAGCTCTCTGCCTGGCTCCTGTGTCCACTGCAAATTGAGAGCCCTGCCTTCTAGTGACCACAAGATGGACCAAGGTTACACAATTTGCACTCTTAGAATAGATCTGAACCTCAGGTGAATTCTGGGATTGACGCAATCAGAGTCCTTTCCTACCCGCTCTACCTGCTTCCTGTGGTCTCGGCCAGGGCAGTGTTATGAGGAAACCAGCTGCTGTTGTGTGAGATTGGCATGAAGGCGGACAGGGTTACCACACCATTTCCCTGCTCCCACTCAGCCTGGTGAAGAAATAAACCAGACCCGTGGCAAAAATTCAAGTCTTTGAGACAAAGCAGATGAGTGATGGGAAGTATGCCCAAAGCTTACTTTTTGAGAGGAATGCGTCCTTCTGGAGTGACCTGAAGCTTGAGCTTAGTGTAACTGTTGGGAGAACAAAAAATAAGTCATCAATTTCTAAAAAACTACTGAAAATAGAATACCAGAAGAGCTCATGTCCACACGTAGTGTGCTGAATTTGCCAAATTATTCAAATCTCCAAACTGGTGCCTCCATGATGAAATGAAACACTGTCTTTTCAGAGGCCTCCCAGAAGCTCCCCTCCAGAATGCATGCCTTCTTCTGGAGTCTCTCCACAAGTCATTGCCATGTTTACATTAAACAACACACATTGTCTTTCCTTGTTTTTTGTCCCTTATATAAAATGGGATTGTGTTTTGGGTCTGGCTTCGTTTACTCAGTTTTAAGTTTCTGTGACCAGTATCCTGCTTATAGTTTGTAAGAAACTCACAAAGAATATAAGGACTGTATTTATCTCCTCATCTGCCTACAGATGCGTGGAGAGTTAGGGCAACAGAACTCTCAACCACTGCTAGTGGGAGTGTCAATAGGAAATGCTGCTTTGGGACACTGTACTGTGTCCCAGAGACTCCATATCCAAATTTATATATAACACATCCATCAAAACTCATGTGCTTCAACTCCCACAGCTGCCCTCACAAGGGTCATCCATCTGGAATAGACACTTGCTGTAGATTATGATTAGTCAACCAGTTTTTCTATGCTGTGTCTCAGCTAGATCATCTTATTTCTCTCTGTCTCTCCATTCATTAACACTGCCTAGAAGAATACATAGTCCAGAGATATTTATTAAATGAAGGAGGGTAAGTCAGATAAACAGGGTAAAAAGAAAGGAGAAAAGAAGGGAAAAGGTTTATTGGGAGGATCTTTAAGGTGACAAAATCAGGAGAGGTGATCATTCCACGATGAAGCATTGAGTGAAGACCTGTGATTAAAGTTCACGGAAGAGCAAAATAGAATGTGGCTGAGACGAGGTCTAGAGCAGTAGATATGTGACTTCTAGAACAAGAGGGAAGAGAGAAATCTACTCAGTGAAACAAAGGCAAGTTTGTTAATGTTTCTGCTTGTGGCTTTAATTTAAAGGTCTCCAAGCTCCTGAACCACCAGAGCCACCAGGAGGAACACACCCATCTTCCTGCTGCTCATCTGGCATCTATCATTATTTTCCTTGGTCAAATAATTTTTAGAAAGACTGTTGCAATTCCAGGGTGATTTTTCTAATCTGATTTTCTTTCCTTCTCTTACTTTCCTTCTGCTTGCCCCCTCTACTTTTTCTCTCTTCTACTGCTTGGTGCAAATAGTTTCTAAGGTCTGGAATTCTGTTATCAACCCATTGAATGAAGGAGGTAGGAAGTTCTTGTGGTACCCATCAGAAGTCTCCAAATCTAGAGAAACAAGGACATATAAGGCGCATTCTCTTCAAATGTTAATGTAAGAGACAACAGAGGCAGAGGCAGCAGAGGATGCTCTAAAAAGAGCATCTCTGTGCTCTGAGCACAGCTGCCAGGGGTTGGAGGTATCTCCTCTTGTGTCTCAAAAGCCCTCAGCTCAGGCCACCTCAGCCTTATGTGCACTTAGGGGAAAGAGCCATCTCTCCTGGAAGTCTTCCAAGCCTGAACAGTAGAGGACTCTGTCCTGCGACACATCCCAATGGGAAATGTATGTTTATGAATGTGAGAAGCCAAGGCAGCATAAACAAAAGACTCACAAAGGAGAAAGGAAACTGACTCAGAAGAAGCAACACCCTTAGCCATACAATTAAAGTGACTTACGCTTTCTCCAGAAATGCGTCCCTGGACATGTTTTGAGCCAGTAGGTTTGTTGCCAAGCTGAAAACCTCACTTGTCCATTCCTGAAAGATATAAATCACACTGGCATTAGTTTAAATACTACTCAGGTGTAAAATATGCTTTTAACTAGTCTTCCAAGAAGACAGACAAATTAATTCAAGTTGGATATGAGTAGCTTCCTAACCACCCCTCTTTTTTATATATTTAAAATGTTATAATTAAATTCAAATCTAAATTTCTAAATCAAATCTAAATTCCTCTTTCAATAAGGAAATGTATATACAAAGATACATTTTTCTGACCTTTAAATTCCCTATTATTAAAACTGCTGTGCTTAAACAACTGTACTATTATTTTGTTGAATTATAAACGCATGGAGAATAACAGAGAAGTTTAAAATGTGATTAATCTATTTTAGACAGAATTGAAAAAAAATCTTCTTACTTCACCACTCACATACTGAAGCTCTCTCAATGTTAACTAATTCTTAGACAAATGCAGTCTCAATCAACAAGCAGCACTCTCTCGTCTTCACATTTTATTAACCCCTTGCTATCCTCCAAATCTTAATTCCTAGTTCACACCACCCACTAGTGATCTCACTTGGCTTCCAAGAAAATGGAAAGTGACACGCTCACAAAAGAAGGTTGCACTGAACACATGATGATCATTTGCAAAGCAAATGGCATTGTAATGGCTTTGGGTCCCTCCATCATGAATCACCTCAATGTCCCTCACTTCCTATTATAGTCTGTCTCTCCATTTAAACCTACTGATATTAGCTTTACATATTTGAATGCTTACCTGTTAAGGGCATTTATACTGAATTGGTAATATCCTCTTTGATAAACTGATCTTTGGTCATAATATGTGATGTTGTCTTTTAGAAAATATTTTTAGTTAATGTCTATTTTATCTAATATTAAGTGACCATACATGGTCATTTCTTGTTAACATATTTTCAGTTTATGTGTGTCCTTAAAATGGGATCGTGGGGTTTTTTTTGTTTTTTTTTTTTTTAATTCTAACTAGTCAGTCCGTATCTCTTCACTAGAAAAGTTATTCCAGTTACAACTAATTATTGTGGATTGAGAATTTACTGCTGGCATTATTTTGTACAGTCTATAGTCTCTTCAATTCTTGTGATTTTCTCTTTAAAATTAATTAGTATTTTAATAGTTTCATAAATGTATACAACACATTCTGGTTATTCTCCCTTCCCTCATATCCTTGCCAGTTCCCCTTTTCCTACAGGTATCTCTCCTATATTCATGACTTTTTGTTTTGTTTTGTGTCCCAGAGTTCAACTAGGCTGTCTGTGTGACCATGGCTTTGGAACTATCCATTAGAGCCTAGGAGGCTTATCAGTATGCATAAAACTAGACATTTTGCCTCACCATCTCCCAGAATCTGGCAGTTGCCAACAGTTTATCAGCAAATGTAAACCCCTTCCCCATCCAAGATGATTATTGATGATCCCAAAGGTGTGGTCCAATGCTGGTAGGCACAGGTGCTATAAGTTTATGACTGCTTTGTTCAAAATATAGCTCTTTGCAACCTTTCTCCTTACATTCTGGCTCTTACATTCTTTGCTAAGTGTTATAGTCAATATACTGTGAGCCTTAAGGAAGTAGTATAAATGTCTAATTTAGGGTAGAGTCCTCAACCATCCTTTAGTCTCAGCATTTTGTATAACCATGCTTCCCTGCATTCAGCTCTGTTCATTGCAAAGATAGATTTCTCTGATTGAGGCTGAGAGTAGCCTTTGTCTGTGGATACATAGAGATATTTAGAAGGTAGTTTGATATGATGCCAATTTAGCTAAGCAGAAGCAGTTAGGTGTCCCTCTCAGGTCTAAGACAGCCACACTAATGTACTTTTGACCAGGTTTATAGTACAAGGCATGGATTCCTGCTTGTGGAATGAACCTCACATTCAATCAAGGAGCATGTGGTTACCTCTATACACGTTGTGCCACTGTTGCCCCATGAACATACCTTGCAGGTTTGGTATTGTAGTTCATAGATTTGACATCTTGGCAACACCAATGCCAATGATGCTTCTACTCTGCTGCCCCACACAGCTCACATATACTATCTGTATAACACTATGCAAGATACCAAAAGGGAGAGAGCTCAAATAGTTTTAGTGGACAATCTAGAATCTTTGTATTTATTGTAAAATGATGTCTTTTAGTTCAGTATTTTTGCAACTTAGGCTTGTTGCTATTTCTACTACTGATTCTACTCATCTTTGTATATTATCTTCTAAAATTGTGATTATTCACTCCCTGGCTTAAAACCCTAACAATGTGCTATCATGTAACACTGGGATACTTTGTACAGGACTATAGCAACAGTGGGTCAAGAGCAACTAGAAAGAGAAGACAGACTGTTTAAGTCAGCAGACTAACTTAGAGTCAAAGGTAAGTAACCATGTTAGGAGTTACAAAGAAGGAAATTATCTAATAGGAAAAAAATCCAGAAAAAGAAAAGATATTGCAACTGAAAAGTAGAGCTGTAGGTTAGAGTAAAAGAACATTTAATGTGTGATCAGATGCCCATAGGTAGCAAGCAAAATGTAATACCATCAAAAGCCCTTTTCCACAATGGACAGTGAGGAGAACCAAGACAAGGCTGAGCACAAGGGAGAGTACCCAACAATGAAAAGATGAATCAGGCTGAGAATGCAAAGACGAAGAAATCAGTTAGGAGGCTTTGTCAGTATGGATGAGGGATACTGAGGCTTTGACCTTTAGAGATTATATGCTGAGGATTTGGAAGGAACAGCATAGGACAGTCACGAGATGAGATCACCCACTACCACTTGAAGTGCACACAGAAAAACACCAAAATGATGTTTTTTTTACCAGGGTGGAAATCAATTTTGCTAAAGTTAGATAATTTGAGAACAAACAATAAATATCGCCACTGTATTAAAAAAAATTGTTTCTTTTATAGTATTTTCTAGGATAAGGATGAAACTTCAGATTTTTCTAGCTCCACGACACGTACATATATCAGTTAAAGTATTTATAATTGAGGTCATTGTATGGTTCTGTGAGTTTGTTTAGAGTAAACTTCACACCAAATACAAAAGGAATTAAAAAAAATCATTCCTGGAGATTTAATTTTAGGCTAACATTTTAAGCCGAAAATCTAAGCCTTCCACTATATGCAGTCCAGTTAAAACATAATGTGAGCCAAATGTAACTTTGAATTTTCTAGTAGTCAAATTTAACAAAAGAAAAAAGAGTACATGAAATTAATTTTACTAGATACTTAATTTAGTTCAATATTCTATCTGTTTGAGCATCTCCATGGTATCACAAGAAGAAAATTCAAAGTCAGAGTCTAAATGCAGATGTAAAAATAAAAATTATCTCCATGTTATATATAGAAGGTAATTATGAAACACAAATTAATCTCATGTTTAGACTTGAATTCTAACCACAAGATTTCTCATTGGACTGGAAAAAAATTGGAAAAAGAATCCAGAATCTGAGGCATTTCTGGTCCTGTGAATTTTAGGTAAAGGGATACTTAACCTGTATCACACATAGAAGTAATAAAACTTTGTAAAGAACACACTTAGTAGTCTTTTGACACATCAAACCACTGAATGAGGCATGGACTTTATGTTTCACATGCTTCTTGGATGCACAACCATGTTCCAGTACTCAGTAGTACCACTCAGCAGTATTCACTTGTGGCTGCGGCTGCCAATTGGTCAACAGAAGGTTTCTGGATCCATTGGTCTTTCTATGACCCTTTCACAGGAGAAAACAGCATGTCTTATCTTGGGTTGCCCCAGAGGCAGATCCAGTGTTCCATGCCAAACATTAGAACAGTAAGTAAGCAGGGCTAGTGGAAGAGGAAGCAGAAGGGTGAGAAGGAAGGGAAGTCCCAGAGCGAGGAACAATGATTTAATCCCACCCTGTGCAGAGGGTATCTCAGAGCTGAGTTTGCTGATCAGTGAGAAGGGAGCATGACTGCAGAAATGATTGTGCTTGTTAGTTTCAGTGAATGACTCCAAGAAGGGGCTAAGAAAGCCTTAGGCACCCCTGGTCTCCTTGCGATCAAAGTGTGTTCCAGCATCTAGGGAGAGCAACCAACAAATGCCACCTGTTGACAGTGATAGGAGACTCATGAGGAACAGAGGCACAGCCCTACTAGAGTCTTTCCCAGCACAGGAACTCGTGTTTTAGGATTTTTGAGTAAGAGAAGTAGCCACCTTATGCAAGGAGGGAATATATAACCAATCTCTGGGGAAACCTGTCCATGCATGGAACTTCATTTTTCAAGCTTTCATGTGCATTTGAATCAGGAGTCTTGCTGAAGAGCAGATGCTCCTTCAGTAGGGCTGAGGAGGGAACAGAGATTCTGTATTTCTTAGGAGCTTCTAGGCAAGGTCTTTGCAGTACCAGGACATGAGTGGCTATGTTCTAGAGTGGACATGTGAGCTCTGCCTGAAAGCTTGTGAGAAATGTTGATTTCAGGCTCCACGCTGCATCAGAATCTATACTTATCCAGGAAACCTTTATGTGGTTTATACATATCAATATACAGCCAGGCTGAAAGCAACACTTTGAAAATCGGGCTTGGGAGGCTTCAGCCAATCTTTGTTTATTCCCTTCTCAAGCATATAAATAAATGATTTGGGGCTTTTATATTTTGCATAGCCCCCAAAGACCTTGCAGCTGTGTTGGGAACAACATGGCTAAAGAGAAGGGGCCAGAATATAATGAAGTAGAAGACAGTACGAGTCACAGATTGGAATCAGTCTACTGGTTTCTTGGATTTCAAACCTGAACTCATCATGAGACTATGGAACATGCTTTTGCTTTGGGGCCAAAGGATATTACTGGGATCTTATTCTCATAAATTCAATGCTGAGCTTTGTTTACTTTGGACTGAGAAGGGCAGGTTCTTTGGTTTAGAGGATCTGCTCTTTTTCTTTCAGAAACCAAGTATTGACACTCACTCAACTTGGCTTAGCCCCAGGTTCTTAAATCATAAAATTTCTTAGAGGATATTTTCTGTCTTGTGTTGAATCTCACCCTTGGGACAAAGACCTAAACCTGAGAAGATGATGCTGAAGACCAACTGCAATGCTGGGTGGTGGTGGCACACGCCTTTAATCTCAGCACTCGAGAGGCAGACACAGGGGGATCTCTGTGAGTTCGAGGCCAGCCTGGTCTACAGAGTGAGTTCCAGGACAGCAAGAATTACAACAAAGAAACCCTGTGTCAACCTCCCCCCCCAAAAAAAAACCAAACCAAAACAAAACAAAAAAAATCAACAGCAATGGAATTCTGCTGGAGTTTCAGTACTCCATTTTCTATTCCTTCTCTGTTTACTCTCCTCTCAGATGCCAGTTTAGACAGGTCCAAAGATACTTTTCCTACCATGTCATGAAGGTGATGCCCTTTTATTTCTAAAGCTATTTAAGTTTCAAAATTTGTGGCATATGATTTCAGTGTTTGCTTGATATTATGCACATTTATTAGTCACAGTTATCAGTTATGCTGATAACCACAGTTTGTTTACTACATTCTGAAGAGAGATCTTTGCATCCAATAGCAGGCTTTCAAAATACTTTTCTAGGAGATGGGTAGCTATTATCCTCATTTTACAGGAAGGACTCATAGATTCAAAGCACTACTAATTTATGTCTTGAGGTTAATACAGGCGATGTTTGGGATCAGATACCTGCTTTCTTGCACTTCAAACCTAAACTCTTAGATGCTGCGCTCATCACTGTGTTAGTCTAGAAAATTCAAGGATAGCTATTCTACACAATTAACAGAAAAATATACCCACTGAACTATATTGCATAGCCAACACTGATTTATCACTTCCTATGGCCTGGCCCTGTTGTAAGCATGTGTAAATAACTAACTCATAGTCCTCACATTGCCCTCTGAAAGATATTCTGTTATCAACAGCCCATTTTACAGAGGAAAAAGCAGATGCAGAGAGACATTCAATAAACAGCATATGGTGGACCCAGATAGCTAAGGACACTTGGAATTCGAACTTGGGTGTGACTCTGCACTTTACCACCACCTTACAAGGATGAACTAAATGGAGTGGAGAAGAAATAAGAAATGACCTAATGGAGAGCATATGAGGCCGGCCACAAAATGCAGAGCTGATGTCTGAGAGCCTTGGTGGAGGTGGGCACCAACTCAACTCAAATTTCCTTTAGTTCATGTACAGAGAGTAGAGAGAAAGATTCAGCCCTTACATGATTCATCGTTGTCCTTCATCCAAATACCAGCCATGCAGTAGTTCAACTAAATGCTCCCAGTTCTGAGAACAGAGAGGAATTCTCCAGGGCTAATTCAGCTTCTGGCTAAGATGAGTAAACATACAAAGACAGTGTCTTTGGAATGAAATGTCTTTCTTGCCAATGTTTCTGTTTTCTATTATTCTCATTCATGTTATTTTAAATGTTCTAATGGACTTATATTGCCTTTCATTTTTTTTCAGTATTTCATTTTTTGCTATTCCTGTAAAATATATAGACTAATGTGATTAACACATATACCCACCAATCTAAAATACACAAACATTAACAATTTGTCACAGTTCTTTTACTACATATATTTTCTTAAATATATACTTAAAACATTACAAACACTCGTAATACAGTTTAAGTTGATTTTTCCCTGTGTTAAGAGACTGGTATAGCTCAGTAGTACAGACTGAGGCCTGAGGTGTTAATCCAGCCTGTCGTCTGATTTATAAATAAAGTTTTATTAGAACACAGACACACTTGTCCATTTCTGTGTTGTCTATGGTTGTTTTCATGCTATAATGGCAGAGATAACTGTTTGTAATTGCTCCCACAAGCAAATGCAATACTATGTGGTCTCTCCTAGACAATGTTTGCTACCACTTTCTATAGCTCCCTCTGTTTGAAATTCAGTATGTGTATTCCTCAGCTAAAGGCTGTTTGAAACAAGGCTGCTGCGTATAGGTTCTGCTTGTTTTGATTCCCATACTCTTCCACTGTAGGGATGTGTAATGTGGGAATCTTTACTTTTATTGATGGATATTTATGTTTATTTCTTTAAAAATGCTTGTTAGCACAAACATACTTTATTTTGTCTTAGGACATAGTCAAATGATTCTCGATCATTAAGAGCCAGAAGAATTTTAGGATTCCAGCATTTTCATCAATATTATTTGCTCACTGAAGAGATATTTGCATTCTTACTGGCAGAGATTAAGAGCTTATATTTCTTGCATTAAAAAATTTGTTATTATCAGACATTCAGAAAATTTGTTTAAATCTAATTTACACAATATGAAATCCTATAGTAATTTTAAGTGATATCCCTTATTTACCAGTGTAGTTGAGCACTGCTTTATGTATTTGGCAGATAGTCTTTTTTTTCATTTTTGCAAATTCCATACTTATATATTTTTTTGGGTTTGGTCTTCTGAAAAAAAATTAAGTGCTCTTAACTTTTTCCAGCCCCATACTTATATTCTCAACCCACGTTTCTCTTCATTTATTTTTTTTAAGTGTAGATTTTTGCTTGTTTGAGAACTGAGTTCAAACACATACACCAGTTTCTGTGGCACTGTTATTTACAGAAGCAAGAGGTACATAGTGGGTACATGCTCTAAACAGATCCCATGGCATCATGGCATGTCAGTTTCCCAGGGAGTGGCTTTACCTTAATACTAACCTGCTGGAGTCACATGAAAAGGCAAAATGTACCCTGTTCTAGAAATACATATTCATTCAAAATGTTTGTTGAGGAGGTGAAAGTATTCTAGGTCTTCAAGTATGTCCTTGTTTATATGCATAGGTATATAATACATTATATAAGTATATACATATAGAATTATAAGTTAATGCATTCTGCCATAAAGGACTATCAGATATCTCTACACTGTACAATTTGACAGCTCTATTTATGATAATTATGTATTAAAAATTCCTTCAGGTGTGGTATTCACATGTACCTATGAGCTATGCTCATCTTTGTGTATAGGCACATGTGCATATGGAGGTCAGAGACTAATGTTTAGTATCATCCTCTATTACTCCAACTTATGTTTTGAGACAATGTCTCTCACGGATCCAGGACCTTGCTTTTTGACTAGATGGCTTCCTGGAAAGCCCCAGGAACATGTCTGTCTCTGCCCATCAGCACTGGAGTTGCAGATGTGCACTGTCACACCTGGCTTTATATGGATGCTGAAGATTCAAAGAACCAGCACATCATCCATGGAACCATCTCCACACTCCTTAGAAGTGCACTTTTAATAAACATTCAATGCCATTTTAGATTCAATACAGAACTGAGTGGTAGGTACAATGGCTTTCCACATATCCCTGCACCTCCATATGAATAGCCTATTCCCATACCCCATCAGAATGGTAGATTTGTTACAGTCAACGAACCTATATTAACTTATCCTTATGATGAAGAATCCATCCTTTACATTAGAGATTGTTCTTGATGTGATACATTTGATAAGCTTGGGCAAACCTATAATGGCACACATCAGCACTCCTGCCCGAAGCATCCTTTGTGCTTTATCTATTTATCCCTCCTTTTATAGAATGAGTTTCAAAAGAGTCTTGGAATTTGTAATAATTTAAATCTCTAATACTTGTTACAGGTTTTAAGTACTGTATCTTCCACTCATTGATAGTTACTAAATGCTGTCATTTATAACGGTGACTTCCGACTATATCTGTTCATAATGTGGCAGCAGCCTGGGATGTGAGTGAGGAGGAACACTTCATGGCTCCTTCAGAATGGCCTTGCCTGCCTGAGCATGCTTCACTATCCTGCTAGCATGAAGCAGAATCCATGATGAAGGGCCATTGTCCAAATAATGCTGTGCTTGAATCAGAAAATACTCCAAGAGAACTAACTGCAAGTGTGCTCTGAGCTACAATACTCAGAATGTTGGAAACACTTCTGGAACTGCTGGTATTTGATAACAGAGCAGGTCTTGGATCCTATCATCAGAATGTTCCCATTTTAATCTCATACCCAAAGAGAAGTGATTGTCAATCACAAAACTACAAGACTACCATTTGCCAATACAACAGCCAAAACAAACCCCAAACAAGATGCGTATTAGTGTCCCATAATATCAACATTGAGACACAAACATTATATTTCTCAGCTGATGTGATATCAAGGAAAAATACACCATTATTTTAAAATGCTTGTAGGCTGCAATTGACAAATGCACAACTCAAGTTAACTTGGGAAATATAAGAATTGATCAAGGACAATTGAGTTATTTATTGTAATTGAAGGAAAAACTGGAAAAAAATCACATCAGAAGAAATGCATTAATAACCCAAGATCATCAAGAATCTGAGATATGAAAGCCAAGAGACTTTCTTCCCTGCTTTTGCAATGAATTTACAATCAATCTTTTTTTTTTTTCAGATGACATGATTTTCTTCTCTACTGGTGATCTCTTTCCTATAGCCCTAACTGCACCAAGTTATCATAAATGATGGATCTTGTCAGCACAAAGAATTTGGCTGACTTCCTTACTTTTAGTAGGACAATCCTGGGTGTGATCTAGTAGATCTACCTTTGGGAAAACCAATTCAGGCCAGAACCTTGTATTGCCTAAAAGACCAAATTCTGAGCTAGGTGAAGCAGTGAGTAGAAGGACGGGTGTAGAAAACGCTGTGCATTTTGTTCAAAAGCACAGGGACAATGATGTGCATCATTCCTTAACTTATATGGCGTCTCATCACTCAGATGCTCAGGGTTGCACTATGGAGTCTGGTGCTGGCCGTGATGGTGGTCCCTCTGCTAAAGTTTGGCAGCGTTTGCAAGTATGAACATACTTCCTTGTCTTCTTTGCTGAGTCGCCACAGCAGCATGCTATTTATTACAAGTGGCATATCAACGTGGGGCAGGACTTCACACCAGCTAATCCAAGGTATAGACAAGGAAAAAGAGAAAGAAATTCCAAACCTCACAGAGTCCAGTAAAGTATGCTTAGGGAAGCTATCAGAGGATAGAGATTGAGGTATTAATTGGAGACTCCTGAAGGAAGAGGAGAGAGAGCAAGGAAATCAGCCTCTATGAAGAGAAAAGGCTGTGAAATCAATAAATAAATACAGAAAAAAGCTCTGAGGTGAGAGCCACAGAATGGAGACCTTTAGAGATGAAGGATTCAGCTGGAAGCAGGAAAACAGCAAGGTTTTAATCACTTTTGCTGATCATGGAATCAACTATCTCTTCGCTGGTGTTAGCCAGGGAACTGGAAACGGAAGCCAGTGCGTACTGTTCCACAAACTGAATTTTCTGATAGCTGCTTTGTATGTGTGTGTGTAAAGCCTAAACGAGTCTTGTGTTTGGGATCTATGGAGAAGGTTGCATGTTTCCCTGGATCAGTGGTGGAGGAGACCACCTAACCACTAGAATGTTTCGGCTGGCCCTTACATCTGGCCAGGACCCCTGCTGCAGAAGCAAAGACTTGGAGCCAAGAAGTTGCTGATATAAACTGACCAGTTATTTTCCCTGCACACCAGACTCTATCTTAAAACCTAGAAAGTGTTTCATCAGGGTCGGCACACAGAAACTGTGTTCCAGAACTGGTAGAGGTTGTGTGTATCTCGTGCTGGCAGCCGAATTTGCTACTGTAAGAGTCACTCAGGTGTTACTTGTTTTGAAGATATGAAGGGGTCTTTGGAGAGCAGTTGAGGTTTGGCACTGTGAGAGGTCAGGAGAGGCCGCTGGTGAAGGTGCAGCCTCAATAGTATTTGAAGGCCCAGATGAAGGGGTCATGCAAAAAAGTTGAGGTTTGGCACCATGAAAAAAGCCCAGGAGATCTACTGATGAAGGTGCAGCCTCAGTGGTAGTTAAAGACCCAGATTGAGGGGTTCATGTAAAGAACTTGAGGCCTGGCACTGTGAAAAGAGCCCAGGAGAATCTATTGGTGAAAGTGCAACCCAGTTGCAGCAGAAGACCCCAGTATTCTGAAGGTGTTGGTGCTGTGGGATGATCAACAAGAACAACAGGAGCAGTGGAATGGAGTCTGACAGAACCTGGAGAACAAGCTGTGTGTGCTGCAGAGGGAGAGAAGCCAGAGAAGTGACCCTAACCCTTTGGAAGAGCCCAGAAGATCATGACAATGGGACATTGATAATGCTTTTCTGCTGTCCAAAGACAATGATAGATGTTTGGTATCATTTGGTCATGTGCATTAGAAGCCTCATAATTGTTGCTCTTGCAAATGGTTTTGCTGGTGTACTGTTAAATTATGTGGTAGAGATAGGGCCTTTTTTTTTGTCTTATACAGAAAAGGGGAAATGTTGAGGAAGTTTATTTTTAGTTTTGTATAAAATAATTGTTTTGTGTACTGTTGGCCAAGGGGCTGCATAGGCCTTGGCATTTTGTATTGTCTGCAGGTGATGGATTTACGTGGGGGATGTTTGATTGCTCATGGATCTGCACATGTTATCAGTAGAACACCTGAGGAGTTCTGAATCAGTAAAAACATCTGAGCTCAGATGCTTGAGGTTCCACTGTTCAGTATGGCACCTGCCATGATAGTGGTTCCCTCTGCTGAGGTCTGGAAGGATTTGTACGGATGAATATGCTTCCCTGTCTCTCTTTGGTGAGCCGCCACAATAGGTGCACTGATACAGGTTGGTGGCATCATTTTTGTGTGTTTCTTATTGGGATGTAAACTATGTTGGAGTGTTTTTCTTTTTTTTTTTAAGGTCAGGAGTGCCAGGTGTAACATGGCTGAGAGAGTTCTCCAGCAAACAAAGCGTGAGGATTTCATGTTGGTGTTTAGGGCCTCTGTCCTGGCAGCATCAGCCTGCTCCATGCCTTGCTTTATGCTTTGGCTATATCATAAAGAACTGTTGTTCATTCTCCTTTCAGTAGTCAAGTGAAACAGCCCTATGCTAAAGGGTACTCTGAAGGGAAGGATTCATATGGCGAATAGTGCACTGAAGATGTGAAAGTCCAGGAGTTAGGTCTAGTATAATGCTAGACTTCCTAGAACAGTTATGCATTTCTTTGACATATAGGAAAAGCTCAATGCAGTGATGTCAGACTCAGATTATCTTGAAGGGAATAGTGTGAAAAAATAAAACCCTTTTCTGTGGTTTGGATATGGTTTGTCCCCTCTGAAACTCATGCTGAATTTTAATGGCCTTTGTGGTGTTGGGTAATGAGGCCATCAAGATGTGACTAGATCACTAGGAAGATTAGCGGTGTTTTCAGGGATGATGTTAAATCTTGGAGTATGAGGGAGTCCTCATTCCCACAGAGTGAATTAGTGACACACAGTGAGGTATTAAAAAGTATGACCACCTCTCATGTTCTGTCTCTTCCCTATGAATCTGTTTGCCTTTTTATGTCACAGCTCAGGGTCTGGGCCAGATGTGACTCCTCAGTCTTGAACTTCAGACTATAGAACACGTTAAGCTAAATATACCTCTGTCTTTTACAATTGCCCACTCTCAGTTACCTTGTTACAGAGCTGAAAATGGACTAAGACATCCCCCAGAGGCAAAGTAGAAGGAAAAAAAGACAGGTTCCTGTGTCTGTTGAAGTTAGATGAGGAGAGTTCTGCAATGTCACTGTGATCTTTGAGGTATGTCTTACAACTGCTGGGGGGTGGTGGCAGGATTTCTCTCTGGCTAGTTTTCTCACTCGTTCTTGCATGAGGAACCCCAAAACATTCATACCTATGGCTCCATGTCAACCTGCCATATTCTTGGGATAGTGGCCCCCAATAGCGTACTGTCACTTTTATGAAAACATTTGCTATTAACAGTCTTGATATTAATTACTTTGCCTATAACTAACTTAGTACTATGTGCTATAGGCAATAAATATGTTTTAACAGATTCTTCTATTATAGTAGTTATCTAACCCTGATTATTTTTTAAGAAATTCTATTTGAAGATATTAAAGGAGAAATTTAAAAAACACACACGCGCGCGCACACACACACACACACACACACACACACAGCCAATTCCACAGTGAGAGGAACTCCAAGAAGGAAATGGGGAGTAATCACTGTTTCTTCGGAGTTAAAGCAGTATTGCTTATTTGCTAAATTGAAACGTTTGACAAAATTAAAACTGCATTCCTGAAAATTGAGTTGTAAGTATGCACAGGTAGTTCCTCATTAACTTAAAGCATAATGACGGAATTCTGCTAAAATGTAATCTTCTCATTTGGAAATCAATTTGTTTTAAATACTTTAATTATACCTCCCAACCTTATTTTAAACCCACTAGTAGAGTGGGTTCTTTTTCCTGAAATGAGGAAGGGCTTGGCTCTTGGTAGGAACTTCTAATCTGTTAGACCCTCCTCTGCCATAACAGCTGCTCTCTGACTTTGGTTTTGAACATCTTCTTTATTTTCACATTGTTGAACTCTCTTCTAGATGATTTAAAATTTTTCTGCACTGGACTTCAGAACTGATATCTGCCACATCTCAGCTGTGGGGTCCACTGCTAACCGCTGTCCTTCCAAACTCTGGCCTAATTGAAACCCTTGTTACCTATATGGGCAGTACACCCAACCCAAAATTAATTTGACAACTTGCTTAGCTCTGATGTGCTCGCATGCACATGGACAGTCATAGGGAAGTAGAAGTTGTTGGGGGTCTCTGGGAAAATGTGATTTCCTGATGTAGGTGTCCTGAAAAATGTGTAGACATCTGGGGATGGTGAAACACCTTGGTCTGAGGAGAGAGCCAGGGGCATTGGTCTCCTTAGCCTGTATCTGTCAATGCACTCTGGCATTGACTATTTACCTCTATGTATCATGATATATAGAGGAAAACATGAGAACAAATAGTATACAGATAGAAACTGCTACCTTTCCATGTTGGTGTAAAAGTTTATTTTTAGTCATGTGTAAAATTGTTTTATGTACTGTTGGGTGAGGGGTTACGTAGGTCTTGGGATTTTGTATTGTTTGCAGGTGTTGGATTTATGTGGGAGATGTTTGATTGCTTATGATCTGCATGTGTTATCAGTAGAACACCTGAGGAGTTCTGTATCAATACAAACACTTGAGCTGGGATGCTAAGGGTTCCACTGTCCAGTACGCATGGCAACTTGCCATGATGGTGTTTCCCTCTGCTGAGGCTCGGCAGGGTTTGCACCAATGAATAAGTCTCCTTGTCCTCCTTGCTGAGACACCACAGCAGCCTAACTATGACTACACCGTGCTACTGTTTGCTTTAGTATACCTTGGCTCCCCAGCTCCTATGACGTGTACTACAGTTCTTTGTAAAGGGTTTGCTCAATTTCTTAAAAGACAAACTCTAACTGGTTATAAATTATTCTTCACAAGCAGGAGGAAGGAATGAAGGAGATAGCGATCTGTCTGTTTTCCTTCAGTTAATCGTCTTGTTGCTCTCTCTCTCTGTGCGCGTGCATGCGCATGAGCATACACTTGCTCCATATTGAACCAAGGCCCTCATGCACGCTACTCAGCAGTACACTCTTTTGCCCTCACACCCCATTTCCCATTCTCACTGCATGTTGTGGAAACCAGCAGTACCCAAGCTCCAACAGCCGGAGCTGATTATCAACATATCTAAGCATTTCCTAGTCACCCATTCCATTCTCTCAGGAACTGGTACTTGCATTCCTTTAACATCACTTTCATACTATCTTAAACAGGGGTAGGGGTCTCAGTGCTTGTAATTCATTGTTCCAAGGCTGATTTCTGGTTTTCTCTTTCTAATTAGCTCTGGCTTTCAACAAGTCTAATTTTAAAAAACAAAGAAACCTGTAATCATTCTTAGTATCCTTTTTTTGTCTCATATTATATAGCAAAAACATAAGCAAATCTTTGGCCTTGGAGGCAGATCCAGAATCTAGTCTCTGTTTAGACTTCCAGCTCAAGCACTCGAGTGTCCTTCTACCTTCTACCTTCTGCTTTTGTACACCTGCAATCAGAGTAATTCAGCTAAAGTATAGCATACCAAATCCATCCCCCCCTCCACCACTCACAGCAATAAAGGTGATTCTTACAGTGTCCACACTGAACTAGCCTCACCCTCGCTCTGTACATTGACATTTCTTTGCTCCTACACACACTCCTTTTAGATAAACTGGCTTCCAGAGTCCTCCATCATGCTGGGTCTTCTCAAGATCTTGTCTCCCTTCTCTTCTTCAGGTTTTCATCTATTGGCCTCTTCTCATCACGGCCCTTTCTAAACAATGTGTTTAAAAGCGAAGTGTTCCCTCACTCTGCAGCACCTCCTACTCCTCTCTACATTTCATTTGTCCTGATTTGCCTTGCTGTCAGTCAAATCCTCATTCTTATGCTTCGTTATTTCTCTAACTTTAGCAGTCAAAACGATGGATGATATACAGTGTGTCTGTTTGTAATTAAATCTTTGCTGAGTAAGTAGATAATTTTATATAGCCATTAAGAAAAATTACTATTAAATTATTTTCAAAAACTTCTTCTCTTTAGTGATGGATAGATTATTTATAGGGAGCAGTCAGTTGGCAGTGATATTGAGGCAGAGTCACTAGTCTCTCTCAATGGGTGCCAAGTAATTGTTTGTCTCCAGGACTTTACATACGGAGGATACAAGACACAGATTGTCTTGGGACTCTTCTTCCCTCCAAAAACCAACAGTGACTTATCTTTCTTTTCTCTTTTTCCCTCCTACCTTTCCCTCTCCTTCCTTCCCTCCTTTCCTGTTCCCTCCCCCTTCCTTTCTGTTATTATTATTATTAAATTTTATCTTCCCATTCCCGTCCTTTTACTTCTGTTTCCCTTTCTGTAACGGCATGTCTGCTTCAAGCCCTAGTTCCAAGTTAACACATTCAAGGCCTATTCAACTTCAAGGCCTCCAGCGCCAGGGATGCCAAGGAGCAAGGAGAAAGCAGCTTGTTTTTGCACCCTGGAAGGGACGGATGACGAGAGAAGGTGCCTGGCTTTCTGTCTTGCAATTCTTGGACTCACAGGGCTTGCACACATGGTAGCTCACAGTCAGACAGTACAACCATCTCTGTTACCAGGTTTATATCTCCCTTCACTATTGCTAGAAGCCTTTATGTGGAATTCTTTCTGGCTCTAGGCAGCCAATGTTTAACACATGCGGAAAAGGGACTTGAAGGAGAAGGCAAGAGGTGCTTTCCCCAGAGTCCCAGAATGACAGTTGCTGCGGCTTATCTGTGAGTAAGGAAGAAATGGAGTCCAAGTTGCCCTGTTATCTGTTTTTATTATGAATCTCTCTTTTGACTTTGAACTTTTGTAAAAGTGTTCCAAGTGAGTGACATTTTCACGATGTAAAATTTAGGACTTATCTGATTAATACACAAAACCCAGGCTGAGAATGTGGAGAAAATTGTATTTTCCATGATGGACACCCATAGCTATCAGACCAAGAGTGCAGTGGACTGAGTTTAGCCTATGCTATGATTGGTAGAGGTGAACGGAAGATGACGTAGGCATGCACTATTTAAATGAGAAAGTCAGCAGTAACAGAGAACAAAGATCTCGTAAAATACAATAAAGTATCTATACATCATGTTCATCAGCAGTCCCTGTTGGCATATGTACCACTGTAACAAAGTCACACTCAGTGTCCCGTATGTCCCTAAACACATTGTGAAATATAATTTATGGTGCCCTTCTTTTTCCTTTATTGTTTTTTTATTTAAAGAAAATTCAAAGTCTTAATTACAGACTACGTATCACAAATTGGTCCTGAAATGAAAATAAACTATGTATATTGAAGAGAATACATATTAATGTTTCTAAATCCTTACCTCAATGTGAATGGTCCCATAATAAAAATAAAAATGGCTTTTATCTTTGGGGATCAGTTTAAAACATATAATAGTACTATATTTTTGAAATTATTTTTGAAAAATGTCAAAGAGAAATTGCAAAGCTTTTTATACATCAAGTTCTAAAATAAGAATGGCCCAGAACTGGCTTGGCAGGTTTCTTCAACTACTCCTCTTTGATTTCCAACTTCACTTCATAGGTTGTAATATTTATTCTCTTCCTCCCTCTTCTTGTATTTATTTGTTTTCTATTGTAGCCCAGATCTTAAACTTATATCCCTCCTATCTCAGTTTCCCAAGTGCTAGGATTACAGGTATGCACCTTGATGCCTGGCTGATTTTTTTCTTAAACAGCAACAGCAACAAAATGACCCTTTAATGTATAAATTTCCCTGATTTCTTTAGCGGTAACTGATGGGGATACAGGCAGCAGGAATGGGGTTCGCAGTGGGAACAGGTTTGGACTTGGAAACAATTAGAAGAATAGAAATCAGTGTAATTGGTACCACCCATGTCCTCATACTTAGAATTTTGTCAAATTATGGACAGAGAATCATGGGAACATTTGATGGGAAGAAACTTGAAACAACCACCCAATAGAGGGACCTCAGTTCCTTCAACTCTGCAAGATGAGAAGATTAGAGTCCATACTCAAAGCCTCCAAGACCTTGACATTTATGTGATCTATCAGTTGTCATCAACAGCTCAAATGTTTCTTTTCCTTTATCTCTCCCTCCCTCCCTTCTTTCTTCCATTCTTTCTCCCAACCCTAAAGACACTTACTGGCTATCTATCTATTACATACCAATACTGAACTAGATTCCTGTATCCCAAGAGTGACCAAGCTGTGCTGTTTCAGTCTCACAGGCTCGCATATCTAGGGCACTGCATTAAACACACCAGCAGGCAATTCTAGAGTAAGAAATGTAGCAGAAAACATGATAGTGTTTTAGGAAAAATGGAAAGAGTAGTGAAAGATTCCTGGAGATCTTTGGCTAGAGAAGGGGATGGTGAATCTCAAGTTAGGCCTTGACCTTATGCAGAAAGGCAGATAGAGTTGGAGAGTAAAGAGACGTTTCTAGAAAAGCAGGTAGCTGACTATCAATAAGACCTGTTAAGAGCTTGAATGCAACAGCTTGGATGATGTGTGTGCTCACAGAAGGGGAGGGAGCTTGGATGTTGCCTGAATGGTGGGCAAACAACTAGTGTGGATAAAGTTAAGAAAATTTTCAGGGAATCTCACATTGGAACCTTTAAATAAGTGAATTAGGTTCTCCAAGACAGAGTGACAGAGGTCCTGCTTTAGAAAGCACAGATACTTAAGACTGATGCTTAGTTACATCAATGTATTTTGCAGAGCACAATTCTCTCTCTCTCTCTCTCTCTCTCTCTCTCTCTCTCTCTCTGTGTATTTGTATGTGTAATAATGTTTAAAAATGTAGCTGGAAATTGGTCATATCTATTAAGGCAGAACACAGAAAAATCTATGACCAGCAAATACACTTTGGAGTATATGCCCCAGGAAAGGTAGCTGTATGGCCTCACTAGTGTAATAACCCTAAAGTGAGAACTTGTTGGGATGTCTGTCAACTATAGCGTAAAGTACAGAATGCTGTGTAACAGAGAGAATTAATGAATTCTACCCATAAAATAGAGAACATGAAATTCATAAATCTGGAACAAGAGAAGACAGACAAAAATGGCTACATTCTATGAAGCCATTTTCAAATATTTTGAAAATAGGTAAAACGGATCAATGTTAGAAGCCCTAACAAAGGCAGTGAGGAGAGTAGATACTTGGGATCCTGATGATACTGGATTTTGTTGGTTGGCTCTAAGTCTGGGTGCTAGTAATATGGGTGTGCTTGCTTTTCAAAAGTCCACCAAGGTATAGTCAGAACATGAGCAGTTTGGGTGATTAGTGACCATTAGTATGGTTACATGAAAATCAATTTGTTTCATTTTGCCTGTTTGTAAATTCTTAAAAGGATTTAGTGCTAAAGAAAGGCAAAATCAGCAGTGCATGATGCCAATGCCTGTGCAGTTAAACAACATACAATTTCCCCTCATGGCAATTATTGGACATTTCAGTCTCAACTCGTTGGTCTCAAAAGCAATCAAAGGCACTGCTTCCCAACAGAACAGAGTAACGTTACAGCTGAAGTCTGCTCAAATAGGTGGTAGGACCCACAGGGTGTCAAACAATTTAGTATTTCACGTGAGAGCTTAGATCTCAAGTCCTGCCTTCAGGTGATAGATAACCTCACTAATTTCATAGAACAGGTAGCAAGAGGAGGGCAAGGAGATGAGGCACCTATTAATGCTGCCACTCAGTGTCACATGTAAGACTCGTTTCTCTGTAGACCACAGCGCCAGGCTTCCTAGAACACGGACTCTAGAGGTTTTACCATGGACAATTAGAGAACGAGCTCACTAGACCCAAAGGTAAACAAGCTGGAAAGCATTTGGCTTTCTAAATGCAAAACAGTAGGCAGTTCAGTGCCTTTGTTTCCTTTACATATTGGGATTCCTCTGAGCTAAATTCCAGGACAGATTTCATTACTGGTTGAGCTTCTCCGGGAAATGTGTGTTCTCTTAGCAGCTGTAATCTGGGTTCCTGAGAACTGAAGGTAGACACCAGTGTATGGCAATCCTGGGACAGGCTGTCTCCGACTCACAGCACTTCACAGTTTGCAGCCTACAGGAGTCTGCTCACATTGCATGTGATCAGGACGTAGTAGGAGACACGCCTGGAAGTCAGTTTCTCTGCCACACCTCAGGAGTAAAGCAGAATGTAGGATAAAGAAAGGAGGTGGACAGCAGAAGAAAACTATTTTGTCTTCAGACACACTGGACAATCGAAAATTTGATCTGGCGAGTTAGTTGGCTTACATGAAATGACACAATGTAAATGACCTGCCTTGCAGTTCACAGCAACCTTACCAGTAAGCCAGGGTTTTAAAGTAATTCACTAACTAGTGAAGAAAAGTGCTTGAGAAATCAAATCCTCATTGTTCTCACCGAGTGACTTCTGACTAAAAATTGGCTTCAGTGATAAGAAAATCAAGGTAATCAGAAATTTCTTCCATAGTCTGTTCCGCTACTAGAACCATCAGCATCCTCCATTTCCCTCACCCAGGCAAAGTGCCCATCCATCCACCTAAACTCAGCTTCTCTGTGCAGGAGAACAGGAGCAGCCCCTCCCCCACAATGTGTGTGTATGTGTGTACGTATGCGTGTATGTGTGCACGTATATACACACACACACACACACATATACACACACATGTGCATGCTACAGCACGTATGGAGATCAGAAAACAACTTGTAGGAGCTGGTTCTCTTCTTGTACTGTGTGGGTTCTGGGGATCCAACACAGGTTGTCAGGGTCAATGGCAAGTGCCTTTTCCCACTGAGCCATCTCACTGATGTAGGAGGGGACATTTTGGAGTTATGGATAAGACGGTAGTATTTTTTACTTTTGACTCTTGTTATGGTTTATATCATAACAACTCACCTTTGTCATGTTTAAGCAGTCTTAGACAATATGGAAGCAAATGGGAGTTGCTGTGTTCCAATAAAACTTCATTTATAAAAGGAGAGCATTGGCTGAATTTGGCCCCAGGCTTAACTTTTCAAATCCTACACTAAAGCTTTTTTTTTTTTTTTAACCTAGCCAAAGATATATCCCAAGAGTTCTACTCAGCTCTGTGAGCACTTGTGTTTCTTATACAAGACCAGTCTCACCAGTACATAAGATGGTATTATTTATTACACTTTAAAGCCATTGCTTGACCTTGCTTTCTTTCCCAGCAGCTTTCCCATGTCTCTGATGACCGTTACATAATGACTGCTCAAAGGGGAAACTGATTTTGATTTCTTAACTTGTGTCCCCCTGCACTCCCAATGTCAACCTGATCAGGGATTTGAACATAGGACTCTACTGAAGTTGCCTTAACAAGGTTATAGTGACCTTTGTGTCATTAGATCTGGTTGTCAATTTTTGGCCTTCCTCTTACCTAGAACTGTGGGCAACACTGATTGAGTTGACCTCATTCACAGCATAGTTTTTCACCTGACTTTCAGTGACACCCATTTATGGTGGTTGCCTTGTTTGCTGCTCCTTCTCAGCCTCCTTATTTCTGACTTATGCAATGTTACAGTGTTTGTGACTTTGAGGTCAGCTATCTTCTCTATCCAGGGTCACTCCTCAGATGATTTTTCTTCCAGCTTCATTATGTTCTATGATAATTTTTAATGCCATTAATTATCCAATATCTTCCAAAACCACATATGTCACATTTGTTGCTCAATCCCAGGCCCACATAATGAACCTCCCACAACCTCAAAGTGAACATACCTCAAACTGACCTGCTGACATATACCCCCAGCACAAAATTTAAATTTAAATTTTGGATTAAAATTTCCTATGTCAGCAAGGGACACTTCTATCTTTCCTGCCACTGAAGACATAATTCTAACATCTTTGATTTCTTTCTCCTATATGTAGCATAGTTTATAAATATCTGCTGTTGGCTCTTGCTTCAACTTACAGAGACTTAGACCCTCCCCCTTTGTCTCTTCTAAAGTCTCTCCTTTGTTCAAATAACTGGGATTTCACTTAGAACATACCAGAGTTTGCTAAGTGATCTGCATTTTTCCAATTACCTTCTCCCTATCCCCCTCCCCCAGTCCATTACTAAGCAAATACTAAGTGCTAAGTCAGATCACATCTGTCCTCAGTTCAGAACTCCCTGGCGGCTTTGGACTCCCTCACAATAAAAGTCAGAGTCCCTCCTGCTACTACTTTATCTCAGCCTTGCTGTCTCTGCTCCTGCCATGTTACCCTGTGCTGTTCCTAGGAAATATCAGACACTCTCGTGCTGGAGGACTTTCATACTTCATGCTTGTCTATCTGGAATATTATCTCTCCAGGTATATTCCGGGTTGTTCCTTCAGATGCTCCAAACCTTTGCTCTGGCATCACCTACTCAGAGATATTACAAGGATTAATAGCCTTGGTGGCCACTGAGGATAGACCACTCCCCGATAGCTGAGTTTGGATCCCAACTCACATTTCTCGGGTAACGCTAAAAAGAGAAGTATTGTGGAAGTTATTTATATATATATATATATATATATATATATATATATATATATATATATATATAATCTTTAGTTATATATAAAATAATTATCTGTGCACTGTTGGGAAAAAGAGCTGCCTAGACCTTGGCATTTGTATTGTCCACAGGTATTGGATTTGTGTGGGGGTGGTTGATTGCTCATGATCTGCATGTGCTATCAGTAAAGCACCTGAGGAGATCTGTATCAATAAAAACACTTGATCTGGAATGCTTAGGGTTCCACTGTCAAGTATAGCACTTGCCATGACAGTGGTTCCCTCTGCTGTGGTCTGGCAGGGTTATATACCTATGAATATGCTTCCTTCTCATCCTTGCTGAGTCACCACAGTATGTGTACTACTACAAGTGGTGCCAGCAACATTGGGCACAATATTATGCCAGACTGCGTAATGTGGAGACAGGAAAGAAGAAAAAGCAATTCCAGATCTCACAGAGCTCATTTTTATTTTCTGCAAATTGGCTACAAGCAATCAAGACAAGACACATCTGCTATGGTGATGAGAACTACACCCTATGAGGGAACCCTTCCTGCGGATAAGGTTACCAGTTGTTTTCCTGAAAACCAGACTCTATTTTAAAATCTGGAAAGTGTTTCCTCAGGGTCAGCACATAGAAGCTGCCTTCCAGAACTGGCCAAGGTTATATCTATGCTGGCACCCGAACTTGGATCTATAAGGGTCACCCAAGTGGTACTGGTTTTGAAGGCATGAACGGGGTCATTATAGACAAGCAGAGGCACTCTGAGAGGCCAGGAGAGGCCACTGGTGAAAGTGAAGCCTCAGTAGCAGTTGAAGGCCCAGATAAAGGGGTCATGCAGAGCAGTTGAGGCTTGGCACCATGGAGAGAGACCAGGAGAGGCTATTGGAGAAAGTGCATCCCAGTTGCAGCAAGGGACCCCAGCAGTTTTGGAGAAACCATGGGACAACCACAAAGGAGAGCACCAGCAGTGCTGGTGGGGCCAGCCAGAGTCTGAAGGACAAGCGTGTGTACTGCAGAGGTCAGAGCCAAAGAGGTGACACAAGGCCTTTGGAGAGACTCAGAAGATCATGAGTGAATTCCAGATAACTGGACATTGATAATGTTTCTCTACTTTTCAGACATTGTAAAAAGCTTGTTAGATGTTTGGTTTCATTAGGTCCTGTTCTTGTGATTTTTCCTCTTGTAGATAGTTTTGCTGGTATAGTGTTAAATTATGTTGTAAATGTAAAGCAATATTTTTTTTTGTACAGAAAGGGAGAAATGTTGTGGAAGTTTATTTTTAATTATTTATAAAACATTGTTTTGTGCATTTTTTGGAAAAAGGCTGCCTAGGTCTTGTTGTTTTGTTTTGTCTGCAGGTGCTGGATTTACGTAGACACTGTATGATTTCTCATGACTTGCACATGCTATCAATAGAACACCTGAGGAGTTCTGTATCAAGAAAAACACCTGGGCATTGGCACTCAGGGTTCCACTGTGCAGTATGGTGCTTGCCATGATGGTGGTTCCTTCTGCTGAAGTCTGCAGGGATTGCACCTATAAAAAATGCCTCCCTGTCTTCCTTAGTGAGCCTCCACAATAGCATACTGTTTCAGACAAGACCTTCCTTAGGATGTAAATTGCTCTATGAAAAGATGGAGGTGTCTGGACTTCCTTGAGGCCCATTAAGACAAAGCAATTTCTTTCTGGTCAAAAGAATACAATCCGTGTTCTATCTCTCAGCCTGAGTGGAGATCTGATATTT
Source organism: Cricetomys ansorgei (assembly GCA_026225945.1). Taxonomy (NCBI): domain Eukaryota; kingdom Metazoa; phylum Chordata; class Mammalia; order Rodentia; family Nesomyidae; genus Cricetomys; species Cricetomys ansorgei. The sequence continues at coordinate 34,445,017 of JAMJFZ010003875.1, read as the reverse complement.
AAGTTACCCCAAACATTATATACTATGCTACCTTCATTTTGAGGGTTAGTCTGTCTGGGTTCATCAATCCCCTGGACAGGAGTGCATGCCCTAAGGAGAAGAGAGGATTATTACCCTAATGAGGGAAAGTACTTATCTTTCCCACAAGCCTCTCTGCAGGTGCAGACCTTTGCAGTGCTTCCATCATAAAGCCTACTTTTCTGAAACCTAATTTAGGAAAGCATAGCTTTTTCTTTCCTTTTATTCTTAAAAACATATTTGATTTTATGTGAACGAGTGTTTGAATGTATGTCTGTTTACCACTTATGTGCCTGGTGCCTGAGGAGGCCAGAAGAGGGCGGTAGATCCCCTGGAGCTAGAGTTACAGAAGGTTGTGAACCACTATGTGGGTGCTGGGAACTGACCCTAGGTCCTCTGCAAGAGCAGCCAGTGCTCTCATCCACTGAGCCATTTCTGCAGCTACATCTGTTTCAGTCCTTCTGTCTCCTTTTGTGTTAGCTACAGGCCAAAACTACTAAGTATACTTTCTCTGGCACTCTGGGCTTTTCACTTTCTGTGAAGCCACAACCCTATCAAGCCTTTCAGGAGGTTGTTTTCTGATTCCATTGCAAAGGGCATGTCTATCTCTCTTCCTCTCCTCTGCCTGCCTCCTTCAGGATTTACAGCTTATCTAAAATGTTAGGTTTATCTCAAACTCTATATAGTTCTCCTCAAGCCTCCTTCAGAGTCTGTATAAAATTTTTTTTTTATTAAGAATTTTGAGAACCTAAAATGGAAAGCACTATTTCCCAGGTAATAGAGATGGCTGGTGTGGCCAGTCTACTTAATGTCTACTTCTCAACCCTCCAACCTCCACCGTGTTTTTGTTGACTTCACTTTTCCCTTCCTTACTGGTTTGTTTTGTTGATTGGCTCTTCCTCCCTAGAATTCATGTTCCATACAGCAAAGAATCTTTGTGTTGTTTACTGCTTTATCCTCAGCAACAAGAACAGAGTTTGAGACAACGGGCAGAGTTTAATATAACTGTTGAATAAGTCAATGGGTTAATGAACCCCACATCTTCACTTTATGGATAGAAAACTTAGACAACCTGTTGAGGTGCTTCAAGAGCGTGGTTGGGATTTCAGATCAGCAGCCTCCTTAAATGCTTTCTTCCCTTTTCTGTGTTCTTTCCTGTATCCCTAACTTCAGGACTTATCGATATGGACTTTCCCTGCTTACTCCTTTCCCACAGTGAGCAAAAAAATGGCCTCCTTGCTGGAGACATTTCCTTTGCAATGGTCTTGTTTTCTCCAGCAACGTAACAGCACACATTTGTCTCCTCAGCAACAGTTCAACTGCTTTCTCTGCATTTGTTTTAATGAACTTTGAAAGGTGACCCTGCAGAACCCTGAACAGTGTTTGTGCTCTTCCTGACTTTGAGATTGCCATAATTACATCATATTCTGTCCCCCTCAGTCTTTAATTTTCTTTACTTGCTCAGAAATGCAGACCAGAGGCATCCACAAGACTTTCTGTCATTGTTATTCTGGCCCGCCTTCACAGCTCATGGATATACTTTATTAATAAAATAATCTGACTGAAGTTACAAATAAGCCAGTATTTTAAAACTTTAAAAATTGTCCACAATGGCTGTTAAGGAGGCCAGATGACTGTTTCTTGAAAAGTGTAACACAAGGAGGCCTTATTTCTTAGGTATCCCAAAGACTCTGGGAAATGTCTACAAGTTACAGAATGTGCACATGATCTTAAGAATGCTGATTTGGCTCTGTTAAATAAGATGACAAGTTCTCCCCATTGTGCTCAGAGGTCAAGACCCGAGATTCTATTCAGTGCAATGCTGTTCTTTCTTAATATCATTCTAGACTGAAAAGCTGCCAACAGAAGTCCCCAAATCACATGCAGCTCATAGTTGTATTTGTTTGTTTAACGTGATATATGAGACCAACTGGTGTCTATATTTAACTTCTTATGTGGATTCTCCAGCTTCTTTTGAAACAAAACTCAGAGGTTAGACAGCACGAGAGTGCAATGCCCAGATCTGCAGGATTCAAATCTCCTGGGAACTTGTTACACAGCAAATCCTCAGTCTATTCCAGATCTGCTTGGTGAGGCTGTGCATCCATCCAGTCTTTTAATAAGCCACTGGTGATTCTGTCCACAGTCAAGTCTTGCATCTACTGGTTTGCAACAATTGGTAGAAGTTGAAGATAGAAGTTGAAGAATAACTACACTGATTAGGATGGTCTGTGAATATTGTCAGGGTGTTACCATTTCCCCAATCTTCTCTGTCTTACTTCTGTGCATTGCAGTCATTAATATACTCAATAAGGTCCCACACAGACTTAAGCCTATAGCCTGGATGTAGCCTATACAGTCTCTGAGAATTAGTGCACTAATTCTGTAAGAGAAGAGTCTACACTAAGGTTCTTACAGGAGTTTGCTGAAAAATGAACAGATGCTGAGTATTATAATACTTCTTAATGGTGGAGAGACTGGACCACAACTTAGAAAACTAAAGGCCCTTCAGACTACTAGAAAAAGTCAGAGGGCAAGAGTTTGTACAGAGATGATGCTGAAAATAGAACAAGGGGGTATGACGGTTGTGCTTGAGTGGCCTCCAAGTCCAAGGTCTACATTAGAATAGAAGAGGTTAGAGCCAAAGAGAGTGTAATAATGAATAATGGATATTTGTCTCTGAATGAGGTTGGTGATTGGCATTGTGGGAGTTTCAAGGGAGATGTAGTCATGGTGAGATGTCTAAAATCTATAGTGTATTCTCTAAAGATATCCTCTCCAGGTTTTTACTCCTTTTCCTTTCCCTCAGATGATGCAATCACATAATTATAGAGTTTATTTCCTGCCTTCATCCTTTGTTTTCATTCACTGAGTGGCTATCCTCAACCTTGCAGTAGACTGTAAACCTATGAGTAGAGGTCTGTTGGGCATCAAAGTAAGAGAGGAAAGAAACGTGACCTTCGTCATCTCTCCTGCAGCTCTGCAGAGTGGTCAGGAATCTCAGGGAGGTGAGATGAGGCACTGGAGTGACAGCAAACACCATGTGGCCACTGGCCTTCTGGAGAACAGGGGTATGTAGAAACAGTATGACTTGCATTCCTATTTCTCAGACACATTAAACCCCCAGAGGGAAGCTGATTGTTAGGGCGCAGGAAGGCTGGCAAGTCAGGCTGTGTGAGGAAGACATGACTGTTTTTTATCTGTAAGATATACCACGTTTATAGTCTGACCACAGAGGGAAGCTGGAAGACAGAATTGCACCACTGTCTCTCAAACGATTCGCCTTTCTTCAGGGCTAAATTAACAATTCAGTTTCAGCCAGGCACAGTGGCAGACAACTTCAGTTCCAGCACTGAAGAGGCTGTGATAGAGTAACTATAAGTTTGAGGGCAGCCTGGGTTACATAGCAAATTCAAGGCTTGAGGTCAGACTGGCCTATATAATTTGACTTTAGCTCAAAAACAAACAAGAAAACAACTCACTTCAGCAAGTTTGGAATTATATCTATGGCAGTGTCTTCCCTGGCTGGTTCCTTTAGTGACAAGTTCCTTCTCATGTCCTCACCCTCTCAAGCCTCCTGCTTTATTATCCTGTACTCAGCTTTACCTGACTGAAAGCATGGCTCGTTCACAACTTCATTGTGAGTTAGCTGGTAAATATGTCTAAGTATCAAAGGGAATAGCCTTGTTCCTAGCTGAAGCCCTAACACAGGAATTGAGTCTGGCACAGGCAAGACTCCCAGCCTGCAGATACACACTGAGTGATGAAGACACGTGCTATAGATCTATAATCTACTTCTAAACGAAGTCTTCTGCCAGCATTCAACATTCAGAGCAGCCGGTGTTCTACTGTGCATCCTACATCATGACACGCCCTCTCCTTCACGCCTCTACAAGGCACCAAAGATTAGATACAAGTTGTGATGGATTGAGAAAATGGTAACGGGCAGAAGCATGGGAAATATATACACTTTAAAAGCAAACCAGTATCTGTAAATTTTAAATTTCTGGCTGTGCAGTTTCACTAGGGGGAAGTAATTCTTTAGAAATTTATAGCCAGTAATGAAATAAACTGTACATCTTTATTAATTATGCCAGGAGCTTCAATTAGCTTCTGGGGAAAAAAAATACTTTGTAGATACTGATGGGGACCATGACGGCTTTAGCAATTAAAATCTATGGAAAATTAGTGTGTGAGAACCAGAATATTTAAAAAATATAACTGTACAAAAGCTAAGGGTAACAGAGGATATACCGATTAGTATGCAACATAAGTAGGTCTACATTCAATCTTAGTAAAGATCTGCCTGGAAATGACATGTATTGAATATTTAATTTAGAAACATAATGAGTATCAAGATCGGTCACTTTTGAAAGGGGAATGTGGTTGTACTGGGGGAGAACCATTTTTATGATGTTTTGTGAATACATATCATTTGCTTACTTATAATCACCCATTGTCCAACAACTCATTCAATACTGAGAAATGCGGCTGTGCAACTCAGTAAATTAACAACAGGACTCTAAAATAGGGAGGGAGGCAGGACAAGTATAATGCCAACAGGCCAGAGTTCCCTGCCTGTACTCTGAGTGTAAATTATACTCTATTGTTACACAGAGAAAATAGATTAGGTTTTAACACAATTGGAAAACGTAGTTTCCAGAGTGTTATATCTGGTTGGCATTTTACACATTCTGTTTTAAGAACCGAAGTTGCAGTTACAGAAATGACTGGAAACAAACCCCTGACAAAAATCACTAATAGATGACAGGGCAGGCGAATATGTTCGGTCATAACTCATACAATTATCAGAGCACCAAAGTTCAGACTGTTATACCACAATGCCCTGATAACACATCCTGGCCAGGATCAACTGTGTAAATGTGATCTCTGATATGCATGCTCTGTCAGGACACATAAATGGTTTGCATACCACAAGTATTTGTTGATCTATGTTCTTAATTCTTAAAGGAAATTAAAAGTCACTAGTGTTCTGTAATACAAAGTATACCCATGAGTGGGGGTGGGAGACCTTCCTTAAATGTGTCCATCTCAGTCCTTTCCAAGTGGTAATTCTAGAGGAAGCAACACACTCAGTCTGGAGAGTCTTAGGATTTATAGCTTCTTATCTACGGTAAGTGTATTCTGGCTTTCTGTGTGCATCTGGAAGGCCCATTTTTTAAGTAGAAACCCATCTTAAAATCACCTTTCTAGCTTGTAGCTAGAAAGCTGAATAAATATTTTCTGTTTAATTTTTTTTGACAATGCATTTCTTGCCAGCAGTGGTGGCACACACCTTTAGTTCTAACACTTGGGCAGCAGAGGCAGGCAGAGCTCTGTGAGTTCAAGGCTAGCCTGGTCTACAGAGGACATCGAGAGTTACAACAGAGGAACCCTGTCTTGAAAAAAAACAAAAAAAAATGCACTTCTTATTTCACATGCTAATTAAACAACCACCACATGAATGCTAGTATCCACAGGGTGTGCATGGGAAACTAGTTTTAAAATGTTTTGAGGTTGAGCACCCTCAGGAGAGAGAGTTAAAAATGGAAGTGGAGTTAGAAATGGTGATGCAATCAAGGTTAGGAGAGAAGGAAGGATCCTCACCAGGTGAAATGCAATGTGGTTTTATCTACACTTTGTTTTGCCAAGAAATTTTACCTAATTATTCCTAATGAAAACAATCTCTGCTATTATTGAAGTGCTTTAATGTACAGCAGATGCATGCGGCTGAGTTATTTTTAGATGGATGTTTAACCCAAACTAAATATTAATGGAATTGAAAATCTTCCACATAGGTTAAAACAGTATCACCAGAAATCAGAGGGAGGTGACAGCTTTGGGTGTTCCCATCTTATCATACCTTGGCCACTTCTTCCTGGAAAGCCACAAGATTCAAGTGGGAGATGTTCACCAGGTCAGGCCCATACACCACGGTTATCATGCGCTGTTCCAAGTGGCCAATGTTCCCAACATCCAGAAGTTCACGTAACTTGGGGTCCTGGATAAGCAACATTAGAAAGAGCAGAATATAAGGAAAGATTCTAACATCGTAGCATACCTGTAAGTGCACTAGAAAGGGAACTGCCTTTTCCTAGGAGAAACTGGCACGAACGCAAGTGTTCCATTCTACAATGACAAGAGAGGGGAGTAACTTGCAAAAGCTGTGGGGAAAGAATTTCTAATGTGAGACCTGTGGTTCTCAGTGAAGTGGTTTTTGTTTTTTTGGCTTTTGTTTTTCTATCATACAGCCATCCCGCAATACATTTTTATGTGTTATAATTTTCCTTATATTTCCTATGATCATCTGAAATGCAAAATCTCATCTTTCTCCTCCTTTCATGAACATGTTAAAACAAACAACAACAACAAAAAAAGAAATCCATATGGAATGAAAACGCTCATGCCTGCTATAGTCTAAACAATGAAATAACCTCTGGAAGTATATGTGTTGGTGCTGTTGGGAAGTTGTACGAAGTTAGGGTTTGTGGTGCTTAGCTGGAGTCTTCTGGTCATTGAGGATGTATCCCTGAGAAGGCGCTATTGGGTCCTGTAACCCTCTTCTTCCTTTTCTTTAGCCCTTTCAGGCCATGGGGTGAATGGGCTTGTTATGTGTCTGCTTTTATGAGAATGTGCTGTCCCTCATTTCACCCACTAGATACCCACGGGCAATAGGTCTTCCCAGTCATACACTGGAACCCTAAAATATGAGCTGAAACAAGTCATTTGTCCATATAGACTGATTGTCTCCAGTATTCACCACAATGACAGAAAGATACCTGGGACTTGGCCACAGCCAAGCCTCTTGCTGTGACCTTTCCTTAGCACTGAGTACAGATGTAAAGAGACATATCAGTGTGAGCTTTGCATATGATAGTGTAGTCCCTCAACTCAGCAAGTTCTAGGATCTGGACATAAGGGATGTCTGCCATCTTTTCTGAGCAAGCTACATTCTTTGGAACACTATGAGTAAGAATCCCTTGGAGATAGTTTTTTGTTTTTGCTTTTTTTTTTTCCTTGGGAAAGAGAAGTTTCCAAACTTGCAGAACTCAAAATAAAACTGAAAATAGGGCTTAGTCAACTTGGCCGTATTTATTTTCCTCCCATAGGACAGGCCCTGAAGGACTTCTCAGTCCATGCAGAAAATTAGCATCAAATCAATCACTTAGCAAATTTGCTGCCAGTTTCTAAGCAAGGACCAAGCTTGCATTTCTATTTATTTAGCGAAATGCTGGGCCAACAGGGCCTGATTACTGAGGCTGTTTATTCTCGCCTCCTTCTGGGGGGTTTTATAAACCCTTACCAAAAAAAAAAAAAAAAAAAAAGAATGAACTAAAAAAAAAAAATAAATAAAAATAAAAACAAGCAAAACCTTTCCAGCTAAGGTACTATCTCTTCACTTAATAAAACTTTGTCCTGTGTGCCTGCATGGACAGGCACACTTTCAGATAAGCTATCGAGAAGTAAACTTCATTTTTAAGCTTGCCCAGTGACAAGATGAGAGCTTATGGAAACAGCTGAAGCCTCCTGGAGTGATGAGCTGCTTCCCTCAAAACACCAACTCTACAACCCACAGAAGGAGAGGTACAGAGTCAAACAATTCCCAGATGAAGAATGCAAATAAGAGATTTCAGCACTGTAGAATTAACAGAAGAGTAAAAGGGAATGCTTCAGCGAATTAAACGATGGCACCAGCTGTATTGTGAAATGAGTAATTATTAGAAATGTCATAGTTTTCAAACACCAGAGAGGCAAGTTTTAGAGTTAACTGTGTTTGATCAATACTTGCACACTTGGAAGAGAATAACAGTTCTTAGAGATCAATCAAAGCTTGCATAATTCTCATGTCCAGTCAAAACACTTTTGCCCACTCAGTAAACAGGTCTTGGTTAAGGACTTCTACTTCCCAGGACTGCAGGGAATAGGTGTGGGGGTTAGAGGTTCATGTGACTTATCACTGAAATAGAGGAATTAGAGGTATGTAGAGGCTCTCCAAAGGAGGTGCCTAGAACAGAAAATAATGATCAGAGAACTTACAGGATACTATGTGCTATGAACAATATTACTGATAGATAACAGCAAGAGTTTATAAGAAACACATCATTTTAGTAAGTTTTGCTACTTATGGCTATGTACTTTACAAGTCTTTTGGTCCTTATGTAATTAGAGTTGGTATCCAGGCTTGGGTGGATGAAGCAGGCTGTTAAAAGGGAATTGATGACCAAACTTGAGTATTGATGAGTCTATCTAGAACTGTTCACATTTCTACCATAGATTTTTTTGAATGATTTTTGAACACAAACTAGAAGAACAATCAGATTTGAGATATATTTTATCAATAGAAACTCTAATACTTTAAAGTCATGTTGTTCAGGATACAAACTGAGAAATTATTTAAAATATCTAATAAAAAGTTGCTTCCTAACATTGATTTTTTAAAGAAATATTGGAGTGTGATATTTTAAACTCTATTTTACTTTAGCCTATACCGTTGCCCATTTTAATCTCCTCTGTACTAAAATTGTAACATCTCAAATGTGGAACACTATACTCTTTTCTCAGCATTACTCAGCATGAGGTGTATGCTAAGGATACCCATCTCTTCATGAACCACAGGCAGTCCCAGCAGTGTTTAGACCGTCAGACTATGCAAAGAAATACCCCGAGGACACCAATCAGCTTCTCAGCTGAGAACCTCACAGATGCAAAGAATTCAATGAACAGGGAGATCTAAAATCTTCTCACTTCAGTTCTGTAGGTCTTGGAAAGTGAGTGGTTGTATTCTCAAAACAAACATACAAAACCAAAACTGTGACAAGGGCAAAGCCCTGTAGATAGTTTCTCTGTGAACTACTTTGCCCCCTAAGTCTTTTCTCCCAAGCAACTTTATGTGAGTCTCAAAATTCTTAAGTTCCCAAGGACAATCCAACTACCCAGGTTACTAGGGCACTTAAACATGTTGATATGTAGACTGTAGTTGTTTTTAAGGAGAACAAACTATCTCTTAGCTCTGTAAAGCCATTTAACTTTTCCAAGAGTGTTAAAGGACATAGCCAATGGAAAAGTAAGAGAGGAGGTGAGCTTGGGATTTTACTTTGCTCAACTGTTATTCAAGGCTTACTTTTCACAGAGGATATTTTTTCTGTGTCTCTATAGCTGGAGCTAATCAGAGCTCTGGAAGTTTTCATTTAATTGCTAGGTTATCTCTATTCTTACAAGAGTTATGAGACAGAAATTGTCTGGCTTCGTAAGTTCATGTTCAGTCATCAGGACTTGTGATTAACTTACTTCATGCTCATTCTAAAGAAAGTATAGTTTTACTCTTGGTAAGATCTGATAGTTATTACCATTCCCTGGTAATTGGCTGCAGAAAATGTAAAGACTATTCTACACCTAAGAAAGGTGGACTCAAGTATGACACAATTATGTAATTATATAATCTAGAGTATCAGAGACAGATGGCAAAATTAAACATAAGATTTTTTAAAAAGAATATTAAACGCCAGTTTAGATCTTTAGTATTTAATCTGACTTTTCGAGAAAAGCTGTTTTCCCTGTATGTCAAGTTTTCTCAAAACAATGCATTTCCTCAGGAAACTTAGGGATCAAAACTCGCTTGCTTCGTGTAGAAAAATATAACTTACTCATTTGTTTTTTATCATCACAAAATACAACTTTATCAGATTTTAGGCTTATTCAACACCTTTTATATGAAGGTGATCCTATAGTTGGCACTTAATACAATATACTCAATCTGAATTATGGCTATCCATCATTCATGAGAAAGGTTAGGCATGTGGATGTCTTTTGATCAATACTCAGTGTAGTAACTGTAAATAGAAATATTCCTTAACAGAGTAAAATGAGATTGATATAAAAATTGTGTAGATAGTTCAATTGGCAGAAAAATGAAACAGCATCTACCAGTGACCTTCCAAAAATGATGTTCCAATGTCTAGTTCCAAATTAGAGTTATAGATGGCTGTGACCCACCATGTAGGTGCTGGGAATTAAACCTGTCCTTTTCAAAAGCAGCAAGTATTCTTAACCTCTGAGCCATTTCTCCACTCTTACCAGCAAAACTGTCATAGAATGACATGAAAACCCCTAGGCTGGAGGGCAGAGGTATACACAGCAGACAGTTGGGACTTCCGTGTTCCTTCATGTTTGAGCCCCCTACAGAGACGGTGAAAGGCATCACCTTCTCCCTCAACCTGTAGAGGAGGCTAGCCTACATGGTAATTGGTTAAAGCCTATATCAATATTTCTGTGAGTCTGTCTCATCTCCTCGACTCATAAGATTTTTGTATCTTTGACCATTTATTGTTTGTTTGGTTCTGTTTTATTGGTCAGGTTTTCTCTTTTATCTCCATTTTATTTATCTATTTCATAGAGACACTGGTTTCCTTTTCATAGTACTCTCTGACAGTTGTATTTTGCCCAGGAAGCTTATAGAACTTGAGAACATATTAGGAAGCCAAACATATTTCAAAAGGAGGTCTGACAGTTCTTTAATAATGAGTGTTCTCTCTGTTTGGAAGTCAACCTTCCCACACATGCACACCAATGACTGTATTGACAATGTCACTCTACTTGCCACTCGTACAATAGCACACTGGGTCTAGACCCTGAGGAGTACAGGGAGGGGATTCCTATGAGGACATCTGTCTCAGCTAGATGGGAGCTATAGCTATAACCAACAGCAAGCCAGGCTGTGGCTGCCCAACAGAGAAAGGGAAGCTCCTATAGAAAGAGCACCCACCAACAGTTTCTTCCAGTTCCTTGATGCAAATGAGGGATTTAAACCCATGTCCAGCATGTAGAAAGCCCTCGGTTCGAATCCCAGTGCTGAAGCTGGAGGCAGGTTGACAAAGGTGAGTAGTAGAAGTTGATGATTCAAGTTTGCAAGCTTGTGCAGTGTCTGGCCCTGTTGATCAGTGTCTGAGCTCAACTATACACAACTGATCATTGGTTTGATTCATAGAGTTGTGTAGATCTTTCAGAGGGTGACCTTTGTTTTTGTTTGCTTCAGATGTGTTCACAGAGGAGTTCTTAACTGTAGGGCAGCATGGAAGCCCTGAGTCCCTGTTTATATACCTGTGTGGATTTCTGGTGAAAGTGACAACTGGGTATGATCCCTTGGGGTTTTTCTCTGCAATTTTTGATGGCTACTGTCTGTCACACAGTGAGGGAGGCAACAGATTCTGTACTCACTCTGTTGGACATTTGGTTCTACAATTTAAAGCAATGTGCCCTGTGAAGCTTTGTTAACCACTCCATGCCTCAGTTTTCTCATCTGTGAAGTGAGGCTAATAGCCATCCTCCACTTAAAATGCTGTTAGCATAAATAAATGAGTCTTTATGAGAGCAGATGAGAAGTAAACTGTAGCTTGAAATAAAAACCAGAATGAGGCACCCACCTTATAAGAACCAGAGCATTTTGCTGTCTAACTTATCAGTCAAAGTATTCATTTCTATTTGTATTTATGTTTTTGTAGTTCATGTATAATGGAGTGACTATATTTTAAAGCCATGCACTTGAATCTAGCATTTCTCTTAATTTGCTCTTCCACGGGAAGCATTTCATAGAATGCCAAGGACATTCATTTCTAGAAGGACAAGCCATTTCTAGAACTTTTTGATTTCTAGCTCCTTCATTCAACTGGTTAATAGGGCAGTGTGTTTTTTGAGCTTCAGCTTAGTTCCAAACAAGGTGGATACTAAGGACAATGCTTGCTATGAATAATGTTAATTAACACAGTGAGTGAGTTGAAGCTATACAGTCTAATGGATCCTAGGTTCTTTAAGAATTGAAGTGTGTGTGTGTGTGTCCACGAGTGTACACACACACACACACACACACACACACACTGACATGATTACTATCACAAGAAATAGTGAAATAAATGTTAGCTGCTACTTATTTTTCTTTTCATTAAAACTATAAATGCTTTTAGGAGTTAAGAGAGAAGCTTTCTTATTGATCCACTACAAATAATTGAATGAGTATGTATTACATGGGTAATTTGTGATTGTCTGAGAAGATGCCCATACTTGGTGAAGGTTCTAAACATGTATTTCAAAATTAAACATGTTTTGACTTTCAGTTTTTTTCTTTAAAATTATTTACATCTGATTTCCATTATTTGTGATTTACATAAGTTAAACATCCCTAATAGTACATAAAAATCAATACAATGTTATTCCTTTAGAATATCAGGGATATAAAACCCTCCGCAACTCAAAGTTTTGGAGAGATTTAGTATCTACTTTCACAAGGAATTACCAATACCTAAATGAGTCCTGGCTTAACTATTCCTTTTTATTGCTTCTCACTGACAGTAAGAACCTATCTTCAAAATCCCTCATACCTACTCATCAAAGCACATTATGCATGAAGAGTACAGGTGTAATCTCTAAGACCTCCAATTTCAGTGATAGAAAAAACATCTTGAGGACTCTATGATTAGGTCTATTCATAGAGACCCGAGGGTTAACAATGTCTCCATGCTGTAATGCCGTCACCAGCACTCTCCGCACAGTTCTGCACAAGGAATAGAGGAAGAGTTTGAGGAGCATGGAGCACTCCCAATTTTACAAAAAGAGATGATCCAAAACAGTAAACATCATAGGACATTATTAGTCAGGTCTTTACAGTTTACTTGTTGCTGTAACTGAGGAGCCGTTTGTTTGTTCATTTGTTCTCACATTTCTGCTGTGTCTACACAGTTTTTGTTCTCTTCCTACCTTCTCAGCCATCTTTTCTCTCCCTCATCAAACATTCTGCTAGGATATTTTGTCAGTCTGTTGCAGAGCAGGGAGCCAAATGTTCTTGTGTCTTCCTGAAAAGATGACATTCAATGCCTGCTGTATTTTGAGATGGGACATAATGTTACCTGCTTTCATAGCCAAAGAATTCTAACCACCCAATTTGCCAATGACTGAAATTCTTCCACTTCTTGACTTATTTATTGGTTTATCCAAATATAAGCTATATGGCTAAACTGTGACAAGTTCTACCTTGGGTGGCCCAGAAATAGGCATACCTGAGACTGTATATGGTTCTCATTTTGACTATTTCAGCTCAATACCCTCATGTGGAATGCAGTTTAGGACAAATACAGTTTACAAGACTCAGAGACTGGTTCACAATTTGATTCCAGTCTGGTAATTCTGTAGTTTTGCTGGGTAATTTCAACAATTAAGTAGAAAAATTGGACTTCACTGGACTGGGGATGAATGCCTTCCTGTGGTTTGCTAGCTAATGTTTAACAATAGACTTTTAGAAACAAAAATAAAGCAAAACATTAAACATTCAAAGCACAAAATTCAAACAAGCCAACAAGTTAAAACCCCACAGCTCTACAGTGTAACATTTATTGATGGCTGTGAGATAAACAGCAAATCTCAAGCTACCCAATGACATGGCTAACTTGGAGCTGAGAAGACATTAGTAGTAGCCCCCTATTACATGCTTTTTAACTGTACATCTATAAGAGGAATCACAAACCTCAAGATCACAGATAATAACAGCATTTAATAAAATACTTAGAAAGTAATATAGTTTGAGTATTTATTGGAGGAATTTTAAATATAATTCATCTGGTTGCAAGTTTATAGTTAATTGGTAATAATGTCTGAGGTTAACAATCAGGGATTTTTGCAAACATGTTATAATTGCCTATTGTGAACTAGTACAAGCTGGCTCCAACGTTCTGCTACTTGTAGTCAGAAACAGCCAGGGAAAGCTAAAGAAAAGAAACTGTTCCAGGAACATGGACTGACCTCAATTTGAACACAAAACCTCAAATCTCTAGGTGCCCATTTTTGTTTTTGCCTGAAGAACACTGCTTGAGATTGGCTTTCTTGTCACAAATTGTTGTTGAATTCTCTGAACTAGGTAAGAGGACTCCATTGAACACTCCCCAGAATGGTCCCATTGGGCAGATCCAGTTCTCGGCCCCATCCCAGTAGAGTTACAACTGATCCAATATAAAAGGAACATAATTAGGGCATCTCACTCCAAAGCAGAGCTGCCTCTTTCTCTCCTTGAACGGGTGTGTTTCTCTAGGATCCTTCTCTTACGGCCCCACGCACCACTGCCATCACTCATTCACTGAATAACTGCTATCAAGCCTCTATTGTTACCTGGTGTTATGCTAGTTGAAGGAGCTATATTAATAAATAAACCCAGACAATTTCATGTTAGGGATGCTTACAATCTAGTGGGGAAATGGACATTAAAAACAAAACAACAGCAAACCCCTAAGATCTAAGCACTTGGAGGCAAAGGCAGAAGGATTGCTAGTGTGAGGCCAGCCTGCGCTATGTAGTGAGACCCAGTCCTCAAAAACCACAAAAAGATAAAACAAAAATCACACAGCCTCATAAATAAATACAAGAGAGTATAGTTCAGGAGACTAACAATATTAATGAAACAGGAGGAGGTTCTGTCTAGAAACATTTTATTTTTCTGTGTCTTGAAGACAGGATCACATATATAGCCCTGACTGGCCTGCAACTCACTATGTAGGCCAGGATAGCTTGAAACTCACAGAGTTCCACCTGCCTCTGCCTCCAGAATACTGGAATTAAAGATAGGTGCCACCAAAAGCCTAGAGACATTTTGTTGAAATGAATTTTGTTAACAGATAAAATAGTTGTAGTCAGAAGCATTGCAGACAAGGAGTGAGATATTATATGTAAATTATTTCTCCCTGTGACTGAAGGAAGGATACCAAGTTTGAACAGATTAAAATCTAGAGGAGAAGGTTTGGGCGAAATCAAGCAGGAGAGATAAATAGGGTGCCACACTGTGCAAAATAGTATGGTTTGTTCTTGTGAAGGCATTCCAAGCAAAATGCCATTGAAGGGTTTTAAGCTGGGGAAATCTACCATATCATTGTTAGAATGTTGGGACAGACTGGAATGGAGATATGTATATAATACTTAGCTTTCTATTTATTTATTTTGGTGTTCTGAAACAGGCTGTCATGATGTAATTAAAGCTGGTTCTGTAAATTTAATGTAGTCCAGAATAGCCTTGAACCCCCAACCTCTACCTCCTGAATTTGGGAAATACAGTTACACACCACGATCGTATCTACCTCACATGCCACATTGTAATAGGAGAACCCAGTAGCTTAGACCAGGGGTACAGTGGGATAGATGGACAGATTTGAGGGCTAGGTAAGACAAATCAGCATGACTTGACTTGGCAGTGGTATTGGGGTTTAAGAGATGAAGTTGCCAGTAATATCCTGAGTTTCTGACTTGCTTAAGCAAGATGTTGGTGCTGTTGTTAGGAGTAACAGGGATGCCAGGAGGAAGTCCAGCCTTGATGAAAGGTTATGATTCTAAGTTTAATTTTTCTGAATCTCTAATCCTGAAGAGGTTCAGAATCTATACTTACATTCAGGTCATAGTCAGCTGGAAAAGACTATCTATCTAGAAAGAGCTGCAGAAAATAAAGACCCCAGTTTCAGCCTGATAAACAGGATTCTAAATGCAGTAAAAGAAGCCTACAGAACAAAAATGTTAAATAGATTTGTTACATCTCTTTTCTCTTTTACAGGTTTTAGGTCTTTATACTTTCATCTCACATTTTCCTTCTCAATTTAAAACTATTTTATATTTATCAAAAGGTGACTACATAGGAAAGCCTAATGAAGTAAGACCATGTAAAGAATAGCTTCTAATGAATTCAAAGAGAGGCGACACATTTTGGATAAGTCCCCACAGAAGATACATGTTAAAGATTTCTGTGCATTGTTATATTCAGTGGTGAAAAGGGACATTTCAGAATCAAGGCACCTTATTAAAAACATTGATTTTTAAAGCTATTGTGTTTGACGTAGGTGGTTCTGAATAGTGATGCAGAAATACAAAAGCACCTTCAAAATATGATACATCCGATGCCTCTATACATATAACAAAAGATCTATAAGTCACTGACTTACTTGTCAATTAGATATTCTAAAATCCAAGTGATTTGTATACTTCTTAAACACTCAAGGCAACATACACAATACACACACACACACACACACACACACACACACACACCAGAAATAATCGAGGTACAAATGATGACATTATATGCAGCTTTAAAAAGTTATGCTTATAAAGAAGTTTGTGTTACATTATACATGGTGAAAGTAAAATTAAGTTTGAAAAATGTTAATTTTGTGCAATTATGGGTACTTAGAGCACAGATGGCGAGGAAATACAGAGTTCTACTGGCAGTGCTTGTTTCTACATGGCAATATCCAAGGTGAGACCTTTTTAGTGGCAACAAGTTTCCCAGTATGGTTTTATTGCATACTCAAAAAATGCAAAGAATGCAGAAAAATATAATGAAATGAAGTGAACTCCAATTCCCACCACCCAGAAGCCAGCTGGGAGGACATGAGGAAGATTCTTTCCTAGACCAATGTTTCTAAAGGAACTTTAGTATGATTAACCTGCTCCGTACCTATGGAATACAATATGACAGCCATGAACCACATATGAATAAATATTTGAAATTTGGGCAGTGAAACCTGGAAACTGAATTTTTAATTTGATTAGATTAAATTCATATTCAATTAATTAAGCCATCTAAATAAATTTACAATTGAATAGCCATATGAGAGCATTGGCTATTTAGTTGGAAAGAGCAATGTGAACATCTCTTTGATGAATATGTCTGTAAATAATATATAAATACTAATGTTACTTGTTCATATGTCAATGTGTTGATAAATGTTCATGAACATGAGAATATACACTACTAACTGCTTCTGATGTAGTATATTTTGACTGCTATATCATAAGCTACTGAGCACATCTCTAATTGTTGTGTAGGTTTCACTAGCATAAAAGTTTCTGTGAACATCTTTGTGGACACACACACATACACAATTTGACTGTTGATCTTGGGATGAATCCCCAGTGTGAAACTCTGCAAGGCCAAACAGATGAACACTAACATTTCAACTTTTGGTACAAACTGCCAGATGTTCTTTGAAAATTGTTTACTAGTACAAAGCCTTCAGTAACATGTGAGGTCACCAAAAGAGGTGGATTGGCAAATTTATTCTTTCTTAGCAGTTCAATGAAAGAAAAATGGCCCAAACTTGTGCACATGGAGGCTTGTTTTTGGAAGGATTGGGAAATATGGTTTAGAGGAGGTGTGTGCATACGGGTAGGCTTAGAGGTTTCAAAGGCCCAGTCTCTTTCTCTGCTTCCAACTTGCGAACCAGGATGTAAGCTTTAAACTGCTGCTCCAGCACCATGGTCTAAACTCACCCTCTGAAACTGTAAGCAATCCCCCAATTAAATGCTTTATTCTATAAGTTTCCCTGGTCATTGTTACTCTTTCCAGCAACAGAAAAGCAACTAGGATGTCTAAATACTTACTGAAAAGCTTTCATATTTTAGTTTTCAGATTACTTTTAGAGAAACTGAGTCAATGTATGTAAGAAGCTAATAGCTGTAATTCCAAGATTTTCTTTTAAATTTTAGGGAGCAATAATATCCATCCATCCATTCATATATTCATCCATCCATTTTGGAGAAAGGCCCTAGATATCTAGCCCAGGCTGATCTTGAGCTCTCAAACTGGCTACACATGTGTGCAACCATTTATGCCCCAAGCTCTATTCTTTTATGGTTAAGAAGCAAGCAAGAAAAATGTCTTCATGTCCACATACTCATATCTCTATCACATAAATGTCTGCTTGTGTTTGAGAGAGTGGAGTCATGTAAAGGAAAATTCATGAAATATGACTCTTACAGTCAAACTCCCAAATTCTTCTTGAAACACCATCAATGCAGGCTATCTCTGAAAATACACTAAAAACAGAAGGAAGTTAACTTGTCTCATTAACCAGTTGGTAGCTTCACTGTGATAAAACTTCAAGTCCTCTAGGGCACAAAGCATGTGGGGAATCTACAAAGGTGATGTGTGTTGTCTAATCAGTAATTAGGGAAGAATGATCTGGTAAGCTTCAGAGTTAATGGATTCATGGTACCCATTGTACCTACAGAACCTATTAGATCTATTGCCTTTGGGATATATAAGTCAGAGGGTAACCAGATCTACTGGTCAGAAATCCTGGAATTTCACTGGGGCCATAGCAGAGAAGAGGACTTTAGGATCTAGCAACACAGGCCAGGAGAAGGTGAAATCTAAAAGCCTTAAAGGAATTGGGCTGAGGAATGAACTAGCCGTCAGTTCCCACAACCTTGCCCATCCAATAGGGAGCCGAGACAAGGAGCCTTGAGAACCACTGCCGTCCAAACTCACTTTTGCGGTTTATATGTATTATTAGAGTGTGCATGTATGTACATACACAGGATGTGTGTGTGTGTGTGTGTGTGTGTGTATGTATGCATTCCACAGTGTGCAGGTGGAAGTCAGAGGACAGCTCTATACAGCAGGCTCTCTCCATCCTGGACCTAGGAAAAGGCTCAAACCCATGTTGCTAAGAAGTGCCAGCAAGTGACTTTACCTGGTGAGCCACCTTACTGGCTCACTTTTATGTTTTATATCACAGAATTCCCAGAAAAGGTTGTATATTCATTGAAGTACCCTTCACTGTAAGCACTGAATCACAAGTGAATGCTCTGCAGCTCTACGCATACGGTAAATGCACACCTTTTACCTGCTCCATTTGTACTTGTCTTCATGCATTCGACAAACTGTGTCTTCAGGGCCTAATAGTCTGGTAATAGAAACAAACACGTAGCTATGACTGCACAAGTGCTTTTGGAACACACAGCAGCTGCCTAATTGTGTTGATGGGGGTTGAAAAGGTGAAGAAATAAAGCTAATGGATTTTCAACAGAGAGAGCTTGAGGCGAATGCACCTCTTAGGAGTCCTTGAACAGTGCTAACAGGGTGGCCTTGAGATAGCACTGCAGCTCAAGCAGTGTGCTCATAGTCACCAATACAGGCAGTGGAACTCCAGAAACTATACTTGGCCAAAAAACTCTTTTCCACTTACCATTACTAGCTCTCCTGGTAATTATAGGCCTCCTGAAGAATTTGTTTTTATGAGTTTAAGAAGAAAAAAAAAAACTAAAACAAAACAGGTGGAAGACACGTTTTTGGAAAGGGGAAATCTGTGCTGGTTTGCTTGAGATGACCCAAGTTGGTGTCAATCTCTATATATAGCCAAGGCTAACCTCAACCTCCTGGTCATTCTGTCTCAATTTTCTCAATCTGGGATTACAAACGTGCACCAGCATGCCTGATTTCATACCTTCTTTTATTTTTTCTTTTAGGTTAAAGGTGAAAGAGGATTGTAACATTTTAAAATAATCATCCACTCTCACTAGCCAGCTTCATGCATTTAAACGCAGTGGCTATAATTGCAGATGGGATCTAGAATGCACCCAATGTCCATGCATTTAAGATGTGGCTCTCAGACTGTGGTGTTGGGAGAGGTAGAATCTTTAAGAGGCAGAGCCTAGGAGAAGGAAGTTAGGTCATGAGGGATGTGGGACTCTCCCTATTATCTCTCTACTCTTCCTGAGGGCCATCAGGTAAATGCCACCCCTCACTCTTCTGCTCCCAGGATTTACTGCTTCACCATAGCCACTGAGCAGCAGGCTAACAGATCATGTCACCCTTGCACGCCATGAATGACAGTAAGCCTGGTTCTTCTTAAGCCGTGTAAACTGTGTACCTCAAGTATTTCTCACAGCGAAGGAAAGTTGATACAGTAGTAGGAAACCTTCTAAGCGGCAGTTTTGTCAAAGATGTTAATTTATTTTAAATTGTAACTCTCTATAATGCCTTTGCTTAATCTTACCAAAACCATATATCTCTCATATTTGGTAAGTAAGAATTAGATAAAATGAGACCCAATGCTATCATCTTAGTTTCTTGTGAGCATGCTTCATCGGCATTCAGAGCACAATGGCTTCTACGTTAAAACAGGACCTTACATTCAGATTGAGCTTGGCACCATTAATGTATATAGGTGTCAATATCTCTCTTACTCTCGTTTCATTCTTGCCTTCCAAAAATAATAGCAGGGATAAATAAAAGTAAAAGTCAAGGAACAAATTTCTTCAGGACAATGGAATACTTGGATGATTTTCTAGAAAGCTTGGAAAGAAATCATGGCACATTTTTAGATGCTTAGCTTACCATTGATTTCAGGCTTCTTTTTTTTTTTTTAATTGGAAAACATTAAAATTAAAATGCATTTAGCTAAAATAAACTTACCCTCATAATAAAGTTGGATTCCTACCTTACACCCTATATAAAAAAATTAAATCACAATGTGTAATGAACTTAAATAAAAGAGCTAACACTGTCAAGACTTTAGGCAACTGTGTAAATATAAATCTTTGAAGCGGTGAACCAGGCAACTGTTTTCACAATCTAAGAGTTAAAGCAATAACAACAAAATAGCAAATTAGATTTAACTAATGAGAAAACCCTGGGCTGAGCATATAGTCCAGTAGTAGAACTGTCTACTACGTGAGAATCTCCAGGTTTGAAAACAAAAATAAAATCAACACTCACTCACTCCATCAAGCAATCAGTAATGAATACATGCATTTCAGAGCAATGCCTCTATCTAGAAAAATGAAACCAATGAAATGGTAGAAAATACTTGTCCATTTTGTCTGAGAGCTGTCAGATATACTGCTGGTGGGAATGTAAAGTGGTGTGGCTTTTGGAAGAGTGTGAAATCCCTAGAGATAGTAAACACTGTCACCCACGTGACCTAGCAATTTCATTCCTCAGCATATGCCCAGAAGAAATGGATATGTGTTAACAACAACTTCTCCATAAAATACAGCAGTAGTGTTCTTTATTACAGTCAAAGGTTGAAACAGCCAGACACCATAGCTTACACTTCCATCCCAGTGGATCACCCAGAATTTGAAGCCAACCTGGACTACACAGCCTGCATGTAGTAAAAGATCTTATCTCCAGAATAAATAAAAAAAAATGGAAACAATCCAAATGCTCATCTTCTAATAAACAGATAAACTGCAGTACAAATATGAAATGGAATATTATTTGGCACTTAAAGCAATGGAGAGAGAAAACCTACTCTTTAAAGGAAGCCAAATGTGGTATGATCCCACTTATATGAAATTTCTAGAATAGTCTAATTTTTTTTTTCTTTTGAGTAAGTCTCATCTAGGCTGACCTCTTACCATGTAGCTAAGAATAGCCTTAAATTCTTGATCCTCCTGCCTCTATCTCTCAAGTACTTAGATTACTAGCATGTACCATCATTACTAGCTTGGAATTGTTAATTTTAAGGTACTGAAAGGTAAATAGTTGCTACTCGAGAAGGGGAAGAGGTTGCTCTTCCATATGGGTTTCATTTTAGAGTAATGAATATTTTAAAATTAGTGATGGCTGCATAAATGTATATACTAAAATACTGAAAGTGCTGAAACCATTGAATTCCACACTTTGCAAAGGCGAATTTGCTGATGTTTAAGTAAATGTCTATCCCTGTGAGTCTGTATACCCTGACACAGTTGCTTCAGAATTTGTCCATGGAGCACAGGATCTGGAAGTGAAGAGACTTTCCTGAGCCTAATGGCAGTGGTGAATTGAAGGAGAAGAACAGGCAGTCGCGGTGGAGGCTGTCAGGTGCGATGCAGTCATCATTTGTAACCAACAAAGCTGGCGTGATGACTTTCAGTTCTCAATTCTCCATAGCTGTAACATACCGTTTCTACTTCATTCCGATAGCGGGGACTCTTCACACTTTCAATCTCATTCTCATGTCCTTCCTCACTAATGAAAACGCTTGACCCGAGTCTATGTCACCTTTGGGACATGGATTGCTATAACGCCAATCTTCGGAAATCAAGCCCAAGCCCCAGCAGACAGCACCGGTTTTGCCACGCTCATCTATTTGCTATAGGAATAAGTGTAAGGAAGGGAGCAGAGGACAAAGGTTAAAAGAAAACTGTATTTTCAGTTCAGTAGCTTTTAATTTATTTCAATAGGAAAATTTAAAAGGGTCTTTTAACTTCTCCTTAGCTTAAAAAAAAAAAAATCAGGAATGCTACTGCCAGGTTTCTTTCAGAAGTGGGATTAAAAAAATAGAGGAATCGAAGCTGATTTACCTCAGAAAATTTTCAGAACTAATAGTATCAAATACCACAGGCCGTCTCTGTCGGGCAACTGACAAAGTCAGTTGCAAAGTCTTCTGATATTCAAATATGAAATAAAGCTTTGTCTGGAACCCAAATAATTACCTCTAATATTTTTATTTTTCACTCTTGTGTTTTTGTTTATTTATTCAGAAAATATTTGGGCTGCTGCACTGGGCATGTGGCTACACCAATGGACTCACATCTGTTCTTTTTTAATATATAAAATTCATTTGTGAAACTGCTTATGAAAGGCATTATAGTGTCTCAGGGGGTGACAGCACCAGTCTACAAATTCAAGTGCAATTATTTATGCATTTGGAAATATTTCCTTATTCCTAGTTAACAAATATTGCACAACAATAATGCTGAATTCAATTGAGCCGGGGAAGTTCCAGGGATAAAGGGATTTCTGAGCTGGAACAAATTCACTTTATGGGCAGAGCCTTTTCCTTTAAGTCAGAGCTGATTACAAGCTCATTTTCAAGTGGATTTGTTACCTTACATAAAGAGAACAATTTTAGCTTTCAAGGTGGCGCTCAAAAATCTTTATAGAATCCCCAAGCTTTTTCTCAAAAAATGTTTTTTAAAGATTATGTGTATAAACAGGTTCCAGACCATGAGGATAGAAAATACTGAGTTAAGTGCACAATTTAAACTTCATCAGGTCTCTTTGTACATTAAATATGTATTTACCGAGTTACCTCTTAAGGAATAGCACATGCATTAAAGAGCACTAAGTGCATTCACCCGATACATCACAAGTCCTAATCACCCGTGGTAAGTATAGCACATCCACTTGAGAAGAAACAGTTCTATACACGTATGCTGTACAATATGTTACACGTGTATACAGTGTGTAATGGGTGAACCATGTCAGTCAACATATGTATCATCTCACCTATTTCCCATTTTTGTAGTCACTTTTGTGTATAGACATGATTTTTGACCAAAACCTGTGCAACCATGAGCCAAAAAATAAAATCATTCCTCCTTTTGAAACGGCAATCTCAAATTTTTTTTTGTTTGCTGTTTTGTTTTTTGTTTCAGTGATCAAAAGCTGACTAACACTGGGAAGTGTAGGGAATTAAGGCTCTTGCTATCGCTGATCCAGAGACCATGCTGAGAATCATTCAAGTTCAAATGTAGACACAGCTGGATGGACAAAACTGGCTGTCGTGGGCTCCATCATCTGTGTGGAAAGCACAGGGGCTTGAGGAGTCAGCTGGTCATGCTAAACCTCACCAGCTGGAGATTACCCATAAAGCTGTTTGAATTTCATCCCAGAGGCTCCCTTCAGGGAAAGTGCAAATGTTAACCTGAGTTTGGAACAGAGCCACTTTGAAAACCTTAAACACTAGGCTCAGTCATAGATTTAAAGGGGAGGCACTTGGTTCCTGAGGGGTGTTTGCAATGCCTGGATCTGCTTTTGGGGAATTGAAGTCAATGAGATAAAAAGAAGAAGAAAAAGGAAGAGAAACTCTGGGGCATTAATAAGTTGACAGATGCAAGGAAGGGCCACACACCAAGGGGTCTGGCTTGTCTGTAACCGAGCGTGAGGTGAGCGTTGTCTTGCACAGACCACGAGCCTTTCATTTTTCTGTACTTTCAGGAGCCCTTAATAGAGTGAAAATGCTTCTGCTACAGAAACAGCATAACATTTGAACACTGAATGTATATATTTGGGACTCTTTGAAAGTAGAAAGAAAGATAGGCTGAGAACACAGAGGAACGGGAAGAATAGCTTCCTCGTCACCAGGTTCAAGGACCTCAGCTCAGCTTGGGATATTCCACTGCTCACGAAGATCTGGAACTTTCTTAGCTAAGACAGCAGCTTTAAACCACACCCACAATGTCAAGGGCTCCAAAAATGAAGCTAGGAAGTTAAACTGTAGTCTAACTTCAGTTAAACTACAGCTTAACTTCCAGCACACACTTTCTCTACATTAACAGGAACAATAGATCAAGAGGAGAACAATTAAGGAAAAACTTCAATGCTCTTCACCGGCTCTCCTGCCCTTTAAGCGACAGGAGTTCTTCTATTAACACTCTTTGACCTGAGAACACTCTCCCCGTTAGCATTTGAAGTACTGATTGGGTTTCAGCTCGAATCTGTAACCTCTGGTTAATCATCATGTATTACACAGCTTGTGGATGAAATATATTTGGACAGGGATAGATAAGTCTATTCACAATAATTCAGCACTGACATTCAGGGCTTAATTCAATTTTCAGAAATGATGATCTCCCTGGCATTTCAGCAAGCCTATTTTTAATTAATATCTTGACACCTCTTTAAATACCACTTTGTGTTCTATACACTTGCTTTAAATTAAGGCAGTTTAAGGCTCTATCACAAGAGCCTTTGTTCTGAAAATGCCAAGAGCCAATCTTTCCTTTGTTTGATTTTTGACAAAAATGACCTGGTATTAAATACTCCCCATTATCTCCATGTCTTTGTGGGTATTATACAATCATGCCTGTTCCCGATGACCAGCTTTTCAACTAGCCTCAAGAAGAACTTCTTATCTGAGGTAGACAAGTGGTGCCCCATGTTCAGTGTGTGAAGTGATATTTGTTGGACCTCAGGTATCCTGAACTATGGAAGTCACACAGGTCTAGGGCATGAAGTTTTGGTGGCAAAGGAGGTTCTGGGTGAGAAGGTGGGGAACAATGGGACAGGTGGAACTGCAGAAGAAAGCTGTCAGTTATCATGCTTCCAGAGCAAGCTTTGTCTCCGGAGCAGAGAGTGATCCCTTTGCAAACAGCAGTAGCTTTGGAGGAATTTTGATTTCTACCAGAATCTAAACTCTTCCCACACATGTAAATCCCTCCACTTGACTTGGGTGCAAGAAAGCTTGCTCATCAGCCTTCTGGTTAAGAGATGAACCACCGAGGTGAGTCCTGCTTGGCTTCACACCAGCCATGTATATGCAGTCATGGCTCTGCTCTATCCCTGCATTTACGTAACGGGTCAGATGCACTCACGCATTTCAGGCTTATGACTTAAAAGAGTAATCTCTACATCTGAGAGCAGAAGACATGGGTTAGCTTTTAACGCTTCTGGTGTTACTGGATAATGAATCTAGGGTCTAGTGCATGTTAGGCAAGCGCTCTTCCCCTGAGCTGCACTGTTAGTTTTGTATCTGTGGTGCAGGCTTTCATACCAGACATCACAAAGATGAGGCAGAGAACAGTTGCCTCTCCTTTTCTTTTGTTCATTTGCTATGGTTTTAGATTAATTTTGGTCTCGTTGAGTCTTTTTTTCTTCTTCTTGTATTTGGTAGAGGAATTTTAATTGCCCTTAAGAAATCCTTATCTTCAGGCTGCATCCAAGGGGTTTATATTAGCTTTGAAAGAAAATCCACAGACACATCTTTATTCTTGAATAAAAATTCACAGACGCCTCTTTTAAAAAGTTCCTGTGCGCTATTACATGCATTATAAAATGTAAGAGCAACTTTAAAACAATTCGAAGGTTAATACAATAATGTGTTCCTTTACAGAATGCCCTTTTAAGCACCTAATTTGGGAGAGTAACTGTCATCTAAGAATGAATCAGATACGTGCTTAATGTCTGATGGAGGCAAGATGCACTTAGCAAAATGGTTTGTTTCTAAAGGCAGTGATTTATCTGCTGTGCTATTTATACAGCAAATTTAAGGCACTGAGCTCATACTGATATGCTGTCTAAAGAGTGCCATTGTTTTGTTTCCTAAAAGAGATCCTGAAGGATTCCTGAAATTCACATCTGCAAAGGGCTCTTCACAGACAGGACATTCCACAGTGCTCCCAGAACTCAGCTCTTAGAAAGATGGAACTATTCCAGACATGGAACACCACACCTCCAAGCTCAGAGGGATGCTGTCAACCCTAGGCTGACTCTGGACCATGAAGATCCCTGGGCAGCTTGTACATCCAAGGCTGTCTGGGAAACCCTGATAGGCTATGGTCTGAAGTATGATACAGCAGCTTGGGGACACGAGAGCCCAAGGTATGATTTTCAGGGCCATCTCCAGCATTTTCTTAAGGTGAATCAGTTGCTCATTGAAGCTGTATTTTCAGTCAAGGCTGGCAAACACCAAATGGAAATAGTCCGTTGATTCTCTGAAAGAACCTGGACCTGGCTTGAATACCTGGCCTGGCTCTGAGGGCACTCTGCTTCAGTTTCTTTAAAGTAAAAGATCTTTCCTAAAACAGCTGTCAGGAAGCCATGTGAAATCTCTCAAACTTCCTCAATACAAAATAATTCCATGCATTTAGCCCCAAATCTAAACCCCAGCTAAATTCACCATACTTTAGTCAGGAACCATGTGACATGATCACTGGGTCATATGAAAACTGAAGACATTTTACTTTTCATTTAGTGACACAAACCTCACTGGATAAGTAAGTATCTGGAAATGAGGTAGAAGGGGCAGAGAGGGCTGAGAATCCTACCTTTTCAAAAAATAAAAATACCTTGGCTGCATACTGGATCTTCTGCCTGATCCCTCAGGATTAGTTAGTCGGCCTGGGTTCAAACTGAGATTTAGGAGATTCACAAGTGGTTCAGTTGGTTCAAATGCTCCAGAGTTTTAAAAGGAGATGGAAGCACACACCTATAATCCCACAGGAAGTTAAGGTAAGAGCTCTATGAGATCTAGGCCAGCCTGAGGTCCACGATGAGTTCCAGGCCTGCCTGGGGTACAGAGTGAGACCCTATCTCTAACCACCCCATGTCAAAAAAGGACTGTGTATAAAACCAAAGCTCGTGCTATATTATTTACATTGCTGATGCTATGGATGGGATTGTGCACCTCCTCCGTAGCACCAATTCACTTGTTGAGGCTCTAACTCATAACGTGACTCCATTTGGAAAGAAACCCTTTAAATGTCAAAGGTTAAATGAGGTCATAAAGATCCAGTTCTTGTTTAATAAGTGTAGAATCTTTATAAGAAGGGGTTTATGACAGGTGGTTAGTTAGTTAGTTATTTGTCTGCAGGTTATTTCACGGGGCAGTGAGTAAAAGTGCCTGCCACACAAGCCCAACATCCTGAATTCAATCTCTGGGACCCACAGAGGAGGGTAAGAATTGATTCTCCAAAGTTGTGCCCTGATCTCCCACATATGCCTGAGCATGTGTGCACCCGCAGGCACACATGCACACCACACATACACAATGTAACAAATAGTTTTGTTTTGCAAAATCAAGAATTAGGTTAGTTTTTTTCATGCCTAGAGGATCCATGTGGCATAAGACCACAGACACTAGGTCCTAACCTATCACGGCAGTTGCAGATTTCCTGATGCTCCAAAGATAAGAGACAAAACAAAACAAAATGTTTAAAAAAGTGTTTCCTGGGGAATCTGGTGTCACTTAGAATAGAACACTGTCTAAAATGCCCAAGGATATAGGTTTGATCCCCAGCGCTACAAAAAATAAAGTCACAAACAAAATCTTTTTCTGGTTATCGTTATACAAACTTACAAGTTATAGCACAAAGAGCCAACGGCAGACCAAGGCCCTCAGCTGCTTTTGTGAATCGGTGCAACTGCAAAGAGTGGATTTCTGCAAACTTCCTGTTCTTATTTCTCCTTCTTTTCCGTTTTAACTTTTTAAGGCCCCACTCTTTAGCATCTTGGTAGTACTGATCATAGAAAGCTAAAATTGCCGTTTCCTCCCCGGAAGTTTTGGCTTTAATCAACTTTCTGTCCTCTGTGTCACTGTGCCTCGACTTGTCTTTGAGGTTGACACTCCTGGGGACCCTGGCTGGTCTCTGTGACCTTCCCTGCTGCCCTTACAGGTCTCTCCTGACAGATCCTGACCAGGACTTGTTATCATAGTGTTTCTGACCCCAGGAGCTGTCTCTGACTGTTCTCCTTGTAAGTGAGGGGCAGACTGGCATCCGCATGGCACAGGTACTGCTTCCTGCCTTCTTTTGTGGGAGGATAAAGGTGTGCTTTCTCCTAAGGGTTCCAGAGTTAGGGCACAGTCCCCTCACTGCCATGACCTTGCTTCAGTTTGTAACAAACACAGTTTAAGTGCTGTGTGAGACATGGCTGATTTTGTTTGGCTTTTCTTTTGTGATACTGATATATCTTTGACTGGGACCAACCCTCTGAGGTAGGAAATGATGCTCTCAATAATGTGAGCATTAGTGGAAGTGCTCAGACATTGGTCCATAACCTGTAGCAGTCTCATGGGGACTTCCCCTAGAATACTGTTTTAGGAAACTTTCAGCTCAGCCATCAGGGCACCTGGGTCAGCCAACTTCCGATAAGGTAATCAGGTTTCTGAGACACATAAATGAGCTAAATGGACTCAAGAGCAAGGCACACAGGAGTACCCTCACAAACAGATGCTTGACTCCCCACACAGCCCAGACCTGGTCACTTAGCAGCGGAATCTAAATTGCAGCAAATTGCTCCTCACAGCCTGACTCTTCCCCTCTTGCCTTCCTGGACGGAAAGCCCCCCTCATACTCCAGCTGGCTCCATGGATCACACTTATGTTACCTCACCTGGATGGTGTTTAGGAATATGGCTTCATTTAAGGACACTCATAAATGCTACTGACTAAAGCGATTTTTTAAAAAATTCCAGAATTGGTAAATTTCTACTATGGGTTGGAAAAACTCGATTGTAAAACAAAACAGAATGCAAGGATCATTTTTAAAGATATCTAAATTCTTCTAAATATAGCTCAGAAATAAGTCACCTCCCTACAAAGAGTAAATGAAAAAAAAAATCAACAGAGACAATTTGAGGACCAAGTCTTCCAAAACCACTTTTCCCTGTCTGCTTTCTCCTATCACTACTGCAATTCAAGGCAGCTTTTGTGTGAGTACCCCTTAAAACTGTGCTTTCCTTTGTTTTCAGGTAAAACTTCATGATGCAAACTGAACATGCCCAGAGACATTCCTGTCCATCAACTGAATCTTTTAAGCATTTGTTTCATGACTGTAAGTTAAGCATCCCTCCTGAGAAATGTGTCTATTATATTTTCTTCTTAAATTATGACCATAAGCAGCATGCTCATGAGTGGGCCCACCACTACATAAATATGCATGGTTCCCCTGAATAAATCCTCATGGTCCCTTGACTTAAGTAAGTTCACTTCTTTGTAAATAAGTGGCAAGATCTCCTTGCTTTCTACAAATATTAAATCTGTTTCTACTATGTCTTCATTGTTTTATTTTGAAATTTCTATCCAAGAGGAGAACCCGCTATGCTCTGTGATAGTTAGGATTCAGTGCAGTGGCCTGCGTTCAATTTCCCTACAGAGAGACATGAAACTTAGGCAACCTTCATAGAATGCTGGGACTCTCCCAAGACAACCCACTTAACTTCCATGAGGCTGCTCTGAGGATTCCCAGAGGGCCTTTCTTTTGTTCTGTACCAACACCTGAGGAGAAATTGAAAGGCCTGTTAATGTAGCACAGTTCTTGGCTCTGGTCCATACTGGCTGGGTAGTTCTAAGTCCATCACTTTAAATTATCCCTTTTAGACCAGGAGCTCTGATCAGTGCTATAGCACTTGCTCAGCGTTGTCTCAAGAAGTGTATTCAACCCCTAATACCACAAATAACAGGTTATCCACTTCCCTGCAACACAGAAATCGTCTGAATGATAAGGGTTTCTGATATCCCTGACTGTTCACAAGTATTGACTCAACATTTCCCTCACAGAACCTTTTATAGTCTTTCAGTGCTTATCCCATCTACAGTACATATTCATTCATCCTCTCCCTGCCCCCTCTCCCTGCCCCCTCTCCCTCCCCCCTCCTTCCCTCTCTGCTCTATGAGTCTACTATGTGGCCCAGGGTTATCTTGAATTAGGGCTCAGGAGATCCTCTAGCTTTAGTCTCTCAAATAGCCAGGACTAGAGGTGTACATGGCTGTGGGGATTTCTTTAGAACTCACTTCCTTCTTTCAAAGAGGAGAATATTTTTAGACAATAAAAACAACCGGGTTACCCAGATTTAGCCTTCTATGATGATCTATGGACTATAACCCTTCCCACAGGACTCTCTCTCTAAAACAACTGAAATATCTAATAAATTAAAACAAAAGCTTGAGAAAGCATGGAGGAAGGAGGCCCTCCCAAATAACTCCCGCAGGTCAAGCCCTTAAAGAAAATGCTCTTTGCCCCTTTCCTTACAGGGTTATGTCCTAAGGTCTATAATCTAATTATAAGAGTAGAAGACCGAGTACATTAAAAGGACTTAACCAATCACCCAAATCAATATCCAAAGTAAGGTTTTATGGCATTTTAGTTGACTATTTTTAATACTTTTTATAAAGTAAATTTAAATGAACAAAGGGGAATTTCCTTTCTTCTTTTTTTTCCCCTCTCCTCCTCCTCCTCTTCACTTTACTTGGGTTCCAGGTATTGAACTCAAGTCCTCATGGTTGTTCAGCAAACACTTGGTCCACCAAGCTGTCTCCCCAATACCTTATGTATTTGTTTAAAATATCTGATACTTAGCACGAAGTGTACTCTCTTCCCACATTTTAGCTGTACACCTATTATTGCTGGTTTCCTTTGTGCTTGCTGCCACTGCAGACATCTGTGCACCCTGCTTAGGTGGAACCTATGCCCGTGTGTTAGCAACTCCCTATTCCCTGCCTCCCTCCCCTCAGCTCCCGGCAACCACCATTGAATCTGACTCTGTGTGTTTCAGTGTTACATGCCTCCTGCTTGTGTCATTATCACTATGACCAAATATCTAACAGGAACAGTTTAAGGAAGGAAACATTATGTTGTTCATGGTTTCATTCCGCCACTACCATGGCAGATAGAAACTGAACATTAATAACAGGAAGTGGGCGGGATAGGATATTGTTCTCAGTGATATGCCCTTAGTCAACTAGTCCATATCTCTCATAATTCAACCATCTCTCAATAGTATATTCATTTATCTTTTGATAGTGTATATATATATATATATATACATATCCATATATGTGTATATGGATATACACACACACACACACACACACACACACACACACACACACATATATGTAGTGATTATATTCACCCATCATTAACATCTTTTATTGCCTCCTCCTTTTCCTGCGAGTTTTTATTCCTTCAGAATCAGTTCCCCAGAATCAGTTTCTCCTATGGCTACACTATTGAAGAAAATGACATCCCCTTCCCAGTACCTATTAACAGTCAATAGTTCCTCAGTAAAGATGGGGTCTCATGGGAACCCCTTTATTCATGACTGAATGTTGCAGGGCCCAGTCCCATGCCAATGTTTATTGCTGCTGTGTGCTCTTGGCAGCACTGGCTTGCTGTATCTGGAACTGTTACATGGCACTCCTTCCCATTTTTCTGTTCCAACACTCTTTCTGTCTCTTCTTCTGAGTGTTCCCTGGACCTTGGGCGGGGTAGGGTGGTGCTGTGGCTGCGGCTGGTCCTACAGATGTCCCTCAGGGCTAAGCGCTCCCCAGCCCTTATTCTCAGCATTTTGAACCGATAAAGTCTCTGCATTAAACACAACCTCTGCAAAAAGAGCATCTCTTTCCTGAGCTGAGAGCAGGACTATGGTTATAAACATAAACATTTTCTCTTTCCAGGGAGAGACCTTTACTGAACTTTGAGAGACAATCCCACAAACCTTACCAGGACTCCCTTTCCACACTGGACCTTTACCTATGACCTTGGCCTAAGTTCTGTTTTTTGTTTTTTTGTTTTTGTTTTCTATGGGGGTAAATTTGTTCCCTGTTTTACTAGAGTCACATACCTTTACAAATGCCAGTTTGGGGCTGCCTAGCTATTAAGATGGCTTGAGGCAAAGAAATAATTGAAAAATTGACAAAGTAAGAGGAAAAACTACTTAAAAGTCAGTGAAGAGAGAGCCTAGGTGCTGGCTGGGAGCTTTGTTAGTGATTATGCATGGGGGGCACATTATGTCTGTCTGTATGCTTACCTACTCATATGTTTGGGCACTGTCTATATGGTACCAGCCTGACTTTGAAATAAAGTGAACTAACATTAAATGCAATGAGCCTTGATATCACCTGAAATGTCTTCCCTTCATGCATTAAATTCCTTGGGAAGAACAGAAATCCAAGTTGGACCTAACTTTACCTAAATTCCACTTGAAGGGATGCCTGCTTTTCTGACTTGGGCCCTCCACCAAATGCTTACTAAGAGCTCCATGAGCTCCTAGACTGGGATGAGGCTGTCAGTTGTTTATCATCAGGAACTGAGCTGTTTATCATCAGGAACTCTTAAGATCAGGGCTTCAAATTTCACATTGGTTGATTACTGTTGTTCTGTGAGAACCGGAATTTAGTCAATTGTCTGTTGTGTATTTTAGTGTTTCAAAATTAAGAAACTCTGTGCTTTAGGAATTCACTGCCTTAGCTGAGCTGTAGCATATACGCCCCCAAGGCATGGTAGGTGTTTCGTCCAGTTGGGCCCTAGCCTCACAACTCTAGCCTTCTCATGCAAACATGACCACCTAGGGATGAGCCTTATTACTTACATGGGGACTTTCAACTCTGAACCTATGAGGACCCATCAATAGACCATCAATGATCCCAGAGCAAAAATGGTGAGATGGGGGTGTGATAAAGGACTTAAAATGCCTTGATGATGACAACATTTTTCAGCCCTAGGAGTACATGAGGCATGAGACCTACATAATTTGATATACAATGACAGACTTTTGCTAATACCTTAATGCCAGGAACAGAACAAATAACCTTCCTGTTTAATCACAGTTCTTACCTAGACTGTATAAGTGACTGATGGTCAATCAACGTTTTATGCTACTCTTGTATCAACACAACTGTGACAACCTGTTTGTAGTAATCTCCTTGTTTTTATTATTATAATTTTAAAAAGTCTGTAATGACTCAGATGCTTCAAACACTAAGTGCTAATTCTGAACGACTAGAATTTGTGTTTTTGCTCCATTTTGGATAAAATAATGTCTTTGTTTTTGCAATCCATGTACCTCATCTTGCCTTTTAATTTAATAGAGAATGCTCAGCATTATACAGGAGACATCCCTGTCTTAGTTCATTTAGGAACTAGTTGCTTGGAAGCAGTATATTTCTCTATGCTCTGTAGGCTGGAAATTCCAAGATCCAGGTAGAGTGTGTGTGTCAGGTTAGGTTCTGCTTCAGGATCCACAGACAGATGTCAGTCCTTGCATGGTACACAGTGTGAAGGAGGGCTCTGTGGTGTCTTCCATAATCAATCTCTTCATGAGTACTCTCATGTGAATCATTTCCCACATGCCTTTACTTTGAGGGTGAGAGTTACAACAGGTAAAATTTGAGCATGCAAATGCTCTTTCCGTTGCATTATCATATAAATGGATTATTTCAGTACAGTAATAAAAGTACAGAAAAGGAAGCCCAAACAGAACACCTGAGAAAAAAACCCAGTAAGAGCTGAGTTGGAGTATTTTTGAAGCAATTTATTTTTGTTTTCACAAAGTGCCAAGGAATACCCTGCTTGTTATGAGTTCTGAAATAATATCTTCAGAACTAATTCTGCTTTCTTATAACACATCGTTTAAACATAAAATATACAAATAATATTAGTTGAGTTATTTGGGGCTCTTTTTGTATTTATTTATACAATAACTTCATTTAGCTCCATAGAAGATAAAATTGATATAGACCTTTTATTATTTGTTCTATTTTTTATGTTTATATGTGGCAAATTATTACACTTAGTGGCTTAAAACAACACATACTTAATATTGTCCAGTTTTATAGGTCAGAAGTCTGACATGGATACTTTCTGGGGGAATATGTCTTTTCCTTGTTCAGGTTCTAGAGATGGCCAGCATTGGTTAGATCATGGTCCCCTTCCTTCCATCTTGAAAGGCAGAAACACTGAGCCCAGTCCTTCTCTTTCTGACATCCCTCTGTCTCCTCATCCATCTTCTGCTTTGAAAACCCATGTTATTACACTTGGCCCACCAGTAAAATTCAGTGTGGGAAGATTTGACTCATATTTCAGTGGTTTCAGTCCATGGTTATTTGGCCACATTACTTTGGGGATGGTAATAACACAGTACATTATGGTGGAAGTCTGTGACAAATCAAACTGTTGACTTCCTGGGGAAGAGAGGGAGAGACAGAGGGAGAGGAGGAGAAGGGAAAGGGAGGAGAGAGGAGAAAGGAGAGGTAGAGGAGTAGGAAAAAGTGAGAGGAGGAGTGAGAGGAGAAGGGAGATGGGAAAGCAAGAGAGAGAGGGAGAGGGAACAAGTGATACTAGTGACCTAAAGATCTTCCAGTAAGGTCTTTGATTTTCTACCACCCCCAAACCAACCAAGAGAACAAGTCAAGAAAATGAGCCTTCAGTATACGTCTTTGTCGGGGGATATTCTGGACAATCATGGCCTATAGGTTACTAACCCAATCTTAAAGCCATCTGATCACTATCCTTAATTTCATCTGCAACCTTCACCATGCAACCTAACACATCCCCAGGCTCCAAAAGTTAAGACACAGAAACTGTGGGTAACCATTGTTCACATGGTACCACACCAGTTTAGCCTAATGCAATCTAATACACACAAAAAAACTAGCAAAAGTAGTCTGATTTCCTACAATAAGAGAAAACAGAGAATCAAAGAGCTTTAATTACTATACTCACAATGTTGTTATTAGACCAATTTAGAAGTTAAGGTAGAAGAAACAGACTTTCAAGGTACAACTAAAATTCAGCTCTAGCCTAAGTAGAGAGCCATGCTGTATGGCTGTGATCACCTCACAGGCATTAATGAGACATTATGAGTGCCTGCACACGGATATCTATCGTAGAAACTAATTGAGAATGTTCACTGGGAAAAAACATTTTTTTATTTTGAAAAAACATTTGCTTGTTCATCTTTAACTTAGCAGATACACCGTTCACAAAAAGACGTCAGTACTATGTTATGTGTGTGTGTATGTGATTGTAAAACAGTTTATTATCTGCAATTGATAGTAATATCTGCTATTTTTTCATTGGGTAGTTACTAAGGGCTACTGAGTAACTAAGTAGTTACTAAGACTCTATGCTAAAGCTTGTGATGTATTATCTTATTTAGATACCATAAACACGATGGAAATTTATTACCACCATCTGGCGCATGGCAAACAGCTATAAAGAGACCACCAAATTTTAGCAAGATATTCTAAACTTTCTCAAAATAATTTTGATTGCAGTTTCTTTTACCTCTTCTCTAATTGTTCTAAATATATGAAAATAGATTTAAATGTCTACATAATTCCTGGCAGAGATCTTTCATGCTGTGTACAACCAGAAAGCATATACTGTATTATAGCTTCAATAACTAATTTTTAAAGTAACTAAGAGTTTTGATTATTTATCCCAACAGACAAACATTTCAAATTCATGACAACCTAGGACCAACTTGGTTGCATACTATTTTACAAACAATTCTGGTGGGAGATTAAGTGAAATTACTAATTTGAAAACTTGAAGAGGTGGGAGAAATCACCTCATCTATCACTCTGTCTTACACTGTGACCTGGAAACAGAGGTGGAAATGTTCAATAACCCATCTATGGGCAGCCATCTTGGGAAAACTGCAACTTCAGATGCCTGACTTAAATTCTACAAATGTCAGGATTTTTAACTATGCATATACTTAACGTTTCTGCACTGTTACACTGTACATGTCTGATCCAAAGACTTAAATTTGAAATGTTCCAAAATATCGGAGTATTTTGGGTTTCAAATTTTCGGATTAGACATATTCAACTAGAAATGTCTACTCAAATACACACACATATATCTTACATATAATATATATTATATATACTATATGATATATTAATTATAACACAGCATATAATTAATATACGACATATAAGATATTAATTATATGCATAATACACAAATGATATAAACAAAACACCTCTGAAATCTGTGTCCGAGCAAGCATTTTGCACAAGGAAGACTGAACTTTCACTTTGAAAATATATTCCCAGGAAAGGTGGTTTCAGATTAGACCACGATGACTAAAGGTGCTAATTCTTTCTTTGCTGGAATGAACATGAGTGATTTGAAGAAAGGAAAGAACAGAGAACAGAATATGAAGAAAGAAAATGGAAGAAAAGAACAAGAGAAAAGAGGGAAGAAGGGCAGGGAGGGAAGGAAGGAAAGAGTGAAGGAAGGAAGCTGGGAGGGAGGGAGGGAGGAAAGGACAAAAGGAAAGAGAAACAAGAGCTGTGATGCCCTGACCTGGTCTTACCCTCCACGCTTTCCTTAAGCACTCTCATTTTGAACAGGCAATTCATATTCTTGTAAATCCCCCTTGCTCATACCGTTATGCAATTATTATCTAAGAAAGCAAAGCATCAAATTGCCACATTCCCCTCCTGAGATGGTCCCCGGGCAGGCTACATTAAGAAAAGTGTTGTGTATGATCTGATAATTGTCTTAATTCCTACTAATTAATAATAACCCAACTCATTTAGTATAAATCCTCGGAGAATTCCCTGTTGGTACTGCTCAAAGTTAAAAGGATTCAACACCCTCCCTCTGTGAGTCCTTACTCAGCTGTTACATTGGTATCTCTGGCATCAGTCCTAACAATAGCAGAAAGAGATCATTTTCTGCTCTTCAAAATTTTGGCACAATTTTACCAATTTAATAATAATTCTATTAGCTAAAACGCATCTACTAAAAGGTATTTTGAGGCCTGAAATTTTTAGAAAAATATCGTTGTTATATAACTTGGATCCAAGTCATATACTCTATACAGAGACATTAAAATATTCCTGAGGCTATTCCCCACCCCCACCCCATGTCGCAGTCCCATTGAGGGAACGCCAGGCAGGAGCCAAAGCAGAGACTACAGAGGAGCCCTGCTCTGAGCTTACTCACCATGGCTTGCTCAGTCTGAGGTGGCAGTGTGCTCTGTGGGCTGGACCTCCCACATCAACCATTAGTCAAGAAAATTCTCCACAGGTAAATCTGATGGAGGCAGTTCCTCAATCATGATTCCCTCTTTCCAGGTGACTTTAGCTTATGTCAAATTATCAAAAGAAACAAACAAACAAACAAAAAAACAACCAGAACGAGACCCCAGATTTTATAATTTAGACTTTTGAGTTGATACATTAATCTTGGATTTTGGAGTTGAGATTTGGGAGTCTAAACACAAGTCAGTGAACATACACTTACAGAATCCTCTAAATTTAACTATTTATTTCCTCACTTCTTTTATCTGCATATGATATGCGGGGTGGGACACACATCAAGGCACATGCGTGGAAGTCAGAGAACAGCTTGCAGAAGAAGTCTTTCTGTTCTTCTTCTTCTAGCACATGGGAGACAGGGACCGAACTGAGGTCATCTGGATTGGGAGCAACTGCCTGTCCATTTATGGAACAGAACAAAACAAGAGAGTCCTCCTCTAGAATGGTTGGTCACAGTAGCCCAACTGACTCCCAAAAATAATACAGACTATTGATGTGACCCTCATTTACCAACTGGATGTTGATGTTGAGGGTAAGTCCCTATTGCTGAAGACACTGAACACTTAGGACACAGGACTTGGATGATTTGAGCTGGATCTGCCCTGAAAGTCTCCTTCCTGCAATCTAGCTTCCATGGGATGAGAAAGTACTAAGCAAGCTGCTAAGTGAGGGAAGCAATTAATAGTCCTATCCAGCTGCAATCCCTATGAACAACAATGACCAGTATGACAAAATATCCCTAAAGGTGCAATAAATATGTGACACTCACATGTTGGCAGTAACCAACAGCTGTCTAGTTGGACTTGAGACCCACTAGTGAAAACCTAGCTAGCTTTCCAGGGTTAGTGAGGTCATGAACCATAGAAAATAACCCACTACTGCCACTTTTCGAGGCCAGCATGATTCTTCATTACATTCAAAACCTTATCCCTCTACTCACAGATGAATGGAACAACCACCTCTCACCAAAGAAGCCTATTTTTACAGCAAATGGAAACAATCACAGAAAACTGCAACTGGACACAATGCAGAAATCAACTGGCAGTGGGAGCCCAACACCCCTGCATCCATTTTCTCTGCTACCATCCCTTAAACAATATTGTTTTCTTGTGAAAGATGTTCCTGGTTAGAAGCCAAAGGCTAACATTGATCAGTTGATCCACAGAGATGATGCTGAGTTGGGTGAAAGAAGAGAAAGAACTAGAGAGACAACCTGAAGGTGGCAATGACTTCTTTGTGGTAAGTCAGCCACAAACCTGAAGCATAAAAATGAAATGCTAATTGGATATTTCAAATGAGACACAGGCTTTGTCATCCAAAAGTTATGTCAACTGCTCCAGCTGCCTGTCTTCTTAAGAGTCACACAAAGCACTCAATATAGCAAAGCATCTTGACTCATTTTAACTGACAGCCCCACCCCCAGGACTGTATGTGGTCACTCAGTGTGCACTTAATGACTCTAGGGTTCTAATTTTGAACAAGACAAAATTCTTCTCAGGGGGTTCTTACAACCCAACAGGAAAGGTAGAAACCTGAACGTGATTAAGATTAAGAAACTGTCAACTTTGTGTGGAGAGGAGACAGTGAGCTCTCCTAGAGAGAAGGCAGAGAGATTTCATGGAGGCAGTGTCTACATTTGAATTTAAAAAAGGTTTGGTAGCTGGACTACAAGTTAGCCAAGAGTAGGAACGACCTCAAATTTAGGAAACATGGGGAGAAGTACTAAAGAAGCCTATTGGGGCTAAAGGTGTAATTCACCAGAAAGAACGTAGCATGTGCAAGGCCCTTGGTATAATCCCTGCACCCTGAACAAAACAACTAAACTAAGCTAGGCTGAACTAAGCTGAACTACAGAAGATAAAAGTTGGGTGAATTTAGGATTCTGGAATATGACAACTTGACTGATGCTGGAGAGAAAACGAGTAGTATTCAAATCTGGGTGTGGTGGTACAGACAGACTGAGAAAAGGTAAAATTTTGATAGTTCTTTGAGTGGGAGGGGTGTTTGTATGTGTGTATACACATGTTTGTGTTTCTTGCATATGTGTGCTAGTGTGTATGGAGTCCAGAGGTTGATGGGCTAAGGTAGGGTGCTTTTCTCTATTACAGTGGTTTTTCAACCATCCTAATGCTGTGTCCCTTTAGTACAATTCCTCAAGCTGTGGTGACCCCCAACTATAAAATTATTTTTGTTGCTACTGCATAACTGTAATTTTGCTACTGACATGAATCACATGTGAATATCTGATATGCAGATGGTCGCAGGCAATTCCTTTGAAAGAGTTGTTTAACCTCCAAAGGGGTTGCGACCCATAGGTTGAGAACCACTGCTCTATTGTCCTATACCTTACTTTTTGAAACAGGGTTTCAAAACAGGGTTTTGAAAAACAGAGTTTCTTGGAGCTCCCGGACTCAGCACGACCAGCTATGCCTGTGAGCTCTGAAGTCCTCTGCTCTCCTCCTTGCCAGTGTTTGAATTGCAAGTACATGCAACTACCTTTTTTTTCTTTCTTTTTTATTCTTTCTTTCTTTCTTTCTTTTTTTCTTTTCTTTTTTTTTTTTTTTACTGTGGGAGTTAGGGATCTGAACTCCATTTTTTTTTTAATATTTTGGAAACAAAAGTACTTTATTGTTTGAG
Source organism: Cricetomys ansorgei (assembly GCA_026225945.1). Classification (NCBI taxonomy): domain Eukaryota; kingdom Metazoa; phylum Chordata; class Mammalia; order Rodentia; family Nesomyidae; genus Cricetomys; species Cricetomys ansorgei. The sequence continues at coordinate 34,405,289 of JAMJFZ010003875.1, read as the reverse complement.
TTATTTTTTTCCTGCCACAAAATTTATTAGTTCGTAAAGGAGATAATAATATGACCAAATGCAGGAGAAAATATGCCAATGAGGAACCCATTAAGTATCCTTGGGGTAAAATGAGTATAGCCTAGTGTAAGAAGCACATATCAATCAAACAACTGGTCAGAGACAGATATAGGAGGATAAGCCCCACTTTGGGATCCTGCGAGTTGCAAGCAGTTTTGGAACAGGCCTTATGCTGGCCAGCAGGATGGCCCCAGCTCTAGAATGCGCACAGAGATGGTCTTGCCACTGACAGCTAAGAGATACCTGAAAAGACTGAGTTTGCACCCTAAAATACATATGTAGACATGTGCCCAGAACAGAAACACTGAGCCTTAGGAGCATTTGCTTCCAGAAAGTAATCAAAGAGCCAGGGATCATGTTGAGAATCCTATCTCAGGATGAGCGGGTGCCTGATCGTAATGGTGCAGGGCAAGGTCTTCTAAGTAGAAAAAGACCATTTTCTTAGGATCCTGGTGACTTAAAGCAGACAGAAAAGAGAATAGGACACTGTGACTAGATTTATCTTGCTGCTGTTTAGGGAGCTAGCTCTTCCAGGGTAACATGCAATATCCAATATTGTCGAAGACAGGAGGTCCGTGATGGCTACGGCAGTCAGGAAACCGTGGAAGCTCGCTGGAGGGCTAGAAATGTTGTTTCAATATGGGTGGCAACTCTACGGTATGCATACATGGATAAGTTAGTGAACAAACACGTATCGGGCATGTACACTGTTCTCTCTCTGAGTTATGCTTGAACAGGAAGTAAATAATCAGAAAGAAGAAGCCAAAGGGGATCATTTACTGACACATTCCAATCTTAACCCTATGCTTGCGGTGGGTTAGGAACACATAGTGTCCCCACAGGATGCTACCCAATCTAAGACGCAATGTGCTGTATTAGTCCTGTTCTTTTAATTTTACATTTTGCCACTTGGCTATGATCCTTCCTAAATAATCTTCCGTTGTTTAAGAATAAAAAGTAAGAAGTTGTTCACAATTATTGCTATTAATAATTAAACTAAATGGAAGCATTTTTTCCCCTGTAGTTAATTTACAAATGCAGATGCAAACCAATATTGTCTTCCGCTGCTAAAGTGCTTCATTTCATTTCTCTGAGGTCCTTGTTTTTGCCCCAGAAATACTCATTTAGATGCAGGTGTGAGGATGCATAAGCTTCTTAGCAGTGACTCAGAGTGCTGACGGGCCCCTTTTTATGATTTTTCCAGACAGAGAAGAATGGTTCAGCATGTTAAGTAGCTACAATGGTATAATTCAGCCATAAATGGCTGCTCCACATGGCTGCCTACTGCTCCTAAGTTTCTGCACCTTAAATGCCATGCTAATACACTGGCATTTCATTTCTCCTTTCCTTACTTAGCTAGATAGAGGCAGATCCAAAGTTCACAATGCAAAATTGAACATTCCTCTTGAAAGCCTTTTAAAGGCATGCAGAAGGAATGGAGCCAGTCACGTGAAGATAGTCTAGTAAGCAGAGGAATCAAGGAGATATTCTCTGCTCAAAGTAAGCATTCAGATCACAAAGTTCTCAGAATGCTTGGCTATTTTGTATGGGAGGTACATGCTGGAGACTCTGCATTCCAGAATTACTCTCCTGGGCTGGGAATAGTAGCTCAGGTTGCTAGAAGCCAGGCCTCGAGTAAAGAACCTTAAAATGCTCATTTCTTGAGGCCAGGCGCTCAGGGGAAAGCATATGAGGGGATAAGGGATGGATGTTTGAAAAGGGGAAGAATGGAGGACCCAGTTTCAGCCAGAAATAAGTTTCTGCCTCTTTCTAAGGAGAATCTAGAGTCTGAATACGCCAATATGCCAGTCTCAAATTGGGATTGTTTGGTTCACTGAAATGGAAAAGAAGGAAGAGATCATGGCTCAAGCATCCTCAGCATTTTATATAAAGCAATAAAGCCCTTTTTTAAATTTTAATTTGAAATTACATTGTAAGAATACAGTCATGGGCATATTCAAGAACTTGTCACTTGTGTGCCCCTGGTGTTTTGTGTTTGTGATGCACAAGGAACAGTTTAACTTAAATGTTTAGAAACCAAGGTCTATCAGTCAGATAATTGGCTCATTAATGCCAAGTAACAAATTGTCTCAAATTCCTGCTATCTGACAACAAAAAGCAGCTGTTAGCTTACAGTTTTGTGGTTTGGTTTCATGGTCCTGCTAGCATTGACTGATCCTGCTCACAAACATGAATTTGCCTCTGACTCACTGAAAGTGGCTTGGGCTGTGACAAAATATGCTCAGTTCTGCCTCACACTTTCCCTGCCAGCAGGCTACCCAGAAAAGGCTGCCCTTTGTGTGACAGTACCATCCAAGTGCAAGTCCAACTGCACAACTGCTTTCTTATCATCGTAGGTGTCGCCTCTGCTAGCACCTCATTTGCAGTATGAGTCACACTGATGAGTTGGGTGGAAGACAGATATTAAGCTCCATGTCTAAGGTCATCGACACCAGGAAGTGGGAGCGATGAAGAATTGGGGTCCATAACATAATCAGTCTCCCAAGAAAGTAAATACAGAAAGTATGCTTCAAGGAAAAAAAATGCTCTGAGAACAAATAAGATTAACATTCTATCACCTGTCATTATGATTGGGAATTGAGACTTACATTTATTTAGTAATTTCTGCTGCCCCATTATGTAATTCTATCAAAAATCAACTACTATAAGAAACTTCCTCAGGTCTGTGTATGAGTTTCCCTTTTATTGATCTATTTAGTTGTGATACATGGTAGGCTTAAAGTAGAGAATGAATCATTCATACTAGTTATAATGGAAGTGCTGATAAATTATGATTTATTTTCAGGGATCCAGGTCATGATGGATTTCTTTTCTAATTACCTGAGTGGTAATGGACAAAGAGGCAATATTCAGTGTACAAAAGGGCCAGAGAAACCACTAGAGGGAAAAGCAAGACTTTTTCCATTAAAGAATTTAATCTACATTTTTTATACTCTGGATAGTTCTTTAAACAGTATTGGTTGGATTATTTCACAGAACATTCTGTCTTCTGTGTATTTAGTTCTCTTACAAATAATATACATGGGTTCTCTATTATACCTTCTTGTCACTGTTTTTGCAGCAAACCACACTGACTCTTGGTGTTCCACTCTTCTCCAGGAGAGGTTATCTTTCACTTTCTTTTTATGGATCAACAGTTTTATCCTTCATTCATTGTGCTTCACTAGAGCAAGGGTCATTCAGCTCTGGCAACCTACAGTCTTCACAGACTGAAATACCACTGTAACTCCTTTACAGAGAGAAATTACACAGAAGTGGCTGTCTTGTGAGAAATCAAAGAAAGCAAGCTCATTCAACAAAGCAACAAAAATGACAAATGTAGCATAAGATAAACTCGTGGTTGGTGTTCGTGAAGTGTGCACAAGTTTGCCTGGTCCTTGGCCCTAATTGAACTATTAATCAGTAAAGACAGAGAAATGAGCACACCAAAAATAAATTATAAAGGTTAACAAAGGTTAGGGTTATGAGTTAGTTAGTAAGTGATTTTAGAACAGAGATGGAGAAGGTCCCTGTGGACCTGAGGGGTCAGGTTTATTAGCTACTGGTACAAATTTTAAAGACACGCTCTCAAGGGTGGAAATTCTGGAGCCCACATGCACAGACAAGTTCATAATAAGAATGTGGTACATACATAGGTACAACTGGCTCTACAAACAAACAAACAACAACAAAAAACCAAGCACCAGAAGCAGTAATAAGCCCTGCAGTCTCAAACCAATAAACCATTGAAAACCAAATAAAACTAGGAAGACTGAGGGGGGAAACCCTAAAAAGCCACTGATAATTAGTAAAAGAAATCACGTGTGCTGCTGCCACACAGTTACCACAAAGTTACGCCTTTCATGCTCACCATTCTTTCTTTGAAAATGTCAGCTGCCGTGACTACTGAAGTATGAGGCTCATGATCCAGAAGTAGGGCATATATCACGGGGAATGTTTAAAGGCTTTCTTTCTCTTTCCTTTGCCAGCTAATATCACTTAAGCTAAAAAGTCATTGAAGAAAATGTGAACTGAACCGATGACTCAATACGATTGATTATGTTCGAGACTCTCAAAGGTATGTACTTTTATGTCTACAAATAATAGGCAACTTGACTACTGTTATTTTATTAATATTATTTATTTATCATGAAATTTTCAATTCTTTTCTTATTTAACTTCCAGCTCCTCTGCTAGGGTTCTTTCCTTTCCCACAACATGGGAACAAGGAATTATGGTAAATTCTCCAAATTTCCTCTTGTATGCTGAGCGTGATTTCCTCTTAATTCACATATAAGCTGCTCTCACTGTCACAGAGAGCCTTGGAAAAACTCACAGAAATGTAGGCGATGTATAGATGACTGTATAACAACATTAAATTGTAGGCTGAAATAAAAGTGGAAATAAAAACGGCATGAAACGCCAATTCTACAGTTTATTTTAAGTTAGAAAAAAAGGAAAGTGCAAAATCATGCTTTTTAGAATACATTCTTAGAAGGAGAAATGCCCGAAAGGTAACTTGTTTTAGGGAGGGGTGGATAAGTACCAAATTTATATTCTTCTTTACGTGAACATATATATATTCGTTCCCTAATATGAGCTTGCATTTTATAGCAAGTATATATATGAATGCCATATGTATGTGCGCACTTAAATAAAAATTGGAAATAATGTACTTAAATCATTACCTGAAATTTTTGCCTGGATGTGTGAAATGTTGCTTTCAAACTGTTTGGTAAAATGAAATGAGGGATTCTTAACCTGCATGTTGAAGTAGGCATGGCGGCCAGGCATTATCATTTGCTTGTCTTTGGTGCCACGCTCACTGCCCTGTAGTTAGCTCATTACAGAGCGGAGGAGTTTCACTCATAACAAGGATGGGCTCTCCGCAGTGTTAGCAGCAGAGTCTCTGAACTCTCGAGAGCATTTCTTTATTAAGATATGAAAACAGGCTAAGTGCTTCCAGAGGGGAGGCTACCTGACTGAACATTAGGCAGAAGTGCTCACCAGTTGTCTGAAGACTACTTTCAATTATTAATTTGGCCAACTGAGAAGTCATTTACAAAATTGAAGAAGACGTTATAATTTTAAAAGTGCTTATCCCACTTAATAACACATGCAAATGTGTGGCGACTAATGTGCCATTCGTCTTAACTGTCATGTTTTTATTGTGTCTTACAGCCTATGGAAATCATGACTTAAGATGCAGATATTCCGAGACCAGATGCGTACCAGGAAGCAGGAGTTTTTGTTTCTGACTGATTCATCCATTAGTCTCACGACGTCTCTGACATATAACTCTGAGTTTACTCTCGGTGTGGAATAAAGAGACCAAGCAAGCAGCAGTGACTACAACCCCTCTAGGGATGCAGAGATCAACTGTCACATGAAATAAAATCACGAAGCCTTCAAGTTGGAGCTTCACCTTGACGTCGGTCCAGCCTTACCACACAGGCAACTCACATCAAGGAGAAGCCCACTGAGGCACTCTGAGTGAGGTCTGAAGTTTTCTTGCATACAGTGAGTCAAACCTGTCCATCAAAGTGGATTCATCTCCGGATAAACTGCTAAGAGGATTCTGCTTATTCAGGATCTAGTTCTAAAGACTTTCATCACTCCTATTTTTCAATATATGACTGGGTCAAGAAAGTAAACACTGGAATCACATGGACTCCGTGTGTGCACACATACTCTGTGTGCACAATAATCTCCCATGGCAAGAGAAAAGCTGTTGGGATCTCTGTCATGTCAGCCCAGTTCCATTTTAAGAGGCTGCACTCTGGTGCCAAGAGAGCTATTTCCTTCCTCTCTGTCTTAAGATCTAAAACATTTTATTATAATGTTTTTGAAACACATATTGGCAATAAGAGGTCTAATTTCCCTATTGCATCTGTATATCTTTTAATTTTTTAATGTCAGTGTGGCTCCGTATCTTGGTGAATCAATTAATGAACTGCACTAGATGGATATCTGCAAAGGAGGGAGTGAGAGGTCCCTGTCTGGGTTAGCATTATACACAAGTTCTGGAGGAGCTTGCATCTAACCACTGTTGTGCCCCTACCCCCTGGTATCCTCAGCCCAGTGCTTTATTCTCTGGTCATCTTTCTCTTTCTTTTTGTAGTTGTCTTGTCATTGGCTTCTAACTCCCAGTCTTTTTATCTTTCTGGCTGAAGTCATTTCTTTGTGGCCAGAATCTGCTTAATGCTTCTTGTGTTGGATATGCCATAGATTTGATGAATCCAGCAGACAGTCCTTAGCCAAGCCACTGTAGAAAGTTGTATAAACAGCCAAGCTCCCTTTCTCTTCAGATGGGGACACTGACCATGCCTCTCAGTGGCATTGGCTCTGGCTGCTCATAAAATAAGTGTCCTGACAATACACTCTTTTTGACTACATTCCTTCCTTGTTTTGCTTCTTCCCATCTCTGATAGTGTTTCCTGCTAACTCTATACAGAAACTATTCTGACTCAAGTCTTTAATTGGGACCAACATCTGAACAATAGGAACTAAAATAACTCCCACTACTGATTACTGTTAGAAAAAAAAATGAGAGTCATATACCTACCAGATGTTTTGTTTCTGATGAATTTAAAATTCTACTTTATTAAGATATTGTATTCTTAATGTTGGCATTTGCAGAAGATCATTCTGGTCTTGATATTTTCCCTTTTGTTGTGGAAACTGATTATTGGAACCATCTGAGATCCGATTATAAGCATCAAACATGAATCAGACTTTTAAACAGAAAATCAGAGGAAACCCTAAGAGATCTGCATTCATCTTATGTACTTCTTTTGTCCATGGGACATGTCCATTAGCCACTAACTGCAGAAATGTAAATGTTCAGTTACCCTGAAATACCAGGTGTAGAGAAGCATGGAATTCTTGGCTTTTTCTTTTGTTTTTAATTGATCTTAGTCTGAAAGCCATGAAAAAAGTTACCACTGTAATCACCCATTGATACTCACCAAAAGGGTAAGAGAGGTCGGAAAACCTGAACATGAATAGTTTCCTCTCCTTTCATTCTCTGCTATCCAATCCCACCCATCTCCTCAGGTCTTCATGCACTTTATTTATTGCCCATTTTCCTCCCCTGGGCTGTCAGCTCCATAACATCTAATATTGTGTCTGCAACAAAGCAGGTCCTCAATAAATACATGCCAAATGAGTAAAAATGAAAAAAAAAATGATGTTGGTAAGTGGGATGGCTAATCTTGGTTGTCAATCAGACTACACCTGGAATTATCCAAAACCCAAGCAGCTGGGCACACTTGAGAAGGATTTTTCTTGATTGGATTATTTGAGGTAGGAAGACCCACCCTAAATTTGGGCCACACCTCCTGGTGGCAGCCCACATAAAAGGACATGGAAAAAGGAAGCTTTTGCTTTTGCCTGTTTGTCCTCACTATTGCTGGCAAGTTTATCTACCCTGCTGCTATGGCATTCATTCACTGATATTAATACCTATTTCTTAAGGATTCCAACATAGACTGAAGATCTAGCCTTGTGGGCTGTACCAGATTCTTGGCCATCAGGAGTCAGCCCCTGTTAGACTAGGGAGACCACATTCTATAAGGCACTCTAAAAAAAAATCTCCCTTTAGTATTTATTCTTTCAGTTCTGTTCCCCTACAGCATCGGTTCTCAATCTGTTGGTTTCAACCGCTTTGGAGGTCGAATGATCCTTTCACAGGAGTCCACTAAGACCATCTGCATATCAGAATCTTTCATTTCGATTCAAAACAGTAGCAAATCACAGTTACGAAGTAGCAACAAAATCATGGTTGGGGGTCACCACAACATGAGGAACTGTATTAAAGTGTCACAATATTAGGAAAGTTGAGAACCACTGCTCTGTAGATTTGGTTACACTTCCTATCTGGCTGGGGGTGTATGCCTTTCTGTGTACATATCTATATCACATGCAAAAACACAGATATTCACAGACTATCCTAGATACTAACATAGCTTCCATACCCATTTCTATGTCTCCTTCACTGTGCAACAGGCACAGATTAGAATGGGATTGCCTTCAGCATTGTGGAAAAGCATTGCTGATTGGTTTATGGTCAATCTTATCCCTCAGCTGCAGATTTCTGCTTAGTAATGAACAGGTCACCTAGATAATAAGGATGAACTTTGGGATTTTGTTCCGTGGTTAAAAATAAAGCATTCATTCTGACCCTTGGTGACAGCAAGAACACTTGGGGTTCTACTGGCATAAAGCTGACAACAAAGGGTAGAGCTTGCTTTAGCAGGGGCAGAGAGTCAGAGGGTAGAATGGTAAAAGAAAATTATGACGGAATGATAGTCCTGACTCCTTTTCCCGCACATGCTGGGATTAGAAATGTGTGGTGAACCATAAGCCTGCCCTTCTTTTAAAGACACTGCATTGCCTGCTTTCTTTTCACTCCATGGTTTCCTGCTTCCAAACTGGTGCTTTTTAAATCATCTTTAAGATAAACTTTTTATGCCCTAAATCTTTTGCCAGGCTCTGACTCTAGGGAATTCAAACCAAGATACCCACCAAATGAGACTAACTGCAGTTTAACACCTAAGATTCCTAAAAATATTTACTGAACATTTGAAGTCTTCCCTACACTATGTTTAAAAAATCCAAAACAAATTAGCTACTTGGTTTACTTTAGGAAACATACACAAACATCTATATAGCCACACTGGCCTTTAAAAACACTTTAAAGAAAATGAGCACAAATAACTAATGTTTCATGATTTTTAAGCAAAAAAGGAGTGTTTATTCATTCTAAATGGACCTCTAGAACTCTGTTCTGTTCACCACATCTCCACCCCTGTGGGGTTCTTAGAACTTCTGAAAAGTACAAATTTCTCTCTCCCTAGGCTTTAATCATCATGTTTTAAAGAAATATTTGAATAGAAGCAGCATATGTTGTAATAACTGGGTTCTTTCATTAAATTCTTCTTTAGGAAAAGCCTACATTGTTAACTATTTTTTTCTTCCCCTTAGTTCAGATAGAACCTTGGCTAGAAAATCTCATAGGTACATACAAAGAGTAAAAAGAAATTCGTATGTAATCATGTTTTCCTCAAACCCCAGTGGAACCAGCATATATGTGGCAGGGGTACATGGTGAACAAGTCAGTTCACTTCACAGTAGTCAGAAAGCATTGGGAAGTGGCTGAAGAGGCTGGGGTCCCAATGTCCTTCAAAGGGTATCCTCTCAATAATCCCTCTTCCTTCCACTAACCCTCCTCTCCCAAAGGTTCTACTATCGTCTAGCAGCACTACCACTTTGGAAACGTGCTTTTAACACCTAGACTTTGGGGGCCATTTAAGATCTAAACTATTACAATATCACCTCCTATTTCAAAATTAGTAATATAGGAATAAATTATTTTCAAAGAAAGCTTGTTACAGAGATAATATCATAGCTATGTACGTACACATTCAAAGAGCACTGCATCTTAGCATTCCTGACTTCTTCAGACTTGCAATTTTGTGTTTGTGATATGAAAGCTCAACTGATCATAAATTCCCTTTAAAGCACAAATTTACTTCAAAGACACAGCTTTGGTTGCTAAGTCACAGCTTCTAAACAGTGTCTTGAAATTTTAAGAACTTCAAATAGACATTTCAACACCGGGTTGCTTTTAAGCAGAATGGGAACACACCACGTACTATAATGATTATTATTAACCTATTTTAAAGTGCAGTACCTTGGAGAAGTTTCTTAAGTATGCTGGAAAAAAAAAAAGTTAGTTTTAAAGTGATGTTCACTAAAACATTTGCAATTTGGAAGGGAGAAGATCTTCATAACAATTTAGATCCTCTATAGAGATGGTGATGTTACAGAGGAACTCTAAATTTGGAACGTTCTGTCCTCAAAAGAGAAAATAAAGTAGGGATCTAAGGGTCTTAATCATCCAGGCTACAGAGTGTCAATAACAGGAGAGGGGTTGAGGATGGAGAAGGAAGTGGAAATGAGTTACCACTTCATTTTTATTTTATCTTTAATAATCTTCCCAAACTGTAGCACTTGTCCCCTGATTTGGTCCATCTTCCCTAGAGTTCCAGGTCAGTGTATTCACGCAAGGTTCTCGAAAGGAACAGAACCAACCTAATGAATACATACATATATAAATGAGATGTGTAAGAAATACATGAGAGAATGTCTTAAATTAGCTTAACCAATGCCACAGAAATCACCTAAGAATAGCTATCTCATACCAGAGAGGTCAACCAGTAGTCAATCAATCCATGAGGCTGGCTATCTCAGAAGTCCTAACATGACACTGAAGGCCTGGAGGGTTCCTGGAGAGCGTTGGGCCCTCAGTCCATGCCGGAAGCCCAGAAAGCTGGTTCGGCAATGGCATCAGCAGCAGCAACATGGTAAATGAACTCCGCATTGAGAGTGAGGCCAAGAGAGTGAAAGAAGGATCTAGACGGCTACCAGAAGGTGCTGCACAATCAGGGTGGGTCTTCCTATACCAAGTAATCAAGATAATTCCTCACAGACACACCTCCTGGTCAGCCTGCTGTGGACCATTCCTAAAGCCGGGGAATTTCTGTTCTAGTGATTCAAAGCTGCAGCAAGTCAACATTTTAAACCAACCCTCACACTCAGGAACTCAGAAATTTACTAATTGCTTTGGGAGTCCTGAGCACTTTAGCTGGATGGAAGTTTATTTCTCCAGGTTGATGACCCTACCACTCCTCAGGTAGGGATCACGAAATGTTCCAAAATACCAGCAACTTCTTCATTGGGAAAAGCTCAGTGTGGTCTGATTCACCTCAGGGTTGGAGCTAGAAGTGCTAGGATCTTTCCTCTAGACCTGGAAATTCTGAAACAATTGTCAATTACAGATTGATCCAAGGAACGTCAAGTACAAATAGCACCAGCAAACCCGAAGTATGCAGAGTCTGGTGCTGTAGAATCACTGCAAATATTCTGCTTTATTGGGATTATACTTCATGAGTGTACAACCATCAGAAACAAATTATTCTCAGGATAGCTGTGGTAGGGAGCTGATGTCCAGAAAATCAAAAACAGTCTTTGCCACCTATAAGTAATATAGAAACGTGACCCTTACAGTCAGTTGCAAATTGCATTTGTGCCATGTGACCAGAATATTTCTAGGAAATTCATTAGTGTCTACTCATGGAATTCAGTGCTATGATTATCAACTTAGCCAAGCAGTGCTGAAATGTGTTCCCCTGATAACGTACCTGCTTCAAAGTTGCACGCAGGAATGTCATGTCTCTTTGGCAATACTTAAATAATGATCATCATCGCATTCATATTCTTGTGCTCTCTAGAAATGCCTTCCACATCCCTGAGGATGTGAAGCATCATTTCCCACCTCTGTGCAAAGGTGTTAAGAGTGTCTGTTGTTCATTAGGAACAACTTTGGGAGGGAGTGTGCACTCTTTTCACAGGCTGAAGCAACCTGTGTGGATGTCCCAGCCATGTGCTCAAATGGCACACAAAGAAGGTGTTCCTGGTGTGCTCATCCACTCAGAAGGTACACACAGTATCTCAAGGACACACTCCTAGGCAAATAGTGGTAGGATGGAAGGCAGCCAATACACTTTGAAATTACAAAGCTGGGGGTATAAAATCTATTTAGTGAAATCAAACTTACCAGTTTTAAAATATTTATGTCATCTTGTAATTATATAACTTATAGCAAACAAATAGATAAAATTTTTGAACTGTTGATTTTGTTTGAATTTTTAAGATGTTATTTTAATTTGTGTGTGTGTGTGTGTGTGTGTGTGTGTGTTTGCATGTGTTTGCTCACGAAGGCTAGAAGAAGGTGTTGGATCCCATTAAAACTATAGGTGGTTGTGAGCCATTCAGCGTGGGTGATGAGAACTGAACTTGGATCCTCTGGAAGACCTCTGGAAGCAAACTCTCTTAACTGAGCCGTCTGTCCAAATCAATGATTTATTATTCTTTTTAATGCACAGGGATTAACTCTACTACTCTACCCTAAGATTTTCCCTAGCACAGACACTTTTTAAAAGTGTTATCTGTCAGTTTCATAAGCCTACATATTTTGAGCTTCCTGGGTTTACTCCTTCCAAGAAGAACCAGATTCATGTCAGTGGTGAAGGTGAAGCCATGGGTACCTACTAGACCTCTGAGTAATAGTTTTTCATAGATGATGGACTTAAAAGGAGCTCTTGAATGTTTATTTTTCCTGACTTAAAACTGATACGGTAATCAGAATAGTAAATCACCCAAATGCCACCCAAGCTAACAATCTGAGATTAGAAACAATTTAGAAATTACTTCAATGAGTACTACTAATGGCAACATTTTGGCCCATGTGAATGCATGTTCTCAGATGACTTGAAATTCCAGCTGAATGTGCTGAAACTGGGGTTATGCTTATTTCAAATGCCAACCACGCCCCTAAAAGGTGTAAGTTAAGTCACTATTGTTGAAGACAATATTCACTTCAGACACGACTCATTGAGCTGGAACTGGCATGAACGCCTCCTCCCTGAAGACTAGCTTTCATGATACCTGAAGGGGCCATGCAAGCCTCTAAAAGAAGGAAGCAACCAGTAACCTACCCAGCTGTGACATTTCTGAATTACAACAATGCCATGCCTGACATGATAGCCTTAAGGGTGTAGTAGTGGCATGCATATATTGGTGCTAACCAACAGATCTCTAATTGAATTTAAGACCCATTCAACAAGACAGAAATCATTTTTGGTACAGGAAACCTAATCAACTACCCTCGTTTAATGAAGTCATTGACCTTAAAAGAGAATTTACAAATGCAACTTTACTAAACCAACATAATCCATAATTACATTCTAAACATATTTCATTATACACACAGATAAGTGTAGTCCTCACCCCTCATCAACAAAACTTCTCTTTGAAACATATGGAGACCATTACAGAAAACCACAACCAGTCAAAATGCAGTTGTGGAATTCAGTCCCAACAGGTACATCTACAACTCAACTTCCACATGTAAGGCTCAAGAAACATTTGAGTTACAGAGGGCAGAAAGACTGTAAGAACCAGAGGATCAGGGAGTTTGCTGTCTCCTAGGAATGTCAGAAGCTACACCCAGAAAGTCTCATCAATATGGCTGCCTAAACATAAGCTGAACATGGACAACATCAACAGACTTGCTAATGTGGACATTGGAAAGCCCAGAAGACCTCAGCCCTACAGAAAGAACTACAGGAAAGCTGAGAGTAGGATAATTAGTTTTCCCCAGGGAACAGCAACAAATCAGTTTTCTAATACCAAATGAGCTCTGAAAACATACACTCAAGTAACATTATACAAACCGAGCAGGTTGTACTTATGTTTAGGAATACTTACACACACACGTTATACATACATTAACTATTAATAACAAAAAAGAGATTATGGATTTGAAATAGAGCAAGGAGGGGAATATGGGAGGGTTTTGAGGTAGGAAAGTGAAGAAGTAAATGATATAATTATATTATAATCTCAAAATAAGTTCTTATAAATGCCACTCAGTTGATAATAAATAAATAAAACAATGTTAAGTACATAAATGTGCAGTATAGTGGAAGAACTGTCCATTTTCTGGTAGGCAGAATATTCTGGTGAGTTGGTATCATATAAATATTAGCCATTAGCATGCAGCCAGAACAAATAAGATTACTACTTACTATGCATCAAGGGACTCTTTAACTTGCTGCTATTCAGAACAGTGTTCTTATGGAGAGCACTTTCTTCCCTTTCCCAAGTCCCTCAGCACACCCCTGCTTCTCTCCCCTACAGGTGAAGTGCTGCTTAAGGTGGAGTTGTAGCTCTCAGGAGCACTGCCACAGTTAAGGATCAGGAGGCAGCTTCTCAGACCCTTGTGACTTAAACTGCATTCTGACACAGGTGTATCAGAATTCTTGAGAGGAACATTGTGTGGCCAAGTCAGAGATCTACTCTTCTAAAGGCTCAAGATATGAGGGGGATGTGTGGGAACAGGTCTTCAAGGCTCTTTCTTGTCCACGAAGCTCTTCCTCTGTGCAGAAGAAGGCTACAGATGAACTTGGCAATGACCCTTCACTCCTCTCTAGTTTCCTTCACTCTAGAGAAGATCCACTAAGAGGACAAAGCAAGCAGCCTTAACTAGACATTGTTCCATGTCATGCCATTCTTGCTGTAGACATGTGTATGTCTCTAAAGGTTAAGGCATTTTGTGCCGAGCCCAGTGACTTGAACTAGAGCCCCTGGACTTAGGGGCTGAAAAGAGAGAATTGACTCCCACAAGCTGTCTTCTTACCTCTACATGCAAGCCACAGCATGCACACCTTCTCCCAGTAAATAGAGTAATAGAATCAAGAATATCAACTTTACCTGCCCTTATAAACCCAGATGATCAGATAGAGAAGACTTATCAGTCCATATGAGATGCTTCCAGTAATTGTTTTTAATTTTATAGGTAAGATCACTGATTTCAATACAATCTATGTAAGTATGTATGTGCTTTGCCCGTATGTATAGGAACAAAATCTATGCATTGCCAACAAAGACCAGAAGAGGTGTCAGATCCCCTGGAACTGGAGTTACACACAGTTATGAGTTGCCATATGGGTGCTGGGAAACAAACCTCTTCAAGAGCAGCCATTGCTCTTAATAGATGATCCTCTCTCCAGCCCAATGGGATCATAGTTTTTTCCTGTTTGTTTGTTTTGAGACAAGGGCTCACTGTGCAGCCCTGGCTGGCCTGGAACTTAGTATGCAAACCAGGCTGTCCTGGAATTCACAGGGATCTGCCTGGCTCTGTCTCTCCAGTACTAGGATCAAGGGTGTGCTCCTCTACATTCGGTAAATGTCACCATTAACTGTAGGCTTACATTTCTTTAAAGTCAATTTCATTGGTGATCTTTAAGTCTGTTAGCTTAGAGAGGAAAACAGACTTAGCCTATAAGCTGCACTTTCTAATTCCTTCTGGTAATGAAATTTAATCCTCATACAAATTGAGGAGTCTCAGCAAATTTCTGAAAGGTAACCAGGAGGGTAAAATAGTTTAAAACCCTTTAGAACTGACCTCGGCAGCTCCTTTACTGCGGAGTTTGGAATGTTTCTTGATATTTACGACAAAATGTATTTCATGACACCACTTTGGAGGACTTGGTTGCTTGCAGCAGGGAACTAAGGAGTGATTTCACGTCTCTACAGCTTTAGACGCACAGACCACAGAAGAAGTCCCACTCCAGTTGCAAATGGAATTCTATAGACTATAATTATATTCTAAGTTAAAAATACCAGTCTTCAGGACAGGCAATATCAATGTAGTATCATTCCCTTAGGCTTGGGGATATATATCCAATAACGGAAGCAGGCCACACAGGCATTTTGAAGTACCAGATGATTGAACAACGGCTAGAAGCTAATGTGACCTCAGAGCTTGTACAGCAGGACATACATGACTATTTGCATAGAGAGGGCGCAAGGCCATCCTGAAAGATCTGGGGATAACATGTCAACTGAGAGAGTTGGTGATTGTCTTCTCCGCCATAATAATGGCATCTCCTACCATGAGCCTTACCAAACTGCCCACTCTTAGTGAGCATCTCCAGAAAACCACACGCAACTACCCTATTCCTAGAAGATCCTGACACATTTCTGGAATTCTCTACCTTCTCCCTACTTCACCTGACAAATGACTCTCACTTCCATTGACGTTTTCTGATAGGAGTCTATCCAGAATCTCAAGTGGTGTATCTGTTTAGAAGCTCATTCTCATTTTTTGAACATGTACTTTATTTCTCTCTGGAATAAGCTTCCTCCAAATCTTTATTTTTTGCCTTCTCTCTGAACTCTATTTGATGGTGACTAGAGCCCAGAAATAATGATTAGAAGTCTTGAGCTGGTCTCTCTGTCTCTAAGTTACTAACTACTGATACAACCACAAGAAAATAACAAAGTATGCATAGGAGATTCACCATCAAAATTATATGAGCAGGTAGGTCTTCCTGCAGGTGCCTTCAACATTCTCTCTCAGATAAGATGTTAGGTTCATGTCAGGTCTCATAGGCATTTCCTTACCCATTGGCATCTTACTGCTTACTGCTTCTATTTCCCTTCATGGCTGGGGGCTGAACCCTGAGCCTTATGTATGCTTAGCAAGTGTTCTACTACTGAGCTACGCAGCCTACTTACTCTTTCCATACTCTGGTGTATTTCCATATTATCCCGAGATTAGTTTAATTCCACTGGTTTAAAGACATCATTTCATTCTTTGTCCATGGTTCCCTTACTTACGTGAGGGATTCTGATAATCCCCGTTCCCATAGATTAGTCGTATTTTCTTCTTTCACTCTATGCTTCATTTTGCTATTGTTGAAAACAGGGCCCATTACATACTATAGAGTCACCATCTACCGATTCTTCAGGTTTGCTGGTTTTCTGCTGTGGGATGGAGTGTGTGTGTGTGTGTGTGTTGTGTGTGTGTGTGTTGTGTGTGTGTGTGTTGTGTGTGTGTGTTGCGTGTGTGTGTTGCGTGTGTGTGTGTGAATTTTATAAACACTGTCTTATTAACCACCATACCATAAATTTTCCATTTTAAGAATACAATTGAGTGATTAAGTAAAATCACAATGTTGTATTTTCCAGGTATCACCACTACTTATTTATCGAACTTACTCATCCCAAACTGAAACTCTGTGCCCACTAAACAATAGTATCTTATTTTCCTCTCTAACTGGTGCCTGATAATTGCCATTCTTCTGATCTCTATGGATGTGCTCACTCTACATGTTTCATATAATGGGAATTGTATTGGTATCTCATATTCCTGGATTTATAAGTTATCCATCCTTTTTGTCTGACAAATTTCATTTAATAAAGTATCTTCAAAGTCAAAATATTTTCTAGTATGTGTCCAATTTTCTTTACTTTTTAAAGGCTGACTAAAATTCCATTTGGTGCACATACTACATTCTGTTCATATAGAAATATCCTGAAACAAATGTTACTTATTTCCACCATTTCATTATTGTGAATAATGCTTTACGAACAAGGAAGTGAAAACATGTCTCAGTCCCAGCTTTCCATTGTTTGGGACATATACCTAGCAACAGACTTGCAGGGTTAAAATTTGAAAAAGTACAATGTCATTTTCCATGACAGCTGTATCATTTTATATTCCTGCCAGAAATGCACAAAGATTCTCATCTTTTCACATTACGAGTAAAGTCTTGCTACTTCCTGCTATTTTTAGTATTATTTTTCAGTGAAAACTGCACTGGTCTGTATGCAGTAGTATTTCATCCTGGCTTTGACTGATATTTCCTCCATGGTCACTAATGCCCTATATCTTGTCTTGTGCTTGTTGTGCGTCTGTGGATCTTCAATAGAGAAATGGGTTTACATCTCCACTCATTCTTGTTAACTATTTTTCAAGGTTTTGCGTGCCTTTGTGCCCCTGAAGCTGCTGTTCAATTAGTAGATTATGTAATAACTTAACCTAAACTTCCCTAACTGTACACACACACACACACACACACACACACACACACACACACCCTTTGCCTGCCTTTGTAGATTGTGTTGGACTCTTTGTTATTGTTCAGTTTAGCTATCTAAAACTCTATCTGATCTTTCATTTCCTAATGGTATATAGTTTTGAGTTCTTAAGATGGAAGGAAAAGCTTAGAGTTTTTTAAGTGTTAGTCCTACCTGGGAAATATGCATAACTGTAGATTCCTCATTACATGGGGGAATGTATCTTCTGAGCTATTACCCCTAAAGTAATTCTACGCTAAGCCTCTTCTCTCCTGCCTATTATTTCTACCAACTGTCATCTTTTGCTCAAGGTGGCTTGTTCATCTAACTCTCAGAGTTTTTCAGGAATATCTTATATAGAAGCTTGTTTTACCTCAGAGCCTGCTAAATTTAGGAGGGGGTGGGAGTCAAGAAACCACTTTTATTCCTTCAAGAAAGCCCAAATACATAAACATGGGCAAATGATTTCTTGGTAATGAAGCTTATTCTGTGCTAAGTACTCTCACCATGGAAACAGCTTCCATGTTTAAGAGTGCTTCCATATTGAGGAGGTATGAGGCCAGGCTAAGTGAAATATCGCTGTGGTTAACTTTGTCAGCTGAGTTGGCGTCAGCCAGGCTGAGAGCAGCTGTGAGGTATACCTTTGGTGTGTCTACAAGGGTCTTTCCAGAGAGAATCAGCTGAGGGGAAAGACCTGTTCTGAATTGGATATCACCATCCCATGTTCTGGAGTCTCCATCTGCATAGGAAGGAGAGAGTGAGAAAGCCAACCGAATGATAGCACTGAACACTCTCTACCTCATGGTTCCCTGCGATGTGAGCAAGAGCAATCAACATCCATGGCCATGGGCAGAAGGTGGCCCCACTGCCACAGCATCCTGCTGGAATGAACAGTATTCCTTCACCAAAATAACCCTGCTGGTTCGATATTTGGTCACAGCAATAAGAGAAGTAGTGAACACAGTTACAAAGTTCTCCAACCACTTTAAAATAACCTTTGCTTGCTTTACCATCTGCCTGGCTGCCTAAACCTTTGTATCTTCTGCAGAGGTTTCACAGAACCTCACGATTACAGAGTTTATGTTTTTGTTTGTTTTATCAGTTTTTATGGAGGAATGGGCCCTTGGAACTTTTCTTCCCCCTTCTCCACCATTTTTGTTGAATTGATCACTAACCTTCTAGTCATTAGGATGTGTACACTCGTATCCTTAATGGGACTGAAAGGTATTAAAAGGTAGGTCAGGCAAAGGGTCAAAAGTGTGTGTCAAGTTCATAATCTGAGCTTTGAGGTGAAAAAGGCAGTTCTGGCAATATTTAGTCATACACTGTCTCCTTCCCCTATTTTCACCCACCGATTACATATAATCCAGAATCAGGAACTACAAACTAACACCCAGACCAAGGTCACTGTGGTGATGTGAATGAGAATGGTCTCCAGAGGCTCATGTTAGAATACTTAGTCATCAACAGGTGGAACTATTTGGGAAGGATTGGGAGGCGTGGCTTTATTGAAGGAGGTATGCTACTCAGGGTGGGATTTGAGGTTTCGAAAGCGCAGCCATTCTTAATTAGCACTCCCTTCCTCTTAATTGCAGATCCAGATGTGAGCTCCTAGGTGTTCTTGCCTCTGTGTCTTTCCTGAGCTTTGAGGTTAAAAAGGCAGTTCTGGCAATATTTAATCATACACCATCCCTTTCCCCTATTTTCACCCACTATTTACGATAATCCAGATTAAACAAAATGTTCTAATGCTGTTTTGTCATAGCATTAGAAAAGTAACTACTGTAGCCATCCACAAGAACTTCTAGACCAAAGCCATTCTCTAAAACTCACGAACTAAGGTGATCTGCACCAACACCTAAAACAAGGCTACCCGGACAAACTAGAATGCTTCACATCACTTGATGTGGAACAGGACTTGGGCTTCTATGATTTTATCATCACGTCTGTAAAGACACATTTTCTAGCCCCTCGCTGACCCTAAGCCTAAGGAAAGGTTGGGCTTCTCCATGTATTTCCTATAAATCAGTGTTTCTCTCCAATGCCTGTTAAGTGTTTCATACAAATGTGACAAATACAAAGCAAA
Source organism: Cricetomys ansorgei (assembly GCA_026225945.1). NCBI lineage: Eukaryota > Metazoa > Chordata > Mammalia > Rodentia > Nesomyidae > Cricetomys > Cricetomys ansorgei. The sequence continues at coordinate 34,385,653 of JAMJFZ010003875.1, read as the reverse complement.
TGAGACATTCAGCCTAATGATAAGGTGTTTGCCTGTGTGTGTCGGGAAGAATATGGCACGTGCTCTTATCATAAATGTTACAGCAGCGATTTGGGTGTCAGGGCTTCATCAAAAGCATCTGAAAAGGCTTGAGTTGGAGAATAGACTGTAATTTCCATGTCTGCCCCAAATAATCAGTCACTGACAAGCTAGAAATTCTTAGTAAAGATTGAGCCAATTTTTCTCTATTTCATAAAAGCACCTTATTTTCACAAAGAAACTTTAAAATGATGTTAGACCCGATTAAAATTGCCTGAAAGAGACACTGAGTCACAGAAATGATTTTTTAAATGAAACGAAGTTTAATATGTGATTGTGTCTATTGGTATGCTGGAGAGAGAACCTCTGCAAAGACCCACTGGGTCATAGCTCAAGCATGTAGGTTAGTCTCAGGATTGGGAAGCTCTTTCCGAGTTAGTGGGCTTCAGCTCTAGCACCCTCAGCTTTCTTTACACATATTGACGTCCACACTGGTCACATCCTTGTTTTCTCCTGCACCCTGATCGCTTTGCCTTTCTCAAACTCTTAACAAGTTAGTTGATATTAAGCACAAGAGTTAGAGATGCAGGCAGAGAGATCTGTGAGACATTTCACATGGTGAAGCATAGTTTAGAAAACTGCTTCTCAAGTCAGCAGCAAAGAATGTTAAGTGACAAAAACGCATTTGTGTCAACGCCCCATCAGGTGTTTCAGAGAAAGTTTTGTTTAATCTGGGATGCTAGGAAAGGGACCTAGCCTTGAGGATGCTGGACGACTGCTTGGTTCCTGACCCCAATTCAGTCTCAATCCTGGAGAATGTGCTCCCAGAGCACTTTCTACAGTAAAAAAGTGCACAGCTCACTGATTTCATATGTGTAAGATCTTGTCACAGTTGAATTTTGTTTTTCACCTAATAAAAAAATAAAGATAATAATAATATTGTCAAGTAAGAACACAGCCAGAGCTGTTGTTCATATTAATGGCATTTTACAGGCATATAACTAACATGGAGACAATGCAAACATTTTAAGGGAAGCTTAGACTTGAACCCAGGGCCTCAGAGCATGCTAGGCAGTGCCCTGTCACACTGATACATCCACAAACACCAGATAATACAAATATTAGAGTTATTCTTTCTTGAAATTCTACAATTATATGTGATCACATGATTAGCTCAGACTATGTTACATATATCTCATCTGTCCAGAAAGATGCCTCTGTGTTCTGTTACCATCAATCCCCTTGCAGTTCCCAACTGTCAACCTGTTATCAATCATCACAGTATATTTTGGTTTTACTTGAGCTTAATGTAAGTGGGATCATGAATTATAATCTTCTTTGTGTCTCTCTCTTTCACGTTGAGAACTGTCCACTGGCTTGAGTATCAACAATTCACTCCTACATGCAGCTGGGTAGAATTCCACTATATGAACATGACATAATTTGCTTATTCCTTCACCCATTTGTGGAGATTTCAGTTGTTTCCAGTTCAGAGTTACTATGAAAAAGGTATTATTGGCATTCTTTTGCACATCATTAAATGGATATATATCTTTTAAGTAAAAAACGAGGAGTTGAACTGGTCGGTCATTGGGTAGTAAGAAGTATACATTTAACTTTACTAGATACTGTCACTAGGCCCAGTGGCACATGTCTGTCATCTCTGGTTCTCAAGAGACTGAAGTAAGAGGAACGAAAGTTCAAGGTCTATGCTGAATTCAAGAACAACTTGAGACCCTGTGGAAATAAAAAGGTCTCAGAAAGAAGTTCAGTGAGAGGATGTTTGCCTCGTACGCCTGAGGTTCTAGGTACAATCCCAGTACCATGGTGTCTTAGTTACTATTCTACTGCTGTGAAAGAGACACCATGACTAAGGCAGCTTATAGAAGAAAACATATATTTGGGGGCTTGCTCATAGTTTCAGAGCGTTAGTCCACAACCATCATGGGAGCAGCACGGAGGCAGACAGGCATAGAGTTGGGGTAGTGGCTAGGAGTTTACATCCTGATCTGCAAGCAGCAGGAAAAGAAAGTAAGATCAGGCCATGTGTGGGCTCATGAAACTTCAATGTCTACTCCCAGTCACACACCTTCTCTGACAATGCCACACCTACTCCAACAGGGTCACATTTCCTAATCTTTATTGCCCCTAAAGTTCACTGTCTGAGATCAAATAGTCAAATATATGAGCCTATGGGCAACACTGTCCTCCAAAAAAACAAAACGAGACACAAGTAAAGGAAAGAAGGTACCACTGCCAATGAGCTCTCCAAGCAGGTACACCATTTCACTTCACTACTACACGAGGGTCCAACTGATGTAACATTTTGTTAATGCTGAGTGTTGTTAGTATTTTCATTTTGCCAAATTTTAGGAATTTTCAAGAGTATTCTGTGGTGAACTGATTCTCAGTTGCTCATAGTTTCAGAGTGTCAGTTCACAAGCATCATGGTGGGAGCATAGAGGCAGACAGGCAAAGAGTTGGGCAGCAGCTAAGAGCTTACATCCTGATATGTAGGCAGCAGGAAGAGAAAGATGAAAGAAAGAAAAGAGAAAGAAAAAAATAAAGATGATTTTATTATGGCCTCTGACATTAATGCTATTTTGTATTCATTTACTTGAACCTTCTTGACCTCATTGTTGGTTCTATTCCCATATCCCAAATACTATCAGTAGTCATATCTGCAAAAGATAAAGAGTTAAAAAATTAAAACCTCCTGTGTGGTGTATGTTTAGAAGTATCTGAATCACGAGAAAAACATATTCTCATAAGAATCTGTTCTCAGAAGACAAAGGTTCTTGAAGAGTTGAGAAGTTTGTAGATCTTAAAACCAAAATTTTGTTTATCAAGTGCCTGTGGCATCCTAGGAAATGATTCTACCCTGAACTTGGAGCTGTGCTGACATCATTTATTCTTACTAAAAGTCCAACAGCAAATCTAAACAGTGAGAAACTCTATTTAAAGTCTGCTTTACAACAGCAGAAACCAAAACACAACTGTGAAATTGTCTTTTTCACACTTGTAAGAATGTGTCTTTTGAATTTTGTGATTATTTTGTCCTGAGAAAATATAAAACACATGCAGATTATAAAGTCACCATGACTGACAACTGATTTGCCTGTGCAACTCAGTTTGCAATTTGTAACAAAACACAGCTGACAAAAATTCAGTCCAGTTCTTTATGGAGTTATGTGTAAAAAGTCTACAGTTTTCAGTTATTGTCAGATGCAGCAAGGACACATCCCAGCAACAGATATCATTTGGACATGTGGTCCCTGTGTACCTCCTAAGATTATCCTGATCTCCTAATAACTCTTAGAGGCAATTAATGTGTAATTAACTATGAAACAGACTCTGAAGCTACAAAGACTGACTCGAGGATGTAAGTTTAAGATGAGCTTAAGAACAAAAGTTAAAGAAAGCTGCATTAACTTAGATATATTGTAAAAGGCAATTTAGCAAAACAAACTTCTGAGGGATTTGTGGTAAAATACAGTCACTAATATTTTATGAGATTTCATTCAATTCAATTATCTCCATTAATAAGCAGAAAGGGTTATGGCAACAATGGACAGTTAACTTTGGATTTTAATGGATGTGATGCCTCGGTGTCTTCTCTTTGTCTGCCCCACCTGCCACACCATGTTACAGAATCTGAATCACTCAATGGATAGGTATCACTTTTAACCCGAGAGAGAGGGAAGGAGAAATAGAGGGAATAGGGAGAGAGGGAGAGGGAGGGAAGGAAAGAGCAGTGTGGGTAGGGGCAGAAGACGGTGAGGAAGGCTCTTTGCTGGATTAGCTCTTGATTTATAAAGCAAGAGACAAGACTAAAAAAGGAAGAGAGACATGCTTGATGGATGGTGCATCTTTAATCCAGAGAAAGTCAGGGGAAGTAAATGGGCTTGGAACGCACAGGGCTTTGAGAGTCATGGTAAGAATTCTGGCATTTTAATAAAAGTAATGAAAGCTACTGTAGAGATGAACTCTGGGGTTCACTTGATGTGCAAGCTAATTAGGTAGCCACAGTCATCGTAGGATAGAGAAAAGAGGAGATGAGTGTTAGTGAGAGTACTGGAAAGTGTCCTGGGAAAGACAAAAATGGATGAGTTCAGGAATAAAATCAGGAAGAGTAAATCCAGAAATAATATTTCAGGACATGCACAGGATTAGATATGGACAATGAGGATGAGGGAGATGTAAAGTGTGACTAGCTTACATAGCAGGAGAGAAAGGTGACCCACGCAGACCGAGAAGGGCAGTCTATCTACTATAATGCGTGTAACATAAGTCCCCATGCAGCACTAATTTCCCTAGGCTCAACTTGAGGTATTATGAGGAGTCAAATCCCTCTCCAAGTGTGTGATGGACAATTAGGTCATTACTTTGATGATACCCATGTCTGAAGGTGCCATAATTGCTTATTTTAAAAAATGATGCCAGAGTCAGCTGTAGGGCTTCAATGAGCACAAGCGCAGACAGAATGAGCACAAAAAATAAATTGCTTGGTGCTCAGTAGCCCAAAGAAACAATGAGCTGGCATTTTTACAAGTTTAGGGAAATGAAAAAGTTCTGTGAAGTGACAGTCTGCCACTTTGGATTCCTAGGAGAAGTGTCCAAGTCATTATTCTAGAAAAGCGTGCGTTTGTCTTATCAGTGGGCCATTTGAACCAGCAACTGTTAATTAAAACCAACTAGGAGGTGCAATTATAAATGTTCAGATACATATAGCAAAGTATGCTATCTAGAAACGGCAGAGTAGAGATAGGGACAGGCCATGGCTAGAGATAATAATTCCGAAGAGCACAGCTGAATTCAAAGGAAGAGCTCATCTGTTATGGCATAAGAAAACCTACTCAGAAAGAGAAACTGGATTTTTGACAGAAAAGTTCATAGTACTAGCTATTTCTGACAAACCCAAAACTTAAATAAGAAGTGGCTAAAGCACATGAATGGTAATTTTAGTCTCGAATCTAAGGCATATCAGCTATATACTAAATATATATTTAAAATAATAATAATTATTATTATTATCATCATTATTATTTTGGTTTTTCAAGACAGGGTTTCTCTGTTGTAACTCTGTCTTGGAACTCACTCTGTAGACCAGACTGACCTCAAACTCAAGATCCGCCTGCCTCTAACTCTGGATTGCTGGGATTAAAAGCCTGCGCCACCACCACATAGCGCCTCGAGGAGACTTCTGACTTCTGCCCGCAGGTTGCCTTGTAGGTTTCAATTCTTCTGCAGATTGTAAGAGCGTGGAGTGGGTTTCTTTAATGGTTAATCTCCTTTTCAGATTAGTGGGTTGAGAATCTCCTAGGAGATTAATAAGCATATCTCTGGGTGTGTCTGTAAAGGAACTTTCATGGAGATGCAGGCATGAACTCTGGCCTAACAAATGACCCGATGGATTCATATTATGGTAGAATTGTTAATATGATTATTGTTAATTGTCAATTGCATAATTGTTATGTAATTATTAATATGGTTCATAATTATGTCGTTATTGGAAGGTGGCAACTAGTTGGAAGAAGCGGGTCAATAGGGGTGTGTCGTTGGAGCTATCACTTTCCCTGGCCCTTCCCTGTGTGCCATGGCATGAGCTGCTATGCCTGCTGCAAGCTCCCCACCAGGGACAGAGATCTCAGAAACTGTAAGTAAAATACATCTTTCATTTCTTGAGTTATTTCTGTCAGATATTGTTGTCAGGATGAGAAGAAGTCTATTACAGTTTCCATGTAGAAATATGGTTGTATTCTTAGAAAAGCAAGAAAATTTTGAGCTATGATGTGTTGCTAATATAGAGTTCAGGCTCTGAATGGGTGAGTATGTAATAAGCTGGCAAATCACTACCGGAGCACTCATTAGAGGAGTGTGTTGGTACCTGCATTGGATAGTTTTTTTCTCAATTTGACACAAGCCAGAGTCATCTGAGAAGGGAAAGCCTGAGCTGAGAAAATGCCCCCATCAAGACTGTAGGGGTATTTTCTTAATTAATGGTTGATGTGGGAGGGCACAGCCCAGTCCACTCATTGCCACCCTTAGACAGGTGGTTTTACAGAACAGCGGGCTGAGCAAGTCATGAGAAGCAAGTCAGTAAGCAGTATTCCTCCATGGCTTCTGCTTCAGTTCCTGCCTCCAGGTTCCAGCCTTGAGTTCCTGTGAAGGCTTCTCTGAGTAAAGGAGTGTGGCCTGAGAGTTGTAAGAGGAAAGAAACCTATTCCTCCCCAAATTGCTTTGGGTAAGCATGTTATCAGAGCAATAGAAAAGTAATGTAGCACCAGCACCCATTAGAAATGATGGGAGTACAACTGTTTCAGTTGTCTGTAGACTTTCCATGACTATGCAGACATAAGACACAGATTTGACAGTACTCTAAGGTTACAGGTGGGAACACATTCATTTTCTTAAGAATATAAGCTAAAACAAACCTGTGGATTTTAGTTTCTTTTGTCCAACTGCCTTCTAAATTTTTTGCAGTGTTTAAGTAATTTTTGCTTTGCAGCAGGTCTCATTCTCTAGCCCAAGCTAGCATGGTAGTCAAGATGTAGGCCAGGCTAGACTAATTTTGAAGTCACTATGTGGCCCAGACTGGTCTTGAACTTCCTGAAACGCTCCCTCAGCCTTTCCAGTGCTAGGATTGTAGGCATTGAGCCACTATGTTTGGCTCAATTTCTCTTGAAAGGTGACTGTACCCTTTGAGACACAGTTTCTGCACCTTCAGCACTGATATGATCTTAATCTTTCTAAAAAAAAATTATTCTGGAGATACAATTAAAGTATTTGTAAAGTTATTGAGTGTTGAAGTTATTAATCGATTTTAGCTGTCCCACAGTAAACTGAGCACTTCTACCCAATGGAAACTCCCAGGACTTTTCATTTGGGCTGGAAATCTGAGCCACATTTGATACTTTCTTCCTATTATTCCCCAAATTTAAGTGTCATGCTTTGACACCACTGTGGCTTACATTTGTGCACCCTGCCAATCACTACAAATACAACACGAGTCCAAGACTTAAATCCCCACTAACCAGCCAGTGCATTTGTTTTCTGATGATCTCTCTTAACCCAGCCTCTCTGAATATGATTGCATAGCCAACAGATGCCAAACGCATCTTCCACTGACACGTACTGAGTCATACCACACTCCTGCTGAGAAACTTTCACGGGTTTCTATCTCCATCCAAGAAAGACTGCATGGAAAGACTTCCATGGTCTTGTCCTCAAGTTACCTCCACCAGCCTGATCTTCACATCACTCTAGAGCCCAGACATAGCTCTCTCCTAGACAAACTGGCCAGCCCAGCAGTGAAGGGCTGCCTGCGTGCTCCTGTCCCGTGACATGCTCAGTCTGTTCTTCCACTGTGAGGCTCTTCTCAGCCTTCTCACTACTTGACATTCACTACAACACCACTTCACTCAGAAGTGTTTCTAAGAGGGAAGATTATTTTGAAAAGGAAAACCATTTACAAATCCATTTCCTACACTTTTTTCACAAAATATTTTCCACATATGGGCTTTGCATCTGAGTTTTATGCTCGCTCTCTCCCTCTCTCACATACACATACTTCTAGATCTTACTGACAACCAAGACCCATGTTTAATTCTTTTTCTATATTTTTCGTACCTGTAACAGATCCTGACAAAAATGGGGTGAGGGAAAAGGCACAGCAGGTGAAGACTTGCTGGTAGGCAGCAGCTTACGAGTACCAGAGTTCGGATCCCAGAATCCGTGTCATTGCTGAGTGGACTGCTGGCCCACCTATAACCCCAGTGCTCAGAATGTGGAGATGGGCTCCCCAGAACAAGCTAGCTAGTGAGACTAGCCCTCCTGGTGACCACTGAGCCTCAATTGACAGAACCTGCCTCAATGAATAAGGTGAAGAATGACCAAGAAAAAGTCTTGACATCAACAGCATACCTCCACAAGCACAAGTACATACATATGTGCTCTGTTGTGTGGCACTTAGTTCAGATAGCGAACCAAAGACAGATCTAAGTAATGAAACCATCAAAGTCCAACTTAGGAAACCAGTGAGTTTATTAGGGTCCCTCATGGAGTATGAGGGAGGGGTCAGTTACAGAGCATAGGTGATTCAGAGCAGCTACATCACTGAAAGCCTGTCCAACACATGTCACTGCTCATGAAGCCTGGAGTCCAGAGCTCTAGGTCAGAGTCTCCTCTTCATTGGTCTTCATTGCTTACATAACTTTGGGAAGGTGGGGCTCTGTGCATGTGGTAGTGACTTCCTGAGAATTTTGAGTTATTTATTTCCTTAATCTTAATGGCCCCCTTTTGGAACTTCATGAGATTTTTTTTTTAAAGAATTGTTTTTATTCATGTTGGTGTGTATGCTATGTGTGTTCAATGCATAAGGAGAGATTCCCCTGGTGCAGGAGTTACAGGCAGTTGTGAGCTGCCCACTGTGGGTGTTGGGAACTGAACACAGGGCCTCTGGAAAACTAGCAAGTACTCTTAACCACTGAGACCACAGGCCTGAGAACTTCCTGAATCGTGATAAGCTTCCCTCTAGGATGGAATGGTTCAACTCAGAGGAAAGTGCTACACAACAGACCCATACACATATGAACATGCATAAACACAGAAGCATCACACACATATGCGTGTGAACATTTATACACACAGAAGCACCACAATACATGTATATGAACATGCATGTACACAGACGTTCCCTACCATATATACATGAGAAAGAAAAAAAAGAAAAGAAAGTGTTACTGGATGCATGAGTGAAAATCCATACATAGGATCTATTTTGTGACTTATAAATTTAATGCACACACTCAGACATTTTTGTCTCCTTTCATTTTGCCTTTAGTCGAGAAAATGGCTCTACCTAGGGCAATCTATTAGACTGGAAGTGCTGAACCTATTTTGGAAACACTTGAGCACACAAAATAGCCAAATTTGGTGGAAATACCACCAATTGTGCTTGTCTTACTGTTATCGTGATGCAACAGTATCTGATAACCGGAGCTTTTCCAACTCTTTGGCCTGGCTGCCACAGATGCAACTCAGGGAAGGGGACTTTAGCAGTCCTCACTGCATACTCTGACTTCTAATTTTCAAAGCGAGTTTCTCACTCTCAATTTATACTTGATCCTTCCATTACAATGTGGAAGTGCAGGCTGCTAACAGAAAGATGAAGACAGTGAGTTGTCCAGCTCACGAGGTGGGGAACAGAATGGGAGGCAGGAGTAGGATGTATTACCAGCTCAGTCACAAGTAGTTTCATTTCAGCCATCATTCTGAATCACCACTCTCATTATGAAAATGTCCAGACGTCTGGGGATGCTGGGTAATCCATCCGCATCCCCAGTTCTATAGTTTGGAAAGAGGTTTCATTTCAATAAATTCTTCTTGAAATGATTGTTCTCCCACTCACTCTAGGGGTTGTGATGGGTCTTGCCATGTTTCCCAGAGTGGCCTGGAGCACCTTCATCACAGTGCTCTTCGAGCCTCCACCTCCTGAGTAGTTGCAACTACTGGCGCCTTCTGCAGCCGAATTGAGTTTTTCTTTCACTTAATTTGAGTTCCTATGTTTTTCTTCTTTGTAGGTAATCTGCATATACTAGGATGAACCCACACAGACCACACTGAAGTCACCATATTCTTTTCACCTGAAGTTGTTTGTGCCCCTGTAGCCTATAAGTATTTCCAAACCTTTGCATTGTCCCACATATGGCCGAGATTCAGAACTATGTTTTGTATGTGCTCTGTATACTATTCCTGCCTCCCTTCTCACTCAGAGTGAGAATGTACAGTCTTCAAATGGTCCCAGAGTCCCGTGGACTCTATACGAACATGGCTCTCATTTCATCATCGACAAAGCTCCTCTAATTCATATTCTCTGTGTGTGTGTGTGTGTGTGTGTGTGTGTGTGTGCGCGTACCTGTCTGTCTGTCTGTCTATCTCTGTCTCTGTCTCTGTTTCTCTCTGTTTTCTTCCATACCTGTCCTTTACATTATTTTTTGCAGTGCTGAGAATCTGAACATACTAATTTTCCCTTAAAATTAATTTTCTGTGCATATTCTAACATGTGCAGACACCCCAGGAGATGCTGTTTAAAAGCATATTTTGATTTAATAGATCTAAGATAGAGTTCAAGATTTTGCATTCCTAATCAACTGCTAGAACATATCAATGTGCTTTGATTGATAAGTTACTAGAGAATTTATCTACAAGTTAGAGCAGTAAGAGACGAACCTTGATCTGTTTTTCCACCTAATGTAGTTTTAGAGCCTGGATAATGTCTGCGACACAGTAGTTGCTCAGTTAACAGAGATTAATGAACAGAGATTGATAACTTGTTTTCAGTGGCTGACTTTGCAAAGAGAACCTGAGAAAGTCAACGATGTCTCTAAGCATCAGTTTCCCGATTTGCACCAACAGTTCTAAATGTCACTTCTAAAACCACTGTGACTTGCCGCATATTATTCAGCCAGTTCACCGGAATCAGAAAAATAAGCATTTTCCAACCAGTTGAAAAGCAAAAGCAATTGTGCAAACACCACCGAAGGTCTTGCCTTTTTCCTAAAAGCTACTGCCCTTACTTCCTTCTCCCTGTTCTCAGTGATCTCTAGTTAAAAGCGATGGACATGTTTTTGTTTGTTTGTTTTGTTTTGTTCTGGGAGTTAAAAAAAAAAAAGGAAAGAAAACTCCTAGGCCATATTCAAAGCCATGTAGGAGCACAAGCATGTCCAGAGACCAGCCAGTGAGACTTCTGACTAGAGCGGGCAGTTACTGGGGAAAACATGGGGGCAAGACACTTACTGCTTAAAATGATCCAGACTCCCTGTCTGTTTGCCCGCCTACTACCAAGCTTCTCTCTGACCTCTCCTTTTACATCTTGTTGGCTGGAATTCAGAGTTCTGACCTTTCTGCATAGGCAAAGGATACCAGGTGCCCGAGGCACCAGGAGATCGTATCATCTCCAAGTTCAAATCTTTGAAAGAGTAGGTCATGGAAACGCATACGTCCAGAGACTTATTCATTTCTGGGCCATTTACTTGGCTATTTGGAGAGAGCAGAGCTTGGCAGAGAGAGGGGAAGGACGCCACTGAGGCTGCTATATGAGTGAAACAAATGGCCTTGCGAATGGCAGGAGCATTCTGGGACCCCGCTCGCATTGCGGTCTCAGTCTGTTCACATTGCTACCTCAGATTGGAAGGCAAATTGCTCACAGCTGGGAAATGAAGTCACATCTGTGCTCTGCATGAGCCGAGGCCACCTCATTCCTCTTTGCTTGCTCCAAATTGTACTACCATTTCCAAATCACATGCAAATGCGAAAGGGAGAGAAGTTTGAAAGGAAAGTTACAGCTCGGAGCTCCGTGTAGCATCTGGACGGGGAGACTGAAGGTGAGTACTGACTCATTTATCCTTCCCTTAGTGCGCCATTCAGCGAAGCAGGGAAGGAGTTAGCCATTTTACTTGGAAAACACTGAAAAATAAACACATTTTTCAGAAGGAAGGCAAAGCAGACACACCCAAGGAGGCCACATCTACCAATCCACACATCATCACCCTGTCTCCTCCTTTGTTTACTAACTTCCATGGTCAAGTCATCTACCCACCACGCTCCTGTACGGGGCTGGAGACAGGATGGGCATGGAGCTTTTTACGTCAACACGATGAGAATGCAGCGTACTGCTATTTCCCACGTGCACGTTATCTTGAAGCATTTCCCAGTGCTTAACCCTGAGATGCCAGAGTAAGTCCCTCGCTGCTGCAAATAGAAGGGGCAGTAGGAGACATTACAGCGGCTTCCGCTTCTCTCCTTTAAAGGAGGGTTCTGTGGATATTTCTGGCCCTGTGTTTGTGCATATGCCACACACTGGTGTTGCAATAATAATATGCCTCATTTCGGGCAGTGGAAGAATTATTAAAATAAATAAATACAGGGCATCAGAGCTCTAAGTCATTGGCTCAGAAGAGCTCCGCAAAAGGTTTATAGTTTCTTGAGTCAAAACCAAGTCCTAACTTCACTAGATCAACTGTAGGAGCAACAACATTGCCTTTATTCACTGTCTGTCAACAACGTGGAGCAGGTGGGAATGATTCTAATCATTAGTTATATCTGACACAACCTCAATCCTGCATTGCGTCAACGGGTGTCTGAAGAGGTGCTCCAGTGGTTTGGAAACATCTTAAAGGAGGTTTAAGACATCGGGTACTGTGAAAGACAGGAGGGCCCGAGTTGTGGTGTGGCCGCTGCAAATTGCTGGGATGATTTGTGTGGAAGGACATGTTGAGGCAGACGGGGACAAGGGGCAGGCTTTTCAGACACAATGAGCTTCTGATTGCTGCCTGGCAAGGTGCTTGCTTTTCTGTTTTCTAAATTACTCAGGAAGTGTTCCATGTTGTGATTTATGGCAGAGTGGGGTTTCAGCCACCTGTGGGCCTCAGAAGACTGGAGAGCTACCAGAGAGAAAGCAGGATGTTTTCATAAAAGTCTCTCCACATCAAAAAGCTGGGGAAGGGGGTGGTCCCCTCCACCTTCCAGACAGCACAGCTATGGAGACAGCGAAGTGATGTCAGTGTCAGCTCACTCCCCAGGCACCAGGGCTAAATGAAGACCTACACTAGTGTGGCTTTTCAGGCAGAGCCTCAAGCCTTGGTTTCCTGACTATAACATGGGCCAGGGACATTTTCTTAAAAATCAAATTCTGCTCAAAAGCTATGTGACTATTGTCCCCCATGGGAACCTGAAGCACACTTCATTTATTCCTTATATATGCGTTTAAACTGATACTTACAAACATAAAACTCCTTCATCTGTTTGGGATATTACATGATGTCCTAATGAGGCACACACCATGTCCATCCTTGAGACATTAAACACAAATGCCTCTCCAAACATTTGCCACTTCTTTTTGGGCAACTGACACAGTTCTGGTTGATATTGTTATTGTTGAATCTACTACTCATTGATTACTCTTTGGGTCAACCATTAGGTTAATGTAAGAGACTCACGGGAGAGTGAGATTGACTGATGTAACCTCCAACCTTGTGAGTGCCGTGATGACATAGAAAGACATCCACTCAAAGCCCAGTGAACTCAGCATTGAATGTGCTTACTTGGGTTGGATTCCAACAGCACTCATGTCCTACTTTCACTTAAATAGAAAAGAACCATGGATAGAAGAAGGGAGTGGGGAGTACAGGGAAGAGGGAGAGAGGATGCAGAGAGGAGGGAGGGAGGAGCGAGGGAGGAGGGAGGGAGGGCCTTTCTAGTATCCTAAGTGCTATACAACAGTCTAACAGCAAACACATTTCTTACTCCTTGCCCTTTAAGGGAGGGATTTTGACTTTTAGTCCTCTTAAATTCTGTGTCGCCTGTATCAGCACCGCATACAGAATAGTCACTAAATACACGTGGACACAGCCTAGGAAAAATGTGGTTTCAAGCTTGTCTGAACTGCTCCTAAAAATCAGAGACAAATACATTTAAATTATTTTTTCCAGAGTCTTCGCATTATCAGGATCCTGTGGTCTGACAAATGGTCCCATTTCCCATGTGAATCAAAGAATATGGGGATTTTTGGTGATCCTAAATTCCATTTCTGCTGTGGCTGCGATAGTATAAAGGGTATTGTGAAAATCCTTGATGATTTTTTTAGAGATGGGGTGGTTAGAATATTAGTTATAAAATGAAATCAAGAATGGGAAGTTTAACAGAGCCTCTGTTCCTTAACTCATTCGCAGGCCATAAATTTGGACTATTACAGTTTGAAGTCAGGATTGTCTGACATCGTTGACATCGAAGTCTGATATATTAAAGGACACAGTAGAAAGAAAATAAACTAATACTGGGTTAGTTTGTGGCCATTGTGGCTCGCTCCTCGTGTACTTGTGAAGAGTGGGTCTTTTTGAGCACGCTCTTTTGTGAGAATGATTGCAAATCATTCGATTTTTATACAGTGTATATATCTTAATTGTTCTGACTCTGTTTATTAATCACAAGATTAAATAAACCTACCGGATGTTGATCCTGCAACTCAAACAGTAGATTAGTTAGTTAGTAAAAAAGCATGGAGGGCAGGGCACTAGTCAGCAGCCATGACTGATTCATGCTGGCTCAGGGGCCCACCATAGAGTTCTCCTTTGCTTTCCCAGTTTCTCTATAATTACTATGATCATAGAAGGATGGATAGCTGAGCTTGGGACACCTTGCTTCAGTAGGCAGTGGTTTATATCTTATCTGAGTTCTGATCCAAATGTTAGTAATTTCTCCCAAATGACTAGTATTATACAAAAATACTATTACTAGTGAAACTGTTAACTTCTACCTACATCCCATTCTCTATTCAGACCGATTTCCACAGCAGAAAACTAAACTGGAGGTCCCAGCTCCAGAGTGGTCCATCTATCGTGCCCTGTAAATGGCCAAGTGCCTACCACTAAGATGCTGTGTCCTCCAGCTAGCTGTCATCCATACTTGTTTCTCATCCAGATGTTCTGCATCTCTGTGCCATAAGTACGGATGTCTTAGTCCCAGTTTTCTGAGAATATAATTCAGTTCCACATGAAATCACTGTGTGTCTCCATATCTGTGCATTATTAAGTCATCAAAATTCCTTATGCTGTTGTCTCACTAAACAATCGTGGGTATGGGTATTTGTGGACTCTCACATAAGACTGTACACTTTTCCTAAAGACCTAAAAAATAGTAACATAGCTCAATAGTACTGATGTGACAGATTGTGAGAGACGATAAGGCAAATGGTGAGAGTTGTGGAAATGTGCATGTCTGACACTGCTAATGGGGTTTCAGAACAGAGCCCATTTAAATCTAATGAAATAGAGATGAAAGCCTGACATCCGCTGAAGTTACACCCAGTTCTGAGGCTTCTTAAGAAACTTCTCTTGGACTTAAAAGAAGTGCTGAGTTTCGTACTCTCAGAGTTAGTGGGGAAGTGGTTGTTTCTGTCACTGCTGCCTATAAAGGAAGGGAAGTGCATCACATTTGTGTTTCTAGAAACGATGCCTCTCCTACTGGCAGACCCCTCCCTGTGTTATGGCTAACCAAAATTTCAAATACTCCTTATTGTTACTGTATGCCTTTAAGGAAGGCTATTACCAAGCCTTCTTCTCTGTACTGCATGACACTCTGTCATGGAGAGAAGGAATATGTTAACTCCTTCAATGTGGGTGAAAGAAAAGCTCCCCCAATTCCCGATCCAGAGCCTGCCACTCCCTGCCCCTTGCTTCTTGAAAGACTGATTTATCATACAGGAGGTCCAGGCTACTCTGCCGTTCAGAGGGTGCTCCTCAAGAGCATTGAGGCACCAGATGCAGAAGTGGTAATCATGATAGATGCCTCATTCTGCTAAACCTTGCAGAGTACTTTAGTTGCAACCACCACCTCGCTGCAAGTATAGGGGAGACTGCAAAAGAGAACCGAGTAGAGCTCAGCCACTCTGCCATTCAGAGGGTGCTCCTCAAGAGCATTGAGACACCAGATGCAGAAGTGGTAATCATGATAGATGCCTCATTCTGCTAAACCTTGCAGAGTACTTTAGTTGCAACCACCACCTCGCTGCAAGTATAGGGAAGACTGCAAAAGAGAACCGAGTAGAGCTCAGCCAACCTGTGAGGTTTGGAGGTCAATTGCAAGGAGCCATTTTGGTTGAAAACAAATGCAAGTAACAGTGAAGCAGGAGGAGAGTAAACCACATAAGCAGAAAGATATGATTTCAGAATTTGTAAGCCATATCCACAAAATCCTCCTAAAGTACCTAGAGATAGGGTTCCCCACATTTCATCCTATAAATCCAAGAACTTGATCTTAAAAGCTGTAGAGTCAGCAGGGTTTAATTATATATATGTTTTGACTGATTGTTCACAAAACACACACACACACACACACACACACACACACACACACAAACACAATCACAATCATAGATGTTTGAGGTGATGGATATGCAGTGAACCACAGGTGCCTATTGTACATTATATCCATATATTACAATGTCATACTGTACCCAAAAGTATATACAATTATTATGTGTGAATTAAAAAGAAGACATTTAAAAACAAAAAGCCAGCTAGTTCTATGCTTCTTTTTAAAAATTTGTCTTTCTTCTTTCATATAATACATATCAACACCCCTCCTACCCTCTCTCCATTCCTCCCAGCTCCCCCCATGCTCTGTCTTGTCCTGTTATATATCCTCCTCATCGCCACCTACTCCCCCACCCCGCTTCTCCCCATAGAAGAAAGCAGTCCTCCCAGGGTCACCACTCAAACAGGACAGAACAAATGGGACAAGGCCAGGCACTAGTCCCTACATTGAGGGTGGAGTAGGCAACCCAGCTGGATGAAATGGGTCCCAAGGGCAGGCAAAAGCACCAGAGAACCCCCACATACACTCTAGCCTGAAGGTTCTCCGCAAGAACACCGCACCAGACGACAGAAACATAATAGTCATCAGATGAATTACAAACTAACGTAGCAGCTTTTTGAGATGTGAAAATGAGAGAAAAAAGAATTTTAAAAAAGTCCCACAAACACTTCCACTCCTGACATCAATGATGTAGTAATTACCCAAGATATTTTTCTCTGATCAGGGACTTCCTATTTTACGTCCTTAAAATTATAACCAAAGGTGGGCTTGGATTATGGCACATAGAACTTGCATAATTACAGAAGAAAAAATTATAGCAAGAGAAAAATTAAAATTGTCCTAAATAAAGGAAAAATTACAAAGTCCAATAGTATTATGAAACACATTGCCGCTGGACCTTGGAAAGCCTTTGAAGGGCTGTGTAGCAAGCAGCTTGTGACAGTCTTCACCAGCTTCACAGGGAATCTGCCATGAACCATAATACATATAATGATTTATGTCCAATTCAATTATAGAAAATAGTTTTCTAGGTTGGAACCTAAAAGGCTGAACTTTAAAGAAGATACATTCTCTGTGGGGCGACTACACTGTAACTGCCCTTTGAAGTATTGACATTTGGGGCTGATAGGACTCTGCTGTGGGCTGTCTTCTGTGAATTACCCCTGAACAAAGGTAACACAACTGTCTCAGCTCAAGAGAGAAATGCCCTGATCAATGAACCTTCTCTGGCTCTTTATATTATTCTCTTCTTTATTATTACAACAGAAACATATCTCAATTGCATGTGACTTTATTAAAATTTCCCCATAGAAACATAATTTCTATGTAAAAGGGAATGGCAGTTACATGGCTTTTGACATATGCTTCTAACTTTTCTTTCCCAAAAGTCATTAGGAATACACAGTGACTCATTTGACTACAGATGTCGATATATTCAGTACATTATGGTGAGATATAAATTTAATTACAGTATAATAAAATCATGTCTCCTCTATATAACAAATTATGATAATTTAAACTATAATTGGAGACTCTACCCTCCTATAAAATGATCAGGAAGAAATTCTGGGTAAGCATATTCCTTTTCTAAAAAAATTAATTGTTTTATGCCAGGTGGTGATGGCGCTCTCCTTTAATTCCAGTACTCTAGAGGCAGAGTCAGGCAGATCTCTGTGAGTTCAAGGCCAGCCTGGACTACAGAGTGAGTTCCAGGACAGCCAGAGTTACAGCAAAAAAACCCTGTCTTGAAAAACAAACAAAAATTACAGTTCTAATAATTTCCTTTTGGAAAGAAATGCTCTATTGCACGCAACAGGAGAAGGTATGTGACGATGCGCTGGGAAACCCTGACCTCCCTGACTGCATGGCTCAGCTCTTCACAGGGCAGGTCTCTATTTGAATTCAGAAAGCCAACTAGGACACTATGCAGTCCACATCCGGTGTGAAGGAGCTGTGGATTCTTGTCCCTGGCACCCCACGGACATTGGAGAACACTCACCAGGCTTTGGACTCTTGTCCTCATCAACCAGGTGGGCAACTCAATGTGGCCTTCTTTTTTCCTTTACTTTTGCCTAAACATCCTACAAACCCCTCTTCTACAGAGAAGCAAAGATGCAGCTGTTTTTATCAGCAGTAAAACCAAGAAAACTGGCAACTTGCTGTCCCCTCTCTTGGAAAGAATCTTCAGGAGCCTATCTCTGCCTGATGGAAACATGGCATCCTGGGGTCCAACTCCAATGCCACAAAGTTGTCTAATATGCATTGTGGGAGGCCCCTCTAGGCTTTGATGCAACTTTGGTGTCTCCCTCTGAGGAGACAGCCTCATTCACACCAGCCCTGCTGTGGGGTCAGGTGGTCCATGTGAAGCACTAGAAAGGGACTCCCAGTCCAGGCAGGTAAAGAACTAAGCACAGAGTTTATACAAGCCTATGAGAATGTGCTATGTCCATTTACACTCACTAACAATGTCTCTCAGCAATGACTTTTCATGTTTATTCCCTTCTTCCATCCTTCTTGTGTCTCTCCCTCCCCTCTGCCCTCCCTAGATGTCCACTGACCTCCTCCTCTTCCTCCTTTTTTGTCTCATAGCTTCACTTTCCAGCATGTTTTCAACAAATTCACAAAAACTCAAGTGAAACAGAGTTTCTTTTTTAATGCTAATTTATTCTCATGCATGTTTTCAAATTCTACAACTGGCTTCATGGCTTTGATCTATGTCTGTTTAATGAGAGGCTTTAGAGTCACTTAATATAAATTTACCATATTTAGCATCCAGACAGGCCCCTGATAAGAGCTGACAAAGAATGTAGCATTTATAGCTGACACGATAAACAAAGAAGCAAACAAGAAAAGCTCTAGCAAGCCTCTGGGAAGTTCAGGGAGGTTAGCATGAAATGCAGGTGGCATAAGACACAGGTCAGAAGCAAGTGCATCCTCCCTATAGCTGCCTAGCAACCAGAATGTGTAGCTGATCTGGTTTTTAATGGGTAAGATCAGGCAGTGCCTGGATACTTATTAACTGATAAAGCAGTGTCCTGGCTGAGGATCAGATAGACACACCAGCTAAAAAGAATTCAATAGATCGTTTTCCCTTTAAATGTTCAATTTGCTTTATTTAGATAGAAGAGCTCTAAAATGAAGACACCATGACATTGGTTCATAAAACATAACACTGGCAAATAAGACTCTAATTTGAGACCAATGTAGAAAATAAAACGCCAAATGCCCCAAATAGTTACTAGGCTTTTTCACATTCTACCTTTCTCATCATGCTTTGGGTATGAAATGGAGCACGGTCCAGTAGATCAGATTTCTGTATTTAAGTCACTATTGTTTTTATATATCTTTATATATTATTTTCCATTTCTAGTTTGTATAGTTTCTAAATGGATTTTAAAATATAAGTTAAACGATAAAATAATTTATGCTTTTGGAAATTTACAGATCTTGTGACCAGCGAGATGACTCAGTAGTTAAGCTTTCATCCTACACTTTCATAGGACCCAAGATCAGTTCCCAGTGGCAACATCAGGTGGCGTATGACAATCTGTAACTCCAGCCTCCACGGAGGATCAGGCACCCTCTTCTTCCTTCATGGGCATTTGCAAATCTGTGACACACACACACACACACACACACACACACACACACACACACACAGAGGTACATCATAGATAAAATGATAAGAATGTATTAAAAAACATAGTGAAGTATTTTAAGAATCACAGGCCGTAAAAACTTAGAAGAGTGGAAATAATTTTGTGTCTCATATAGTATCAGACATTAGATGCATATCTAGAAATATAGGATACGTGCATGTAAAATGTAGAGGAATATATTAGATTTCATGAACTGCTCACTGTATTATTTTTACTGCACAGGGAAGAAAGGTTTTGGGGTATAAAAAGCATCACTAAAATTGTGAAACTGAGCATTGATTTGTATGTTCTGTACATAGTTGTGGACTAGAGAAATGCAGGAAGTTTGGCTTACTGGGGGTGCTTTAAGAACAGGAAGCTTCTGTGCACGTGTACATGCACATACTTTACAAACATATTCCAATCAAAATCATCCAATCTTGCTATTTTTGTTCAAAAGAATAAATCTCCTTAACCTAACAGGTTCAAACCCGTGTATAAACACAGGTAATTAAGCATGGTTACCCTTCACTCTGAAGACATGGGCAAATAATGCAAGACAATTTACTGTGACATATAGCTCCCACCATGACATCTTTCCGTGGCCACGGATTGAATTATGCTCTTTCCTTACAGGGGTTTAAGGAGCTGCTAAAGTGTGTCCTTTTCTGTGCTGACACTTGTACTTCCATTCATTATTTGCACGTTCTCCTTCTGCAGAAAGTTCATGACCATATTCCCCCTTTCTCTAATCTTTCTAGATCTTCATTTTTTTGATGCATGGAGACAATTTTGTTATGTCAGAACAAACTTTAAATTGTCATGCTATCAACTAATCAGAAATCCCAATACTGAATAAAAAGATCACTGGAGTAAGATCAATAATAGCTACCATAAAACTTGGATCTGGATCACAAGAAACATTGAGGGACATTGCACACTCAAGCATTTGAATATGAAAACTGAGCATTCATTATCTTAACATACAAACCAGATGTTTAGAATTGATGGGTTGAACAGGAAACATATACGACAGGTGGATTTATAATTGTGTAGCTGTCAATCTTACAAGTTTGAATTAGTGAAGAATATACATTATATTAAGATACTTTTAGGCATTCTGGAAAACTTTACCACATCATATAAATAAAGCTAAACTAATCAGATTTGATAATTCTAACTGATACCATGCTGAACACATTCTCTGATGACACTGAAGTTTAATTTACATCTATCTTCAAAAAAGATACAAAATCAACCTCCTTTCTATAAATACAAAATACTTCACAGAGAAACAAGACTACATTTGGAAACCAGACTACATTTTAAAAGTCGACTACAGTGTGCATATCATATGGAATAAAGCTTTTAAAATGAAGATAAACTAGGACTTGAGAAAAAGTGACTGTAAAAATTTATATTAGTGAGTAAGGCAGGTTTATAGTAAGGGAGTGCTGGCATATAATTTCTAAATTTAAAATATACCACTGACAAACGTACCACTCTATCCAAAGCAATAAGTAAATAATAACAAATAAATAAGCACTCAAGTAAATAGATAAATAAACAACGAAAGACCCAGAAACAAGAAAGACAAGCACTTGAAGAAATACCTTAAAGATGTAAATGAAAGATTATGTCTGAGGATGTTTAGTCTCACTAGGAGTCAAGACCATGGACATTTTAACATCCTAAGATGTGCGTTTACGTTGACTTGGTTGAAATGTTGAACATCATTAGATGTCCGTCAGGATTTAACTAACAATTCTCATGCATTTTGAGTAGAAACATAAGCTCCTAGCATTTCCTGGGAAAAGCATTTAACAGCTAGGTTGGAATTAGGGCCATAGCAGAAAATTCAGAAACTCCACTTGTGGTCACTGATTATGACTGTCAACTCAGTTGGATTAAGAAGAACCTGAAAGATTAGTGAAGCACACCTAAGAGAGATCCAAGGGATGATTAGATTAAAAGGGCTCAACTAAAGTGGGTCAATCGCTTGATGTGTTCACAGTCAGATGGATCACTGGGAGGTAATAAGAGAGTGGGACTACATCTGGAAGAAGCAGGTCACAGAGGCAAGGTGTCTGGGTCACCTCTTATCCTGGCTTATTCCGCTATGACTTTTTCTCTGCTTTCTGCCCCCATGAGTGCCAGCTTTCAGTACCTCACAATCCCAACACCCTGAAGTTGTGTATCACAACAAGCCCAGAAACACTGAACCAGTATCCATGGACTGGACCCTTAGAAACATGAACCAAAATAAATAATCCCTCTCTTACATTATATTTGTCAGTTATCTGTTCACTAAAGTGACGTGGAAGTTTATTTTCAGTTATATTTAAAATAATTGTTTTTGTGAACTGTTGGAAAAAAGGGTTACCCTAAATCTTGGCATTTTGTATTGTCTGTAGGTGTTGGATTTATAGGGGTGGGGGTTGTTTAATTGCTTATGATCTACAGGTGGTATCAGTAGAACATGTAAAGAGTTCTGAAAGAATAAAGACACCTGAGGATGGTGGTTCCCTCTGCTGAAGTCTGGCAGAGTTTGCATGTATGAGAATGCCTCCTTGTCTTCTTTGGTGAGCCACCACAGCAGATTAGTAACACACCGAAGTCACTAAAGCATCAGTATCTACACAATCAAGATAGCAAGATCTCAATACAAAAGAGCACAGGGCAGCACTGATAGAAATATTCACCCAAAACACTGAGATGTCCCTCAACAGATGAATGGATAAAGAAAATGTGGTACATTTACACAGTGGAGTATTATTCAGCTATTAAAAATTAAATCTTGAAATCTGCAAGTAAATGAATAGAACTAGAAAAACATCATCCTGAGTGAGGTAACCCAGATCCAGAAAGACAAATATTCACTTAGAAGTGGATATTAGCTCTTATGTCAATGATAACCAAGCTACAATCCATAGAACCACAGAGGTTAGCTATACAGTAAGGGACTGGGGAGGGAAATAGGAAAGGGAAATAGAATAAATAGTTATAGATGTATGAGAGAAGAGGGCTGGAATAGGAGAAGAACAAGTGGTAGGAGGGAGGAAGATGGGTTTGAGGGAGGGAATACTGGGAGACAGTGCTAAAATTAAGGGCCATTTGAGGGGTAGTAAGGAAACCTAACAACAGTAGGAGCTACCCAATATATATTTCATATATATCACACATATGTGTGTAATCTAATAAAATTACCAAAGAACTGGGGAGACAGAGCCCCAACTAGACATCTCTTGTCTAGTAAATGCATCTTCCATTACTAGGATCAGGTTACATCTAATTGAGTTCTTGGCCAAAGGGATCCCATGGGAACTACAAACAACCCAGGCAATTGCCAAGGACTATAGTTTACTCTCCACAAACTGATGGCAAGTCCTCACTGCCAAAGACAACACCTACACAGTTCATTGAAGATGGAGAACTCAAGCTGGCACCTACATAGAGCCTTCACTCCTATACTCTAGCATCTTTGGTACAGTAAGGTACTCTGCACACCACCAAAGGAGAAACTTCCCACTTCCATCTGAATCCACCCCTTTTCTCTCATTAGGAAACAAACAGGCTCTGAGCACTGGTGTTGTGTGCCTTTAATCCCAGCACTCGGGAGGCAGAGGCAGACAGATCTCCATAAGTTTGTGAGTTCGAGGACAGCCTGGTCTCCAGAGTGAGTTCCAAGACAGACAGAATTACAAGAGAGAAACCCTATCTCAGAAAAAAAAGGAGGAGGAGGAGGAGAGGAGAAGGGAGGAGGAGAGAGAAAGAAGAAGGAAGAAAGAAAACAAACAGCCTTTTAAGGGATAATAATAAGATAAATGTAACATAATAAGGCAAAATAAAAATTAACACGTTGGATTAAGACAAAATAAACAAACCACAGGAAAAGAGCCAAAGAAGAGGCACAAGAAATAGACAGAGACTCATTCCTTAGCATACCCAAGAATCCCATTAAAATCACTAAACTGGAAGCCATAATATATATGCAAAGGAACTGTTGAGAGAAGAAAATAAATAAATAGCAGACAAGTAAGAATATGTATTAAATAAAATGTAAAGATAAAAAATAAGGGTATTTTTTAAAAGCCCTGACATGACATTATGGACAAGGGACCTCCAAAGATGCCACTGAGTTAATTTTCTATTCGCCTTCTACTGCTGGGCATGCAGCCTACCTTTAAGAGTAGTTTGTGTTCCTGGTAAGACTTCCTTGGAGGAATGTAATTTTGATATTTTAAAGTGGTTATCAATTAGAGATAGCTTCTGGGATAGGGATGGAGGCATGTGTCCACTTCTCCTTTTAGTTCTAGGACCTCATGTGTCTGCAGACCCATGCAGGCACTGTGCATGCTGTTTCCGTCTATGTGAGTTCATATATGCGTAGATCTTACGTTGTTCTCTTGGTGTCCTGCATCCCCTCTGCCTTTTGCACTCTTTCTACCTTCTCTTCCACTGGCTTCCCTGAGCCCCGAGAGGGGGGATGTGATGGAGACATCCATTTAGGGGTGAGTGTTCAAAGTTCTCTTATTCTCTACATAAAGTCTGGCTGTGGGTCTCTGTATGCTCCTATTTGCTGCAGGAGGAAGCTTCTTTGCTAACGGCTGAGCAAGACCTCATCTGCAAGTGTAACAGTTTGTCAAACGGATAAAAACATGCATTGGATCGCTTATTCATATTCTATACCTTGATCATAGTTTCCCCTCCCTCTACTCCATTTTTGATAAAAAGAAAAAATAGTCTGTTCCCATAGATAATTGAACTGCTCAGAATGCTGTAAAGAAAGAGGAACACCTTAATGCATGTTTTTATCAGTTTGGAAAACGATAAATGTTTATGATTAAATGTGATCATGATTTTTTTACATAGTTCTGTAATTTTTTCTCCCTCTCTTTCACCCTCTCTTTCTCTCTCTCTCTCCCTTCTTTCTTGCCTGGGATAGTGTTTTCCTGGGTTGCTAGGCTGTTAGAGGGCTCTAGTGATTTGCTTTGTCAGATCACAAGGTGTTTGGACAACAGGTGCATGCCACCACACCAGCTGCTATGTAATTTTCTCAACACAATTCAAAATGTATTCCTGGCATTTTCTTGATATGGAACAAAAACAAGTAAGCTAAACATCTCAGAAAACAGTAAGGCATCCGGTACGTGACTTTGTCATGTGTGGATATCAGGTTTTGAAGGTAGCTGTCTCCTGTGAAGCTTTAATAAAGGACTCTTTTCTCATTCTCTGAGAATAGTAGCAGCACCTTCTCATTAACCCCTCCTCTTTTATTTTTTTTTTTACAACAGAAATTACATTCTTACTGTGGATTGTCTTATGGAATGTAGAAGCTACTGGAGTTGAAGAAACGGTGGCTTATGCTCATTTTCACAAAAGACAGACCGGAAGGGTTCTGACACCTGTTCTATAACTCAACAATTTTCAGATAGACATTTTCACAGCTCTGGGCAAGTCCTCTAGATCATAAAATGACTGCTACAGATCCTGTCTTGTCCCAAAAGATAATTCCCATCATCAAGTAATTCCTCACCGTCCCCCTAAAGGTTTCCACTAGTCCAATACCTATTACCACAGACTCATTTTGCCACTGCTTCATTTACATCGGTAGGGTCTCACAGAAACAAAGTGCCCTTTACAACAGGCAGTATACTCTTCTTCTGGCTTTTCTCATTACACATGATATTTGAGTTATTCATGATGAAGTAGGTTTGTTGTTGCATTATAGGACTACATCAGTGTTCATTTACCCATTCTTCTGCAAATGTAAAATGCACCCTGTTTTTAGCTACTATACAAAGGTTGCTGTGATTATCATCACACAAGCATATACATGGATTCATATATGGTCAGAGATACCCAGAAAGTGAATCCCTAGGTTATTGTATTATATAATGTATAATTAGCCTTTTCCAGACCACCAGACATTTCATTTGTATTTCTTGATTCAGCCCTTCCATGTGAAATGTGCAGTGTACACTCTGTGCAAACAATGGTTTATGTACTACTTGGATGTTTCTACTGTTTGACCATCATATCAAGAAATTAAGGATGGGAGCATAGACACTTTTATAATGTCTTAAATCCTCACATTCCCTTTACAAATTTGCAAATATTATTGTTTAAGTCCATCTTTCTTTGCATTGAATCACAACAAAATTAGAACAACTTGCATACATCTTAAGGTAATAAATAGATCAAAGAAAATTTACGAATGAAATTCAAGAGTTATGACATAGATCAAGGATCATAACAAATCAACACCACAGAAACTCTATTCCTCCTCTAGGTTATATCATAACTTGCTGGTAGCATGAATATTTTCACCTTGACCATATAAAATATTTGTATTTGTATTTACATTAATGTAAGTTCAGCCATATAGTTTTAAAAGTCCGTGTAAGATATGTAAGATGTGAAAAGCAAAATAAAACTTGTATTATGAATAAAATGTTAGTATAAGACAGAGAAAAGGCCACAATATATTTAATAAAAAAAACCAATGGTCACCTAAAGTACATGCCAGGTGATACCTAGGCATTTACAACCGAAATATTTCATCTCAACAACTCAATGAGCAAAGTAATTGTACTCATTTTCTGGATAAAGAATTTCAGACTAAAAGAGATGAAGTACCTTGACTATCATGAAGGCTGGTATCATTGACTAGAATGCGCATCTGACCAAACAGCTGTACCTGACACCAAACAGCTGTGACTCATTATTCTGCTGAACCTGACATCCGCCAACTGTGTCTGAAATTATCCTCCTGAGCTTGACATCATCTTTCTGTGCCTGACATCATTTTTCTGAGCCTGACATCATCCAGCTGTGCCTGTCACAATCCTGCTGTGCCCCAAATCATCCATCGATGTCTGTGCCTGATATAATTTTCCTGAGCCTCGTATAATACTGTTGGGCCTCCGTCACCCAGCTCTGCCTGACACTATCCTGCTGTGCCTGGAATCATTCATTGCTGCTGATATCATCCTATGGTTTCTGACATTATCCAAGTGTGCCTGATGTCAATGTGCTTGAAATCATCCAGCTGTTTCTGACTGTATATTCAAAAATCATCCTGCTATGCTTCCCACCACCCATCTGTGCCTGACACCATCCAGTTGTGCCTGATATCATCCTGCTGTGTGTGACAGAACTGTGCTGCTCATGACATCATCAAGCTGTTTATGACATCATTCTTCTTCAACTGGCATCAGATAGCATATTTGATATTAAAGACTAGCTTTTATTACATTGTACTCTAATTGTACTAGTCCCCCAAAATGCAAACGCTTAATATACAGATAAAAGAAGTAGTCCTGTATTCCCCCTATTTAATATAAAATATGAAAGCAAGCTGCTAGAGATGAGGGTTACAATCTGACTCAATGACAAAATGTGACTGCCAGGCAGTTTCAGAATCACTCACACTTTCCTGAAATTCTCTGTTTTTCCTGTAAATCGAAACAGTGAATGTATCTTCACATTGCAGTCCACAGCTGGTCTTATTACTGCTTATGGGGTCCATTTAATTTTTCACTGAAATGAAGTTAATGCCCCAAGATATAGGGATACACAAATTTAAGTAATATAATACATAAACTGATAAAGCAGGAAAAACTTCATAGATTTATGAAGTAGGTTGCCAGTAAGGAAATGTTTGTATTCAACAAAGTACTCTGCTGGAAGACAATAAAGGTGCATTTTGTCCAGTGAATGGTGATAGAAAGGTAAGCCAGTGCCAGGACTGACTTTCTAGTAGCAAAGGGAACAATGCATCAAATAGAGAAAAAGTAAAACAAAATCCTCATGGTCAAGAGGGCAGGTCTCTGACCTGGATGGAGACCTAACATTCCATTGAGTCAGGCAACAGACCACCCCTAGGAAGGTAAGCTCAGCTCTAGCCATGCTAAGGAGATAGGTGGAATACTTAGTCTTGTGATGAGATATTGTACCTTTTTTATCCCCTAGAAATCCCCCTCCTAGCACAGTAGCTTCCCCAGGCATATCCATGTAGCATTGTAAGTCTACCCACTTGTCTGAACTACTCAGAAAGACATAATTTCTCTCCTCTCCTCTTGCCATCTCTTTCATAAGCATGCTTAAAACAAGCAAGCAAACAACAAACAGTTTGGGTTTTCCCAACATTTTAGGCTTCCTTACCCTTTCTCTGAAGTATCCCTCTCCACCATGTGGCTATTTGTGAGCTGTTTGTTTGACCTCTATACCAGATTAAATGGCATAGCCTTTTCCCCAATTGCCTACTTCTTTCTTGTCTTAGTTAGAGTTTCTATTGCTGTGAAGAGACACCATGACCACAGAAACTCTTAGAAAGGAAAGCATTTAATTGGGACTGGTTCTCAGTTCAGAGGATCAGTCCATTGTCAGCATGAAACAGGTAGGCAGACAGGTGGTGCTGGAGAGGAAATAGAGAGTTTTACATTTGGATTGGCAGGCAGAAAGAAAAGTGTGTCACACTAGGCCTGGCTTGAGCATCTGAAACCTCAAAGCCAGTCCCCAGTGACATACTTCCTCCAACAAGGCTACACCTGGGTTCTTTCACCAAGACCATACCAAAGAACAGCCACGGTCTCAAAGCCACCCCCAATACCCTTCTCTGGGTATTATTACTCGACTCAAAGGATTGATTTCACTTTGGTTTTCATAATGTGGGGCTTCTAGTAAACATATAGAAGCTTTAGGGAAAGAAGTTGGTGAAAAATTGTTATCTAATCCCAATTTGATTTGAGTTGAACAAGTGTGGTCCTAATATGATAATGTCACTAAGAAAACTTTGCGTTATCCTGCCATAGCCAGGCAAAAAGACAAGTCCCTTGATCCCTGTTTTAAAGAAATTTTCTGAGTTTCACCTCGTTGAATTAGGTCTTATTCATGGACAGCACAGGGCTAATCTTTCTTTACAGTTCAACTGGTCCCTGATGGCAACGAAACTGATCGTTGGGAGGGTATGAAATTGAGTTTGTTTCCCAGTGTCCAGGTGGAGTGATTTCCCTGAGGTTGGCTCTTCAAGATCTCTCTGTGTCCAAAGAACAAGCTGGTTAATGGGGTTAGAGAAAGTTGTGTTTCCTCATCACAGTTTTTAGTGTGAAACCATCCAGCCTAATCGAAGTTGATTATTAAAGGTGGCTTTAGCAACACCAAAATCAAATTAACTATTAATGTAACTACGTAGACAAATATTTATGACATTTCAACCCCCAAATAAATGCAAGCTCCCACTTAACACTAATTATAATTGAATAGCAAGCCTTTCTGCGAAGGCTAAGCTTTCTTCATGAATGGCGTGCAATGAATTCCTTTTTCTCCAATGTATATCTGGTCTAAGAAGACATTTTGCAATGAATTTGCTTCTCTTTCCATTCTTCATCCTTCAGTCTGTGATTGAACTGCCCTTACATCAATGTCATTGTCCACAGTATCTTTGTTGGATAATGACTTTATAAAAACATATGAAATGATAAGGATTACTAGGCATGGCTGCTTTTAATATTTTTTTCTAAAAATATTTGGTTAGACACATAACCTAGCCCATCACCGCTCAAAGTGTTGACCTGATGGCACTTTGGAAGCATATACTTGATGTATTCACAGCTGGACATTGAACACCTCACAGAGAAATGCACACATTTCTGTATCACAAATGCACAGGGTCATGGAACACCTCACAGAGAAAAGGGAGAGGGCATGAATTACTCACAAATGTTTTTAGACAATTGTGACATCAATTAATAGATCTTCGAAGATAGCATTTACTTATTCTCATAAACAAATCAACTCTGTCTTATGAACTGTCAAACACAAGTTTTAAAATCTCAGTATCTCCTATCACATAATAGACCCTTTCGGGTTGACACTTGGTTTCACTTCTTATGGCATCTTCTGTTCCATTTATCTTTACCCAACTGGACTTATAAATACTTAATCAGCTCATTGCTGCTTGACTAATCTAAGAAAGAAGAAACTTGACTAATGACACTCAGCCAAATTGACCTTGAAAGGACAAGTCACATTTAAATGTTATTCTTGTCCTGGTTTGCATTTAAGGGGGGAAGCAAATGCAGGAACAGTTTAGCTAAATGGAGTTATTAAAAGAAATATCCCAGGCATAGGTTATGAAAAAAATTATCCTATCAGCCTCCACCCTGAGAACCTCAGACACATTCATTTTTCTCATGATTTGTTAAAGTTCTGAACTGCTAAGGCTACTTAAATATTTTTATTTCATTAACCATATTCTTTAATCTTGGTTGATAGACCATTATAATATGGTTGGTAAGTCCACATGAATAAAACATTATTTCCACATTTTTTTTTATTAGAAGGGTTTTTTTTAAACATGAAATGGAAAGGAATGGAGACATTTCTTATGCTTTTCCTCTGTTCCTGCAGAGGAACAAAGGAACAAAGATGTTCCACATCTTTAAAAATGATGGTTTATTGTTTATATATATACATGTGTTTGAATGTATATGCGGACACACGTATGCAAGTGCCAGTGGAGGTCAGAAAAGGATGTTAGATACCCTGGAGCTGGAGTCATGGGAAGTTGTGAGCTGCCTAGTGTGGGTACTGGGAACCAAACTCAGGTGTTTTGCAAGAGCAGCAAGTGCTCAACTCTTGAGCTATCTTTTTACCCACCCTTGTTGCTGTTATTTTTATTTTTAAAATTCTTCACTAAAAGTGGACATCCATGTTGGAAGTTTTTGTTATCTTAAAACTAAATTGTTAGTTAACCTGTTATATTGTGTTGAATGAATGAGACTTTGAAAGCAACTTTATGAAGCAAAAATTAGATTCATGGTAAAGTTTTGTTAAGTACAAACCTACTATTGTGAAATTTTGAGCAGCGATACATACATGTTGTTTCCACTTTTATGTGTCTCACACTGGCCTCTGAGGAGCCCAGTTTTCAAGGGCTTCCTCTGTTCTACTATGAATCCATCTCCTAGGTGCTGAGACTCCACATGCATCAAACACTTTCACCAAGTGCCAGCATCTCTCTTCTCTCACTGTATATTGATGTGAAAAGCATCTTGATATACTATGCTCTCAGGAAACTCCATGTGTCCTCTTTCAGCAGATTTAGGAGTGCAGTTTCTAACCCAGAGGTTGCTCAGCTGACACCATCTCAATTCCTGATCATTTGCTGAATCTCAAGCTTTCCTGAGACTGTCTATCAAATCTGCATAGTAGCCTATTTGTTCATCATAAAGTGTAAGAAAGTTCCCTTGTTTCTTTTATCCTTTGGATCTCTCTCAGTCTCTCTGTCTCTGTATCTCCCCACCCACCAAACTCAAACACTTCTGTACTATCATAAACATTTATAAAAGCGTACTTTGTATCTGACTTTTGCTCGCGAATTTGCTTTTCCATTAGAACTCTCACTAAACTACATGCTTACAGTGTCTGCTCTCTTCTGGCCATGTCACTACTGTCCAGATTAGTGCTTGGTACAGAGTAGACACCTTATAGCTACTGAATGGGAGACAGTGTGACAGATACTTGAGCACAAGTGACAACCAAACCACTACCTCTGCCCCAAGATCACATGGAGCCTTACAAAGCTCCATTTCTTTCTTAGCTGCCTGGTCCACATCTTTTTTTTTTTTTTGGTAGGAGACAGTAAGAATCTATGGTGACATTTTCTTTTAGTTATCTGTTCCACTGAAAACAATGCCTATGTTTTGTGACTAGCATTCCACTTGACAGCTTTCTCTGCATATTTCAGCCAGTTTGCCAACATGAAGAACCTTGATTTGAGATTTCTTCACTGAAGAAGCAGATGCAGTCTATGTCAAGCCTCAGAAAACCAGTCTTGAATAAAGATCCTTTACTTCACATCCCTACTAAGTTACCTTCCTATGTTTGAAATAACATACAAGTAAAGATTAATTTTTTGTGGCTTAGAACACATTTATAACAAAGCCTTTCTGACTCTATTATCATGGTTAAGAATCTTGAAGTCACACTTTTCAATTTCTTGTATTTAAAATAGCAGAATCTGCTTTTGGTCACTTAGCTCTCTTCCTAATAGCAAAATCATTGTCTTTAATCTGACTCTTGTGGCTCCTGAGGAAAGGGCAGTTTATTTCTGCTTTGACCATGTGTGTTTACTGGAGAAAGAAAAGTAGGACACAGAATGATGGTCTATGAACACACTTTGGGTTCTATTTGTCCATTTTGAGGCTTTAGTCCTCCCAAGTAAGTAAGTTTCCGCAAAAGGGCAGCTGGGGTTCACTACTGCCTAGTTGGACAAGAACAGAAAAATTGATTAAATCAGTATCTCAATTGAGGGCCATTCAAGAAATGGGCCTGATATCTATAATAAGAGATCATTATTATAATGATCTATTGAGGTGGTCCTGAGAAAAATCTAAAAGAGCAGAAATAATGAGATATGGACTCAGCTGACTCTTGTTCTCAACTTGATCCTCAAACTCCTCTGGACTCTACATTATATCTTTCAACCTGCGATGAAGGAAGATACTAGGTTTTCACATCATAGGTACAAATACTGCTCCTGGTAAACTCAGGGTGTGTGAAGGGAGTGTGGGACTCCAATAATTACAGAAGAAAGTGGCAGTCATTCAAGGACAAGCTCCAGAAGCATTGTCAACTTCTGACCACAGTGTTAGCACCCATGGTAGCACCCAGAGCAGTTGGTGCATCTAGGCAGGACAGCTTCTTTGCTACAGTGAAGAAGAGCTATGGTAAGAAAGTAAGATGGTGTAAGGTACATTCCTGAACTCTGGTTTCTGTCATACACCATGTACACCATGATTTCACCTTCTCCTAAAGGACTTTGTGTCCATTTGTTAGTGCTGGTCCAAGGTGGCTGAATCTTTAGGCATCTTCCCCACAAAACCCAAATCTGCAAACAACTCTGAGTGACTGTCTCAATTATTTGAGTTCTAGTGTCTTCTCTTCCCCACAGGAATCTGTTTTCCACTACAATGTTGGTAACCATGATTTCTGTATTTCATTCACTTGGATACACTTTCCATATTTTGATGTCTCAGGAAATAGAGTGTCACATTCTAAAACAGTTGGCAAGATTTTTTTCCAAATTACTATTGGTTACATAATAGAAGTGCCCTGTATGAAAGCTAATTTTAATTCATTAAAATTTAATGAGTATAACATATTATATACACAACTGGCTTATATGGACTCTTGTAAATGTACAGAATCTTTGGTTCAGTATCAGTATCTGTGTTCACTGATATAGTAATAGAATTAAGGGTGACCTTATAGAATGTAGCTCATGCTTAAATAGCAATGCGTTTGAATCAGCAATCCATTGGGTTCAGTGGGCTCCACATATGGCAATTCATGAAAAGAACAGAGCTAGCAAATGAAGGAAAAATGCCCTGGAACCCTCACAGGACCCCCCTTTTTCTCCCCGTTTTCACCTTACTAATTTGGACAAATAAGGAAGGCCTGACTGAATTAATGAAAATTATGGGAAAAATGATTGTTTTTTTTAAAAAAATTCAAGAACAAGTAGCTGATACAAGGTTAATGAGGCATCACCTAGAATTAGCCCTTCAGGGAGCAGCCTTAATAAATGGATAAGAATAATTTATAATTAGGCTTTTCTTTCTGCACTTAAAAAGTGCTTAAGATGAGCATATTTATAAGAAGGTTATACATATCTTCCCCTGCTTTGTAATTTTATTTCTATTTTTAATTTGTCCTAGGATAATTTTCTTCATTTTTGTGCAGCTGACTTATCACGGTCCCCGTCCTGGAATAACACCTTATTGGCATTACAAAGGTTCATGTTAATGGGTGTTACATTTATTCTATCGATGTTTAGGCAGATGAAATTGTATATACACATACTATTTGTAGAAACCCTAAGCTATACTTAGTGCACAGACTTCTGATGAGAGAATCCAGACCCAGAAGATTGCCTGCTCTATGATTATACAGAGAGGAAGCATAAGAAGATGCATAAGTTATTTAGGTCATAGCAATTGGGTAGTAATTGCCTTTGTGGGTGGAGTGCATGGCTCTAACACAGAGGGAGGAGGCTAGTGTGACATTCCACATCTTAATCAGGATGGAGCATTGAGTTTGTACATTTGCCAGAATTCTTTGGAAGATATGCCTCATCTATGTATATTACGGTAGGTAGATTTTACCTTAACAAAGTGCCCCTAGGAAAAGATACGTAAGTTGTTAATGAGATCTTGATTCCTACTTTGGAGAAAAGAGAACACAGAAAATCAACAACAAAAACCCCAAACAAAACCCAAATAAATCAACAAAACTAGCGACGTAGAGGTAACTGGAAGAATAGTTAACCAAACATTTATTATGTATAGAATTACGGGTGAACTTTTTGGCTAACTATGATTTAGCCGAACTCCGTATTTTTCCCTAACCTTTCCGACAAACTCTAGATATTGGTTTACATCAACATGGCAATAAATAGAATGCTAACTTTAAAGCAACAATAGGATATCCAAAGTAAAATTCTAGAAGAATCTTCCTGTCTTAGTCTTAGCGTCACCAAGATCTTTCCATCCCTCTAGACTTAGAGTTTTCACAGATAAGGGCTCAGTGGTCCCTAAAGAGATTTTCCTCATCACTGTTGCTTAAGTGTGATTTCTAAATAGCTTTTCTCTGTGACTCCCAGGTTTTAGAAAAAGCAATTCTTTCTTATCTAAAACATGAACTCAACTTATGACTTCCAAGAGAAACTAAAACAGACTTTGTGCTGCAAGCCTAACCAATCTGAGCTACTTCGGGGATGGAGACAAAAGGATTATACGTTTAAGACCAGCCTGGGCTATAGAGTGAGTGGAAGATCAGGCTAGGCAACTTTAGTAAGGTCTTGTCTCAAAATAAGTAAAATAAAATAATAAAATAAAATAAAGGTTTGGGATATAGTTCAGTGTGTGAGCATTTTCTTAGCAAATGTGAAACTTAAAAGTTCAATCCCCAGTGCCTCATACACATAAGTGAATGAATGAATGAAGAAAGGAAGAATGAATAAATAAACAAATAACAGACAGAATAAGCAAGCCACATGCGCTAACCCCATTTATGGTGTCTAATGATAAAGCAATGACTCTGGCCAAAGACTATATCTGTTCACATTACCTACTAGGAAGTATCTGACAATGTGTTCATTAATATTTATTTCAAACAAGAAATAAATGTTAAACCTAAGCATTTTCAGGGTTTTATAAATGATGTCATAATATTCCCTAATAGTGTCCTACAAATAAAATTATTAAGTTAAATAAGAATACAGACATTCATATGAAGATTTGGAGGTAAAGAAAGAGATAAATATAGAAATATTTGCATGTCATCTTGGTGGCTCTTTCTGGGGTGGGGGGGATGTAGAGTTCTGTATTTAGCTACTTGCTTGTCTACTGCCTTTATTTACCCATATAAACAAATTAGTAGGGAGTTATACAAAATGGAAGCAATTATGTAAAAGTATTCAGCTCCTGAGGAGTAACTCCTGCCTCCCACCTGCAATGCTGGTGTGTGGGCTGCAGGGGACAGGGCAGGACCTATAGGTAGTTTGTAGGATCCCTGCCCCTAGATAATTTGTAAGATGGCCTGTAGATAATTTGCCTCCTCCTCCTTGGCTCTCACCAGTTCTTCCAGTTTGCTTTCACCTTTCTTTCATGGTTGAGATCACAGTCTCTCCTGCTCCAAGAGTTTGCTCACTCTTTTCTTCCATATACCTCTCTGCCCTCCACACTGATTAGACTCACAAATTAGCTAGTCCCCCTGTCAGTATCCTTGGCCGCACACGTTCTTCCTTAGGCAGCACATAACAGGTACCAGAAGACAAGGGATGTGTTGACTTTCACTTACAGGGTGACCTCAGCAAGTGTGGTGCTTGTCACATTGCACCAGGTGGCCCATAGGCACAGAATGAGCTCATGTTTGAATAAAGAAATAAATGATAATCAGTGAATAGTAGAGATGCAGCCCCGTGATTGTCCATCTCCAAGATCACTGTCTCCACTTAGATTTTCTTGTCAGCCCTATCTTGGATCTCACATCCTTATGAACCTCTATGAGAAGAAGTGAAAAATTTCATAAATGTGCAATTCTGGGGAAGAGAAGCTGACCACCTTGGTATTTCTGGTTTTACTATTTAGTGTAGACTAATAACAAACACTAAGGAACAATTCCTGAATCTGACTGGCAAAAGTAATCAGGAAAGTATGAATTGTAAACTAACAAAATTAATTGTATTCAAAATAGATTAGCTAAAAATTACTGTCATCCCAAAAAATCAATTCCCAGGAACAAGTTTCAGTCTGAGTTGAGAAGTAGGTAGTTTTCTTCACTGCCATTTAAGAATCCAGACTGCAGTCCTCCCCTTCTTCCCTCCACTCCCTAAAGGAACTGCAATCCATGTCACTGGATCAGTGGTTATGGGATTAGCACTGGGGTGAACACTCTCTCCTCATGTTCAATGGACAATGGTTTAGACTACTGCCCCCTAACTATAGATAAGGCCAGGAAATGTAGTTGCCCTGTGCTTCGGAAGCAAAAGGCAAAGCCCGAACATAGGCAGAGCTACTGTTACCATTTCTGCTATACTGGGATTGCTGGATTCTTTCTATTTTCTTCTGTCTGGACTCAGGCTGACATTGCTTATAGGAGATGCTCTGCTTGTCACGCTGGCATGGCTCTGACAGGGAGCCCTCCTGTTTCATCCTTCTGACATGGATTCAATTTCAAATATAAACCACACCTTTCAGTTATTACTTTTGGTTGGTAACTTTCCATGTCCCAGTATATTCTCTCTTGTTCTTTCTTTTAAAGTAATCTCCAGGCTCACCCTATAGTCTCCCTCAGGGTCTAGAAATCTAGTGAATGCAATAACAGACAGAAGGTGCTAGACATAAGCAACACTTCAAACCATTACTTATAGTTCTTTGAATACAACACACTGTCAGCCCTCTATGCTTTGGATATTTTTCCCCTCTTTCAGGATTTAGCCCTAGAATCCCTTCAGGTGCCCCATGGTTGAACTCACTTAGAAAGTTGGCATACATCTAATAGAAATATACGTCCCATCATCTGATATTAAATATCTTATTACTTCATCTATAGGCACAATAAGGATTACAAAGCCTGGGGCAGTGTTATATTTTTATGTCTGATCATAATAAAGATTATACAAAAATCTTTGATGGTATTTTTTATGACTGAGTGAATATATTCTTCACCTTGACCATGACTCAACTATGTAGCCCCTAAGAATTGAGTCACTAAGACATTCTGGAATTTAAAACACTTATGCAACCAGAAGAATGTAGTATCAAAATGAAAAATTAGTAACTGTGAACCTATGAACATATCAGGACTATAATTTCTCATTTTCTATCAAGCCCTGGCATTATAAAGGAAACCAACAGCTTGGTACTTCTAATTTATCTAAATATATCTAAATCTAGCACTCAGAAAAAATTACTGACATAGACTTTAAACATTACTGCTATATTTAACAGAGAAACAGTTTTTGGCAGATGTGTCTGTCTTTCTGAAATGGTCACCAACTCCTTTTCTTTGCCATGGGATGTGACTGCTCTATGTTCCCTTATGTTGGGGTTGGCCACGGGACTTGATTCTACATTGTTGGGAATGGCGAGTATGGAGGTATGCCTCAAACACATGACTTGCTTTTGACCAATATGATCCAGCAGAGTTGAAGCAATAGAGGCTTGAATCAGGTAGACATTGCTGAATGTACCCTTGCATGTGTACTCAGGGGGAGAGCATCACCTTATAGGAGGTTCAGGAGATTAAGTAGGCAGAGCTGCCTCAGCTACTCCATCTAGCTAAGCACCTGCAGCTGATCTAACCAGAGAGAACTCATTCAGCTGAGCCACTACACTTCCAGATGTCTGTTATGTACCAGATGCACGTGTACATTTCTTATATGAACTTTTCCTTGTACTGTGCCTCCCTCAAGACTATGCACAACTAGACAGTAAGTTGTTTTTAAATGAGGCCACATACTTTAAATCAATTCAGACTACAGAGAGTAGATACAAGGAAGGAAATTCAAATGAGCTTTTCATGAAACTAGTTAACAGAAACACCACACCTCAGTTTGGATCATTGTATAAGGAAAGAAACTTTGCACACAGTAGCAAAAGTTCACAGGCCTAAGTGATAGGAGGAAAACTGTAGGAGAGGAATATGAGGTGAATAATTAGGGTAGAAATTTCTAATAATTGTATGCAACCTGAGTATATTTAGTGCCATAATTACAAATGCAATTTACAGTAATGGTGTCTTCATGCTCACAGTTATTAGTTTAATAAAACTGCTGGTTTGATAACATAGATGCTATTACTGAAACAGCTCTCTAATTGAAGGACTATTATTACAGTCACTTTAGAGCAGAAATGGTAAATAAATGGTAGACTGTTGAAGTACACAGACTCCTTTAGGGCTGAATCTATAGAAAATGTTACTTTCTTTACCCTAAAATTTTGGACCTTGACTTTTAACAGTTTGCCTTTTTTTTCTGACTTTCAAAACCCATTAACATGGAGTTAAGCACCATTAACTTCAAGCTAGAAATGGGGTCTGCTAAACACCACGTGGGTCCTTAATGGAAACTGAGTCCAACTGTGAAGGACAGTGTCAGTCTTAAAAGGATCAGGGGGTGATTTGCATCAAAGTTTAAGAAACACTGGGTCTCCATTTGTAGGAATTTCATAACATGTGAAGGAAAAATGAGTACTTTACTCATCCACAGTATATGACATATACAATGGACTTCATGAAATATAGTTTTAACTTTTAGTTAAAGTTTTCTTTGTTAGGATAAAAATGAAATTATAAAACTAGATAGTGTTTTAACATGTGGGCACATTATAGCTTAGGGACAGAGTTTTCTGCTTAATTGTGATGTCTTTTTTTCCTTTTAATGTTTTGGTTCTTTGGCTCTGGAAGTCTCTGATAACTTTTAGAGATCAAACATCTCCGTTGACAATATTTTGGTGCAGTCCTCACCTGGCTAATCTTAGTGATAACCATTGTATTTCAGGTAGTGGCTCATGAGAGCACCTGACAGAAAGGAAACAGAAATCTTGCAATGCTTGGTAGGAATATAACATTCTGAATTTTAGTAACTGTTTCATATTTCTTTCTTCTGAATTGTTCAGACTATTCCAACACACTTGAAACACTGAAAGAAAATGGAATTTGTCTTATTACAACTCACTAAGAAAATAGTGTTCACACTGTATATTGTTGCTACTTCACAGATTACACTGTTTTGCTCTGTTTTGATCTGGAAATTGGGCCCGAGGCCCTGTAACCTGCTAAGCAAACCTTTGTCCATAGATTTCTTTTCCTGCATATGAGTGAGTGTGTGTGCTGCATTATTTGTGAGCAGTTCAAGGATAACTGGGTTTTACTGCTGACTATAAGACTTGTTAAGTCTGTTCCCGATATGGTCTCCATCCAGAGAAAACTAGCCTAATATTCTTGAGGAGTACCTCTTGTCTTTTCTAGCTCATTAGTTCTGCCTTTTCTTGAATTTCAGACAATTAGAATCACACAGCAGGTACTTGTAAGTTGTGCGCTTATAAGTTGAATACTATTTAAACACTTAACAGAGACAACATTAAGCTAAGGGTAAAGCAGAGGTTTAGTAAGACCAATATTGTATGACTGCAGTTATGTGTGGAGTCTAAAAAGTCAAACACACAGACACAGAAAGTACAATGACGATTTCTAGGATAGCAGAGGGGATGGCAGGAGAGAAGTGGGAAAGGGTCAAAGGCCACCAGGCTTCACATAGGCAACAGGAAGTATGCAGATGACCTTCCACAGAGAAAAGCAACAGTAATTAATATTAATGGGTTGTATCTTTCCAAATTGCTGAAAGAGTGGATCTGAAATGTTCTCACCACAAAAGTATATGAGATTATGATTGTGCTAATTAGTCTGATTTGTTCACTTCAAAATGTGTATATAAATAGATGCAGCTTTTTACCTGTCAACAAAAATAAAACGAAGACACAGCAAATGGTTAGGGGGTTGGATGTAGTTGGTCCATCATACTGGTCTTATGTGTATGAGGCCCAGGAATGGATCCCTAGCAACTCATACACACAAAGGCTGTCCAGTGGCAATTTGCCAACTGTATATTTCTGTTCTGAAGAAACAATTCACAGAGTGGGAGATAATATTTGAAAACATGAAAAGGGGTTATTATCCAAATAATAACAATTATTACCCAAAGTAATAACAAGGAACCCAAGAAAATCTGTAGCAGGAGAGCAATATGGCCTGCAAACAGGCAAAGAACTTGTATAGACTGTGTTTTTCAGAAGATGACATACAAATGGTCAACAAATCTGTAAGAACAAGTCACTAGGTCAGTCACCAGTTATTTGAGAAAGCAGATTAAACTGCAATGAACTCATCATTTCATAGCTGCTCTAATGTCTGTCACCAAACAGACAAAAGATGAGAGGTGGCTCAGTGATGGGGGCACCTGCTGACAGACCTGATGACTTGGGTTCAATCCCAGGACTACATGGGAGAGATTTGGCCCCCAGAGGATTTTCTCTGACCTCTACATGTGGAGAATATAAATACACACATGCACACATGCATACAAAATGAATAAATAAAACTAATTTAAAAAGACAAAAGATAGTACGAACATGTGAGGGCTTGGAGAAAAGAGAATTTCAGTACCCTGTTGGTGGGAACTTAAATTAGGATCTACTTTACAGAAAACAGAAGTGCCTTACAAGGCAGAAAATAGAATTACCACCTCCCATTTCTGTAAAGAGATCCAAAAGAAGCGAAATCAATATGGTGGGGAGAGACTTCCATACTCCCAAGTTCACTGCCGTCCTATCAACAACAGTGAAAGAAAAGAATCAAACTAAGTGACAACTGACAGACAAGTGGACAAGGAAATGCAACACATACATTATTATTTTTCAGTTAAAAAGTCAATTTAAGGTAGAAATAGTGGTAAACCTATCTGAAGAAGTTCAGGGACACATATGGCTAATTTTTTTTTTTTCTCATTGGGCTGAGGACTTCGCTCAGTGGTGCAATGCTTGCCTAGTGAGCCCAAGGCCCTGGGTTCTGCCTCCACCATTTGTCTCCACCATTTAAACAGACAACAAACAAGCAACCCAACAACTACAGCAAACAAGACAAAAGACAATCATCCCAAACCCCTCTCCTATAGAGGTAGTCCAACTGGAATTCAACCACTTCTTTAGGGCATTCACAAAAATCAACTCTGAGAGAGAGAGAGTAAAAAATATGAAACACTTGAAAAGGGTCACTGTTCACCCACAATGAAGCATGGACCATCAGTTTGTCATGAGTCAAAAGGACTGGACTTGGCACCATGAAGGAAGGAGAAGGCAACTGTTCATCGCCAGACCTGAAGTCATTTGATAAAAGAAACATGTCACTCCATTCACTCTTGAATGGATGGCTCACTGATCTTTCTGCCATTGACATAGCAGACAACATGCTGCTTTTACAGGCACAGAACACCACAGGATATGTAATGATTTGAATGAAAATAAATGCTCCACAGCCTCGAATGAAAATAAATATCCCACAGGCTCATGTGCTTGAACACTTGTTCCCAGCATGTGGTTCTGTTTTGAGAGGTTATGGGGTCTATGGGACTGTGGCTTGTCTAAGGAAGTGGGCTAATGGAGGCAGGGGGGTGAGGCCTTCTGATTCTAGTGTAAGCTCTACTTTCTGATTTAAGAAGCGAAACTGTAAGTTCTGGCCACCATGGACAGAGCTGCCTCATACCCACATATATTTCCTGCCATGATGGACTGTAATTTCTAAGTGAACCCAAATAACTTAAGTTCCAACTGTCGGGCGTGTGGCCATAGTGGACACACGTTATCTATAAAACCTGTCATAGTTACTCAATCAAGACATTATTCAGTTCTCTACAGTTGGGGAAGTTCACTTTGTAGTTATGATTGAAATTATTTTATGCACTGTTGGTGAGCAGCTATCCTAGGTCTTAGAGTTTTGTATTGCCTCCAGGTGTTGGGTTTATGTGGGGGATGTTTGATTACTAATGATATGCATGTGCTATCAGTAGAATACCCGAAGAGTTCTGAATCAAATAAAACACCTGAGCTCAGACGTTTTGGGATTCCACTGTCCAGTACGGCACTAGCCATGATGGTGGTTCTCTCTGCTGAGGTCTGGCAGAGATCACACCAATGAATATGCCTCCATATCCTGTTTGATGAGCTGCCACAGTAGGTGCATAACAACATTCCACCATTGGTTATAAATTATAATCATCAGAAATTATGGTGAGCACATTTCCCATGAGGTGGCCATTAAGAAGAAAGACACAACAGAGCAGATGGTGACGTTTGTTTGAACTCACCTCAGTCTTAAGTGTCATAGAGGGGCAGTACAATTAACAGTCATTTGGAAAGATTGTGGAAGGATGCCCATAGTCATGTCACAATACTAACCAAATAAGATTTTCATCTGGTCTTTTATTTTAATGGCTTTTTGTGAGCCAGTGTCATCAGCAGAGAGGTTACAGTCTAGGCACTAGGGCATCCCTGGATTCACTCTGGTGCACACTGACTCTTTCCTTTCCTTTCACTGTGTTTTATAAGCACCAAGCAGAACACAGTTCAATGAATAACCGTAACTAGCTTTCTTTCAGAATTAAATGTCAGTCATCCACTGCCTTTGCTTTCTGCCCCAGACTGATGGGGTCTCTCATTCAGGGGTGCTTCATGTAAATTTGCATATATTTTCAAAACACATGGAAAAAACGTACAATAACTTTCTCTGCTTCGGCTCAAAATTATGCCTTTATTTCCAGCCACCTTGTGAAAAACCACTCGCTGCTCTGCTACTCTCTGAAGTGGAATGAATTCTGGAAGCACATGAAGCAGGTCGAGAATTTGGGATGATTTCTCTGGGTCACACAGCAAAAGGACCCAGGATGCAATGAGAAACCAGTCAATATCCAATGTAGCACTACTACTACTTCAGAAAGGGAAGGCTTTAGAGGCCAGAGATGACAGAATTGAACAGTAATCTTCAAAGGGAAGTATATTTTGAAAATAAGCCTATTCGGGCTAATGATGTGTCCCAATGTGGTCTTCCCAGACTCAGGTGTTAAAGATACACCATTGGAGACAACCACTTTAAATTAGGAATAAAATTTGATTGTGGTTTATTATCACGTTTTCCTGATATTTCCTAATAATTCAGTGGTAACATTCCCTTCTTTATATATCAACTATCTTCCCAGTTTTACTTGCTACTAGGTTTTCATCACACACACGCACACAGGTATATGCACATACACAAATTTAAAGATATATATATATATATATATATATATATATATATATATATACATACACACACACTATATACACTTCAGATCAACACGATATTATTATTTATTTGTTAAAATAGCCAGGGGCATTCTTTTCTAATGGAACTCTTTATACCATTGACTCCTGACATGCAGTCATTGTATACAGCCTTGACTATTTGTTTACTTCTCCAGCAAGTATAAAAAGGTTTTATTTGACCATCTTGGTCAAGGATCATGTTTCCCCCTTTATGAGATCACCTCTATCAAAGTTTAAAAAACAGCTTAGAAATAAGCAAGGACAGTGAGAAGATGTCAAGAACACAAATCTAGAACTTGAGCCACTTGGACTCTGTCACTCAGTGTGGACGCTTGGCTGTGTTTTTAACCCAAAATGATGGAAGAGCAAGAACTTCAAGGTATTATATTTTTATTCCGAAAGCTAATGTTTTAGTTCATATTTGGATATACTTGTATCTCAGCTGAAATCTTGACTCATCTTAATATTCCTTTATCTCCCTCATAACTTGTTGGACTTCACTGCTAGCCCACTGAAGGATTGGAATATTTGGAAATGGGTTTTGGATTCAAATACATAATCAATTTGTTGCATCTGTAAGTCATGTAAAGAGGTTTGCATTAATTAAATCTATAACTTACCAAATGCATAAATGAAACTAATTCAATTACTTTAAAATGGTTGAGAATAACACAGACACTAGTTATCAACAACTGTCTGGAATAATTGCAAACATATCCCTTTTGGAATTAAGTATTAAAATAATACAGAATTCATACAGGTAGAAAGGGTGGCAGATGTTATGCTATAAAGTATACCTTGAGTAGAAAACTTCAAAATTATGTAAAAAGAGTGACCTGAAGCATCACAGCAGCATTATACATGGTGACATATAAAAATAATAGTACTAAGTAAAGAATATTTGATAATGAAACCTCTTATTCTAATCTTACTGTATTACATTTAACAATATAGCTTATTAAAATATTTCTTTTCAAATACTGCATCGTTAACCGGTTTTCATCTATTAAACAAGCTGTATCCAATTTTCTGACACTAATCTCTCCATGCCTTACCTTTATAAAAAAATATGAAGGGTTTATAACTAACAGCTCGTTTTGATCTTGGGCAACTATTATGTCTCAGTTATCCTCAGACTTTGACAGTCATACAGTGACCTCCAATTTATTAAAAGCAATAAATGTATACCCAGAGTGATTGATGTGACCTTGTAAATTATGTAAAAATCAGGAGACTTGTGAAAGTAAAAGTAATTGATGAATATAATGAAAAGTAATTCATTTTATTATGTCAACAGACCTATACAATATGACAATTAAATG
Source organism: Cricetomys ansorgei (assembly GCA_026225945.1). Taxonomy (NCBI): domain Eukaryota; kingdom Metazoa; phylum Chordata; class Mammalia; order Rodentia; family Nesomyidae; genus Cricetomys; species Cricetomys ansorgei. The sequence continues at coordinate 34,341,376 of JAMJFZ010003875.1, read as the reverse complement.
TATTTCAAATATTAAGAACCAGAAAGATGGCTCAGTGGGTAAAAGTATTTGTGTAAGAATGGGGATTGGAATTTAAAGCCCCAACACCTGTCTATAAACTCCAGGTGATTTTCTCTCTTACAGCTTCAGCACTGTGTGAGGCAGAGACAGGTGGGTGGTCACTGGGGCTTGCTCACAGCATAGTTCAGTGCTCACTCCACGGTCAGTGAGAGACTGTCTCAAAGGAGTAAGGGAGAGAATAAAAGGTCAGGAAACTGGATGTCTTCCTCTGGCCTCCATACACATGTGGGTGCACCTGCACAACTATATGCAAATACATGACTGTTGCAGAAGTTTATTCTTAGTTATGTATAAAATAATTGTTTGTGCACTGTTGGGTGACAGGCTGCCTAGGTTTTGTATTTTCTGCAGGTGTTGGTTCAGTGGGGGATGTCTGATTGCTCATGATCTCCACGTGCTATCAGTAGAACACTGAGGAGTTCTGTATCAATGAAAGCACTTGAGCTGGGATGTTCAGGGTTCCACTGACTAGGATGGTGCTTGCCATGATGGTAGTTCCCTCTGCTGAAGTTTGAATCTATGAAATATTCCTCCATGTCTTCTTTGGTGAGCTTCCACAGCAGTGTGCAATACATACCACATTCGCAAAGCAAAACTACTCACACATAAAAGAAAATGTAATAAAAATAAAAATGCCTGTTTATTGGGTGAGGAAACAGAGAGAAAGAGAAAAGGCTTCATTTAAAATGAGGTCACTAACACCTTGATTTTGGACACCTCAGCCTCCAGAAACTTGTTTAAATGATTAAAAAATGAGTTTTTGATTGATGCCATGAAGGGGCCTTGTACAAGAGAAAAAGCAAAAGAAAATTATAGATTAGTATCTGTAAGCACTATGAATATAACATTTTGGTTACTGAATATATACAAGACATGTTACCATATATGCATCTGCGCAAATACACATATTCACTCATATTGTTGGTTACTGTTTGGTTGATATTTATGATATTAAAATAAACTTGAATAATTATAGTCTATTAATCACAAAATCTTGAGAAATGATAAACTATACAGTAGATGTCATCTGAGATTCTGTCAGGTAAACTGAGGAAAAGATAATCCTTCTAACAAGCAATCGTGGCTTCCAGAAAGTAATTTTAGGTTAAATGTTATCGATTTGTACTTTTTTATAATCCCTTTTATAAATGACCAGTCAAAACATAGAAACTCACTACAGTAGACCTGGTATCCTTTTTAGTACATTCACAATTGCAGCTTCATTACACCTTTGAGTTTTCATGAGATGTGTTCTGGCTTAATAAAATTCATAAAATCATTAAAATGCAAAATTATTAAAATCAGTGTCTGGTACACCATTCAAGAGACTGATGCAGACAATTTCTTATTAAGAAAGAATGCATTGCTTGTGAAATCTACAATTGCAAATAGCATTAAGTTTGTGGAGCATATTATTAGATAAGGGAGCTCAGTTACATTGGGTTCAAGTCCACAGAGAACATACTAGGTTGGAATTATTGGTCAGGTACTGATTAAATTGTTTTTATTATTCTTTTTCACAGCAAGAGATTGTTTCTACAATATGTGTAACCCCCTACTAGCTAATACTCTGATGATTCCAGCATTGAGCTAGACCAGGTTATAAATGACCAAGACCAAGGAAGGAAGAAAAGAAGCAGGTGCCACACTGAGACTCTAGGCAATGATCTCATTCTACCATCGCAGCTAAAACAAAGCTGAAAGCCCAAGTTACCTTCTCCAGTGATGCTGAAAGCTATTCCCCCAAGAAGCATGGAAAACGGAGCTCTCCCAGTTGTCCATTTTGACAGATCCCTCCAATAATAATAGCAAGTAATTTGCATGTAATCTAACCTGCCTTTAATTAAATTGTTACCCCATTCACTCTCTTAAAAGCCAACTTATTTCTTCAAACAGATGGGACGTAATTACTAGCTCCAAGAGATTGCACCTCAACTGAGCCAACTGTATTTTCCCTCATCTTCCAAATGTTAAAATTGCCAGGGGATCTTGGAGAAGAATTTATATCATTGAGTCACTAAACAATTTAAAAAAAAATGTCCATAGTTGAGTGAATAAGATATAGCTAATGAAACGTTTCACTTAGAAGTACAGCAACAAAAATTTTTTACTTCAGGAATTTCTTTTTAAAACAAATTCCAAAATAGTAGCCAGTATGTCTCTATTCCTTCTACTTTTTCTCCCTCCCCTGTAGGGAGGAGGACATAAACCCTCAATTATTGCTTTATTCACCAATTGCCAATTGCATTGATTCAAATGTCTTTGGCAGGGTAATGAAAACCAATATCCATTATCCGCTCCCTCCTTCCCAGCCCATGTTTTCCCATTAGTCACAGTAGGTTGAGATGGAGCAAGCTTCTCTGTCTCTGAGGGCTCAATGTTCAACCAGAGAGGCAGGAACAGATTGAAAGGAGGGAAATGGCCCTGGTAGAACCACTGTTGGCAGCATAGGGCATGTCTTTGTGTGGGTTTGTATGAGAAAAGCATATGGTTTCTTATCACAGTAAGAACTCTCCAACTTCCTTGTCAAAAGAAAAGCACAAGGGGGTTCAGCTGCCCCTTTTGTCAATGCCTCTCACACTTTAGACAATTGAGTGGCACCACACATTTCAACATTTTTTTTTTGGATTAGGTATGTGTTATTTCAGAGAGCATGAGGCTGTTTTTGCATCTTCTTGTTTGATTTGTTTTCTGGTGACTTAAGAGTAAAACCTTTTCAGGTTGAGGTAAGAAGAAAACAAAGGAAGAGGCCGATATGGGGCAGGCACTTGAGATATGTCCATGCATTGTTTTTAATGAAGTGAATTTCACATGTAACCCAAAAAATTGTGTGGTCCAAGAATAACTAAATGAAAAGTGATTACATCCTTGACTTGGATTTTTAAAGAAATAGTTGCTGCTGCTGCTGCTTCTGCTGTATGTTTGAGACTGAACCCAGGGCCTCAAGCTTTCTAAGCATACACACTGCTGATCTACTGTTTCTTTTAGTATTTCTGTTGGCATGGGGGCACTGCATATCTCTGTCTACTTTGAAACTGGGCGTGACCCTGTATTTGATCTGACCAAGCATATGCCTGCTGAAAGCGCCTACAGCATGTCTGGGCAAACGTTCTTAGAGCCTGTGTGTGATCTGTCACCTGCTCTTTTCTTTTGTACTAGAATTTGCAGTGTACCACTGAGACTGCACCATGACTGGGTGTCAGGTGGAGGTGTGAGGAGACAAGCTCCCTGGCAACCAGAGATGAAACTGTAATTAGACTGAGAAAAATATTTAAAAAAAAAAAAACTGTAAAACTCATCTGACACAAAGTGCATTTCAAGTAAAATCTATATGACCCGTGATTTCCCCAACATCCTTGCTTCAACCCTAGAGGTACCTGATGTGCCGCAGGGAGTAATTGAGGACGACAAGGAGAAGAAAATGTCAACACCAGCGACATTTTCTTCTCTTCACTACAAGTCAAGTAATTCACTAGAGGTCAAGTAATTTAGACATTAGATGGGTGAATGAAAGCTTTGCATTCAGCGTTCCCAGCACCACAAATTTCGATATTAAATGTCCAAATTATTTAGTACTTTCATGAGAAATACATTCTCAGAATTCAAAATTCAAACAGGATAGAAGAGAGCATATGAAATATGTCCCTTGAACCCCTGATCTTATCTGTCCAGGTGCAAATTCACAATTTCTAAACTGTTTAGATGCATGTACAGAAAATACAAATATTAGCCATGTGTGATGATGCAGGCTTTTGATCCCAGTGCTCACGAGTCTGGGCAGACAGACAGTGAAATGGGCACTGGCCTGCTATGCTACATCATGAGGCCGTATCTCCAAGAGCCCAAACCAAACAAGCAAAGAAACATAACAAAACATAAAACTCAAATGCACATATCCATAAAACAACAACACAAAAAACTATCAAACTTTTAGAAGTCCTCTGACAATTTATAAATATGTGATAATAATCTGAACCATGGGATTTCCTGAGTAAAGGGGGAAAACTAATCAATAGAATTCAATTAAAAGTTTGTAAGGATGTAAAATAAATGAACTTTCAGCTCTCAACAAACTCATTAATAATTGTGTATGCAAACCACACAGCGTTTGTTCACTGGAAAAGAAAGGAAGAGACTAAGCTGGTAAAATTTTTTTGGGAGGACTTGTAGAGTTGGGTCATTTACATAGTAGAAGTGGTATCTTCAGCCCTTCAGGAAAGGACTTAAGTGTAGACTGGAGAGAAAAGAAGCAGCAAGGAGAGCATTCATTATGTTGAACTGGGTAGAAAGAGAATAGGAATTCTACAGAAACCAAAGACCATGTACAGTCCTTAAGCAACAGAAGAAGGAGCAGGCCTGAGCAGACACCAGCCATTGTAAGGAAAGTGAATACCATTCTGACTGGTTTAGACACTGCACCTTGGAGATGTGTGGGAGGAAGTGATCAGATGTCTCACAAAAGATAATTGCTTTTTAGCATTCTAACCATATACTGGGGCCTCTGTGGTTCACTTTCCAGTCTTTCCCTTTAGTAATCAATTTGATCCGCACATCAGTCTCTAAAGTAGGACTCTTTTTTATGCTTTTCCAGATAACAGTCCTAAGGTGCCCATTATCACAGCACATAGCTGCAATGTGAGGACCACAGACTCCCTCCTTCCCTTCCTTATGGACATGACAGATGGAGAGCTGACAGGCCAGAATAGAGCACCGAAGAGACTTTGATCTGACCCAGGCTTCAGAATTCTCTGTAACTCCAGGAAACAAAAGCAGGAAACATGAATCAGAAGTAAAATAATATTCAATGTTTTTGTTTTTGCAAATTTATCTCTCTCTAGAGATTTTTTTTTTAAAGACCATTATCTGGGATTGGGGTTTTACACAACAATTCTACCAGCAAATTTTCCTAGAACTCTGAAAAAAACAAAATATTTTCAGTAAACGTTGGAAAGCAATAATTGGGCAACCACTGAGAACCGTAAGAAATTGCCAATCCACCTATCAGAAAACTCTGAAAGTGTCCTCATCAATGAGAACTCCAGTTGCTCAGACATGAAAGTTTTCTGCAAATGGGTGCACTTCAGAGAAAGAAACTGTAGTTAACCAAACGAGTCACATGCAACAAAATACAGATTTTATCCCTCTAAATTAATATAGATAGCTAGATAGGTGGACAGATAGGTAGACAGACAGACAGACAGATAGATAATCTTTAAAAACACAATAAATGATATCTCAGTGTAAGCCTGCCCATCTGCCTTGTCAACTGAAAAATGCTAAAGAAATTGATTTTGAGGAAATGGTGTGTCTCTTACAAAGCCGTCACCTTGAACGTGAGCTGTGACAGTGCTGACAAGGGAGATTCCCACGTCAGAGTGCTCGTGTCAGTTACCTCCTCCCTGGGATGCTTTAGGAACATGTATTTTCATAGTTATGCTATCTTTAGAACCAATGCATAGAATAGAATTAATTTTAGTCTTAACTTCATGTACTGGAATATTTAAAAATAAATATATTTTTGTTTATGATTAGGAGTTATTGTATACATGAAAATGGCAAATAATCTTAACAGTAAAAAAATATGTGTAAGTTAGCAATTTGAAGTTAGCCTGTGGACTATAAGTTTTACTATTTTTCTTTTGTGTGTGTGTGTGTGTGTGTGTGTGTGTGTGTGTGAAATTGTGTTTCTGAGAAGTTTCAACCTTAGTAAAATAAGACATGGGAATAATAAAAGCAATCATTTGTTGTACTTATTTCACAAACATAAACATTTATAAAATATTTTGATAAAATAACATAAATGTTTAAATACATATAATTATTGTATTTATCTTTTAACAAAAATGATAACCCACTATATATAACCTTTTATAATCTTAGCTTACATCTTGTTACGATTTTCGAAATCATACTAGGAAGTCATAGGAAGTCACTAGGAAGATTTGTACTGCACAAAATAGATGTACAATGGTGGACTGAAGAATGGACTGTTTCTGCCATCTCATCCCATGGAATTTATCATAGATTCACATTTTTCCTATATCCAGCCTCAAAACCCAGAAGGACCAGGACCTGTGGGCCGGAAGCTCAGGTTGTTTTGTGCATCAAGTAGATAGAGGCTTCTCTACAGGAGCCTCAGGAGGTAGGAGCACATTCAAAAACCTTCATAAGACAACATAATAGAGGAGTACGGCCAAGGCAGAGCCCACTGCCCCCGGCCTTTGCTTCTAAAGCAGGGAATAGATCTGTCTGTATCTCATTTCTTCAATCAGCACACATTGAGTTTCTTACCCAATGCATTGGATGCTTTGCTGGGCCCCTGGCGAACAGTCTTCTAAGCATGTAGCACAGTTTCCATGCCTGGCAGACGCACTTGAGGCTGTAGGGAGTAACTAAGCACATAAATGAAGAAAGGAACTTGGAGTTCATTTCATTCAAAGACTTCAAAACATATGAATTTAAATTATAACCAAAATGGCCTACCTACAATGGGCAAAGTACACATACATAATTCTCTATACATGACCTCTTTGTCTTTTCTTCATTGAATGTCTGTAATTGTTTTCTCACACTGTAACTGAGCTCTGAAGCCTTATTTGTTTGGAGCCAATTGTTAACTATTACTTTTTCACTCATAACTGAACTCTGTCTCTTAGCTCTCTGGCCTGGAATGTAACTGCTTGTAACTGAAAGCCAGTTTTCTTTTGCCCCAACTACAACTGAGACAGATTCTTAATTTGGAGATGTTTTAACCCCCTAGCTCTAAAATGTTAGAAAGAAAAAGAGAGAAAGGAAGAAATCTTTACAGCCCCTTCTTGATCTGTCTAATCATAGAGAACTGGACTAACTTCTAACAATTTCTATCCTACTAACTGGCCTCTAACACGCTCTCCTATCAACTCCTCTGTCTCAGCCTGGTGGCTGCCTGCCTTCCCAGCAACTCTCTCCTGTCTCAGTCCAGTGGCTGTCTTTCCATCAACTTTCCCTTGCCACTAACTGTCACTGCCAACTGCCACTGCCCCCTTTATAGGGCTTCTAAGCTGTTCCCAGAAGTCCAAGCAGCGTGCAACCATAAGGAAGGCTGTATCGTAACAACAACAACAAAAATAATTCTTAGCAAAGTCCTACTACAAATACGCATCATTGAGTTTGTGTATGTGTCTGGCTCTTTACTGACAAAGTAAGCACACAGTTGTGTCAGCACCCCTATTGTTAACTTCTGCAGAATGGTGCTTTACTTAACATCACATTGGTATTCAACAACACAGGTACGCATGTGAGGCAGCATCTCTCCATAAGAGATAAAAGGAAAGTAGCACATATGAAAAATGCATTTCTTGAATTTTTTTCAGAGATTATTTTTTCACTCTTACTTTCAATGTCCTCTAAGTATACCAGCTTCCTAGTTCTTGTCCATTAGTGATCCCGTCAAAGTAGTTCTCCAAGTAAAAAGCATGAAGCAGTTCACAGGGAGACAAACATGCATCTTGCATGTGCATAGGCTCTGCGAGCTCAGCCACACCACTCCAACTACGGGGAAAGTTTTACTCCTTTTGTGGGTTTTTCAACCATGGTAAATGAGTGGACTGAATATATGATATGTACTCAGAAGAACGAAGGCTAGGATGTTGGCTTTTTTCCCAATGACCTCTTCACTCTATAACTCTTCCACTGCTACCATGCAAAAGCCTAGGCTGAAGTGCCAGAACGTGAGCTAGGTGAAAGAAGAACTCTAAACTCTAAGTAAGAGTTCCTGTCCAGACAGCATCCAGTGATCTGCAAGAAGACCAGCCTAGCCAGACTTCTCAGCAGTAGAACAGCTTCCCAACTAAGAACCCAAATTACAACAGGCTGAAAGGAACCTACATCGAAGTTTGTCTTAGGTCATGAAACACTGGGCTAGTTTGTTGGTCAGCAAAGTAACCCCCTGCCCCATGCAAAGGTTAGTCACCACTGTACCCCACATGTTCCTGATTATTGGAAAAAAACTCTTATATATCCTCTTTATTTCATGTTTAATTTCTTGAAAAATAAGTCTCTATGAGAAGAAGGACATTTGACAGCTTTATTTTACCCCTATATTCTGAGTTCTTAGGTGCTCAATAAATATTTGTAAAGTCAACAAATGAATCTATTTCACACAATTATTCTAAACTTAAATAAAATAATGGAAATGAATATCTTAATCATTGGCTGTTTAGCTGATGATAGAAACAGATTGTTTTGTTAGTTTTATTATTGTCCTTTTAAAAGATAAGCAATGAGAGACTGAGAAAGCAAAAGATATTTGCAAAGTCATTGTCATATAAAAAGAAGCGAGAAACTTGAGTACTTGTGAAAAAATATTATCTACTAGATTAGCAAATTAATGCAGCAATTAAAAATAAACACTCTTGAATAAACAAGGCTAAGTTTCTGTTGCTAAGGAGCTTCTCGCATGGCTATTTATTAACCAATTTTAAAAATAGTAAGTTCAGGTATTTTATATACTTGGCTTATTTACTCAAAACTTATTTTGCACCTTTACCAACAAAAATATTTCATACACTTTACTGAGTTTTTGTTTGTTTTCTGTCATTCACATAGATGATCCTTCTAACTACTAGTTGATCAAAATACGCTTTAATCTGCATAAAATCATCTAAAGCTTTGGTCCAACAGCCACATCCAATTCATTTTATGGTCAAATGCATGGTTAAGTCTTCTATAATTAATTGGCTTGTAACTTCTGTGAACAGCCTACACAACTAAAAAGTATTTGTCTTTTCTTTTCTTTTCTTTTTTTTTAACAAAATGACAGAGATGAGATGGGTAAATTGGGTAGCAATTTTCTCCTCAAAACATATTTAATAATTGCTGGCAGAACTGTAACCAAAATATTATCTTCTGAATTACTTTCCAAAATTAATTTTAGACAGATTGTATTTACATAACTTCTCATATATCATTTTATAGTTCAATAACAAATATCAGATGGATATTTCAAATGTTCAACAATGCATTTAATGGTTTCTAAATTTTTAAACCTTTTGCTATTGGGTGCGTACTGGCTGCAGTTAAATTTGAAATAAGTTGAGATTTATATTTTTACTTTGAATTTTAATGTGGTTCTTTACATAAAATTCATGAGCCTAAGCAAAAATGTATGTATTTCTCTTTCATTCCTAAGCAATTAAATTCATTAGCATGTCTGTGGTATGGTTAATTTTTAGCTTCCATAGCCACATATACACACGGCATTTGCTGTAATTACAGAAGTCATTTAAAACTTGATGTCAATTAAACTTCTAATATCATGTCAGTAGTTCAGAGTCAGCATACAGATCTAAGATAGACTACCTTTTATTTATGTGAGTCTCTTGTCTCTCTAGGTCAGTTTTCTACTTGCAAAATGAGCATACTGCCTCATGCCTAACTTTCAACATGATCATAAAAGCAAACATGCTGCTTCACAAGGTAAGGTGCTAGATGCACGAATGGAAAAAAGACTAGATCGTTCTGTGTGAACAATCAACTTGCTATGCATTTTTTAAGTATTTGAGGATCCTTTTCATTGCAGAAGGCAGCTTGCTCTAAAGTCAGAAAAGTAAAGCCAGCTGCCAGAGTGAATGGGAAGCTCAAGAAATTAACAAAAGAGAGAAGGCCGGCTTTGCCCAGCCTGTGATTTCAGGTGTTCTTTCAAAATGTGCCAGATTGTTCCCTTTGCTGTATTTCTCTTGTTCATTTCTGTAGCACCAGAGTCTCTCCTTGACCTGACTTCCAATCATTCTAACAGAAGGTGGCCTTTAGCCTACTCTGTGGGCTGGGTGTGTAGCTCTATGGGAGCGGGTATGTATGCTAAGCATGTTTCAGGCCCTAAGTTCTGTCTCTAGCACAAGGAAAGGAAATAAGCACGCAGGAAAATGAACAAACAGGAACAAGAAAGTACCCTTAGCAAACCTCTTGCCAAAAAGTATGTGCAGAAGAAATCCGCCTCCATCACTGGCCTGTTGACTATTTCTAGTTTGCAGTGCGGCTGTTTCTCCTTAAGAGTTCTGGGAGGAGGAAGTGAGAGCATTGCTCACTCTTGTTATTTCAGGGAAAAGAGAGAAGTGGGCCACCCCTACATTTTTAGAGAACACGTTTTCCTTGAATATTTTCGATCTGGGATAAACTTTTGTCACCCTCTGAAAAACCAGTCTCTCATTTAGCTTTCGCCAGGTCACACTGAGCATTTATTGTGTGAAGCAAATATGCCAGGTACTAGGAGTTAAAAACAACAACGAAAAACGGCGTATCCACACTCAGTTACGGACTCTGTCCTTTAAGGCCAAACAGAAAAAGCGAAGAAAGCCTAACAAATTGAAAAAGATACTATCTTTTTGCAGTAAGAGTTCTGAACAAAGCAAACCCAGGCAAAGTAAAAGCAGCTGTGTGAGAAGGACCTACAGAAGCTGGAATAGAGTGGTCCCTGACTCTGTGCACGGAGGTGACATTTTCCCTGTGCTAGGAAGATGTGGAAGCACTAGACAGAGAATAGCAAATTAAGAAAACACTGGAGCAGGAAGCAGGTTGAGAATGGAGGCCTTGAAGCAGGAAGAAGGTTGGGCACAGAGGCCAACGCAGGCCCGTGGCATGGTTTGCTAATATGAGGCAAATGTAGTACAGGCAGACCCACAGTTTGTGGACATCAGTCTTGTCTTAAACATCAGTCAGAATAGGAAACTCACCAGAGGTTCCCGAACATCCAACGGTAAAGCTGCTACACCAGAAGGAGAGATGGAAGGAATGGAGATGGAAATGAGCCTGGGGACCTGAATAGCTCCAGCCTCACTCCATTCCTAACGCACTGTTATCACCAGCTTGGCAGTGGATAACACCACTGCTGCCATGCTGTTAGCCGTCGCTCAAGTTGTTTCTCAGGAACTTGGAGCTGCTTTTGTGTATCTCAAACTGGCTGAAATCATGGACCCTTTGAGGCCTGTGCAGTGGTCCAGCAGGTGACCTTTTGACAGATGAGTGCCACAAGCAGCTCCCTCAAAGCATGCTAAGGTTGCCGCTCTCTGAGTGTGTGTCATATGAAGAGTCCTGATTGGCTATGTAGAGCTCACCACTGAGTGCTTTCTTCTTCTGCCTCTAATAACCTGATAACCTCACAGATGTCCGCCTTGTTTCCTTACCCTATAATTACTATACAATTCAGTTCTTGCAGAGGTAGATTTGAGATTTGGTGATCCTAATTTCCTTTCCAGGGACTGGCACACAGTGGAAAAGGCAGAAGAAGCCTCACTCGGCTAACAGGAAGGGATGGGGGAGTAGGTGAGCATAATTATGTTGAGGAAAAAAAAAAGTATAAAACTTTTTGAGCTACAAAGAAAGATGTAGAGACTTACAGAGAAAAATGACAAGGCACACACTGTGGAACATTCTGAATGAATACCTGGATAAACCCCCCCTCTCTCTTTCTCTCTCTCTCTCTCTCTCTCTCTCTCTCCCTCCCTCCCTCCCTCCCTTCTTCCCCCTCCACTCCTCTCTTTTAGTTCCTTGAACTCCCCATTCACTCTGGCAACTGATTTTTACTTTCTGATTTTAGAGCAAGTTTGCTTGTACAATAAAAAGCAGTCTCAAATGCTAATAGGAAGATACAGTACATGATCTTGGCATTTCTTCCTGCTGCAATATGAGCTGTCTGTCCTCTTCAACAACATAATGTAGGTCACAGCATTACTTCTGCACTGACACCAATAAAAGCAATTTAAGGAAGAATTAGAGAAAACTAAAATAAGTAAGCCTTTTACATAGTTTGTGTAATTTTATTATTAAAATTGTATTATCACAACTAATAAGATCAATTATGCCTCAGTATGACACAATAGTGCTATGGTTATAAATAGTAGCTTTTTATTTACAGAAATTAAGGGAGCAAATTTCCATGTTCAAAACTAAATCAATAAAAGAAAAATCTATTTGGGTTTAGGTTTAATCATATCATATATTCCAAAACAGATATTTTTAGGTCCCTGGCTTATGTTTGTGTTCTCATCTGGGCCAAGGGAAATGCATCATTTCCCCTTACTTCTTCAGTCTAAAACTGTAACCCACTACGTTACCCCTCATCATAGGTGTAGGAGGGAGTCTGAATCAACAAAAACATGCATTTCCTGCTTAAATTGTTTGGCGTTATACTGTGCTTTTTTATGTTTTTCAAACCACATCATCTCGAAAGACAATTGTGTCAAACATTTCCATAAAACACTCTTTTACACAAACTTACAAAAGGCCTATTTGAACAGTTTATTGCGAGAATTCCATCGGGAAGATGTAGCTAGCAATGCAAATTACAAGAAAGGCATGACTCACACACAGTCAAACAAGCTCTGCACAATTCGGGACTCTTTCAAAAGCATAGATGCTGGAAAATTAGGCAAGTCAATAGAAAGTAAATGAACTTTCTTCATTATCAAACAGAGAAGAATTGGCTGGAAAAAAAATGATTGACTAAAGTAATCATTCACTAGAAATGAGCATGTTTGCTACTGAGAGAGAAAGCCAATACAAAGAAAACCACTTCAGGAAGCTCCTTTGACCCAATCACACCTTGAATGAAGAATATGTACAGATTATGAAGTCAACTTAATTTCCATTTTCAGTCAAAACAGAGTAAAGGGACCTTCTAGAAGTGCCTCCCCTCATCTTCAAAAAACAACACATAAGCAAAATCATCGAAAATGCTTTATTACATTTTACTTGTGAGTATGAGTATGTAGGATCTGTGCGTGTCATGGAGCATGTATGTTTGGCAGTCAGAGAATACCTCGCCGGAATTGTTTCTGTCTACTGTGTTGTACCCAGGTCCTTAGGCTTAGTGGCAAGTGCCTCCCTCGCCTTCTAGGCCATTTCACCAGCCTAAAATCCCCGATTTTAAAGCATAGCACATAAGTCAACAAGGATAGTAATCCCTTGGTGAAGGTACAGCAAAAGAAGGGGTCCCAGATGGGACCCCCCCTTATTCTCTTAAGGTAGCAAACAGTCAATTGTACAAAGACAGCCCTAAAAACGTTAAGGTATCCTCATATAGGGGAGGTGCTGCTGAGGAACACTGAGACTGGGAGAGTTCACAAGAAAAAGGGCCAGAGAAGAGAGTTTCAGAGAGAAAGAACTTCAGAGATGGGTACTAAGCACTTCTCCCAATATTGATCAGACTCTGTATATGAGTAAAGAAATTAAGCTGAGAAAAGCACAGGATAGAACAAGCCACCTTCTTCCACTAGCCAAATCCCATGTGAAGCCCCTATAAGTTCAGAAAAGTTAACAATATCTGAGAATTAATATTGAAAAAGTTTTAAGTTTGATGAGAAGCATAAACATTCAGCTTTAAGAGTTCAATGAATCCCAAGTATAAGAAATACGAAGAAGCCTAAACTAAGGCAAAATATTAACAAATTACTCAAAACATAAGATAGAAAATATAAAAGAATTAAAAGTATGATGAACAAAAAAATGGAAATATTAAAAAGAAAATTGCCAGGTGTCTTCAAAATGGGGTCAACAGAGCAGGACTCATAGTGGCTCACACACACTGAAGTATGGAACCAAGCAAGCAGCCATGGAACCTGCATGGGTCTGACTAGGTCCGCTACATGCACCTTAAGATTGTCTGGCTTGGTGTTCTTGTAGTTGTTACTGTTCTTGTAGTCCTAAAACCTGGAGCAGGGGAGGAGGGGGTGTCTCTAACCCTTTAATTTGCCCTTGGGACCCTTTTCCTCTTGCTGGGTTGTCTCACCCAGCCTTGATGTAGGGGCTGGTGCCAGCCTTACTTCATCTTGTTATGCCCTATTAGTAACCCTGGGAGGCCTGCTCTTTTCTGAGGGAAAGCTGGGGGAGGTTTTGGAGTGTAGATCTGAGAGAAAGGGTAAATGGGGAGAGCTGGGAGGTGTAGAGGGAGGGGAGGCTGGGGTCTGGATGTATTGTATGAAGAAGAAAAAAATTTAAAAAGAAGAAAAATGTCTTTAAAAACATGAAATCTCAAAGCTACATGAGAGAAATTGATAACCCAAAGAGATCTGTACCCATTAAAGAATTTAAATTTGTAGATAAAAATATCACAAAAAAACCCCATAATCCCAACAAATTCCTCTGAAAAACTGCAAAAGAAGAACAATACTTACTTCATTTTATGGGTCTCAAAAACTCAAACCACACAGAATCAAAAACAAACAAAATAAACAAATCAACAAACAAAGCTCAAATTGCTTCAACATAAATAATCCATTGTAAAAATAATTACCAACGGCATCTAATAACACATGGCAGCAGAACCACAGCATGACTCACAGAGGGCTTTGACCCACGGATGTAAAGGTTGCTGTACTATTTAAAAATTAATCAACAAAACTCACAATAGCAAACAAAAAATTATCATCTCAATGGATGGAGAAAATTGTATTTAATAAAATCTAACATTCATACCTAAATATATCTAAAAGGAAAAAAGAAACTTCCTCAAATCCAAAAAAGGACATCTATGACAGTGTATGGCTATTAAACTTAATGTTAGAAGACCAAGTGACTGAATGAACCAAACATGTCTGATATGTTAGTACTGCTCAACACAACACTGTAGATTAAAGGCAGAACAGCCATGATCACCTTGTAGAAACACAGTACAATCTGTAAAAAGCCATTATATCTAGTATGTCAGTGTAGAAAACTGTTGGATCCCAGGACCCATAAAATAAGCTTTACTTCTATACAGTGGCAACAATAACTTAGATTGGAATTTTAAAAAAAAAATGGTAAAAGATATGTAACACTTAGAGATAAATTTGAGTCCATAGAAGATTTTTACACCGGAAACTACGAAGCAATCCTGAAAGAAATGTAAAAGTTCTGGCTGGAGTTGAAGCAGTGGTAGAGCATTTGCCCAACATGCAGGAGGTCTCAATTTGTTCTCCACCACAAAAAGAAAAAGACAAAAATGGGAGGAGGAAAGGAAAGAGGAGGAAGTAAGGAAGAAAGAAAAAAGGGAGAGAGAGGGGGGAAGGGAGAGAAAGAAGGGGAGAGGGAAGGGAACAGGAAAGAGAAGGAGGAGAGAGACAGGAGGAGGAAGAGAAATAAATAATATATTCAGGGTTAAGATGCCAATATTTTAAAGAATTATTCTGAAAATTCATTTATATATTTAATGCAATCACAATTACAAACTTTTCATGGAAGTTGATGACTGATTGTAAAAATTTTATGTAAATGGGAGGATCTAAGTTTAATCTATCTCTGAAAAAGAAAACCTAAAGACCTAAATTACTGATTTTAATAATTTGTATAAAATCATGGTAATTAAGACAGTTCAGAAGCTGACACATTTTGAGATAACTGATTTTTAACTAAGGACCGCAGATAACTCAGTACAAAAACTAGTTGTACCAACAGGTTCAGGAAGGCTGATAGCCATATTTTACAGGAAACTTACAACTGTTTCACACCTTACACCATACATAAACACTAACATCAACAGACCCACAAATTATTTTTAAAAAGATGATAAAATCTCTGATTTGGGTAAATATTTTTAATATACAACAACAAAAGCACAATGTATAAAAGGACAAATAAATAACTAGACTGCATGAAAGTTATACATCTCTGTTCTTTGAAAGCCAATGTCATAAGAATGAGGACACACATCGTGGCCTCGGAGAAAACTCTTGCAGAGCATACATCTCAAAAATGACTCATACCTGACTCATATATGAGCATCAGAAATGATTCATACCTGACTTCATATGCAAGCAAAGAAAATGAGAAAGAAAAGTGCAGAGATGAAGCCATCCTAAAGAGACTTGGTTTCTCTCAGTCTATCTATCAGACTACTGAAAAAATTGATTCCTAATGATGTGGGAATTTCTACAGCAGTGCCATGCTGGGAGAAGGAGGAGGCATGAGTAGGAAGGGGAATTTGTCTTTCACAGTCCTGGCAATGTGGCCTCAGTGGAAGCCCAGACAAGGATGGGTCAACAGTGAGCAGGACCAGACCTTGACCTTGCTACTTAGATGTGCATGTCCTTGGTCCCATTTAAACTTTGATCTCACTTTAGGACTCTAGAAGATGGGCTTGGTTTGTGTGTGTATGTGGGGGAAGGGGTGTTCTGAATATCTTTATCCTTCTCCCCAGTGTGGCCATATTGGATATGAATTTGGCTCTTTTAATTAGTTTATTTTGGATGGGCTGCCAGACCTGATGTGGAGCATAGACTGTAATCCCCGAGTTCACTAATGCAAACTGCCATGCCAAAACTGGAGTATGATTTGGACCAACATTTTACTAAAGAGGAATCTAGTGAATATAAGCACTAGAAAAGTAACATCATTAGTCATTAGGGGTATGCAAATAAGAAGCATACTGAGATGCTACTCACTACCAATCAGTAAGATCTTAGCAAACAAAGCATTGGTAAGGACACCACCTCGTTATAACATATGTCTCCATAATACTAAAAAGTGGACATATCCTGCCATTTCCAAGTGAACTCTTGTTGGTACTGATGTACAAGAAATGAAAGTGTATATGCATGTACCGAAACTTCTATACACAGTTCATAGTACCTTTTAAAAGAATAGCTCATAAACAGGAGGCTGATATGTTCTGACCAAAAGATTATTTCTGTGGTAACCAATAACTCCCCGATACTGGTAGCTCTTTCTTCTTTTCTGGCATTTGAAGTCAGAATCTCACACAGGCTAGGAAATACTCTCCCACTCAGTCCCATCCTCAGCACACCAAATGCTTATTTATCTCTTGCTCTCACAATCCCTGTTATGAGGAGCTCTGCCCTTCACTTTAGACTGAAGAACCTGGGAAATTCACTGGAAAACCCACTCTGCTCTTTGTGGGTTTGGTAGACATGGATGACATATCTGCCTTTATGCTTCACTGTTCAAAGCAAGGCACATTTGAACCTAACAGCAATGGCATGGAAAGGTCACCTGAGGGGAGTGGCTTAGGATGGAAGGACAGGGTGGGAAAGGCAGAAGATATTTTGATGATAGTAAAATGTGCTGCAGTACTAGAGGCTTCTCTTGCCTGGGTCAAGAAATTTTAAGATTGCATTCTGTATGGATAATTTTCAATTGTTGTCCCTGCCCTGCACTCCCCCACCCCCAACCAATGCAAGATGTCTTCAGATGCCAATGATGAAACACTTCATTAAACACAAAGATCTAAACAAAGATCTAACCCAAGGATCTACCAGAGTCAGAGAATCTCTTAGAAAAGCTCCAAGTTACAGAAGGAATAGGGCTCCCTTTCATGCTAAGCTGCGCACTGCTCCATGGAGAACATGTCCATGTTGAAAAGCAAACTTTCAAGACAACACCTGCAAAACATTAAGAACCTTCTGGAATCACTGAGCTACAGTAGCTGGCAGCACTGGATGTTCTCTGTGGCCGGCCAGTGGCCTGACAAACCCTCTGCTGCCTCCACGGCTTTGCCTCCACTTGATTTTTGGAGGCAATTAGGATTTTCATCAGCTACTGGGTCAACACCAGAACTTACTACAACATAGATACTTTGAAAAGTTACTAAATCTTTCAGACTCCAAGAAATTAGTAGAAGAAAGTAGGAAAAATATTTAAGGTTAAGTTTCCCTTTTTTATAAAATAGTTATATAAATACAAAAGCATTTCTATATATAATAATCATTTCCTCAGTCCATTTAGGTACATAATATATCCCTTTGATAAGAAAGGCATCACTTAGCTTCCAGCAGATCTTTGATCTGAATTCTCTTAGCATTTTGCTTATTGCACTGCAAAAGTCATGTCTGTTATTTTCCCATGCTATAGAGCATTCTGGTGTGCAGATCTGTCATTTATAGATTTAAGTTCATCTTCTACCCACTGATCATCTTTGAACAGGAACCTGTAAAAGTCTCTGGGACCAGAACCCATATCCACATTGGGTTCCTAGTCCCAAGCAAAGACACACACACTTTTGCAGTAGTCAATAAATGGAAAATGAATGATTCAATGTTATAAACTGTGTTTATCGGGACTACATAAAATGAGGTATTTTATTTAGGAAAATGCTTTCTAATCTTCATTCATCTGCATAATATGCCACACTGAAATTAAGCAGATCTACAAACCTTTGACATGCTACAGTTTTCATAACACAAGCTATCACTTAAACGTGAAACTCCACTCCAGCATGGCTTGAGTGCAGAAACAACATAGATGAGAGTGAGGTGGCCTGTTCACACGTGTCCTACTAAAAATATTCAACTTTTTAATGACAGATGTCAAAGCTCCTTGTTGCATTTCCATTATTTGCATCAGAAACACAAACATTCTTAGAAGGCACTTGGCTAGAGATGACAACAAACACTCTAGCTTTTGCATCCTGCCTAGGTTACTGTACTCATTACTGTAACAAAATACCTAACAAAGCAACTGAAGGAAAGAGGTGTTTTATTCTGTCTCATTGCTTAAGAAAGGATACAACCCATTATGCTGAGAAGGCATGGTAGGAGGAGTGGGAGGGGGCTGGTCACTTTGTGTCTATTTTCAGGAAGTAGACTTGCAGATGCTGGTGCTCAGCTGGAATTTTCCTGTTTTCAGTCTTGAACCAGCCCATGGATAGCATCATTTACATTCAGGGTGGATCTTCCTTCTCAGTTAAACCTATCTGGAAACTCTCTGGAAGATAAGTGCAGAGGTATGTTTCCATGGTGATTCTAAATCCAGCCACATTAACAACGAAGATTAACCATTACATTGCCAAAATGTCAGCAACCATTTTTTCTAAGACTCTGGGATGCAAGCAATGAATAGAGGAAAAAATGCATGACTGATAATTCACCATATTTAAATATCAGTAAAATTGTCTGCTTGAAAGTCTAGAGTGGTACAAGGAACCTATCCTCATTTGACAAACATATATTTGAAGGGGTTAGATGCAAAGATTATGAAGAAACTCACTTGATGAAGCTTGCCTTTTAAAATATCTAATTTCGGATTCTAATTCTTAATACTCTTTGGCCAAGAATATTAGGATACTGAATTTGTCACCATGCTCAGTGGCATTAGTTTAGATTCCAGGATTCCACAAAAACAAAGATTCTGTTTTTATGTGGTGAACAGTACAATAGTAATCTTTTTATTCAAAATAGGTTGGGATATTTGCTTAATTTCATAACAGACTTTTCTGTGTTCTAGTAAAACCACTGGGAGCCTCAAAATAATATTTATAACAACCATGAGGCTACCTCTCTTTTGCCCTATATGGGAAGCAAAAGATTTATATTAATCATTGAAAGAAAAATCCTTCGAAATATGCCACTATGATGAATTTTGGGATTGAAAGTCTGTTTCTCTTTTAAGATTTCAGACAGAAGGTCTTTGATAGGATTTAATAAACACAATCCCACTGCCTTTCAAGTACCCAAGGCACAGAATTTGTTCAGCCAATGAAGTATATAATCCCAGTAAGTTACCATTTTCTTGGGAGGGAAAGGTACATCGATCCAGCAAAAACAGTTTTGGTTTACCCTGCTAAGATGGTACTTGATGATTATACAGTAGCTTCTGGGCAAATGGTGCTATCAAAGGTAGGAGTTATATGGACAAAAAAGTTAGACATGGACTCATTACAGAGAAAGGCAAGGACCCAAGTGTGTGAACAATGACACTCTCACTGCACAGGGCACCTGTTCTCTAGAAGGTAATTTCACAGAGATACTTCTCGTCTTTGTTTCCAATGTGGCTATGGGGACTGGTCTCAGTACTTGGTGTATGAGAAGCAGATACCACTGAGATTTTTCTCCAGATTCTCTTTTTATGGAACTACATTAATATATAGCTCATATATACACATACAGTAACACTTAATTGACATACAAAATTGTATGCATTTATGAATGTAGCATGGGGTCTTAAATTTACTTATGCAAAGTGTAATGATTAAAACAGGGGAGTTGGTGTCTCAGACTTAGGCCAATGTAGCACTTTTCTGTGTTCACACTATTTGAAAATACTCTTATTAGCTTTTCTTGAATATTCAATAAATTGTCGGCTGATAATTATCTACTCCGAGCGTGCATGCTTCTTAAATTGTCATGTGTCTGCACTTCCTCATTGAAAAAGCTGTCTGTTTCACAAAATAGCTCAATGTCATTTTAACCTGACTGGCGGATATCTGGAAATAGCACTTAAAATTGCCACTTCTAAGAAATAATCAACATACAACATTGTTTATGGCCCTCTACAACTAATTGCATTTCAAGTGGAAACAATGGCTGTTTTGGGTTTATTCTCTTCTGTGTTTTCTATCTGGCTTTTAATCTCACAGCCACATGGTGAGACGCTGCCAATTATAAAACCACTATTATTCAACATAAAGTCAAACAATGTACTGACCAAGTCACCCAAAGTTTAAGACCCCAGAGGTATGAGAGGTGAGTCAGGCAGTTAACTGGAATTCAAGAGTGCTCTGAATTTACATTCTTAGCAAGAATAGCCTGAAATCTCAAAAGCACTGTCAAAAGGAAAACCTCCCCTTTGTTTCTGACCAATCTGGTAAGAGTGAGAAAGAAAGGCAAACAGATTTTCAGTTAGCTAAAAGGAAGGCAAGCACCTTTAGCTGGATGCTTTGTTGACTTGAAAGTATTGCAAAAAATTCACCCCAGGAGGTGATTATTCAAGCTGGAGCAGAGCATGACTGCGAATGTATCTGCCACTGAACTGAGCTGCACAGAAAACAAATGCCACCGAAGTAGCATCCCCTTTGGCCTGGAAATGCTGCAGGTAGCTTATTTTCAGCGCAAAATGCTCCAGAGACTTTTATGTCCACAGTGAAATTCTTTTTTTCTAACTCTTACCATTTATCTCCCCACTCGACACCTATAAACAAGGAACATGCAGACATCTGTTCTCAGTTCAGTGAAGGTCCATTTTTACATTTTCTCATCATAACAGCATGATACTTGAGGGCTTTAATAACAACAAAGACCTAGTTGCTGTCATGAACTTTCCATTTAGCACACACAGAAACAGTATTTTGCTACTTAGTTTTTTTCCTCCCCTTTACAAATTCAAATAAGAGTAGGACAATAATGAGTTAACAGAAAACTCATCTAAAAATCCTTTTATATACATTCTCCCTGGCCCTCCAAAATTTTCTAAGCACATTCTAAGAAAGATGGAGGCAGCTATGTTGGAAAGGTCACTTGAGTGACTGCTATAGTGGCCTATGTCTCAAAAAGAAATAGAAAATAACACAAAAGAAAAGCAAAGTTGACCATTCCTGATTCTCACAGTGTCTAGGTTTCAGTGAGAAAGTTCATACCAATCTGCCCATGGTGCTACCCACTACCATGGCAACATGGAGGCCTATCACAGTAGGTAACTGCATCTCTCTATCCTGGTTTCTGCTGCATACATTAGGCACACTGGTTAGTTTTTGTTTTTGTTTTTCCTTGTCAACTTGACACATCTGAGGAGAGGGATCCTCAACTGAGGAAATGCCTCCATCAGAATACCGTCCAAGTAAGTCTATGGAGGAATTTTCTTGAGTAATGTGAGAGGGTCCAGCCCACTGTGGGTGGTACCACCCATGTGCTATGGTCCTGGATTGCATAAAAAAAGGCAAGCTGAGTGAACTGTAGAGGAGACCAGCAAGCGGCACTTCTCCATGGACCTGCTCAACTCTCTGCCTCCAGGGTCCTGTTTGAGTTCTGCCATGACTACTCTTCATGATAGACTATAATCTGTAGGAATACCTCCCACCCAACCCCCGCCACACACACACACACACACACACACACCAACTTGCTTTTGGTAAGTATTTTATTACAATAAAAAGCCAACTAGGACATTCTGCATATCAATGTGTTCCTCTCAACTATAGGAGGGTTTCAATTGAAACTCTGTAAACCCCTGTCTCTGTGTTTGGGATGGACCAGAGGAGTCCATGTTTAACACCTTCCCTGTGTAGGTAGGTCACAGCTTCGTGTGTGTGTGTGTGTGTGTATGTGTGTGTGTGTCTGCATTTCTGACATTAGAAGAGGCCCAGATTCATCTACTATTATCACTGTTATCATCTAGGTTCATAAATGAAGCTCTTTGGCTCTGACGTGCTTCTCCTCCAGCTAACATTGTTTCTCAGAACTTCCTTGTAAAGGGCCAAAAGAGCGCAATTTATTTATAGACACAATGAAGTCCTATCTGACAACTGAATTCATAAATTAGCATTGTTGGCACTAAACTCTGATTATTAATAAACATGTACCATGTATCAGAACTTCTTTATGCCCTAAAAATCGGGATACTCAAGCATACTCTAACTTCTACCTTTACACAGCTTACAACATACTCAAAAACTTCAAACTACCAGCACAAGTACAGATGAAACACTGAGAAAATTAGTATATCAGATAAGTGGCTCTTTTTCTTTCTTCCCCTTACCCAGCTCTTATGAAAAAGAAAAAGAAGAAAACTCAGCAGAGAGGAATGAGATTTTTGGGGGTCTGACTGGAATAGGCATTGTCCTGTGCCTTCAGTCAAGTTGTTTGGATGAATCCTGACTCATAGACCTTTCCAGATTTGAACCACATAAGTTTGTCTACGTATATAATGTCCTGCTAGACAGGGCACCTTTCACTTTGCTTTGTAATAAAAAACAAAAAATAACAACAGCATCCACTAGGAAACAGCTGATACGTTTCTGTTCTCAGCTTGTCTGTGGTGTTGCTCAATATACAAATTAGTTCCCGGTAGTAGAGTCCCTGGCACTGTAAGTATATAGTTATTAAGTGCAGGTTTTATTTTTTTGTTTTGTTTTGTTTGTTGAGACAGGGTCTCTCTATATAGCCATGGTTGTCCTGAAACTCACTATGTAGATGAAGTTGGCCGCAAACTCACAGAGATTCACCTGCCTCTGCCTCCTGGGTGCTGGGATTATAGGGGTACACCAGCATACATGGCAAGTGTAGGTCTTCAGCTGTCCTTGCCTTTGGAACATTTAACTTGTGAGGCTCCTTTCTCTTCCTTTAGACTGCTAGAGAGCTTATGGCTACAAAACAGTCTCATAGGAACATTTATTCACTTCATAGAGGGCTATCCTGGACTGGGGACAGAGTGCAGTGTACAAACTGTCCTGAAGCTGTTGTCTGAACTTCAAAGATGTGTAAGTTATGACAAATGTTCTAAAGACAACAAAGGGAGGTGACAGACAGTGACTAGAAGGCCAAATGATGCTCAGAGTAGGCATGTGTGAAATAAAGCTCTCTCAGAAGAGTCACACTTACAAAGCAGCTAATCCTAGCACAAAGTTTGGGGGACTGGAGAGAGTAAGTGCAAAGGTCCTGAGACAGCACCCGCTTGCTGTCAGGTCTCCATGTGTGCAGTTTGCTCTTGGTTCATTTACTTATTTCTACTATAGCCTAATTTATACCTGTTTGGGGGTCCCACTCTCATGTTACTGTTGTTATAATTTGAATATTACAACTTCATCTCTGCAGTCTTTATCTATTAGGGAATGAATCCAGGCAAAATAATTACATAGTTTAATAGGAAATTATTTTTTTTTCAGTACTATAGCATTCTATAACACTGTTTATCGAGAGAATGAAAATTATAAAAATTCAGAGTTTAATATTGGCTGCAAGGAAAGGGACAACTAGAAACTTAAAATCTGCCTTCCAGCTTAGGGAAATGAGTCTAAAATTGTGCATTTACATACTTTCCGATTTTAAAGTTAAATTGTATATTAGCCTTTAGAAGTGAGGTTGTTTTGTTGTGTTTTAAATGAGATAAGCTCACACTATAACTGGTCTGGAAGGTTTTGTCTAGCCCAAGGAAATTGCTATTATCCTGCTGTCTAGATTCTAGATTGCAAGCTTGCACCTCCATGCCTGAATGGAAACAAGTATGTAGCTACCAGGCAGAAACAGAAACCGGCTGAGATCTTGGTTCTGCTGAGAAACACTGTTCTAATAGAAAACCCAGCCAATTGCTCTTATTGTTTGTAAGTTTAAGGGATTAACTTTCTGTTCAAACTTACTATTTGTAAGAAAGAAGAACTAATCAGGTGAGTAATTTGGGCACAAGCTATTCCATATATTAACTTCTGAAGACTTACTTCTTTTCAGTAATGCTAACTATAATAATTTAGTGTGTGCATTTGTATGAATGTATGTAGGTGCACATGGGGTGGTACATGTGGACATATTAGCACATGTCTATGGAGGCCAGATGACAACCCTAGGTACTACTCTTAGACACTCTCTAGTTTTCCAGTTTTGGGAGGAGACAGGGTCTCTCACTGTGCTGGATATTGCTAAGTAGGATGTGACGGTTCGCCATGACTCCTGTGCTCCTCTCTGTCCCTGCATCTCCGTGCTGGGATTACAAGTACATACTGTCATATGAGCTTTTTGTGTGGGTTCTAGTTGACAAACTAAGGTCCTTGAGTTTGCAAGGGAAGTACTTCATTGACTGACTGTGTCATGGCCTTAGTCATAATTGTAATAATTTGATAAAAACAATTTAAAGCTAATATGTCAACATACGCCTTAATGGAATTATGAAAACCTCTGTGCATTTGTTGTGTGTGAGCAATGTCATATTCAGGATGAGGATAAGGTAGGCCAGAAAACTCAACATGTGTGTTAAGACGTGTGGGGTAGCATATTGTGGCTGTCATTATAGAGGAGGATAAAATACAAGACTCAGATTTTACCCAACGTTGCTTGCAATGGAATTGGAGAATCAATATGTTTTCATTTATTTGAGCTGAATATTTGTTAAAGAGGAAAATAAAAGCTATTGTAAAGACTCATGCTTTCATGCAATGTGACCTTGATTAATCAAATAAGGCATTGGTCTATCCGGTTTCTTATTGTTTCCATAAATAACAGCCATGATAATGGTTGCGAAATAAGTGGAAAGAAAACCTCCCCCATAATACCCCACACCTCTCCTCAAGGAATTCCCGTCGATTGAGTTAAGATGATGTAGGTGGGTCTGCCAAGTAGCTCTGTAATCACTAATGGCCTTATACTCTGTCTTTCTGACATGTTTTGAACATGTTTTAAAAATCCACTCTGTTGTAAACAATCCTACTTGGCAGGCAGTCTACATAAAAATACATATTTTTACAAAATGTAAAATTGTATCCTTTGTAATTAAATTGTCTTTTATTTTTCTCAGCAAAAATGAGAAGCACTGCTGTGTTTTCAAAAAAATGCTTCAATGCCTTTTCCTGCAATTGGGATTGCACATCACTGGCTGGACCGACCGCTAAGCAATTTTGAAAATATCATTACAGTCACTTTCAGTGAGAGGCAGATTATTGGATGCTACACAAATATTTTTCAGGGAAATATTCTTTGTATTCATTGCTATAAGTTAATAGATATGCCAATTTGTGAAGCTGGACAAAACAAACCAATTTTGTCATGGGAATGCAGAACCACAGTTCTAATATAATCTCCTTCAAGCACAGAATAAATTGAGCCATAGAGAAATGAGTTTTATTAAACTAGGAACAACGACATACTAAAATAATAATTTCTAAAGCTGTGGATGTTCATGGAGACTCACATCAAAAGTAAACGATTTCTGTAAACTTAGAAGTTATCTTGATATTTATTTTCTCCTTTGTCATAGGGAGATATTAAAATAGACTCCAAACTTGGTAAAAATAATAATAAAAAGCTATAGTCCCAGAGACCATCAGCTTTCAATTGATTTCATTATGTCTGGATTTCAGATCATAAAACAACATATTCAAATTATTTATTTGTTGACTGCTACCCCATGATGTTTTTCTATTTTATGCAATCCAGGTAAAGGACGAAGAAAAATACGTAATGCCTATAGAAGGTAGTGGAAAACATCTAACATCCAAAGAAATGCCCTTCAGTGATAAGTAAGGAAACGTGCATATAAAGTATCCTATAAGGAGTCTTAATGAGCTTAACTGAAATGAAATGCATTTACATACACAGCCAAGAAAGAGATGTGCCTCCTAAGCATTTAGCCAATAACAGGAGATTTAGTACATCCACTTACTAATAGCTGCATAGAGTCCTATAGATCTGATAAAATTACAAAACAATGAGCATATTTAATGTTGGATAAATAGAAGGTACAATAGATATTGAATATAGGTATTCTGGGGAAAAGTATTTTCAAAATAAAATATATGTACCAGAGCTATTTAAAAATTAAAATGCTTAGGTGTGGTCACACAGACCTTTAATCCCAGCACTCAGGAGGCAGAGGCAGGCAGGCAGATCTCTGAGTTCAAGGCCAGCCTGGTCTACAGAGTGAGTTACAGGATAGTCAGGGCTACACAGAAAAACTCTGTTTAAAACAAACAAACAAACAAAAATCCAAATAATTTATATTATCAAAGTTGTGCTATTTAGTACTAAACATTCCTATTA
This sequence comes from Cricetomys ansorgei, assembly GCA_026225945.1. Taxonomy (NCBI): domain Eukaryota; kingdom Metazoa; phylum Chordata; class Mammalia; order Rodentia; family Nesomyidae; genus Cricetomys; species Cricetomys ansorgei. The sequence continues at coordinate 34,314,893 of JAMJFZ010003875.1, read as the reverse complement.
ATAGCTATGAGATAACTCAACTAAAGATACTTTGAAAATGAATATCTGAAGGTTTTGATGCCTGTTTGTAATATCATATTATAAAGGTTCTTACTAAATATTAATATATTACAGTTTATGCTCCAGATGCAGAAGGGGTTTTATGTCTCCCACTTTCCTTTTCTAAGGCCACCAGCAGATTTGTCTCCATAGTAATTCTCAAACTTTATATTACTCTCTTCTCAAGGCTCTTTCACTCAGCCTCTGTTTGATGCCCTGGGAGTGTCTAGTTAGGGCTTGGAGAACCTGATAGTTAGGAAAACATTGTTCCTAGGATACTACTAAGTGAGCTAGAACTCTTCCTACTGATGACACACACCATTCCCTCAGGATGCAATCATTCTACACTAGAAACATTCTAAATTTGCAGGCATATGGGAATGCTTCAAAGATAAACATGCCTTTTTCATGATGTCTATTGGAACACCTCCTTCCAACTCCACTCCTTCCACCCCAGACAAAGGCCTTGTGATACACTTTTTTAAGGCTTCAAGCTTGTCTCCTGCCTTCCCTTTTTATTTTCAATTTCCTGTTCTCTTTGTGGTAGTACATATGAACTTGAATATATCCCTGATTTTATGCCCCGCCCCGATTGGCAGACTGCCACCTGCCCAGACAATGCTTGTTTCCTTCCTATCTATCTATCTATCTATCTATCTATCTATCTATCTATCTATCTATTTATCTATCTAGTTTTCCTATTTACTTTTTATTAGTGTATATGAACTTGAACATATCCTTGATTTTACCCTTTGTCCATACTGGTGGATTGCTCAGGCACCCAATCAGACTAGTGAAACCTTTTGGTGAGTACTTTTCCCTGATGGCTTAGGGAAAGTCTTAGTGTTATTTTTTGAACCTCTGAATGACACTGAATTCAAGTAGGGGAGTCCAGAAATGAGAAAGGCTACCAACTTCCATTTTTCTATTCCTGTCCTAGAGTAAAGTTCTAGATATCAATAGAGCATTATCCAGGGGTTCATCCCATCTGCATGTGGTCTATCTATTTCACAACCACTATAAAATGTTGGAGTTCAGCTCAGGGGACCTCTATTCTTGGAAATTCTAGAACTAAGACAGAACCTCATGGTGGCATTTTGTGCAAACAGACTTGGGTCAATCTACAGGCTTTACCATGTCTCTCTCTCTGGAACTAGCAATTATTTAGAACATATTTTATCTCATGATGCATGGCAAATGTCAGAGATTTGTACCAATTTGTACCGCAAAACATGTGTAAAATTGCTATGTCTTTATATAATTAACACCTGACTGAACTAAAGCACACCACAGGGCAAGAAAATGGAATAGACTATTATGTCCATCCACCTCTATCCAAGGTACAGACAAAAGGCAAAAGAATTATGAATGAATTACAGCACTAAACGCAGGTGCTTGTGATGCAAAACCACAAGAGAGCCTGTAGTATGTTATGATTATTCTATTCGGTACTGTTTCCTCTTAGTGAAATCAGAGCTAAAGATTGTACCCATTTCTCTCTCACAACTTCACAATGTTAGCGAACAGTCACAGAATTCACAATAACGTTTGCAAGCATATGGGCTACATTATAGATTTTTGTAAGCTTTAGAAATACTATACTTTCTGCAATACATCTCAATACTCTCTCAATTTTTTACAATATACTGCACTTATATGCAGGCTACTCTATCTACAGTACATGTGAACAACAATATGTGAAATGTTCATTCACAAATGTACAATTTGATGTCGTATATGTATTCTATAATGATTTAAATTGCTCCCAATTAGTATTCTAAAGGCAATAAGGTAAAGTAAATTAGGTGGCTATTAAATTTAAATATATGAAACACTTAAAGCTGTTAGTCATAGCATTCTGTATCATGTTAAATATATGCATTTCTAGTGAATAGGCTATCACTCCAAAAGAGATAATACTTATATGATTACAACTATAAGTCCAGTTTTCTAAACTGAAGAATTAATAAGAACAGTCATTCCAAAACAGTAATTAGATAATGAATTAGGAATAATTGCCATAGTATGAAATTGGCTCAAGGAGTAAGTTTTTACAAATTAAACAGAATGAAATTTATGAATAACCGATATATAATAGCCATGTAAATTCAGCCTGTTGAGGGCTGATGATACCCAAGCAGTGGATGTAATTAGCTTGACAAAGATCCTGGTTTTTCCCTTTGCTAAGAAGCCCACCAACTGCTTTGCCCCTTTCTCATCTTTACTGTATGGTGAAAAAAAAGCCTCTAATTAATAATATTGTCTATTTGGCCTAATAGTTAAAACTCAAATCAATTCCTGGGCTGGTTGGGAGAGGGACACTGTCATCTCAGCTCTAAGTAATTGTAAACTAACCTTCAAGTTTTGGCATGTGAGAACTATTCATGCTTTCTGTAGACATACCATAACTTATTCTCGGTTATCCTGACCTTCCCATGGAAACAGAGCCATAGTTGAGATCAGAAATGAAGAGTCTAGACAGTAGGTCAGCAAGCTTGAAAAAACAAATAGATAATTCATCCTGGAATGCCTGGCTCCTTTAACAGTGAGTATGCAGACCAAAGATCAGCTATTCATTAGTTAAACTATTGTGTTAAGACTACTCACTAAAATTAACCTTGAAGATCAGAGGCCTGCAGCTGGGAGGGGATGAACACTCTTGTATTGGTTCCTTTTTTGATGAATGTTTGACACCTGCAGATAAGCAGCCTGAAGTTGTTTGCTAAGTTAATTAGAGAGAAGTCTGTGTGAAAGAGGGAAGCTATGTAATTTTTTCCCCAATATGTACATGGTTATTTTGCTTTCTCTAATTCTTATTTTTTTAAGTTTTAATTTCTTTAATTTTTATTATTAAAATAAACTCTTTATCATACATAAGCCATGCCCTATTTGAGTCTTCAAGGCGCTATAAGCCTGTCATATTTTGTCCTAATAGGCTACTTTCATTTTTCTTAATCTCTCTTAATTTCCTTCAATGGTTCGTCTTCTTCTGTGGAGAGTTCGTGGAACTGTATTGTGGGTGAAGACCAGTCAGTAACCTGCATCAGCCATTTTTAATTTGTCAAAAAATGTACTCACGTTAGCAGATTTTAGACCATCTTTCAGAATTAACACTTCACAAAACTGTCACACCTTATTCTTTGAAATTAGTGAGACTACAAGGACATATCATAATCCATACTCTTATTTATTTTCTTCTTGAGAAATGTTATTCCATGATTATTTATTGTCTATGTGGGGATAAAGGGTGGGGAATGGATGCCATGGCATGAGTGTGTGTAACTTAGGAAAGTCATTTCTCTCCCGCCATCATGTGGGTCACAGGGATCAAACTCAGGTCTTTAGGTTTGGTAACAAGTGGCCTTACACATTGAGCCATCTAACAGTCCCACAAGCCATACTTCTTGAGGGGGGGAAACCAGTATTAAAACTAAGACATGTTTATTTTGTAACTTATTCTCACCCAGAATAAAAATTGGAAGAACTTTTATCATTTTCCCAATACCTATAAAATTCTATGTTCAAAAACAAACAATGCAAACTGACATGGCCCTGCATGTTTAGGAGCAGACCTGCTCCATTCTGTTCCGGTCGCCTTTGTTTTAGTTTGTTTCGCCCTATTCAAGCCCTTGCCTCTAAACTGAATAGTTATAAGTGCCCTCCATTACCTTTGTGTCTCTCGTTTTGTTTCTCCTCTTCAGATTATTTGAGTTTCACCATAAGAGCTGTTTTTCGATGATTTTCCTCAGTTTCCAGAACACACATTTGCATGTATGATTGATAAGTTAAGTTCTATCATCATCAACTGGTGCCAAGCAGCTCATCCTTTGCCTCTGCCATGATGGGACACAGGAGGTCCCTCCTGATGCTCTTAGGTGCTAAGTGCTAAGGATTGCCTTGGTTGCTGAGGAGCAACAACAGGAACACAGTTGACTAGCTGAAATTACTAATTCTTCTTATTCTTTCATGCAAATTTTTACTCGATAGATTTAAATCAGAAGAAAACAATGAGACTCAGTGGAGGTGAGAGTTGGCCAAAACCGTGACAGAGAGGAGGTAAAGACGGTTGGAACTAGTGATAACTAGTTACATGAAACTCCTAAGTTTCTAGCTGTTCTCATTATTTTAAACCATCTTTGGTTTTAGACTCAATAAAAACAATAGGATACTGATATTCAGGTGCATCTGTTGTGTTTGAAGTTTTTTCAGTGCTGATGATCAACCCGGGCTCCTGTTCATACTAGACAGGCACTTGACTCTGTTGCATCCCAGCCCTGCTTCTAATATCAGACTGACACCCACACAACTAGGACATAGAGAAGATTTTTAATACCTTACAATTAAATCACAGAGTCAACTATCACTATTTGCCTTATATTTACAGAGGTCTCTTAAAATTAGTTACATTTAAGCTTGGCCTGGAAACCAGAAATGGTAGAATCTAGTTTACCCATCTAGATGAGGCAGGAGAGATTTGTTTGTAGCATAACCCTGTGGGGTTAGCTAATGTCTCTGGTCTACAGACTGCTCAGCAAGCCATGGCCAAAGATGCTGATTTAGTTGGTCTGGGTGATCTTGAACATCTGTTCTCTTTAGAACCTGCTGACTAAGCTAAAGTAGAGTCTAATTTCAGAAAAACTGGAATGTACCATAATTCCTGCAAAATCCTTTTTCTACAGCTGGTGTTTGAATAGTCCTTCATGATAAGGGAATAATGCGACTGTGGAATCTCTGATTGCTGTCCTACATAAGGGGGCGTGTGCTTCCGTCAACAAGGTTTTCTTTGTGGCACATACATATACAATATTCCTATCCCTTTGGACATCACACACAGAAAAGCCATCTCAATTCAAGGCAGTAACAAACACTCTGAGCCCTCTCTGTGAAGAATGATCCAAAGATTCACTGTATTGGCCTCACAGAGAAACTTTCTAAGAAATGAAACCTTTTAGTTCCCCCCAGACACACTGAGTTAAAATTTATATTTTAATAAGATTCTAAGATGATTTGGGGGCTCATTAAAATTGGAAAAGCACAGCTTTAATGCCATTCTCTTGTGTTTTTCCTAAGCTTCAAATTCAAGCACTTGATCAAAGGGATGTGTTAGAACAATATCCAAAGCATTTAAGAAAATTAACATTAGCATCTGGGCCAGAATGAGTTAGCGGAATGCAGGGGAACACTGCATCCTTACCTGTTTGGTTTCTGCAAAGTAAAGTGAAGCAATCCTCTGGAGCAGTAATGATTATACAGGGTGACCAGCAGCTTCCTAAGCTTTATGGTGGCACAGACTCTCCCTTACGACACACTCCCTGAACCTTTGCCATATCTAAACTCATACATTCTCTTTCTCATTCACACTTGCTGATCTTTATTTTTTTAAAGATTTATTTTAATGTCATGTGTACATGTGTTTTTTCTTCATGTACATCTATGTAACATACATGGTGCTGGAGCAGGCCAGAAGAGGGTGTTGGATCCTCTGGAACTTAAGTTACAGATGGCTGTGAGCCACTATGTGAGTTCTGAGAACTAAACCTGATCATCTGAAAGAGAAGCAAATGCCGAATCATCTCTCCAGGTCCGTGATCTTTATTTTTTATTATTAGTTTCAAATAATGAGTTATTTAAGACAATCACTAGATAATTTTTTCACTAGCTAAAAGAAACTTACTATTGATGGATAATCTTTCCCCATGCTTTCATGTATTCCTCCCCGTACTCTCTCATTCTACTTCAACTCCTCTAAGGTCAACTTTTCCAGATTCCACTTATGAATGAACCCAGCTTATTGTTTCTTTGCTTCTCTTCCTACCCATCACATAGCAATTTCCAGTTCCATCCACATCAGACAGGACCACATCCTTTTTATGGCTTAGTATTGTGCTGTTGTATGTCTACAGCACATTTTTCTTATCCACCAACTGAATGTACAATACAGTTGTTTCCATTTCTTAGCCACTGAGGATGGTGCTGCAATAAATCTGGTAGGGCAGATGTCCCATCAACATCTGGATGGCTTTCCTTCAGCCGTACATCCTAGGAGTGCTGAACCACCTGGAGATTCCACTTTTAGGTTTTTGTTTGTTTGTTTGTTTGTTTGTTTGTTTTGAGGATGCTCCATATAATCTTTCATACTGGCTACACTAATTTATGTTCCTGTCAACCGTGTGCAAATACTACTACTCTTCCAACTTGTCAACACACTCTTGACCCAGGGTCCATCTTTGCATTGTCCACATCTGCATTCCTTTCCTGACAGATAGACACAGCATTTTCTCTTCTAGTTCGTCTAGGTGTCTGCTCCCATATGATAGTTCCACAGCACCCTCTCCATGACACACACTCTCCTTGCTCCCTAGCATTTCACTTCAATACATCTTCCCTTAGATATCTATGTTTGACATTAGGTTTTATTTTATTTAAAATAAGTTTGTTTTAATCATAGATATATCCAGCGTCAAGAGCATGACTAGACATACAGAGGGTAGCCATTACTTGTTGAATAAATAAGTAAAAACTTATCTCCAAGTTCTACGTCTCTTTGCTCCTATGAACTGAAAATGAAATAAAGATTGTCATGATGTTTATGCTGAATCTACACATGCTAAGTGAGAATCTGACAGGCATCAAGACCATAGCAGACAAGGAATTAATTGCCCAAAGGCAGACTCTTCGAGGCCTTAGCATTCTAGAGGTTGTGACCAGTTCTCATTTCTAAAGAGACCCTTCTATTTTTTCATTTTTAAGAAGAGAATCCACACACTGTACAAATGGGAGTGAAACTGGTCCCCGGGTTCACACAGTGGAACTGGCACCAGTAATCGATTGCTGATGTCTTAGCCTATGTGAGAATTCACTTCAAGAATAATGACATCATGCCTTAATCCTCCCAAATTACATTTTCACCCACTGAATAGTTCAGACAAAGCCAATTACATGATGTCATTTTCTATTTCAAAAAGAGACCGTGGACATGGCTGGATATTTCCTCCCCATTAGCAACCTAGAGTGACAGCAAGTAGCTCAATCTCTTTCATGCTAATGGTACCTGGTGAAAGGAAAACCAACAAAGCTAGGCTGTCAAAACCCATTTTTTAACCTACATATAAAACTCAGATATTCAGTTTGACATTCAAGAAAACTTGAGAGATACAAATGGTTATTTGTTTTATAAAGTAAGATCAGATCTATCGCTCAATAAAATTTGCCTTCCAGTAATGCAAAGACATCTGTGAACTAATTTTATGAAAACTTATTAAGGAAATTGCCCAACATGAAGATATATTAATTATTAGGCTGAGATTTAAATGCATAATTAATACGTGTATGCATGTGTAACTTTGGAGATATCTCTACCTCATTAGTCAGATTAATTTCAAGATGATCATCAACATGAATGAACAAATACTCAGCCATGTGTGTCAGAGATACATGAGACCCCTAAAATTCACACTCTCTTCCTAAGCAAGTGTTATATTTCCCAGGGTACCTTGTGGTAAGAGTGTTTACATGATTGAATTCAGGTCATCAAGAATAAACTAATATATCTGTGTATTCAAAAATACCTTCAGTTAGCAGTCCTTCATGCTCTTGCCTCTTCTAGCTTAATGGAATCTTGCTTGGTAAATGTAGGCTCCAAGTTTAACCCCCAATACCACCAAAACATTATAAAATATAAAACACGTACACACAATTCTTAGTTTAGGTAGTAAGATTGGGAGCTTATCTTTTACAGCATCTAGTATCAGAGAGGATCATAGTCTCCCTCTTAGGCCCTGTCTTATGTCATAGTCTCATGATCTTCTAACTGATTTCTCAATTTTCCAACATGCTTGAGATGACTACAAGATCTCAGTAACAAAGAGACAATTTCTTCTTCTAGACAGGCATTCCACAGTGATGATATACCAGGGGTTTGATTAGATGAAGCAGCCTGAGGTACACATCTGTCTTCTACTTGACAACACAGAATCTCACCACTGACATTTTTGTCAAAGCAATAAAATGAATAAAAGAAATAATAAAATATATAAGGCAAAATAAATGAAATACAATAACAAACAATGAAAGAAAAAGTTCACTCTTTTGAGTTACTGGCCCAAAATAGAATCCCACAAAGTTAGCAAACCATGACATCGGTAGAACAGAATCATCTCTGCTCACTGTGCTTGAAACAAAAAAAGTTATGCTAATTAGCCAAGAAAAACTTAAGTGTTAACTATCCTGATGAACACATTTCTAATTTCCTTAGGGAAAGAATTAAAATGATCACAAACACAGACAGGCATCAGAATATTTTATGGCTTCAACTGAAGAAATGGGATTTGACTGAGAGGCGAGCGTGCATGTGTATATGTGTGTATGTGTGTGTGTGTGTGTGTGTGTGTTTATGTGTGTGTGTGCAGAGGGTAGTGAGAGAGCCAGTATCAGCTAAATTCATTCTTGATTCCTATTTCCATACATAGATTCTTTCACCTAAACTCATGAGAAAATAGCAGACTCATCAAAATATTCCCTGTATATCATCTCCTGAGTGAAACTGGCTGTGTTGAATTACTGAGAAAACCCCATTTCTACTGAAACATAGCACCCAGACAGGGCTATTCAAAACATATACCTTGAGAAGCATCATGTATTACACTTAACCCTCTTTGAAATGCACAACAAAATCCACCTGTAGAATGCAGCTCACTTAGCAGGGGGACACTTATGAACTCCAATGACAAAAAAAAAAAAACAAAAAAACAACCTTGTCAGCCAGCAAGAGGAATCACAATCCACCTGCTTCAAAGCTCCCTCCTTCTCCCTTTCCCCTCTTCCTGTTTAATTATAGTAGTTGTCATTTAGTGACTACCTACTCTTGTCTATATTAATTCTGACTTTGTGGCAGGCATCTTACCAATCACTGCTTCTTCGTCTGGGCCCCATACCTGTCCTCTGGGCACAGACACAGCTTTCTCTGGTACTAAGTGTCCTTCTACAGAAATTAACACCCATGAAGCAATGCTTCCCCAGCTGCCTTCTATGCAGCACAAGTCACAAAAAAAGAGCACCAAGGAGAGGAAAGGGCTTCCTATAAATAATGTCCTTTTATAGATGAAAGCCCAATGAAGTCTTTTACTGCACACACTATATGTATTGAACCTAAGCTTCCCCAGCTGCAGCAAACCAAGTATTTCCTCTTGATATTGAGTCAATTAATATTCCACAGACTGACTAGGGAAATGTGTAATTAAATATGACATACAAAGTGGGAGTCAGATACTCTCTTAGAACCAATATGTGGATGTTAATTTGTGACTAGTAAACTAAATATTAACCTATTAGTAATTAATAAGCATTAGATATAGTGTCAAGCATCCCATATTACTTCATTCTCTCTTTTTGTCCTTTCTGTATTTCCTTTAGCACTGGCACTTCAGTAATTATTATAAGAAATAGATTAATCTTGGCAAATACATGGAGACTCTGAACTTATCAGCCCCCTTTGGGGGAGGGGGATGTAAACGGTTCCTTAAGGCTTAAACATACAAGTGCCTTGTGTCCAAGGAATTACACTTCTGAAGATAATCTGAGGACAGATGAAACTGGATTTTAGCTGGAGTTTCAGGACCTAACAGTTCCAACAGTCTAAGTTTGGCTGCCCATCCCGGACACCAGTTAAAGAGCTTAGTAATGCCACAAAGTTGAGAAAGAAATGTCTAAATGTGCTCTGAGAAGGTGAATGGGCAAAGGGGTCCAGTGACTCCAAGTTCATCCACATGGTCCTAGCATGAGCTTAGCTTAAAAAGCATTGGGGCAAAAGGCAAGAGAAATGCAGTCAAGTAGACCCTGATAGGTGTGATCTGCATGATCCCTGTCTCTGTTCTGATTCTGCAGGTTGGTACGAAGAAGTCCTGTTGCCAAGGAGACAGGCTGTCCCTACTCCAGAGTAAGACCTATTCATCACAGCTAATTGCCCCAGAAGGTGGTCTGTCCCATGAGGCTCTGCTTTTCCTGGGATCCAAGGTGACTGAATGTAGGAGAACAGCCATAGAACTTCAGATGCCTTTTGAAGGTCTGGGTCCCAGTGCTATAAAAAGCTAACAGCAGCAGCCTCCATTTTTATCTTTGTATCTTTTGACTTGAAGGTAATGGGATAAGTAGGTATCATGAGTTTTTAGAACAGACTTTCCTCAAGTGATTAACATGCCTATGTGAAAGACGGATGAGTGATCCAAAAGAAAGGAAACAGCTACAGATGAAGGCAGAATCCAGGTCCTCACCCCACTTTCAGTGACCTCGTGAACCAGTCAAGAGCCAATAATTTCAGCAAAGGCAGTTTTTAAGAACTTGTTACAGAATATCTACTTAAAAATTGTACACAGGTGTATTCTAATACAAAGAGTAGAAATAGTCCAACAGTCTATCAACTAATTAGCTTAAATAAAATGTGGTCTACCCTGACAAGAAATATTATCTGACTATAAAATTTAGTGACTTTTATGTCAATGAATGGAGTCATTCACTATAGATCATGAATAAATTACATAAAATGATAAGGAGACAATTCTGGAGAAGAAAGTTGAGTAGTGGTTACCCAGGTTGTGAGGATCTAAAGACAAATGAGGAGTAGCTTGGTGGACAGTGTCCTTTGAAGCTGACAGAATGATCTTTAAGTTCCATTGGAATGAGGGCAACACAACTCCCACACATAGAAACCAATTCACCCTGTAACAGTCAAGGATGGAGTGTGAACTGTTTCTTATTAAAGCCAGTGTGCTTGTTTGTACCACATGTGACCTCCTCAAATATGGTTCAACTCTGTAAAAAGCTGGTCTGGGATATAGAAAGGGTGGGAAAAAATGGAAAGCTTAAAAATTTTCCATAACGAGAATCATGTTTCCTCTTTCCTCATGCATTTTCAGCCAATAACAATGCTCTCAGGTACATGCTCATACTTACAGAAAAAAGCAGAAATTAACCAGTATTATAGTTATATAAAGCTGGGGTTTAGCATAAAGGCATATTTCTACACTAAAGACCTAAATAGTAATGGTTCAAACACTTAAAAATATGTTTCAACATACTGCATGACCATTTTGTGGGCATAATCATTCATAGTCCTGAATTTGTTTAGGGTTCTCTGACATTTCGTGAGTCAGTCCCTGAGCACTGTCACAAACAGCCTGCCTAGGTACGCATGCCTCTCTAGTGCAGAACCTAAGTTCTCTCTTTACATATGTCTTCTAGCCTGGCATTTTCTTTCTTCCACGAATGTGTTGTCAGACTGTAAGAAGTCTTTCAGGAAATCTTTGACTGTATCAACCCTGTTTCCTGTGGTGGAAGCAACACAAGTTCCATGATGTGACTGCAGAACTCCTGTCTGATGCTTGTCTTCACACAGGTGCTCAGATATGGGTCCCAGTACATCAGCTGCTGCAGCAGCAGCCCTGAAACATGCCACCTCACGTGCCACCTGAAATCCACCAAAGGTGACATCCTTGGGGAGGGCGATGCACCAGTTCAGCAAGTGGTTCTACTATATCCTTAGACTTGAAGAAGGAAGACAAATGGTTCTTAGTTGAACCTCTCTCTAACCTTTCCAGACTATATCACACAGGCAAGAAAGACTCTACATGCCAGTCTGTGTCTTGGTAAAATGAAGAAAATATAATACCATTCAAAATACCATTATTAGCAGTTAAATTAGATGGTACATACAGAAAATCCTATACATAGAAACAACTACATAAATGTTGGTTGCCAATATCATTATAAAGCAATTCACTAATATGTAACTAATAAAAAACATATTGCACGGAATAATTTTATTCATTTCTCTAAATAGCAGGAGGTTTGAAAAGTATCACATTTTGAATCTCAAAGAAATTATACCAAAACTTCCTTGTATTGTGACAGGCATGAATCTAAACACTTACACCCACTGTTCGTTTGAGCTTCAGATAAAAGTTGAAACCAGGGGAGATGGTTGTACATACCAGCTCTACCAGCTGCTCAAGAGGCTCTTGAGTTGTAAGCCAGTGTGGGATACACCCTGAGTTGGAGGCTAGCCTAGTAAACTTATGGAGATCCTGTGTAAAACTAAAATGAAAAGAGGGCTGGACATGTGGCTCTGCGTTAGATCATTTCTCTACTGCTCAACTCCTCAGGCCTGCCAAAAAAATGTACAATTACTGTGTCTTTTTTTTTTATTGAGCAAAAGGTTTTAATAGGATGTAGCTTTGTGCAGTAACAATTATCTGTGTCAGACTACAGAAACCATACTCACAAGTATTCACCAACATTGATTACCACTTGTAACCTAAGTGAACTTTTTCTTTATGAAGTGATAATACACAAATAATAGAAGTTGGGATACTTTTCATGCAGCTTTATACATTTTCATACAGCTGAACAACCCTGTAACTTGTGATAGATAAGGATTTAAAACATTACTAAAAAAGGCTCTTTCATATCTCTTTCTGGCCAATGTCCCCTAAATCACACAATTAACCGCATGTATCTTCTATTCCTGAAGGTACTAAGAAAAGAACCACAGAATTGACAGCATCACGCTTGACTTCTACTGTTCTACATCATCTAAAAGATTCACCCATCCTTTGTTGTTTTATATTTTTTGTATTGCAGTAGTTTATTTTTCATATTGTTAAGTAGAAACATATCTGTTTGATTGATAAATAGGAGTACTCTTGTCAAATTCCTTTTAAAGTAACCCAAATGGTGCAGACAAAAGATCCTGGATGCCTCCCATTAGTTGACATGGCTAAAATAGAAACTAAAGTGGAAATCTATCTAATTGTACATATAAATGACACATACTCTGATAGTCACCATTTGCATTGGCGCCATGGAGTATTAAAAGGATGGTCAATGATGACCTGATGTGGCTGTGTACAGGGCTCTCAGTTCAGTTCATTGTTGGATTTAAAGTCAAAATCTTATTAAGTGCTTTCATTTTTTATGGCTAGTAGAATCAGAAACATAATATGTGTTGAGGTCAGGAACACATTTGGCAGAATATGCTCTTGAAGCTATAATGAAGAAATCTGAGCTAGATGATATCATCATAAGTACTAATGGCATTTGAAACGACAGGAGCCAGTAGACTCGTCAGTGCCACACTTGGCATGTTTCATACTGTACTTGCCTCTCTACCTAGGGACGATGAAGACTCTTTAATTCGATACTACTCAGCAATTTTACAATGGTGCAGATTAAAAAAATCAAGTGATAGGACCAGTAAGATGTTGAAGAGGATAATGATGTTGACCTCCAAGTTGGACCATCTGAGTTCTATCCCTGGAATCCACAAGATAGAAGGCACAATTGAATTGTGTGGCTGGTATGCTGACCTCTACATACATGCCATTTGTTAAGACACTCCAGGGTGCATGCATATGTGTGTGTGCACACACACAGACACACACACACCTCACTAATAAATGTGTTGAGTAGCAGTTTCCTGGGAGATTAAAACATTCTATTTGGAGGAAGCTCCTGTAACATACAGGATTTTAAAGGGAGATAAAGCAACAGAATATTTTAAGACAGGATGTTAAATGGGAGTTGAAAAAAAGCAATATATTCTAGACAGAGAAAGAAAAGGAGAGAGAGAGAAGCTCATTAAGACACTGGATGCTTACAGAGACTTGAAATAATCTGGCATTCCAAGTGGAGGTGAAACATTCCATCCTGCAGGGAAGCTCATTAAATTTAGTTACTAAACAATCCAGTGGCTTCAGGAAAGTCCAGAAACTGAGAAGATTCACTAGACCCCTCCCTCTCATAGCATTTACAAGCAGTAAAGACTACTAAGAATCATTCCTATAAATGCCGAGATGCCTATTTAAGGTTTGGGCCAGCTGAGCAGCCTGGAAGAAGCAAAGACTAGCCAAACTGCCTACAAGAATCAGACTCCAGCTGAGTTGCCTGGAAGAGGTTCAGACTAACTGAGCTACATGGAAAAGACATGCCAATCTGTTGAGCTGTCTGTAGACTGCACTGTGCTCTAGGCTTCTAGGTCTTGTGAGCTGTCACCCATGTTGGGGTAGAGTTTGGCAATACAGTTGTCTTTGAATCATTTCTGCTCCTGTAAGTAAACTTTTCCACCCATGTTCCTTTAAGTGATCCTAATAAAACTCATTGCTTCACCAAGTTGAATTTTGATGGTCTCTTTCCACTGGCATGTTGTGGGGTGAGTAGATGTTTGTTTGTGCATGTCTCTTCAAGAATAGTGTCACACACCATAATGTTATAATTCTTTTAAATCAAACCATGAAAAGCAAGTGTACACATGAAATGAATTTGGAAGAAACTGTTAGTATTATAAATTAGAACTCCAAACTTTTGTGAAGGAAGTCATACCTACAAACAAGAAACTTCAATATTCATAAATTTTCTCCTTAATTTGTACCTAAAGTATTTACTTACCACATAAAAGAAAATAGGGAAGAAACTTTACCTTGGCTTTATTCAGCTGATCATAAGTTAACTAGTCTTCTGCTGTGTAAGGACAGACCTGTCTTGTGTGACTTCTATTATTCAGTGCCGCAGCTCAGCTAAGGTTCCCCGTATAGCTCTTCTGCTGGAAGATGAAATCAAACAAGGGCCTTGGAAGACATCGGCACCAAAGGAAGGCTTCACTGCGGGGTGTGGAGGAAGTTCCTAGTGAACATGTGCTGACGACACAGGCACAGCCAGTTTAAGGAACACCAGTGCCTCAGCCCCATGGAGTGGCATTGCCTTCCTTGGCTGAGGCTCAGAGGAATGGTGAAGCCTTCCTTTGGTCCATGTGTGGATGTTGACAGTGTGTGCAGAATATGTTTGTCATAGCCTTCTCCATCTGGATATTTATGGCTCGAAGACCACTCCCTTAAGGAGACTGCTTCTTCTGAGATTACCTAAACCTGCTTCCTTGATTCAGCCATATATAACTCTGCCTTCTTGTTTACCCATATGTAATAATCGTACCTCTTTATTCAGCTGTATACTATAGGTCACACTTCCTTAATTCAGCTACATGTAATACTCCCCATTCACCTGTCTATAATAAACATGCTGAGCTTCAGGCTTGTTGTGTCCTCTCCATCACAGACCCCAGTCCACCTGATCCCAGCTTTTATCTGTGTCCAAGAATTTGTTTTATATGTTTTTCATTACTCTGTCACCTAAGCAGATCAATCCCTGGAGCAACCTAGAGCACTTGACTCCAAGGACATCTGCAGTCTTGGTGACCTTGGTTGAATTTGTCTGATTTTTTGGCATCAATTGCAACAATTAAAAGCTTGAGTTTGGAGGCTTTCCAATGTGTGGAATTTCAACTAGAGAAAAGAGCTGAAACTGGGGAATGAAACTTTTCAGAAGAAAACTGTTTTGTTTGTCTCAAATATTTAATGAAAGGAAATTTTTTCTTCTGAGATGGCATTAATACATACCGGTTTTCATTTTACTTACAACCTGCAGGTGTGCGTGTGTTGGATATTATTCAACAGTTTATTGGTCACAGATCGGCTATCCACATTATATATTATTACATATATTATATATTATTATTATACAGACTAAGCTGTGTGTGTATATAACAACAATTAATGAATCAAAGAGGCCATGAATTTGAAATAAAGCAAGAAAGGGTAAATGGGATTATATAGCAATTTCAAAAGTAAAAGAAGTAATGAAGATATAATCCTGCTGGGGATACAGCTCAATAGTAGAGTGCTTTCTTAGCATCCATGAGCCTCTATGATTGCACATTCATGTGCATAAACACACTGAGAAAATTAAAAGAAAAATCTATTGCTGTTTTTATCCATAGAGATAATGCTGAATGGGAAATTACTAAACTAGTGGTTTTAAAAAAAATAGTCCATAAGGTAAAATGTGAGAGAAGTATATGGCAATCATGAGAGACCTTGAAGACAATGTAAAAAGATCTATGAGAAACAGGAGGGGCAGTGACAGAGAAGTAATGAAGGAATGATCCACAAATACATGAAGACAGTCCAACTCAATTCTTTTTAAAATTTTTTCTTCTCTCATATAATACATTCCACACTACCTCCTCTACTCCCTCTACTTCTCCCAGCTCCCTCATCTCCCCTCTCCCTCATATCTATCCCCCCCTGCATTTATTCCTTCAAAGAAACAGTCCTCCCAGGGTTACTGCTCAAACAGGGCAAGGCAAAACAAAATGGAAGAAGGCTGGGCATTACTTTTTACATCAAGGGTGGATTGGCAAACCAGCAAGAGCCAAAAGGTCTCAAGGGCAGGTAAAAAGGTCAAAGACTCCTCTACTTCAGCCTGTGGGAATTTTCCAATCCAGACAGAAATAAGATATATTGAGGGGATCATACAGGTTCCATGTCTGCCGCTTCAGTTTCTGTGGGCCCCTAGGAGTGCTAGTCAGTTAACAATGTGGGAAGGGATTTCCTTGCGTCCTCAACCACTCTGGTCCCTTCAATCCCTTCTCCCTGTCTTCTATGGGGTTCCATGATCTCTGCATAGTGTTTGGCCCTGGGCCTCTGTATTTGCTCCTAGCAGCTACTGGAGGGGGACTCTCTGATGAAGACTGGGCTAGACACAGATCTATGACCAGAGCATGACATCATTAAAAATAATCTCCAGAGTATTCAGTATCTAGTTCCTGGCCTGACTTGCAGTATCAGGCAGGGATTCCCTCCTTTGGCGTGGCTTCTGCCCTTATATTGTCCCAGGAGATCCTACAAGGATAGACCATAGGTAGATCTGAGGTTTTGTGGCTGGGATAGTATCCCAGTCCCACCACTGGAAGCCCTGCCTGGCCACAGGAGATGGCCTGTTCAGTCTCCCTATCCCCGATTACTAGAAGTCCTCACTAGGCTCTCCATCCTACATTCCAGTGAGTTTCCACTGAAATTCTTAAATGTAAGAAGTCTATGCCCAAAATATTCCATATAGTGAAATTGCAGAAGACCAATGTCAGCATGAAAATATTCACAATAATGTGAGGGAATGTCAACTTCAAGGGAGTAAGTAACAACGGGACTGCTCTGTCAGCCATAACAGTTGACATCAGTCTGTGGGATAGTTTTGCCATGTGCCCAGAAGGAACAAGTGCCAGCTTGAAACCAAAACCACAGAGAATATGTCTTTTGCAATAAAAGATAAAAGGATTCCATTTTTACTAAAAAAAATATAAACTCTCTTAAAGTATGTCCCCACAGGAAGAGTTTCCATGAAAAGCACTTGAACTAGAGAATAGAAACAAACAAAACAACAACAACAGAACCCAAATGCCGAGTCAGACAGTCAAGGAGAGTTCAACCTAAAGACCAACTGGACTAATGTGCAAACTCATATAGTCACCAGGTTTGTTAAAAATGTCATATTTCTATGAATTGAGAAAATCAGATGACTATCACTGAAGGGAAAATGCTTAACACATTATTGCACAAGAGAAAGGAGATTTTTATACCACAGGCCACCCAGTACGATTTCACATTAATTAAAATGGTACAAAAAAAAAAAAAAAAAAAGCCCCTGAAATTTGAAACAATCAATCCAAGTTAAGAACAGAAAATAAATAAATAAATAAATAGATAGATAAATAAATAGATAGCAACTTGATGATCACATCAACATGAACAAAATTTAAACAGTATTAATTCAGTAAGAAATCAATGCTGATAGGTCGATTGACAGTCTGAGTCCACCTGCATTCACCATAAAATTCTTTCAAAAGCAAGATGCTCAGATATGTAACCATTAATCAGCATAGTTTCGAAATCACTCAGCGTGTGATAAAGCCATAAAGAGAAGAATGCAGAAAATGAGCAATAATTCACAAGCATGATCACATAAGTGCGGACGGCGACGCGGAAAGAGGGGTCGTCAGGAGGGTTCCCGAGCTAAAGGAAGCTGTGGCCATCGTACAAATGTTCAATGTTATTCACTCCACAAATAGATGTAACATAGTAATTTCTTCATTTACTCAGGGTTGAAGTGACATGTAAAGGTGTTGTTTGCAGTGTTTTGTATTTTGATTCTTGAAAAAATATTCTTTCTAGTGGTGTTTTGTCCAGTGGGCCGCCAACAGTAATTAGTCTTCCATCTCTGAAATGATTAGGGAAAAAAATCACGTATTTTGCACACAGTTTTTATTTTGTAAGGAGACAAGAGTATCATGTGGAGGGTTAAGAAAGTGGTCTGAACCCTAATCTATTTTCTCCTCCAGATGCTCAGAACCAACATAAAACTCACTCAGTTTCATGTGATTGTTAGTATATCACATTGGCTTTTTATATTTATTCTCATAGTTCGGCTTAATTTAAAAAGTAATATGGAAAAAAGCTCACATATTAATAAAGAAACACTGATGGATGCAAATGAGAAATTGGGTTGGCTGTAATTTCAAGGTTTAAACAAAACACTGAAGTTACTTAATGAGGTCTATGGAGTTTGTTTAAGAATATATAAGAGAAGATAGTTGAATTATAAGTTATAAATTCTTTAAGAAATACTAAATCAATCCATTCTCCTTCAGAAATGCCTCAATATGTCTTACTCAATCATCCTGAAATGGAGAAGCTCCCAGTTCAACCCATACATAAATCATGATGGCACAAAGGTCACTGGATGGCTGTTTCATGCCATTATAAGGAATTAGAGGACTATCAATATTCCCAGAACTCAACACAACAGCAGAAAGTCAAAGATCTTAAAGCTTCCCTCAGGATCAATGGTGATTTCATGAGTCTGTGCATGGAAAGTGTTTAGAATAGCATATCATACCCACAAAATGCTAGCTCTTGTAGATTCCTATTTTCAGGGGGAAAGCAAAGCTTTAGATACAATCTCGGTGTGTGAGAGTGTGTGTGTGTGTGTGTGTGTATGCTGTAAACAAAGGCTATGCCAAACAAAAATGATGCCACAAAGCAAATCTGATCAAGAAAAACAAGAAGAGAGCATTTTTATCACTACCAAACGCAGAAAGTATGTACTCCGCTCTTGGAATAGGGTATTTTCTAGACATGATGGACTTACAAAATTCCAATCACACCACCATGGCATTTATGACAATTTTTTAAAAAGATAAAATTAAATTTCGAAATAAAAAAAGCTGGACCCAAAATATCTTATTTCCACATAAAATAAAATAAAATTCATTAAAGCACTACCCCAGCATCATAAGACTGCTTTCTGCACACAGATAATATATAAAATTTATATAGTTGTTTTGTTGTTACCATTAATGTTGTTGCTACTATATTACCAGTACTGGGACCAAACCTAGTGCAGCAATCTAAGCCCGAACTGCATTTCTAGACATTTTTTGTTATTAGTTCATCTAGCAATTCATAGTAGTTGTGTCTAAGCAACTTTCTGCATGATTTTATCAAAAAAAATATATATAACTGAAGGTGGAAGAGAGCTCATATTGACAAAACCAAGCATTTTTTAAGAGCAAATTCCACTGCAAAAATGATGTGCCAAAAATCCCATGTGAACAACACAGCAAGTCTGTGAGCTAAGTATTTCATCTCCATAATCATGACTGCTATTTTGAGATGAGGAAATTGATGCTTAGAGGGTGAAATCTCTTGTCAGAAATGTTCCTATAATTGGTGAAGGCAGATCCATCCTCCTCCTATGTCTCCTAACTTCAAAGTCAAGCCTTTTAAATATCTGACAGTCCTATACACCTTCTCCATAACTATAGATCAAGAATGTTAACAGGAATGCCATTTCCAAGGTGCACAAATTGCTCTTGATCCTATATCAGGTTCTGGAAATTCTCTTAAAAAGTCAATCTTGTAGAAGTTGAGAGTAGAATCATGATTACCAAATGCTTGGGAGAGAGGAGGTGATGCAAAGGTTGGTGAACCAGGCCTCAATAAGAATTAGTTAGGTATTCTTCTGCATAGAGGGGTGACTTCAGACAAAAACGGGGATAGCGTGGAATTTGCAGTTCTATCACAAAGAACTACTAAGTGCAGATATTTATGCTTATCCTAATTGGAACACTGTACAATGTTTACAGATATGGAAAAAAAACTACGTAACACCTCAGAATAATCTACAATCTTTAGGCATGAGTTACAAACCAAAAAAAAAAAAAAAAAAAAAAAAAAACCCAGAAAGTCCGAAGCGGCCTTTGACCTAGTCAAATATTCCTGTCCTTAAGACTAAGAAAAGCTGAGGAGCTGTATATGCTTTCACAAAGTCCTCCGGGAGAGGCAAATACGGTGGGCAGGTACTCTTAGGGAAAAATATAAAAAATTATACAGATAACTTTAGTGAAATTTAATTTATGTTCCTCCATTGTACTTGCTATGTTTCTAACGCTCAGCAGCTCCATGCGGCAAAGAGCCACGGGCTTAGAAAGTGCCAGCGCCCAGGGCCTTCATGTCCATCACAGCAGAACTCTTCACCAGAAAAGCCCTCTCTGGAGCTGGCCCGCTTCACATGCAATCCCAAACAAGCCCCCTACCCACCCAGGGACAACTCCAGCAACAGTGTCCCCGGCGATTCACAAATTATTCAAGATCTCAAATGAAGTAGTTTATAGAAAAGGTTCAAGAACTTTGCCGAAAATTTTAGAACTGAGTAAAAGTTATAGGACCAATGAGGAAGATAGGGTGGGGCACTGAGCAGAATGCAGAGAACTTGCACTGCAAGGAAACTCGAGAGAGAACGGTCATGTGAGTGTCCGCCTGCCACACTCACACGGAAAGTCAGAGCATCTTCACTAAATCCTCCTCGGTGCAGAAAGCTTCCATTGTTATTAGTGAACATCAGACACACAGAGCAATGAGTTTCAGTGCGACATCTCCTTAACACATGTAACATACACACTGTGACTATATTCACCTTTCATTGTCCTCCCTTATTTACCCATTTGTCTCCTCCTGGGATCCTCCTCCTATATAATTCCATGTCATCTTTTTTTCTTGTTCTAAATGCCATGTGCTTTTCTTTCTGAGTGTAATTTATTAACATGGTGATCCTCAGTTTAATCCGTGTTCCTGTGAAAAACGGGAGTTTGTTTTTCTATAGCAAAATAATATTCCATTGTGAGTGCGTGAGTGTGTGTGTGTGTGTGAGAGAGAGAGAGAGAGAGAGAGAGAGAGAGAGAGAGAGAGAGCAACTGGAGACCAGAGGGCAACATCAAGTATAAGAACCCACCCAACTTGATTTTGAGGCAGGATCTCTTGTCATGACGCTCTCCATATAGGCTAGGATGGCTGGTCAATAAGCCTCGGGGCTCCATTGCTGCCTCCTTAGTGCTGGGATTACAAGTATGCACAACTGTGCCCAGAATTTTGCTTCTAATGTAGGTTCTAGGAATTGAACTTGTGCTTCTGAAGCTGCTTCCCAATCCCCTACAACATTTACTTTATTAATTTGTTGATGGATACCTACATGGCTTCTGTAACTTGTCTATTGTGAGCAGTGCCACAATAAACATATTTGTCTTCTACAGTTATTTGATTTCTGCAAGAATACACCAACGGCTGTATAGTATTTCCAGTTTTAGTCATTTAAGGAATATGCATACTGATTTCCATCATTGCTGAACTAATTTATTTTATTTTTTTATGCGAGTACCTGAGTACATGGATTTGCACCATGTGCATGCAGGAGCCTGTGGCAGTCAGAAGAGGCATCAGATCCCCCAGAACTGTAATTCCAGATGGTTGCGATCCATCATGTGGGTACTATGAACTGAACCCAGGTCCTCTGTAAGAAAAGCCACTACTATTAGCCACTGAGCCATCTCTCTGCCCCACTATCTTAAGTTTGCAGGATATTTGGGAGCCAACACTATTTCCAGTGGTGCTAGGATAGGCAGAGAAATCTACAAGAAAAATTCACCAAGTTCCAAGAGGGACGTATCTGGGGCAGCGTGCTTCAGTGTCAGCTGTAGGAGAGTCACTGTTCAGGAGAAGATGAATGCCCAGAGATGATGTGGCAAAATTGTCCATGTATTCTCTTAGCCAAATACTAGGTGACATCAATATGTAACTCTAGCCATGAAGTGTGGAACAATGCAAGGAATAATAAAATCCAAGGAAACAGATATGCCCTGCACGGTGTCTCTCTTCACCTCAAATCAACCTAGAGTTTAGAGGAATCATTTCCTCCACTTTTTAGTTAATGGAAAACAAGTTTTGAAATGTGTGCAAATAATTCTCTTTCATCCACGGAATTCAAACTGGCTTAGAAAAATAAAACATTAGTTCATAATTTCTCAGCTAGACACTGGCATCATAGGAGCCCGAAGTGAGTGTACTCACACGGAAATTCATCATTTGGGGAAGACATTACGCAGTGATTTCATTACATTTCTTCCACAAGTTATGGGAAACCCTATTGGGAAAAATACTCTTATTCATCATCTCCAGGCAATTAATATCTAGAAATCATCTTGGTTGTTCCATGTGAAGCAGTGATTTGTAAAATGACTTCACACCCACTGGGCAAATGGAGACTACTGTGATCCCTATAGATGATTACTGTTTGTGGGGCCTTAATGACCTTAGGTCACTTGAGATTTACTGGAATAACCCTACTGGATTATTTAAATAACAGAGTGAGCCTTACAACCCCCAGAGCAAGAATAGGCTTAAGCATCATATCTGTCGTCTATATCAAAGGTGTTTAATTATAATTACATATTATACATAGCTATACACGAATGTGTATAATTACATTTTCTAATAATGTTCATTACATTATACAAGATCATTCATCTGTAGTGTAAACTAAGCTGATATATAAAATTCAAGTGAACGTTGTCCAAGGACAATAAAGAGAGTAAAGGTTGTCAAGTGGGCAGCTCAAGCATGGACATATAAAAGACCCAAATATGAGAAAACAATTAGTATTCAGTATCAATAATGCATTATTTAATGATGAGCCAAGAACCACATTAATCCCTGTCCAAAGAATATAGCTGAGAGAAAAAGAATGGCTGTCATGCAGATGCATATTCATGCCCAATGCAATTACTATGCAAATGCATAAAGATGAAATTAACTTGCATTGCCAATACTTTCCAGTGGAGACCAGTAGACAAGGCTATTGTGAATTTTTCTGCACAATTGTTTTTCTGATTCAAGTTGTAGCTCACTGGTTTTCTTAAAACAAAAATAAATGTCGATGAATATGTTACCCACCCTTGTCTCTCCTTCAAACCAACCTGACTCATTAGAAATATTGTAAGAACCCAGCTTTTAAGTTGTCTAGCGGCATCAATACACCCTGTGCCTCCATGTAAAAGTGTGACAAGCAATTCACATTTCATTCTACATCGGCTTTTAATTCTATTGAAACAGAATTTGAACATTTCAAAGAGTAGGCACCGTGTTATTAGAATATTTTGTGGAGTGTCAAACCCTGTACAAACATTACTTCATTCATCTGCGTGATTTCTTTTCTGGAGTGGGTGGTATGTTATTATTATCATTAAGTGGGAAAAGTTTGCTTTGAAGGTCAGCTTTCCTGCCTGCAAAAGAACTTTCCATGTAAGAGTTTGATGGGGCAACCTCAAATGCCTTTCCTTCCAGGCAGGTACTGAGTAAATCCAACAGGCAGAACTGGATATGCAAAAGGAAAAGCCTGATTCCAGAAGAGAACATGTAGAAATCTGGCTCAACTACGGCTGTTGATACAGAGAAAGAGTTAAAGTTAAAGCTTGGGAAAGTTGTTGGATGCAGAAAACCTGCTTTTCCTAGATTATTACATGGAGTTATAGAAGCTCCTTGTTGTACACATTAAGTAGAAGGGTGTAGATCCGAGAGTATACTGATAGTACAGATTGTACTTGATGGTTTAAGTTAAACAACAAAAGGGTAACAAAGTTGGATAGATAGACAACAAGGTTGGATATGGAAGAAGTTTGGAGAAGGAGTAAATGCTGTCAAAATACATTGCACAAAATTCTCAAGGAATTAAGAAAATAACAAAGGGAAGCATAGTGTTTCGAGAGATAAAGAAGCTTAGGCATAGGAATATTATTATAGATGGGCATGGTGGGGCATGCTTTTAATCCTAGCACCTGTAAGGCAGAGGCAGGCAAATCTCTGTGAGTTCAAAGCCAGCTTGGTTAACATAATGAGTTCCAAGCCAACCAGGGCTAATTGTGAAAGCCTGACTCAAGAGGAAAAAAAAAAACTATTCTGATTAAGATGAGAAAGGAAAACAAAAATTCTCACACTCAACAGCTACTGATTGGGTATAAGAGATTGAACATGCAAATGGCTAGCGTTCGGGCATATGTATTGCATGACAACAGAGTTCTCACCACAAACTCTGTGACAACTCATGGGAAGAATAGCAATCAGCTCAAATAGTCAAAAATCAGTGGAAGGCATCCAGCTTCTCTACTCTCCACCCTCCTCCTTTCAAAGAAGAACTGATTAACAAAACAAAGATACTTTTCAAACCAACTGCACCTGATCCCCAACTATTGGTAGCTCTAGCATACCCAGGTCCACAGCCTCCCTTCAGCAAGTGCTTGAAGTCCTCTTTCACCTGAAACCTCTCTACCTGCTTTGGATTCTCTGCCAAATGCAAGTGATAGTGACCACCTCTCCTGGAAAACCTAAATAAATGCCTTGTTTGTTCTCATTTGTGTGGTCTTTATTCATTTCCATAAGCTATTTTTTAGAAAGCAATCCAGTGAAAGGCCAGAAAAGCAGGTTTCAGAATGAGAAGAAGCACTCAGTTCTATAATAACATGCCAAGAAGATAGCAGCAGCTGGGTGTGCTTGGAAGGCTGTGTGTATGTGTGTGTGTGTGTGTGTGTGTTCACGCAAATGTAATAAGTGTATAAGGATATAATTGTTAGGAAAAAGACAGCAGGAAGATCATGAAGGCCCCTGAGCAATGAACATGCTAATCTATAAACTTCATAGTTTACTTCCTAGTAAAGAATAATAGTGAAAAACTTCAAATGGGTACTTACAGGATTGAACGGGATTGTTTTGAAAGGTAACACGAACAGCATGGTGAGAGACGGATGGGAGGTGGGGCAACTCATGTACTCTCTATGGTGGCATCGCAGCTATGGGGAGATGAAAGCTGTTGCAGATCTGGAAAATGGCAGTGGAAAAGAGAAGGCAGAAACAGCAAGCCAGATGACAGACACTAAGGACACATGACCAGCACAATGTGAGGTGAGGACAGCACTGAGACGTGTTCTGGATTTCCAGGTGGTACTGTCCACAGAGAAAAATGGAAATCATAGTAAATAACAACAATAGGCCAGTGGCTTCTCCCCCAGAACTTCGGATTTCTGTGCTTATAAACTACTCAGTTTATGGTACTTTAGAGTAGCCTAACTAAAATAAGAGGAATGAAAACTTCTCATCTGATACATGCAAAGTCTAATCATGTTCACTTTATTTGAAAATTTTCTTATGAAATGTGTGTTTATTAAAAGCAAAAATACATTCCTTAAAAGATCAGCCAGTTCCATTAGTGTACTTTGCAATTCATAAAGACCTAAGAGCATTCTTACAAAACAAACAAACCCAGTTCCATAAGTACACTTAACAGTTATTTCACTTTTTAGGGGGAAAAAAAACCCATCATCACAACCTTGTTAGCTCAGAATTCTCAGCAGCTGAGACAAAACTCCACAAACTAATGATACAAGAACATTAGGTTTTACTCCTGTCAGCATCATTTTACTTCAAAAGAACTTTCTGGAAAGCCAGCCACTCTTTGAGTACTCTATTACATCCTCTAAACACACACTATGTTTGTTTGTTTTTTTCAGGAAGATTCTTATGTATCAAAAGAAAAGAATGGCAAGGATACAGTAAACAATTTTGCAATTACAAATAGGTATTGGCATGCTCAATTATTCAAAAGAAATTCATATGTTCTCCTTTTAAGCCAAATCTTTGATTTTTCTCTGTCACAAGCAACTAAGAGAGATGAGTCATTGATTAAGCCATAACATATCTTCCTATAATTTTCCATGTGGTTTTGATTATGATATAAAAAGCTTTGATCCTGCTGTACACATCATTGTGATTACTCACCCTGCTTGATTGCAACCTTTGAACACAGACTGGAATTCAAACTAAGCAGTGAAGGAACAAGGACATACCATAAGCATCCCCTGTGTAACATGACATATGAGTGCTGCAAAGGGACATGATTGGGTTACAATCTCAGGCCTGCACAGCCACATGACTGGGGATTTTGGGAGTGAGCACATGGGTGTGACAAGAACAGAACTGGAAAAAATACAGCTGCTTAGAATACTATCACAGTACAGCAAAACATAGTAAAAGCACAGGAAATACCATGTTCTGTGAGCTGTACTGCGTAAATTAAGACATAAATAAGACAGGTAAGTAAAACATATAACACATCCGATGGCAATAAATGCTACAGCGGGAGGGAAATGGCACATAAGGGATGGCCGAGTCACAAAGGTGACATCTGAGTAATGGCATGCAGGAGGGACCAGGAAGAGCCCTGCTGGTGTCTGGAGAACAGCATCTAGACACCAGCAAGGCCATCTCCACAAAAGTACCATCATTTGCTGCGCTGCTCTGCCCAATAACCTATGAGTCATCCTGACTTGCTGTTTCTCATTTCATATCCAATCCATCACCAAAATCTGACAGCTCCACCTCCCAGATCCATGCTTATGTCTTCCTGCTTCTCCACAGGAGGCTCAAGCCTTAGCCCAACCAACTGCTCCCCAGACCATACTTTCTAGCCCAGAGTAAATTCTTCACACAGAAGGAAGGGGGTTCTCTACAAGATACGCAGTAACGTTTTACTCTTGGGCACGTACTCAAAAAAATCCAACCCTTGGCATGAAACCTCGCCTTCCAGGCACCGCAAACGTATGCTGGGTGCTTCTTGTTGACTGTATCTCCTTCTCCTGTCACTAACTCTTCTGTAGCCATGTGCCACTGTCATTTCAGATGAAGAGCCTGAATTCATTGGTTAGGCGGCCATTAATAAAATGCCACACACTGGGTGAGTCAAAACATTAGGGACTTATTTTCTCACAGCTCCGGAGGCTGGAAACAGCCCTCAGGGATGGTTTCTGGTAAGGATTTTCTTTCTGGCCTGTTGATGGCTATTTTGCCTCTGTGTCCTCACATGGTCTTTCATCTGTATGAGCAGGGAGAAAGCACTCTGTATGTCTTACTTTTCTTATAAGGATATCATACCAGAACCCATTGCTAAGACCTTATTTAACCGTAATTGATTTCGTAAAGTCCAGGCGTCCAAACACAGTTCAACCTGGTGTGACAGCCTACGCATAACATCTTTTGGAAAGAGGACACCATCCATTTTCTAATATTCATTGATGGCTGTTTCTCTGCCTGACATAACTACACTTCACAGTTTCTGTATGCTCTGTTCCCTCATTTCATGCAAGTATAAAGCTTTCCCTGGCCACCTCACACAGCATTGCCACCCCTTTCCCACCTCCTCTTCCTTTCCCTTCCCTTTACCCTGTCTTCTTCTCCCATACCAGACATCCTGTGCAGTAGTTCGTGGCTTGTTTCCTGTCTGGATCCTAAAAGGCAAGGATTCCCCCGTGCTCTAGCATAGGAAACTGCACAGTGCTCACTCCACATCACTGAATAAAGCTCTCACTGCTGTCCACCCAGGAGGCACCTTTAGCCCCATCGTACATAGAAAGAAATCGAGGCTCAGAGAAGTTGAACAACATGATTAGGCTCCCTCAGTCAGAATCAAGATTTGATTGAAATTCCGGTGAACTCTCACGTCACCTATTATCATCTCCATCTTCCACAAGAGTCCTATGAGGTAGCTAAAGGCTCTTGCTTGGTTTTCCTTGAAGGGCACTGCACTCATCTAATGAAGGCAACCCTGGGAAGCAGGGTCAGCAGCTCCCCTTACGAGGGCTGGACCTAACAGGAAGCTTTACAAAGGCCTACCTTTTGAAAGAATGCTATCACAGTAACAGACATTTTCTAAAGTTCAGCTATTCTGCTCACAAAGTGTTGAGAAGAATCATAATGCAAGGCTGGCAGGGTTCAATGAAGGCTGGCTTTTACCTACATTTAAGCTGAATAGAGGAGAAATTCTTGTAGCTGTCACGTGGGTGACCATGACAGCTGGTATACTTAGGAACAACTAACGAATCAGGCAGGCAAGGCATGGCTATTTACAGGTATCATTATGCCAACATACCTCCAGTCATCCTTACTTCCCTCCCTTTGCTGAGTCCTACAGCTATCTAACTCATCACGTTCCTATCAGGATATGTTTCTCCAGGGTATTCATCTGGGGAAAAATCTTATTTGCCCTTAAAAGCCCAAGTCAAATATCCTTCCCTCTTTGGCTCCTTTTAGACAGAAACAAATGTTTCTTTTCCAGGGTTCACTGGACTTCATTAACAGAACCAGTGACTGTAGAAGCCAACTCTATTCTAGTAAACATAACATCATTTGTTTCAGTTCATGCACTCGGTGAAAATTCTCT
The DNA here is from genome assembly GCA_026225945.1 of Cricetomys ansorgei. Classification (NCBI taxonomy): domain Eukaryota; kingdom Metazoa; phylum Chordata; class Mammalia; order Rodentia; family Nesomyidae; genus Cricetomys; species Cricetomys ansorgei. Next base: position 34,286,381 of record JAMJFZ010003875.1, on the reverse strand, counting down.
TCAAAGACACCACCTATATGCTATCTGCTTTATGTCTTCAGGACATCATCACATGCCTAACCCTGTGGGAGGACATAATAAATGTTCAGAAAGTAAACTCTCACATTCAAAGAAGGCCACTGATATTTGTCCAGGGCCAAGAAAGAAATGTCTAGCTGAGAAATCAATCTGTGTCTTATCCCTCACAGCCCACTGCCTTTCCAGTGGACCAGGATGCATCTTTTTAGGTGATTTTATAGCATATTTTCATAAAGACACTACATTCTCAGAACTGACTCACTCTACTTTCTTTTGAGATTTTGGCTTTGGCAGAATTGCTATAGGACAAACTAAATATTTAAATAGAAAGAAAGAGAACCAAAGAGAAGAAACTATTTTTTGCTGGAAGTGTTCATTTCCTAGCAGGTTTCAGATCAGAGACTTAAAAATGAATCCAAAATGATATCTAGCTAGCTAGATGATAGATAGGTAGGTAGGAAGATAGACAGATAGATAGATAAATAGATAAAAACAAATAAAGTTTCGCAATTGAGAAAAATCTGAAGTCTACTGTTCGGAGAACACTGCCTACTTACCGTAATATTCACAATGAAATTTAGTTTGCACTTTGTTAGATCTTTTATAAAAATTGGTTTTAATTTTTTTTTTTTAATAGGGTAGGAGTCTAGGCCTGGATTTTAGGAAACTTTTTAGTGAGTTTCAAATCTAAATGATTTCCCTTAAACATCTGTGAGAGTTTTTGTCTGCTTGGTTTTGGTATGTGACAAAAAGAAGGAAGGGAGGGAGGGAGGGGGGAGGAAGGGAGGGGAGGGGAGAAGAAAGGAGGGGAGGGGAGGGAGGGATGGACCTAGGTAGGTAGCAGGAAGCGAAGGAAGAAGAGAAGAAGGAAAAAGGAAAGGGAGGACATTTCTAATAAAGAGTAATTGAATGACTATTTAAAGAAGGCAGTCTGAAAGGAGCCTATGTAACGAGTAAAAAATAAACACATCCATTTAAAATTTTTGTCCAAAGGAAACTTGTCTGTTGCTTTCCTTTGAGTGATTTCTTTTGATTCTCATCACAAAGAGAGTGGAGTTTTAATAAGTCCTTCTGTGATATGGTTGCATACAGGTACAGGTGAAAATGGAGTATTAATGAGTCCTTCTGTGGTGTGGCCACATACAGGAAGAGGTGACAGTGGAAATGATGGATGAAAGGCATGCAGTTAAAGGCTGGAAAGCAAGTGTGTTACAGGTGAAAGAAATAAGAGTACAGTTTCTTATATGATTGTGATGATCTAGTGCTTACTCTATAATGATTATAGCTTTTGTATACAGCAGCAATTAGAATCCTTTTTTGACATTTGGTCCATACCTCCTGATGACATTACCTATAGATTCCACAATATTTTCCTTGGTGCAAACCCTCTGCTTACAACTTCACAGTGAAATGACGTGGGCTGACTTGTCAAATCATGCTGGTTTGAATGTGTCTTACCCCAAGTCCTTCATACTTTTTAAGAACTGGCTAGAGTAGCTTGAACATCTAAGAATCACCTTTAAAATTTTTAACACATTTTTTTTGAGTTGGCCACTTGTCATGAATGGTAGGTATATGGTAGAATTCATCAAATACAATTTACAAAGGATCAGCATGTAATATGTAGTGGATCTACCACTAAATACAAAATCATTAATCAAAGAATGTGATTTCATTTTAAGGGGGGGGGAAGTACATATATTCCTAAACATCTCCTTCACTGCCAGTAACAACAGTCAAAACATGGAACTATGTCCAAATCCCATTAGTCTGAATTAGTTTTGAAAAATGTTCTTTCTCTTTTTACTTTGTAGATACATTATGAATAATTGTATAACCAGTGTGGTCATGTAATCCCAGCACCTCAGAACTGGAAGGAACCTCCAAATTCATCCTATTCAACATCCTGTGCCACGGCTCAGTAGAGGTAATCTCCTTTCTTACCTCAAAGCTGTCTGTTTGACCCTAAACCATCAAGACAGATCCGTGTGGGAGCCATTGCTTTGCTGTCTGTTGTCACTGCTCATACTAGCAGCAAAAATCCAGACAAAGGAGGAAAACATTATTTGAGAAACAACCAAAAAGTCCCTTCATCCAGGCATCTTAGCAGAAAGGACTCTCATTTTTCAAAAATGAAAAATCCCTGAGACAGTGCATTGACATCCTCTCCAAATGTGCTCTGAAATGGCAGGCATTGTTATTTCTGTCCCAGTAGGAGCTCTGATGTTGAAACAAGTTTTTGTAAGACTGGATTTTCACAACCTTGGGTATACAATTTGTCTTCGATGGCGCTCTAGCACAGCAATTATTCTGCCAACGCAGACTTCTGCCGCCACCTTTGAAACATAACACATCTACAGATTTAGTTAGAAGTGGATCAGCCACTTCGCCACACAAATGCTCTGCTCTGATGAAAACATGGCGTCTGCTGTGTGTCTTTGAAAAGCTGTAATTATCAACTCCTAGTGGTAGAAACAGTGAAAGGCACAAGACTAGCGTGCACTTAAGATTTCTAGAGTTTGCTCAAGTAGGTTAAAAAATGCCTGGCAGGGTCAACAGGAAAACAGATGCTGTGAGGTTTCTTCTCCTTGCAATAAACTTTCATGTTGCTTAAGAAAAAGGAAAGAGAAGTGTTTTAAGGGGACTTATTCCTGGTGTAGTTTCTTGAAGAAGCCTGCAAGCCAGCAACACAGAAGTCATTGTATGCTACTGCCAGTTACAAAATATGCCTTTGGCATGCAAAGCCATCACAACAGGAAAATATATGTGCTTTTATCAATACCATGTTGGGACAGCCTGTCTTAGGATCGCTGCCAAGAGCTGATCTCAAAGAGGATCATACTTATACTAACCAGGGTTGGAGACATTTTCCTGATGTTCTGTCCAACATACACAAGAATGTCTAAAATCAAAGCCCAGGGGAAGTAAAAGGTCACCTTGTCATTCTTCTCTCTGCCCTTGCCCTCCCTCCTTCAGCCTCTATTGAAAACAATCCTGATAAATCCATATTCTGAAGAGTATGTGTCCAGCTTTTGTTGAGTAGTTCCGAGGGGCACTGCTCAGCAGCTTGCTTTTTTTGACAGTTCTAGAACTTAGAAAAGTATTTCCTCTCTCACTTCCACTGAGCACTTGCTTCTGACTTCCTCAGGAAATCCCTTCACAGTTCTAAAGAAGCAAACCCTGCCCCTCCTTGCACATTCCTTCCTCCAACCGAACTGTCTCTGTTCCCTGAGCTGTTACTCACATTTCTAGGTGGTGTCTTCATAAGGCATGTCCTAATGTTAATAATCAGTGCTCTGTCTATTGTTGTGAATAATTTGGAATGTACCACACATCATTTAGGTTACTCTCTCAGTGAATCATCTATGAGTTTAGGATCTCTATTTCAGGGACAATGATCTGAAACTATACTGCTTGTCCAAGAATAACAGCTAGCTAGGAACGGTGATGAAGATAAAACCCAAGTTTCAATATCCAATTACCTCAAACTCTGAGCTCCTAAATTTGTCACACAGCTCTCCTGACTGGATTCCTACTTGTGACTTTGCTCCAGATAGAGACATGTTTCCAGAGAGGGTCTCACTCATACAGGAATGTTGGTCTCCGACTTTTGAAATGATACCCTGAGTGTTACTACTATTATTATTACTCATTGTTTCATTCAGGTATCTGCATCCAATCATCCACGTATCCTCCCACCCATATTTAAGACCTGTGTGCAGCTTCAGAATTCTAATTCTATATATCTGAAACCAGAAATCACTGAGGTCTTATCAATCCCTGATGGTATCATCCAATGAATCAATCTTATCTCTAAATTATGCCCAAAAGAAAATCCAAAAAAAAAAAAAAGGGTCTCATAATGACTTCAGAGAATTTAATAGTAGAAAGAACTGGTTATAAGAAGGGATGTAGGAACATAAGCTGAACTATGACCCAACTAAACACTGACTCATTGAGGGAGATTGAACAAAGGATGGCCAATTCGCTTGAGCAAACAGTTTAGTCCAGCTGGCTGGTCATGTTCACAGTGCTTTTCTTAAGTATCTCCCACTAGGAACTTAGACGTTTACATGAATTGAAATCCCAGAAACTAAGCAAAACAAACAAACCAACTCTAAGTCACTCAAAGTAAGTGAAAAGACCTTAAAGAAAAGAGAACTCTGAGGTGTGAGCAGGTTACAAATGTCAACAGGAAAGCTGTGCGCATCCCGGAATCAGCCATTGCTGGGAGCTGCTGTTATTCTAGGACTAAAAAGACCAGTAGAGGGAGTGGGTAGTGTGAGAGCTATAATGAGTGTAAGTGGTGGACCTGGAGACACAGAAGGATCATTGATGACAGCTGATGTTGGGAAAACAGAAATTGTCAGACATGTGATTCTGAAGCAGCAGGGACAAGGGAAAGGCACTTACACCTCTTGCTTTGCACACCAGCAGTCTGGTCATCCATCCCATTGGCTAAACCGAAAGCCAGCTCAGCTGATCACAGAACCTGATTAATGTATCCCATCGGAGCCGTCTTTTCCTAGGTCAAGGAACAGGAAGAAGATGGCAGAGATTGCCTACATAGGCAGATAGTGTAGAGGGAAAGGACGAGAGGGCAACAGAAAACAGTTCAGCAAACCCTGCCCCTTTCGTTTTAGCTAGTGGTCCACAGGCCTCCCTGTCCTTTTGCTTCTCATATGGACAAAGGTTGTTTTTAAATGGATATTGAACTCTACATTCTTCCTTTGTCTTATAAAAATTTCCGGTTTCCTTATCTTGATGGAGGACTTAACTGCTTCTACACCACACAATAATTTTACCTTTGGCAACAATAGGGTGCAAGGTCAAGGCCCAGACTCTGGTGAAATTTGAATTAAATCTCATGAGATTCTCATACACTGATTTTGTTTTTCTTACTACTATTTGATTTTGTTGTTGTTGATAAAGATATGGCAAAGGGCAATTTAATCTCCTGGGATTTATCAAGAAAAGTTTTAATTATTTAGATAGCTAAATCCCATTGCTTTCTATTGGGTTTATAATCTAAGAAAGTCAGTATACATATATTATTACATTTACATTTATGGTTGATTTAAGTAATATTGTTAATGCTGTTCATTTATGGCAAGGTAGGTCCATCCGAGTTATATTTAAAGAGGACAGCTTTAATTTGCAATTTCATTGAACTTTTGGTATAGATATTTATTGAATTGGGCTATAATTGCTAATACTCATGGGATTTCTATAGAAGTTAACAAGGATATAAAATTCCAAGGGCTTAAAATACATATGGATTTTTTTAAAGAGTCCTTGTTTACTGTACATATTTATCTACAATGCTTCTTTATATTAATTATGTAACACTTCTGTATTAAGAAGTCCCATTGTTTCTGCTTAATCTTCCTCAGTTAATATAAATACAAAGAGCTGAATGAAAATTTTCAGATACAAAGAGCTTCACAGTCAGACAAGCCAAGTCAGAAAGCCATCTGTTGATTGTTCAGCAAAAGTATATGAGTTAACTACAGGCGCGGTCACCAATCTGAGGTACCTTTGAGAGGTGATGGAATTGTTAACTGCTAGGGCCTAGTAGAAGGAAGTTGGGTCTCAAGGAATGCCCTTGAGGGCTGTATGGGCTACACCCCTAGCCCCTTTCTTTGCTTCCACCCAATAAGATCAGCAACTTAATTTTTATCACACATTTCCTGCCACAATAATCTGCCTTACCACAGGCACAAAAGTAACAGAAACAGCCTAAAATGAAAACCTCTGAAATCATGAGCTTAAATCAATATATCCTTTGAATTGGCTTTTCAAATCAGATATTGTGTCCCAGTAATAACACAGAAATGAGTAACAATATTCTATCTCAAAGACAATACCAGAGGACCATCATTTTCAGCACAGGAAAGGTTCTCTTAAAAGAGTGATTGACATTAGAGTTAACTCCTGCTATGATCTATGATCAGTCACTGCTCATGTATCCTATGTTCTTGGCTCATTTGTAAGCAAATAAAGTTTCTTTCAGTTCTGGGATTCATGCAAAGCCATCTGTATTTGAATAAATATTATTTGTAAACCTCTGGAAGAAGTATTCATTATCTGCTGTTGACATGAGTTGGATTACAATCATCAAATTTCTTATTTTATGATCAGATTAGTTTGTAAGCAGTAAATTAACAGTCATTAAACATCTTGGTTGGATGATGTATTCAAAGCAATTCTTCTTGAATCATGTCTTTCTATAGTTTGGATATTCCAATTGGATTGAGGAAGTCTGTAAGTGATGGTCTCCATTACCAGGTTCTTTGATACTTCTTTCTTCCTTCTCCTCCTCCCCCTCCTCCTCTTCTTCTCTTTCTTCTTCTTCTATTCATACTTTCACTACTGTGGCAAATATCGAATATAAACAAATTTAGGTGAAGAAGATTTATTATGTTCACAATTACAGATGTTGCAGTCCATGAAGAGGAAGAGCAGGGCAGAGTGGAGCAGCTCACATTAAGACTGAGGAAAGCAGAGTGAAAATGCCTTCATGAATTGACGCTCTCTATGACTGTTTATTCTATCCATGCCCCAGTCTATGAATACTCCATCTCACGCTGAGGATATGTCTTCTTTCCTTAGTCAATGGTGTTTGAAAATGCTCTTCCAGACATTCCTGGGGCTATGCTTTATTAATCTGTTAGGAACGTCTCAATCCAATCAGGTTGACATTCAAAACTAATCTTCACGTATTATGATTTGGCTGTTCTCAAAAGATCTGAATCACAAAGTGTATCATTTTTGAAGAAATGCCCTAGGCAAAAGCTTCACTATAGCTAACCATACATGCCCAAGTCAATGGCTAAATGGAAGTGCTACTTTAACTAGAATTATCACCTGTTACAAAGAATTGCTTAAATTTAACTGCATGCAACAAAAATAATTGGCACATGATCAAGAAGTAAGGTTTACTTATTTTTAGGTAACTGATGAGTTTTTGCAATGGCACCTTATGGAAATAATGACTTCACTTTCATGTAACAGCAAAGTCTATTGAATTTATTCTTCACATTTCTTCACTGTGAAATTATAAGGTTGGAGTAATTGCGCAGACACTTCCTTGCTATAATATAATATGTGAACTCCCCAGATAAGGAAAAAGTAGATAAACCTAAAGAGATCAAGTTACTGGGTACAAAGACAAGTATTTTACTGTTAAAGACATATGTGGCAGAATAAAATGTAACCATTAGTTCCTAAAGAAAGTCCACATACCACATTATATCACCATGATGCATCTAATCTGAACTTTCCTTCTCCACCATGATCCAGCTGGAAGAGTTAGGCAGTTTCCTTAGACACTGAGAACATGAGCAAAGACCAGGTTTTAAAGCATGAAATCAGAGCAGTAGACTACGCAACAGTTTCCCACCAACCATATCTTATTCATTATGGGATCAGTAAATGATTAAATCATTTTTTTATCAGGATGCCATCGTTAATATGATTTTGTAAAGCTTTAGAAATGTCACTGATCAATTGCTGGCTTTCAAGTCATCCATATACAGATCTTTTAGGTTATCCCACCTTATGGTTACCTTGACTTTGATGCTTTTAGCTTAGATTTCAACTCCCCTCTTGGAAAAAGCCCTCACGCATATGAAATTCTTTAAAGAAATGATAGCAGAGACTTTACCGTTCTTTCAGTTTAACATGGTTTAAAGTAGCATAGTTTTGGATGATCTGTTTCTGTAAACTTTGCAAGTAAAACCACATATGCATCTTTAAATAAGACAGTGAATCCTGACAATGTTAAATCAAATATGAGAAAGTAGAGACCAGAATAGTTTCAAAAGAAGTCACATATAGTTAAAGGAAACTTTCAACAATTTAGAATTCTGTTGCATAGAAAGGGCCATATCTCTCTCTGCCTAAAGAAACAGGAAAGAGCTAGCTAGTCAAAATAAGAGGAAAAGGCTAAATCAAATAGAAGGCAGTCTCTGAAAATATAGCAGAAGCATACTAGAAAAGCAAAAAGCTTATAAACCTGTTATCACGTGTCATGTACATTGCAAAATACCATCTGCTCAAAAATCTGAATAACACAGAACTCTAAGAGTGAAAAATTCCAGTTTAGGCTGAAGTATGAACACATAGGTCATAAATTTCTTTAAAAATAGTTGACACACACGCACTTCAGCCTCTTTGATTAAATGTCTGACTATTTCTGCCCCTCAGTTTTTCCTATAAAAGACTCACGGTTTATTCTACTTGTTTTTATGGGTCTTAGGAAAAAACGCAGCTTGTCAACTTTTGAAGCGTCTAAAAGTAGAGGTTTCTCTTTAAGGCATTGTTTAAAACAGCCAATAAAATATAGTCCTTAGTCTTAGTAAAGGCTATTGTGGGCTGACACCACCATCAAGGGCTCAAAGCTTAGCATTTTATTTTATTCTCCTATAAATACTTTAGCCACAGATTCTGAACTCTGCAGATGGAAAATGCACAGTACCCTAGTGATTTGCATTTCATCAAATGTGAAATCAATCCTTTGCTCAAGCTCGCTGAGGATTTTCTGAGTGCACACTCCACAGAAGGCACAAGAGATACAACTGTAAATTAAAGACAGCTTACAGTGGAGGAGACTCCAATGAGGCACTTAAAATAACTAGAGGGGACATTCTGAGAAGTTGCCCTAGTGACAACTGTGCCCCTGACATTCCCCTCCGCCCAATGCCCTTTCCAGAGTTAAGTTTAAACAAAAAAAAAAAAAGAAAACAGCTTCAATATGCCAAGTGCAAGCCAGGTGTGTTCCTTTACACCATGGAAAGCAGAGGGGATGGCTTCTCTCTCCTTTGCCAATGGCCAGTTACTAAGGGGATAACTCTTCTATGCAGCTGAGAATTTTGAAGTCATTTAACTTAGGAAGTGAGGAAATAAGCTCTTCATCTAGCACAGCCCAGAGCACCTTACCAGTGACTTACTGCAATTTGATTCCTGAAATAACCCCATGGAACTGAGTCATGTGACTTGCATTTAGGGAGGCCTGAGAACATTTTTTACTTATTGATTTGTATGAGACACCTTTTATGACAGGAATTATACATACTTTCTTTATAACATATCTTGGGAATATTCTCTGTCAATATATAATTATTTCTCCCCTTTCTACCTTTTTTTTTTTTTTTTTTTTTTTTGCCAATTAGAAAATTTCAGTGTTTAGATGATGTGCCATTGTTTCCTTTATGGTTTCTGGGTTTTATGTCATTTCTAAAAACATCTTCTCATACTTACACAGTTATAAGAAGTATTTTCCCTGTTCTATTGGTTTTTTCTCTCTCAGTGTTTACATCCTTACCGCACATCTAATTTATTCGCATATAAAATACTTATATTATAAATGGTTATCCATCACCTCAACACTTACAGAATCTGCCATTTATTATTTGAAGATGCCACTTTATTGTTTATTTGCCTAAAGGAAACATGCCATAGTAAGTTATCTACTTATAGATAAATACATAAAATAGATACATAAAAATAAAATGTAAAATTAAGACATAAAGCTACAAAATTTTATCTTTATTCAAACATAAAGTATAACTACATCAAATGTCCAAAACATAATCTCATGCATGCATTTTTAACTGTCTAAGAGAATGACTGTCTCACATTGTTATGCTCTGTATGGAGATATACCCAGTATCATTTATTGGTCACTTAATTTTTTTTTTTTTACTTATCAGTCATTTAGGCTTCAGTGATGTGTATATACACACTAAGATTTCCCCAAAGTGGTTTTCTGGACCACTCTCTAGGAAAGTTAAAAATAGTAATAAGGTAGAAATTTAATATCAACATTTTTGCTTTTCTTGTGAACACTACAATAGTTACATATGCACACGTTTGTAGCCAAAAGATGTTCATGCAAGTACAAAGTAGTGGTAAAGCAGAGCTCAAGTAGATGGTAAAACCAGTAAGATGTACCTCTACTATACCTAATGAATGGCTTTTTGAGAGAGATATCTCCATTCCAATTTTCAATACCCTAACAGATTATTTTATTTGTGTTTATGTAGTTTAATAAAAGCAGTCCTGAAGTATTAGCACAGTAATTAAATGGAGTCCAAGTAGCCATTCTTCAGGACTTACGCCTGTTTGGACAGCTTCTAATCTCTTCTATGATATGGATATAAATTGTATAAACTAGGAGATAATGTTTTAGAGTAGATAGTATCCGTCAAATATTTTCTCTTTTTGTCAATTCTTGCTAATCTTGGGAAATTCTGTTTGTTCCCTGATTTCCACTCTCCATTTTGGACATTTTCTCAGTCTCATCTCACTGATAGCAGAAAATCAATGCACAATATGTGCAGTCAACTTTGCTCTTAGTTACAGAGAAGGCTGCAGTTCAAGCAAGTGTCCATGACCACTACGGGTATGTCAAGGGTTGCCACATGATTATTTGAGTTGCTATAACAATAATAACAATAACAATAATAATAATAATAATAATAATAATAAAAAATACACCAGTAGTTTCTATGGAAACAAATGGGAGCTGAAACTTTTCTTGGCTGTGAAGCTAGAGAAATGAAAGCCTAGTATAAAGGCTGGGAGCATTAGATGGTAAGGAAAAATGCAGAATGAAACTCCAGAAATGATGAAACAAATGCAAGAGAAAGAGAAAAGAAGGGAGTGAGTGCAGAGGTTTTTATTTTTTATTTTTTGTTGTTATAACAGATTTATTAGGAATTAGGAATTCTCTTCCATGTAGATACACTGCAAATATATTAATGTGAAATCTTAATTTGCTTGTTTTTCTGAGCACAGGTGAGAATTCTAGAGTTAGTGAAGCAAAATGATTATGTCTCCAAAACAATCAAGGTACACTGACATACATTTAACACTCGTACTGGTGTTTCTACCAGAAACACTGTTTTCCCTGCGTGTAGAGTGTGTCATTGTGGGTGTCATTGTGGGATCACTCGACATGTTTCTACTGGGGACATCTCACTGCAGTTCATCTTCCCTTCCAGAGTTTGTCAATCACAAGGACCATTGCCTCAAAAGCTGCTACAACTAGCAACATTGTTTTTTAAACTTTGCTATATGAGCGGGAGATAGGGTGTCAACTTTAAAAAAATCTTAATGTTTACCTCTTATAAATGGAGACCTGTCAATAAGACTAGCTAACTCCTGAGGATTACAACTGGGGTGTCACTTGGGTACACATAGTAGATTTTAATGACTGCAATAAACTGTCACAGATTTAATAGTTTACAACAATTCACATGACCTTGCTGTTTCCATGGGCCAGATGTCCAGGCATAGCCTCGCTAAGACTTCTGTTAGGTGTCACAAGGCTGTGATTAAGGTGTCAGCCAAGTTGTGTTAACATCTCCAGGCTTCACTAAAGAACAATCTGCTTTTAAGCTCAACCTGGGTGTTGGCAGAATTCAATTTCTTGAGCTCTATGGCTATATGCCTTAGCTTTTTAGATATCAGCTTCAGAAACTGAAGGCTCTATGCAATTCCCAAAGGCTTCCTATGTTCTTGGAAGCTGCCATGGTTTTCCCCATTTCTTCTTTGACAAGGTCACTGACTGAATCACATATGACAAGATAGCCTGTCACCTCAGGACCTAATCTCTTTTAAATAGCCTTTACCTCATTAAGTTGGAACCATAGAGAATAATCGACCTTCTGATTAACTCTAAATTAACTGGCTTAGGACTTGGATTTTATATGTGAATTTTCTTGGATTTTATATGTGAATTTTCTTTACCTATGTCAAATTCTACTTGCTGGAAGCAAGCCCCAGATTCTGTCTACATCCAGAGGGCAGCATTTATTGAAAGGATTGATAGAAGGTATGGGGATCATGGGAGCAGCTCAGGGGTTTGTCTACAGTGGCTATACATAAGAATTAAGCAAGACAAAAGAGAGCTCCAAACTCCAGTCACTGGGTAGGTATGTCACCTAATTCAATTCCCTGCTATTGACTTTGTAGCTCAATGTATTTCAAAAAGCACTCTACTGCAGACATATTCTGTGCTATAAACCCATATTCTGTGCTATAAACTACAGCTATATGGCATGTCCCAATACAATAAAAACTGTTTTTTAGAACATAATATGTGCATGAAACAACAGTTTATGTTCATAGGCAGCTGTGTAACACAGCATGGAGTCATGAGAGTGTTGGGGTACCTGGCTCCCATTAACCATGTCCTCCTTTAGAAAATGTTTCATCATCTAAGAAAGTACAAAACTATCCCCTGATTCATGTAGCACTAGGGCCAGACAGTATCATCATAGATGGGGGTAATGGTAAAGCACATAGGTGTTGGGGCTAGGCATACCTCTGCATGGTTCATATGTGTGACCAATGGAAAGTTATACAATCTCTTCAGACCTCTGTATTCACATATAATATTACTCTAACAGTAATAACTATTATAACTTTAATAGCTATTTTTAACATCTGGTACTGAAGTGCTTAGTACAGTCTTTGACATGTATAAGTTTCTTATTAAATATCAGTTCTAACATTTTAATATATGTGAGCTGCCCAGTTAAGCAATTAGTTGAACAAATATTACATATGCAACTAATCTGTTCTTAGCACAATTGGATAAAGCAGTGAATAATTCAGGAAAAACTCTCTGCCTACTGATCTCACATACATACTTATAAACTTGGCAACTCCTGCTGTTATTTTTAAGTTAAGTCTTTGGAAGATAGAACATCATTAAGACAGAGACCTGAGTCTTACTTAGTTCTGAAACTTCAGTGTCTGTGTGGTGTGTTGGACACAGTTAGACATCCAGTAAAGTTTTACATGAATAAGGAAAAAATACACAGAAAATTCAGGAGGGAGACATTGTGCCTCTGAAAAGCTTTAAAACCCAGAAGGAACACACAGATAATTAGAATAAGTACACACATTAAGAAATTATTAATGAACTTCCTGCCTCATTAAAAATGTTATGTATAATCATACTGATTTATGCTTTTTAGCTTAATCATAGAAAATTAAATGCTAAAGAGCAGGCAAAAAATAAATACCACAGACATTAGCAGTCACTGTGATTGAAAATCATCTTGCAATTTTTTGGTAACAAAGGCACAAACAAAAATATGATGGGCTGACTAATTTATGGCTTTTAATAGAAGTGAGTAGCATTCTTCTAGAGAAAGATTTTTGTCCCCCCCATGCTAACCATAACCATTCTAGATGTCACACTGACAAAACTAAACATGATGGAGAATCTCCTTATAAACAGACTTCAGTTATGCCATTGTTGTATGTTATTCACAGAGGCTCGTCAGCAGAAAGCTAAGAACATGATGAGCTGTGTAAACCCAGTTGATCATGATGATGATGCTGATGATGGTAAAGACATCCATCCTTACCACTTGGTCTGTGCCAGCTCCCATTTTATGTTTCCTGTTTATGTTCTGATATAATTCCTGCGACATCACTATGAAGAAGTTACTTTCCGCATTCATTTACAGTTGCAGAGAGAGGCACAAGACACTAGATCTTTCTGAAGGTCACACAGAGAACAGGATTCCAGCCATTTCACTTGGCGGCACATGTTTCACTTTGTAATTTTTCTTCAGAAAGCATGGGATAAAATCATCGTCCACATTGCATATCAAAATAATCACACTCTCCCCAAATTTAAACTCTCAAGCACACCATTAACGATTTTTCAGGAATTTTTTTTTTTTAGCATTTTCCTTGCTCTACCATTACAGGAAAAGCACATTTTACTTTTCAATCATTAAAGTTAAATCCCAGATGTTTGCAATTATGCTCCTGACCACTACTAGGTCTGAAGGTCATCTTGCTTACTTAATAGGAGCTAGGTAAGGACTGGAAGTTGTAAAGAATTTATTTCCATTCTTACTGTCCCCATACCCCCCCAAGATAACTATATTACTAGACCTTCCTTGGTCTAAATAGCACTTTGTTTAACCTCAGCTGATTGTGCCAATGACGGTGAGTCCATTTGCTCTGGTTCCAGCCAGGTCTGATGAATGAATACCACATGTGGAGGAAAATCTGTAAATAGCAAAGTCAATGAGGTTATGTTACCCTACCCCATGTGGGTGCCAATGGGAGAAACTGTGCAGGACTGGAGAGTTCAGTGGTAAATTTAACTCCAAGTCAGGAAATGTTTTCCACGCCAGCTGTATTTCTACACCTCTGAGCTGTTAATTTTGAATATGACTGATATCTCTCCTCCTTGCTCAGCTGACAAATAAATAATGCTGGATTCATCAAAAGGTTTAGCGTTGTCAACTTCAAATGCCACTTCTGTGTTCTCATCACTTTGATCATGAGGAAAGCATTTCTCAGAAAAGAAACAAACAAGGAATTAGAAGGAAGTGGGTTAAGGGGAAAAAAAAGCCCACAAGCCACAGCATAGAATCATTTGCTAAAACACTGAAATTCAGTTCACATTTAGAACCTCTAATTGACTGAGTTGTAACCCCCCCCCCCAAATTCATGCTAAAGCTTAACCTCCAATATGACCATAGTTGGAGACAGAGCATTCTGTAGGTAATTAAGGTTAAGTAAGTGAGGTCACAGGGGCAGGTCCCTAACAGAATAGGGTCCCTGTCCTCAGAACAAGAGCTACACACAAGCAAAGAATGAGGCCAGCTTGTCAGAACCTTAGTCCTGGCTTCCCAGCTTGGAGAAGCAATAAAAGTACATTTCTCTTACATCACCAATTCTGGGGTATCTCAAAGTCATTTTAGCTCACATTTCAAAATTAAATTTCAGTTAATATTTTGTTCATTTTAGATCTTTATGGGAAAAACTCAGGTTTCAAAATACATCTTATTGACATCCTAAACAATATGGAAAACTACGTCTTTTACATTATTGGGAGAATCAGCTGCATGTGCAGGAAGCTTCTTGCAGATGATCAGATATATAATTCAAGTCCTCTATAGTATATACACCCAAACACAGGGCTATACCCCCTTATCTCTGACTGTGAACTTCAGAAAACCCAAGGCTGGCTGTGAGTTTTCAGCAAAACCCACTTGGTGGTAAAAATTTAGTGAAAATAGATGCAAACAATTCATGCTATTAAAAAAAAAATCACATCTGGAGTGAAGAGGCACACATTTGCTATATAGTTTGTTGTAATAAATTCCCCTTCCCTCTTCAATTTCTGTTTCTGTTCCTTCTCCCTAAAGCCCAAAAGGGTAATGCTCTTTCAAGGTACCACCTGGCAGAGTAACAATGCATTAAGTGCGGCCTGTGTCTAGCAGACAACAAGGAAAACACTCTTTGCACTGGGACATTTGATTATTTCATCTACAGAACATCACTATTTCCAATAGTGCATGAATCTAATTTTTCAAGTGTTTTATTCTCCATTACATTTGGAGCTTAGCATTAATTGAAGGTGACAATATGTTTATTTACATAAATATACAATAATACTGTATTAATTAAATATATAAAATATATAAAATTAAATATATAAAATAAATAAATATACAAAATACTGTATTAATTAAATATATAAAAATATTCTATGCCCAATCAATTAAAAGAAACGAGAGGAAAAGATTTAGTTTATGTACTTTTTCTCTTTTTGATGGAAAATAACATGTATGTGTAGATGAAATTTCCTTCATCAGTAGCATCTGTACTTCTATTGGCTTATTCATTGAAAAGTTTCAATTGGAGGCAGTCTGATTGCGAAGGTTATCCAGCTAGATGCTTTACATAAGCATCTGCGAGACTTGATTCTTAGTCTGGCTGGGGCCATTTTATTCCAAGCTAGGGCACTGCTGAGATTGAGTGCTGTATTAGTCCGTACCTCAGCCCACCATCTCCAAATGCACACCTTCCTTCTACTGTCTAGAAGCTCAGGCTTCATCATACAATGTGAAGAATATACTTCCAGCTCTCCCCAGCTGACCTTCCAGTGGGTCCCTGACTGACAGGCATGTTTACTTACTATCACTAAATTTGATTCATGTTCAAATCCAGGCTGTCCAACACTTAACAAACAACTGGGCGAGCTCAAGGTAGTTTATCTTTTAAAACCTCTCACACTTAACTCATCATAGAAAGCCATAAGGGTTCATCTATAAACCTGGCGAAACCTAACGCATATCCCACAGGCAGCTGCAATGATTAAAATGCCTGGGTAGGGCTTACGGTGCAGCTCAGTGACACAGTGTTCGCCTCGCATAGAAGAAAATGAGACTCAATCCCAAGCGTTGCAAACAAAACAACAGCAAAATGCCTGTGCACACCCGCAGATTATTTTAATGTTCTTCTTTACTTTCTAACTATACATCTCTCCATTGTAAATGCTCCTGACAGAAAAACATGGATGTGGATCAGTGGTTTTACATTTTTCCACCATGCTTCTCAGTAATAAATGAATTTCTTATATCACCCAGTACTCATGTATACATGCATAGAGTCACTGAGAGAAGTTCACAGAAAGGCATCGAATCTCATTAGCTGGTAAACTCTGATATTTTTATTGTGCTGATCTTTATTCTACTGTATTGTTTTTCAAAGTTTGAGTCCAACCCCTGGAATTGAATTGATAGCTCAGAAATGGTTCACGACTCAAAAATCCTAATAAACAGCAACAGCAGTGTATCACTTGAAACATCAAGGCACTGAAAAGTGCTCCCATTTGTAAAGTCTGCCAGGAAATTCTTTTCTCTTCCCTTCCCATCATGAGTTATGTCATTTAATTTTCATAGAAGTTGAAAAGAAAATAAACATCCAACTTCATTCTTTTTACTCACCAATCAACACCAAATGAGTAGGTACATTAGCTCCCCAATTTGCAAGTTCAAAGAATTCCACTGACTGTGTTGAATGGTGCTGGACTCTGTCCATATTGTGATATTGTTTGTTCACCTACTTATATACACACCCTAAGATATCTTCTCCAACAACTCGTCTCCAACTATGCGCTTGCTACCCACTGTGCCTAGAACTTTCATAGTCAAAGTTGCTACAGCAAAGCTAACATGGTTCCTCCCTCCTTGCCAATTGCACAGATAGATTAGCTGTTACTGTAAATCTCGCCAACACTATATAATTTCCAGTCTTTTCCTTTGGAACTTCCACTTCTCATGTAAAGGAACTACTTTAGGGATTTCCTTTTGTATATTGAAACCGTAAGTAAAATAAATATCACTCATTAAACTTAAGCACTGTGATGCAACAAAAGAGTCAGTCTGATAACTGGGATAGCTATGAAGTATGTAAAGGGTGGGGAGTATATACATGGTAGATACATTGCACAGGAAAGAACAGCACAATGTAAGCTATTGTCCTGCTAATCAGAACGTCATGTGGTTTCAAATTTATAACCTGACATTTCTAGAATTTTCTACTTAAATGTTTTTGTATCATAATTGACCAGTATCATGAGGCTGTTTCCTCAAGGTTGGGGGTGATCACTGACATTGTGACACAAAGCAGCTGGGATCTCTCTCATCAAACCCTCACTAAAATGGACCCATTAACACTCTCTGCTGCAAGAAGGGGGAAAGCTAACTGTGTTCATAAAGACCCACCACTTCACAAGTAGACAGAAGTTGTTAACTGCTTGAATAGGAGGAGACACTTGAATGATGCCACTGCGTATAAGCCACCCATACTCCGGTAAGCAATCCCAATAAAGTCACTGATTCAGCAAGCTAGAATTGTTTCCTTGGTCCACTATTGGTCCAACTGTCTGTGGTGAAAAGAAACAAACTCCCCAGGATAATTCATATAACAAACATGATGACTTAAGCCACAAATAAAAGAACTAATGGACTTGTGGAAGCCCAATCACATATCATACATAAGGTATACATACATATATAAGATACATATATACACATATATAGGTCTATACATGTATATATATACATGTATACATACGTATGTACACACACACATATATATGTATACATACATATATAGACATACATAGGGTACGTAAGGCTAGCAGAAAAATATGGCCAGAATCTGGAGGATATTCCATGGAAGAAGAGAACAAGAAACAAGTGAGTACAAGATCCACCAATGATACCTCTCCTCTTCCCTATGCAACTGTCCTCCTGGAGGTTTGAAGAAGCCTTTATCTTTCAGGATCCTCCAATGATATCACAGCTAACCCACACCCCACAAGCTCCATTTTAACTGCCACAGGATAGAAATCAAACTCATTTTTTCTCCCATATTTTATGTTTTTGATAAAAGATATCAGAGACGCTCAGCACAATTCGGTGGAATTAACAGAACTGATTCCTCACACGATTTCTTAGAGGCAACCCAGACTACTGCCACAGTCACTCCTCCGAGCCCAGTGTAAACAACTGAAATGCCACTTAATCTGATATTGTTCCTTGTTCAGACTACCTGATAGGGTTTTGCAGATTAATGGTGAGTCCCTTGGGATAGGGAATATAGACTAAATATAATAATGTTCTGTCCCTTGGGATAGGGAATATAGACTAAATATAATAATGTTCTGTTCTTTAATTGATACACACATTTTTCCTGCATGGTTTTCTTTTATCTAAATGGCTTTTGAAAAGACTCTGCTTCAACTTTTCCATCTGGTTTTTTTGTTTGCTTGAGTTTTGTTTTGTTTTGTTTGAGATACGGTTGGTAGGTAACACAGGGTAGTCTTGAACTCATGATTCGCTTCCCTCAGGTTCATTACATGTGTGCCAACAAGGCTTATTCCCCTCAAGTTACAGGTTTTTACTTAGGAGTTGTAGACTTTATCAACTTCTGCCTCTGTGTTGTTAATACGCTCTTGAGCTCTCTTTAGGTGCCTCCCTCAAGAGACAGCTCCCTATACAGCCATAGTCCCATTTAAACTCCATCTGATGGCTTTTTAAAAACCCACTATGACCACGTTTGATTAGAGATTTAGAACTCAGGGTTTAAATCTTCAAAACTCCAGAAGTCAACTTTTCTTTTGCCTTTTCTGGCTGAGAGAAAGCTGGACTTTCATCTTCCTTGGCTTTAGGCTACAAATCTGACATGTCCACTTTCTTCTGCATTATTATAAAATCCACCTTAAAATAATAACCACAACCTTTGCTATCCTCACCCAGTTCATTGTTTTTTTTTCCCCTCCTAACATATCTTGAAACAAAAATCTGTGTATATCTGGCATTTAGAGAAATATCATCAGAAATATAGAAACAAGAAAATATTGCTATATGGAAGCAAACTAACATTTGCATCATCTTACATAGTTATTTTTCTGTGTGTGTGATAAGAGCAGCTAAATGTGCACATTTAACAAAAATCCCCATTCGTCTTAGGGTTTCTTTGCTGGGATAAAACACAACTAAAAGCAACTTGGAGAGAAAAGGGTTTATTTCATCTTACAGATTATAGTCCATTATCGATGTTAGTCAGGCCAGGAACTCAAGATAAGAACTGGAAATAAAGGCTATGGCAGAACACTGATTACTGACTTGCTTAGCCCCAAGACAACCTGCCCAGGGGTGGCACTGTCCAAAGTGAACTAGACCCTTCTGCATCAATCATTAATCAAGAAAAAGCCCACAGCCTTACCCATGGGCCATTTGTTGGGGGCATCTTCTCAACTGAGGTTCCTTCTTCCCAAAGGACTCTAGCTTTTTATAAGTTGATGTAACACTAGCCAGAATACCAATACTACACAATCTTGTTAATTTCAGTCCTCTATTTGTTCATCCTCGTTATCCTCTAACCTAAATCTCAGCATTTTTAGAAATCTTGAGCTCAGATTGCAAAAAAATTTAAATTCCGTTTTGCTAATCCATTCAAGCTTGTGATCTCCCTGTGCAGAGAACTAGTATGCTTGGATGGAATTAAGAATAGAGGGGAAAATCAAATTGTAACAGAGCTCCCATTTTCTCACAGTGCTGGAAAGCTTGGAACATTTCTTCCTTTAGAGTTCTGATTTATTTTCAGCCTCGTCCAGGAACTACTGGGAGCTAAAGTAGCACATTGCTCATGGGCTTGGCTCTCAGTGAAGAGCGATCGCTGGACTGTTTCATTTCTCGCCAATCACCCTTCCATGTCTCAAAGAAAGAAATCACAAGTCATCTTGTCCCTGGCTCTTCCAGGCAGAAATGAAGCAGTGCTTCCTATGTTTCTTTCTACTCGGCATAAAATCAGAATCTGTTCACGCAGATGCCAGAAAAGTGTCAGGGTGTGGGAAGCTGCAAGTGGAAGAAGAGGGAGCTTGGGCAGGTCTCCCTGCTGCCTCTGCAAGACACGCAAAGACTGACACCTTTGAAAAGCAGCACAGAAGCGCACTTTCATGGACATGGTTTCTGAAACTTTTCCCCAGCAGATGGAATTCAGTGTGGACAGGGCACTCCAATTCACTGAAGAGGCAGGAAAAAAATACGGCCTTAGTAATCACGGGCTCTGCTGCTGGAGTGTGCTGCCCACTGTCCTGCACTTTGACCAGCTTAGCTGAGAATTGATCTTCTTTGTCTTGGGAATTTATATCTGCCCATTGCAGAGGCTAAAGGTATGCAATTATGTTTTAAGGATGAGGGCATGACATTCATACACGATTTCACACACACACTTTCCTCCCCTCGTGTGTGTGTGTGTTTGTGTTTGTGTTTGCACACATGTGCGCATGCACATACATATATATGATTCAGTCCTATGCATGGTTTTGCTACCTGAATCTGTCCCTAGAAGAGCCTGCTATTAAATTGAAGAGGGACCTTTGTTAAATAGTTAATATTTTTGCTGTTAA
The DNA here is from genome assembly GCA_026225945.1 of Cricetomys ansorgei. Taxonomy (NCBI): domain Eukaryota; kingdom Metazoa; phylum Chordata; class Mammalia; order Rodentia; family Nesomyidae; genus Cricetomys; species Cricetomys ansorgei. The sequence goes on along the minus strand of JAMJFZ010003875.1, from coordinate 34,265,617 downwards.
ACCCTAATGCTTGAACAACATTGTCCAGCTCAGTTTATGGAATGATGCTGGCTAAGGGAGAATGCAGACAAGAGGGCTAAGGCAACTTAAAAATTAGGAAAATTTGAGAAATAGGGGAGTCATCACAAAAATACTGCTTTCTAATAAGAAAACTTAGTGGATGTTGAAATGGGCTCCTCCATACTAGAACAGTGCTGCCTGAGAGAAAGCCACAAAAGTAAACTCGTTACAACAAAACAATAAACACTGTGCATAGTTACACAAATACTTTGTTGGCTTCAAGTACCAGTGAGTGTCATCTGAGCACACAAGAAACAAACATTTGAATTGGTGTGGCATGGCTCAAAGTGAATCTTTACTACAGCATATTCTGTAGTGTTGCACCCTTTTGCCCTGAGTCACATACCTTATAAGTTATGGTACTTGAAGCAAATCAAACATCCATTTTTACTGTGTACACGTTTATGTGTACATGTGTCTATCCATGTGTGGTGTGTGTGTGTGTGTGTGTGTGTGTGTGTGTGTGTGTGTGTGTGCAAGCACAGGATATAAAGAGTAAACCGAGCCCAACTTCCAGACCCCTACATGCTTCAAGCAAGATGAATCAGGCTTTTCTTCCAGTCCTGGATTCTGTGCTCTCTGCCTGTGTTCTTTACTTTCCAGTCCAATTCAGTTAGTTTGATTAAGCACTTATTGTGCATATTAAGAACCCCTCCAGAGCTACTCTGGAAAGCTCTGAGAGATGCACAAATGAGTATGATCAGGTCCCTGCCTTATGGAGTGCGACGGCAGGTGCAGGGACTAATAGAAACACCATGCCTGCCAGATTTGAAGGTCAAAACTTTTCTGTTATTAATCTGGCTTACATCCCAACAAAGTATAAATTGCTTTGATCTTAGCCAATCTACTCTCCTAAAAGGAAAAAAACAAACAAACAAAAAACAGTCAATGTAGCACAACTTAGAGGTATAATAAATACTATACATGTCTTAACTTAGCTTTTATGTTTGGTTTTTTGTTGATCATTTGAGACACGGTCTCCTTATAAGGCTTCAAACTTACTATGTATCCCAGAATGGCCTCAAAATCATGATCCTCCTGCTTCTGTACCTAAGTACTGCCATTACAGTCTTGCACCACTATTCCCAGCTCTGAAGTATTACTTTGAAGATTATGTAGGTTAATATGTATGTCTTTATTTATCTATTTAGTGTCTGTATGTGGTGCTGGGAACTGAACATACAGTCTTACACATGTAAGGCAATTGCTCTACCACTGAGTTATACCCTAAGCCCTTCAGTCTCCATAAGATGTTCATCATCTATCAGTCAGTATACATGATAGGCACACAGTAATCTAATCAACAGTTACGGGGAAATGCACATCAAAACTATTCTGAGAGTCCATCTCACCCAGCAATCACGGACTTTATTAAGAAAATAAATTACTACAAACACTGGCAAGGTTGTGAGGAAAGGGGAACTCATATGTAGTTAATGAGAGGATGAACTTGCACATTGTGGGAATCACTGTGGAAGTTGCTCCAAAAGGTAAAAGTAGATCAGTCATATAATCCAGCTACACCACTCCTGGTCATTTGCCCAACTGACGCCACATGCTATGAACAAGGTATTTGCATAAGTATGCTCATTGCTGTTCTATTCATTTTGGCTATGAAATGGAGTCAGATGAGTAGATAATGAAAATTTAGTACATTTACACAATCAGATTCTATTTAGTACTAAAGAAAAATGAAATCATGAAATTTGCAGGATCGTGAACAGAACTGGAAAGTTATTCTGAGTAAGGTAGCCCAAGTCTGGCCCACATGTTTCATTTTTTATGGTATCACAGCATCAAAGTTAATTTTGTATTTAATCTGGTATATCTGTAGATACCAGGAAGCTATGTTGGGTTGCAGGAAGACCCTGAATGGTCTGATATAGTAGAAGTCATCCAAAATTAAGACAGAGGGCAGAACTACTGAAGTGCTATACTTTAAACAACAGTTTAAACAGAAAAGGGGGCAGGGAATAGGAGAGAGGAGGAAGTTGGAAGGAGAGTTAACCAAAAGTAAGATTGTAAGGAGACATGTGGATACCCATCTCATATTAAGCGTTTTTAGAAGTTTTTTTTTTTTGTTAAGAATTTAAATTGTAGTCTAAGAAGTAATCATATGAAAATTTAAACATTTCCCTAGGCTTTGTTTGTTAGCCAGGAAGCTCCTCTCCCCAAAAATAGGCTCTTGTCACTGTTCTTAGTTGCCTACCAGAACTAAATGGTAAGATCATTTGCTGAAGACATCACGGCTTGGTTACAGGAAGAACAAAAATCAAAGTAGAACAGAACTAGAGGCTCCCTCTCTGGGGTATAATATACAAGATGCCTGAAGGTTCTCTGTGGGCTGATGAAGAAGAAAATTCATCAGTGATTTGACCCAACTGTGGACCTTGCATGCTACAAAAGCAACTGCCAGACAAAACATGCCCACTGTAGCAAGATTGGTGTGACTGTTATGGATGTAACCAACTGATCTCTGGTGGGATTAAAGGGTTTTCCACATGAAAGAATTCATGACTATTCCTATAAATTTAGCTAAAAGCCCAGGGCTGGGGAAGTCATGAGCACTGGGGGATCAGGAACATACTATGTTATTTTGATAAATTCACATGGCATCAAACTGCCTTCTATTTAAGTTTATATTCCTTGGTAAATTCTATTCTCTGCCTCAGTCAGATTAGCTTCTCTTTGCAGCAAAGCACAGTGAATATAGATACCCATGGCTGCTAAAATTGCTAAGAGTTAATGACTGTTGGGAAGGGGATTTATTCTCAGGCCTCTAAGGTGCAGAGAACATCACAAGAGGGGGTAGAAACAATGTAGGAGCTGTATGATGAGGAAGAGGGCTTCACAATGTTGTCTTCTGGAGATGACCAAAACATTGCAATAAAAAAAAAATTGAAGTAGCTGGGGTTGTATACACTGGGGTCTGCACAAAACTGGGCCTGTCAACAGTCATCAGTGGATGGGAGGGACTCCCAGGGTGCTACTATCTCTGAAACTACCGCTATTGGTGAATGCTGAGGAAGGGGAAGCCATTGTCATCATGTGCCCACTGGTATGCATACCAGGCTCTAGTAGATAGTTCCATACCTGTTGTCACATGGATGGCCCTGGTTAAACTCAGGAGGTCACAAATCAACACAAAAAGACAGGAAGGTGGGAAGGGTCTTGTAGGAAAGAGGGGAGTTGGTGGAGGGAGGTGTGAGGGAGAAATGAGGGTAGTGATGAGAATCACAAGAATGCATTATATGCATATAGGAAACTCAAAGAATAATCCATGAAAACTGAGAGTACACTCATGGGGATTACTTCAAGCATACATTTTATGTATTCTTTTATTTTTCTTTCTTTTTCTGAAAACAGATGTTTCTCATATAATACAGTCTGATTATGGTTTCTCCTCCCCCAACTCTACATAAATTTATTTCAATGTCACTTATTTGCTCATCCATTCAACGTGATATCATTCATCTACTGCATGTCAGGTACCTTTCTACTGCCTCAAGATGACTGTGATTACCAAAATAGATCACTCCTCATGTCTGAGGCTTATGAATAGGTCAATGGGTAACTGTCAATAACATGCAAAGAAGTAATTCAATGATCTAATAACAGGCCCACTTAGCAATAACTCATCTTAAATAGTGATTCCTAAGGTTGAGGAAATAAAACCGGTTGAGCTGATCATAATGGTAGTAGATCACTCATTGTTTATTTGTCTAATAAACACACATAGAGAGTTTTACATATTCTTCATGAGTACTAAATCATCCAGTCTTCAAAACATGCTGTGAGCCAGGCAGTGGTGGCACATGCCTTTGATCCTAGCATTGCAGAGGCAGGCAGATCTCTGTGAGTTTGAGGCCAGTCTGGGCTACAGAATTGAGTTCCAGGACAACCAGGGCGACGCAGGAAAATACTGTCTTGAAAAAACAAACAAAATACTGTAAAAGATATGTTTCACCAGATGTCCTCTACAGATAAGATGACAGCCCAAAAAGCTCATAACTTAGATTGATGGTAACTAGGGTCAGATTGAACCTGGTTGATTCATATCTAGGGTTTATGCTACCACACCCTCTGTCATGATACCACCTGGCTCCATCGAGAGCTGGCATCACTGATCGGGTTCCCCATGAGATCAGTGTAACAAGCCTTCTTTCATACAGTAAATCCTCTGTGTTACCACCAAAGTGAACTTGCCAGTCCACACTGCTGTGTCTAGTATCAGCTACAGTCACATTTCCAAGACAAACATATCCTTTTCACCAAGTTAAGATCTTAAGTTAATAATTCACTGAGTTTGATGAATGTATAAATTCATGGACAGCCCATATTAAGAAGAAGATCATTGCTAATCATGAAAGGAAGTCCCTTCTATCCATCTTTGGTAAACTGTACACATTTTACTTGGTTTGATACATATTTCAGCAGGCAGTTTGAATAATGAGTGATGGTTTTGATTTCCCATAAACATCACATTCATCAGAGCTAACCAACAATCATATTTGCAAGTAGTATCAATCATATTTCAACAGCAAGTAGCAATTCTGGACTTCTCTATCCCCTTTTTATCTATGCAATCTGTCAGTCATGCTCTGATTTCACTAAGCACACCTGGTTCTACAAGCTCCACCAACTATCGCAGTGCCCCAGAAAAGGCACCGCTCATTTGCCTGTCTGTGATTTGTAATGTAGACTATCACTACTCACGACTCACTAAACAAACGCAGCAGGTCCATTTGTCTAAGTTCCAAAATACATGGCCTCTCAGCACTGACACTTGACAGGTAGGTAAGACTTGCTATTTCCATACTGGTTTTCTTAGAACATGCCTAACTTGATGGATATGCAGGTGATAAATCAGCATGAATAACAGACCCGTTATTTTCAAATTTTCACATGAATATAAACCCTCTGAGAATTTTCTTGAAATATCACTTAGATTTCAGCTGAGCCTGATACATTAAGCATGCCTAGAGATGCTGTGATGTGCAAAGCTGATGCAGGAAGGTACCAGGAGAAACTCAAATTTGGATTAAATAAACATGTATAAATACCTTTCTTGTTGATGTGACTAAACGTCTTATAAGAATCAATTTAAGCGAAAAGCGGATTATTTTGACACAGTTTCAAGATACAATCCATTGTGGTAAGGCACGAGGGCAGAAATGGTGTTTAGAGGGAGCATGGGGTTTGCTTGCTCACATCTGTTAAGAACAGGAAGCAGAGGAATAGGGGAGCGCTGGCTTTCTCCTCAATTTTATCCAGTCCAATGCTTAGGCTCATGGGAAGGTGTCACACCCTCAATCCCATTTAGAATCACCCTTAACACACACTTCCAAAGTAAGCCTCACCAAGACATTTCTTAACAACCTTCACAAGCATGAGATGGTAGGTGGGATCTCAAGTCAGAAACTCTACATTACTGACATAAACAAATGTCTCTTAACACATGTCTTAGTAGAGTGCTAACATGAACTGTCATGTTCCAAGTGCACATTTTGGCATAAAAGGTTGCCTAGCTGAACAGGATCCTGGAAACGTCTCTCTGTAGGACACCTCATGGATGCATGCACCTCTAACAAGGCGATAATCACTCAGAAGTCCTTTTCTACTCTAAATTTCAGTAGCTGCAAGGGTGCTTCCTCCACAATCTGATCATCTTTAAAGGAAATGTAAAAATGAGAGTGGGACACAGTTCAACGATGAATGCTTGTCTAGCATATGTAGAGGCTTAGCTCGCTCTCCAGCACTGTAAGAAAAATAAAACTTCCTTCCTTTTGTATTACTTATTTTCACTTTGGTTTGCTTCTGACTTCCTGAAACAAGTTACACACACTTTCAAACCAAGAGGTTTGAGCTTATAAACTCTTACCAGTGTCTCGACTGAGACGAGAAGACCTGGGTGGAAAGAAAGAAGTTGTGGAAGGTATAAACCATTCAGGCATATTCACTGTGAGCCTCAGAAGCAATGAAAAGGTCTATGTTTCCTTTTCTGTGCACAAGCAGGAGCTGTTCATCATTCTTCCTGGTCTGCCTGGGAAAGCGGGGGCTTGTGTCTAACTTTTCTCAGTTCGGCCTTTCCCCGACTTTATCTCTTGCTAAGGATGTGATATCTGTCTGATAGCTCCCAACTTAAAAGTTTCTTTCCATTCTGTCAAATTGGTCTGTTCCACCAGGGTGTTTAAAACAGAAACTGACTTTAAAACTCGGCACTTCTAGGAAGCTGTTCACATTGTGAACAGCAAAGGTGATCATTTTTCTTTCGGATGTGTACTGTACTATACCAGCTAATTTGAATTTCTGAAGTCTGGCCTGGAATCATGTTATGACATTCTGCCTCAGCTATTCAATTGCACCGTTCTGGTGAACAGACCCAAAACTCTGTACATTTTTATTCACTGAAAAAGATACAACAATAAAAAAATACTGTGATAACTATTCAGTACATTCCTCTTACATATATATATATATATATATGTATATATATATGCAATATGTATTATATTAATATATATTATATATTACCATATATTATATATGTACTAATGCATATTATATGCACATATATTATGTTATATAATATATTATATACATTATTATTTATATTATTATATATTGTATAATATATATTATTATATATAGTATTATTTATTATATATTGATATATTAATATATGATACATATCACAAGATCATGTGATCTTGATCTTGAGGAAGTTCACAGAATGTTCACAAATTACAAGCTCAAGTGCTGCGATTATCTTGTGATAACCGAAGGCAGGAGGAGATGCTGTAGATCAGTAAAGGTGGCCACCTTTGAGCATAATATTCTCTTCTTAGTTGTTCATCTTTAGCTGACTTGGAGACTTCTCTCATTTCATTTCAATCCTTTGAGCAGGAAAAATTACTCATATTCTACAGGGAAGAAAATTGAGGACTTGCTCTGCTATAAAAATGTATAACTCTATGTCTTAGATGCACCTTCAAGCTGGTGAGAACCAGGAATCAGATTTGCAACTGTGACCTATTTAATATTGCAACATCAACTGTCACATTTCTAGTATTCACATGCATTTCCATTAACTGGATATAAGTTGGCTGTTTCTATATCTTTTCATGACCTACAGAACAAGGGCAATGACACTCTCACAACAAGATTAAGACAACAAAGCTAGATCCCTCAAAATTATAAGTGTTTTGACAGATTGGATCCATACACATTTATTAAGGAGTGAACTATACTTTGTAAGAGCTGGTCCCACTCTATAATATTGCCTCCATGTAAAAACTTTAAGATGCCTCCCATTGACCAGGCACTGTTTTAGGCCTGAGAGTCCAAACATTTCTATACATACAAGCTCATTTAGTTTTACCAAGCTCATTCTTAAAATAGATGTTATACTGAAGCACTATGTGTCATATTAAAGCAGCCAAGCACTGTATTAAAAATGTTCCATGTTTAATTTTATACACCAAAACAGCTTAATTTTATTTTTTAAAAGACTAAGGGCTGTTTTAACATCTTCAATTTTCCATATGAGCAAGGATGCTTACACAGTCATTAGCTGTGATAATCATGTGGAAATCACATTAAAGAATTTTAGTGGAAAAATACAAAATATTTTATATACAGTGAGTTTAAAAAATGGGTTTCTTGGGGCTCTAAGAAATGCCAGTTGCTCCTCATGTCCTCTCTGTAGGAAGGTAATGAGAAAGGGGCCCAGATGGACTAGAAACGCATGGCGGCGGTATCTCTCCCTCTGTCCAGGACAGTGGGTTAAAACAAAGTCATCAGTATATCAGAGCCAACCAATACTTCTACAATCCTTAGTGTTGCATGAAAATCAAGATATCACAGACAAAATACTTATCCAGTAATAAAAATGTGAAGTTGGTTTTTTTTAATAACACATTTTGCACCCTCCAAACCAAATCACCATCTTTGAAAACATACAAGGCAATACACATAGTTTATAGTAAATAAATGATTGATAAGGACAAAAAGTCCGGGAAAGCTTTGAGAAGGTCCATCAGCAGGTAGCTTTGGGAGTTAAATTCTGGGAAGAATTCCTATGCAATTGTTGCTGTGGCATGAATGTGTGCTGTAAAAGTTTACATATTAACAATTTACTTCCCAATTCCTGTTAATACAGTTGAAAGTGGGGCCTTTGAGAGCTAATTAGGATTAGATGAGGTCTCAAAGTAGGGTCTCGTGAAGCCATATGATATCCCATGTTACATTATGAAGCACAAAATGAAGCTGCCTCCCAGGGCCTGTGTCATGCCACTCCTGTTTCTACTAAATAAAACAAAGTGAGCCACAGGAGTCAAATAAACTCCCCATTCTTTAAATTCTACCCCTGTTTCATTATAATAACAGAGATGAGGACTAAAACCATTTCAGCATTCATTTCTGAGTTCTACTAAAAGCAATTCTGCTTTTTAGAACTGATGATGTACAAACATGGAGAGACACTGTCTACTTACTGACACTCGGAGGCAGGCTGAAGATGGTGGGTCTCCTGATAGGCTCTAACGCACTTGCCCATGATTGGGAAATCCAAGCCACTCAGAGTGTCATGGAATCAGGGTTACTATACCTTATAGACCCGTGGAAGCTGGTTGGAACCTGTGACACTGATATTACATATCTAGTCACGATAATCTGTTGATTATAGGTCAGGAACAGCACATGAAGAGAAAGCTATGTGAACTGGAGAGAAGAGGACAAGATAAACATAAGTCTGACCTTCCTTAACTCTAACCTCAGCAATTCACGTGGCCTGTAGAAAACGGGGTGACATCACCAGGGATCTGCCCACAAATCAGGCTGAAGTAGGAGATCCACCCAGAGCTGCTGGACTATGGATGGCTGCCATGAGCCAGCCAAGTAACCACAGATCAAAATCTTATGTGAAGTGCTCTAGAGGGCCTGGTTTGCTAAGAGAGATGGTTCTCTGGGCCTGTCCTGTCTGCACTAAGACACCTCGCTACAGATCTTCCATTCACAAACAGAAAATGGGCTTCTAAAACTTGACATATTGACGTTTTCTCCCCTATGATTTTCTGGTTAGACATCCTGTCTCCTTGCAAAGTATAAGTGACCCCACTGAGAGCAGAGGATAGGAATTAAATTGCAAGTCAATTAAAGAATCTAATTACAATTGGACTGTCTATGAGTTCAAGGGTATTTTTATTATCACTTATTAAATTGAACTGTACCTGTTTAACTCTAAGGTGAGAGCTTGTTAAACAGGAATATGTTGAGTTCCACTATTCCATCAAGGTGTTTTCCAGTTACAGCTTTTAGGACATTTTTTTTCCTTTCAAAACTTATAAGAATAATTTTAAAAATCCTGTTCTCAAAATGAACCCAGCGATCCATTCAACCCCTCTTTATATTCACTGCAGAGAAATGGAGCACAGACATGAATTCAACTGGAGATGTTTCACAAACACAGACAACAGTATCTACCATGTATTTGTTCTTCAATGAAGGAATCAATAGGTCAACAAACAACGGTCAGCTGTGCTCTCAGTTGGAAGGATTTAAAGACAGCTGTGAAAATGCTATATGACTCACTCTTGTAGCAAATATTTTCCAGTGGGGAAAAATGAGTAAATTGCTAATGTTCACTCATTTATAATAAAAACAGAATTCCCAGTGTTTGTGAATGGGTGATTAATTAGCAAATGAAAATTGCTAGAGGGCAGGGTTTCCCCAACTTTCAGGAGCACATCACTTGCCAGGAGATCTCGTCAAAATGCGTATTTTGAGTCAGTACATTTGGGTAGGTGTTGCTTACACCTATTGTGGCAGCTCAGCCAAGAAGACATGGAGTCTTTGACATGGAAGACATTTTCATGAGTGCAAACTCTGCCAGATCTCAGCAGAGGAAACCACCATCATGGCAAGCATCATATTAGACAGTGGAACCCTGAGTGCCTCAGGTTAGGTGTTTTTATTGGTTCAGAACTCCTCAGGGGTTCTACTGATAGCATATGCAGATCCTGAACAATCCTCACATAAATCCAACACCTGTAAACAATACAAAACTTCAAGACCTAGGGAGATGCTCACCCAACGGTGCATAAAAGAATTATTTCATATATAACCTAAAAAACCTCTACAACAGGTAAGAGTCAAGATTCTGTATTACTAATAAACTCCCAGGTGATGCAGATGACACTCGCACAAAGCCACATTTTAAGCAGTAAAGCCTGGCACATGTGTTCTAAGTTACCACTAGAAACTCATTTCCTTGGCAACAAGTGTCAGGTTTCAGATGCTCTATAGCAGTGGTTCTCAACCTGTGGGTCAAGAGACCTTTGTAAGTTGAAATGACCCTTTCACAAAAGACCATCTGCATATCATATATTTATATTGCAATTCATAGCAGTAGCAAAATTACAATTATGAAGTAGAAATGAAATTAATGTTATGGTGGGGGGGGTCACCACAACATGAAGAACTGTATTAAAGTGTCGCAATATTAGGAAGGTTGAAAACCACTGTTCTAAAGCCGTCTGTGACTAGTAGCTGCCACACTGGAGTACATAAAGGACATTTATAACAGTGTTAAAAGTTTGTTGGATAGAACTGTTTTTTGAAGCAAAGGGTAAAGCAAAAAAATGGAAAGATGGATGACTTTATTGTTTTAATAATTTAAACAAATGTAATATTAAAATAAAACTTTTCCAGTTATTAAGGTAAATTTTCAAATATGCACTAATAATAAGGAGATCTTGAACATCCTTGATGTGGTCTGATTACTTCAGGGTCTAGCTTAATGTCTCCAGCAAAATAAACATTTGAGCTGGACTTTTTCAATTTGATATAATACATTGGGTAAAGTACCTTGTAAAATGTATACTATTTTTTTTTCAATTTTGAAAATAAAAAAAAAATTAAAAGATGTAGAAGCTCCTGATTAAACGGGTTAATGATATCAAGTTGTGAGATACATCCTTTGGTGTGTTGTCCTGTACCAACATTGAAAGCTGTTACTTTCAAAACCATGAGTTGATGGCAAGGTACTGATTCTGGGGCTATAGCCTCCTCCTAGCCTGCCACTCCCTCAAGCTTCATTCCAGTTCTCAATTCCAAACACTTAGGGGAACCTACAAAGTGCACATAGAGCTCACAGAAGGTCAAGCCTGATGGCCATCCTCCACTCTTAGTTTATAACCTCATGGTTGATCCTCTTCTATTTTCTATCAATTGCCCATGACCATCATGGCCACGGTAAGAGCTATTAGAGATATTTTTTAACGAGAGATTATTACTGGAGAAATCTTAGAAGACAATAAATTCATGAAAAGAAAAACAAAATCCTTTATTATGACAAAACCCAAATACAGGCAAATGTTCATGTGCTGATGTGCTCTTCCTTGCTGTTTTCATACACACACACACACACACACACACACACACACACACACACACACACGATGCACACACAAAGAAACACAATTAGTTTTAAAATATCTAGGTCAAGCTGCATGGCTAGATGAAATCTGCATTGGCAGATAGAGGTAACAGATGTAATCTTCACAATCACAGTCTTCATGGATCACATTTCATGTGTGCAGCCTCATGAATCTTCATGATAAACTCATAAAACAGGCAATTCTATTATCTCTGCTTAACAGATGAGGAAGCACAGGATGATAAATAATGTGACTGTGTTTCTGTTAAGTTGTAAAATCCCACAATACAGGGTCTCTCTGTTTACTAATCTCTTGGCTTTCCATTCTCCTACTGGAGAATCTGATGACATACTAGATAGTCCAAGAATACAGATCTATGATTAAAATGAAAGCTAGTCCTAAGAGGCAAACCATGTTTTCTTGCATAGCAGATGGAATTATTTGTCTCAGTTGCCTTACTGTAGGACAGCCTATTAGATTCAAGCAATGCGTACATCCCAGCCTCACTGACTTAGTGTCAGACTGTGTGACTGGTTTGGGCAATACAATGTGGAAGCATAGTTAATATGTGTGATGCAGGGGCTTGGTTGGCAGAGAAAATTCTGTACATTTTTGTTTTGATTCCTTGGCATTGCTATAGAAAGAACAGCCTCAGGTACATGCTGGTACAAAGGCATGAAGATCTGAACTAAAAAAATCCAAACCCAACTTAAAATTTGAGCCCAACTCAGCCAGCACCCAGAGATTACATTACATGGCTAACATACTAAATCATAATCTCTAACAAAATAAATGCCTACTATTGACATTATTGATTTTGGAGGACTTTGTTACACAGCTTTATCACAGCTGTGGCTGACTCACATGCCTCGGGGAAGCTGATCCATTGTTTTCTTATTTCGACTTGTCAATTTCTTTAATAAGGAAATAATGCTTCTGTTGACAAGAAGGGGGAAAGATGTCTGGTTTCAGGTAAAATAATCTGTATGTTCTTTTGGTAAGAGTCTCTTCAGTATAATTTTAGATTAAAATAACTTTAAGGGGAACTGGAGAGATGAACCAAGTTCAGTTCCCAGCAGCCAGTGTGGGTGGCTCACCACCACCTGTAACTCCAGCTCCAGGAGATACAACATCTCTGGCTTTCTGGACACCTGTATTCCCGTCTGCATGGATGTATGTGTGTGTGCATACATGCACACTAAAAATTAATCTTAAAAAAGAACAGTGACCATATAACTGTAGACTACTCATAAACAGATACATAACTGACTGTTAGATGAACAAAACATTCAATAAAAACGAAATACATTGTATATCTTTTTATTACATAAATGCTAAAAGAGTAAAACAGGCCGCTATATGTTACTGTAGTACACTCACCAGAAAGGTATAAATTGCAAACGTTGGGTAAGGATGTATAAAACAAGATTGACTTTATACTTTTCTTGAAGTATAAAGCAACCATCTTAGAAAAATACTTGGCCCTAATGCACACAGGGTTCGTTGACTCAGCAATTACACCCCTGTACGTGTGTCTTCACCAGGCAGCTTGAGGTATGATGCCGAAACCAATAGCAAAGTAAGTGCTTCCTGTGCCTGCCGTGAGACACTGCCACACATCCAGTGGCTTAAAAGTAACAGAAGTTTATTTTTTATAATTCTGGGGGCTACTTGTCATAGCGCAAAACTGAACACAACATAAATGACTGAAGAAAGTGTGACACAAAAACGTACACACGATGAGAAATTTACATAAAATTACTGTAGTAATTTAATTAACTCTAATATCTGTAGCTATCAAGGAAATAGATCCATCATTTGCCTCTGACATAAAAACAGAACATTAGGTTGCATTCGACACATCTCCCATTATCCTTTCTCCTATTCCTCAACTTCATTTTTTCTCATAGCTCCTATCACTCTATTAAGTGACCGTGTTTCTTTATAAATCTGCTTATTGTCAACCTCAGCCCTGATTGCATAGAAGATTCAGATAGATCAAGGTCTTGACTGTCAAAGAAGATAGGGAATTTTATTCCTAAATATAATATGCTCAGCTCACTATACTTGCTAATGTATGTCTGTCCGGACTGGGACATAAGCCATACAAAGCCTGAAGCATTGCAGGCTCCCTGTAGTCTATTAAATTTTGTGAGGGCCATACCCTCAGGAAGAGTTCTACACATAGCTAGCTAGATGGTAGCTCCTAGACTGACAAAAGCCCCAGTTGGCATTGTCTCACAGCTCAAACATCATGCCCTTGGTTGGCCTCTGCTGATTTAGCTGGGACCACAGGGTAAGTGGATGTGGCAATGATGTCCATTAACTTCCATTCACTAATATGCTCCTTGATTCTAAAAAGTATGCAGAATGTTTTTTTCAGTGCCCAACGCTGTAGAAAAATGTTGACAATTAGATTTTTGATAGTAAACCAACTATACCTTTTATTCAGAGACTTTATTCAACTAGAACATGAATCATTAAAATTTAGTAACGAAATGATATGACTATTCGCAACAGAAAAACAATAAATGCCACCACTGATAGATATACATGGCTCTTCGGTGCCTTGAACAGGCAGCAGAGTGTGAGACACCAGCAGAGGGGGGTATGGAGGTGAGGTAATTTGTCTCACATGTCACAGCTGGGTAGTGACACAGCTGGAAATAGACTAACAGTTGACTTTCTAACAGTGTGATTTCAGCTACTTAGACAAAAATGCTAATAAGCCTAGAAGTGTGACATTCTACAAAGCTAAAAGTCATCATTCTAAGAATTTGCTGCATTCACTCACCTACAGATTCACATGTGGGGTCTTCACTTAAAATAAACGGCATAATGAAACCAAACATCTGATTTTAAACTTACAGTTTTCAATTGCATAGAGCAACTGTTCCGGATCTCAGTAAACGCGTTCACTCAGTTACAAGTCTCACCTAGCTTCCCTGTAAGGGTCTTAAATTTGTTGGATGCACTTTTCACAACTAACGAGGGAAAAGGGACTTATTTTCTTTTAATTATTGTCCATTTTTATTAGTATTTCCTCAGTTTGGACCCTATGTCCCTTATCAGTCCTGGAGTCCCATGCAGGAAGCCTTGTCTTATTTAGCCACCACATCTCTCTAGGCACCACTATATTGTGTCTTCAGACTTCATTTGTTGACAGTTTTGAGAGACACACATCTAGGCAGGTAGTTTGTAAAGTATCCTTAAGTTTGAATTAGTCTGAAGTTCTTATTTTTCTTTTTACAATATCAGACTGGCATTATCAGTTTAGGTGGAGAACCACACAAAGATCCATTCCCACCACATCATGTCACATGTACCTGCTTTCAGATAAACCAGTAACCTGGTTTGTCACTGAGAACATTATCCCTGATTGCCTGGCTGAGGGTGTTGCTACCTTTCCCCACTGGGAAGGTTTTCTGTTTCTACCCTTCATACTGTATTTTTTGGAAGGCAATCACTGACTGAACTTAGGGGGTGATATTCCTCCCTCTTGACCAGCCCAGATCCAGCTGACCACAAAATATACAAGAGATACCAGCCCAAATCAGAAGAGCCACTTCATCAAGCCACAACTGAGCAGACACATGTGTGAGCTCAGCCTCAGGCAGAAGCACTGATAGTTCTTTTTTTTTTTTTGTGGCTCTATGTCCCCAAGTCTCAGGAAAGCTTCTGCAGCTTGTAAATATCACTAAGTTCTACCCTCTAGTGTGAGAACTAAACACTGAAGATTCATAATTTGTACACTCATTGGCAACAAAGAGGATATTTTCAGGTGTCAAAGGGGATAAATTTCAAAAATGAAAGACTGTTAAGAATCAGAATTTGAGAAAAGTTACAGCTTTTCAAAAATTTCTAATCTGACCACAGAATCTTCAAAACATATGTTTCGGGGTAATATTTGGTACTAAAAGTAGTCATGACCAGTAATAGCTGTCGTTTTAAATTGTCTTAACCATTTTTCCAAAATTTGTAGATTCTGTACTAGATTTATCTTGTAAAGAGTTAAGATTTGATTTAGAAAATTCTGTCCATGATCATATTTCTGCAAAGGGATTATTTAAAGGATTTCAGTATTTTAGCTTTTAGAAATTTCAAATCATAGAACACTATCTTATACTGTGTCATTTTGAGATAATTAAGCCTTTAATTTTATACTTCAGTACAAAACTGTTATATCCCCATGTATTAGCTATACAAGGAACATGATTGATTATTTTTTCAAATGAAATGAACGGAACAAAAGAAAAATAAAATTGGGGATTATTTCTTTCACCCTCCAGTTTGCTGCTTCTTAATCTCATATTTTAATGTCAGTACCAGGAGATGTGATTCACACAGAGAACTACAAATTATTTGACATGCAAAGTAAAATGGGGAAAATGTCAGAATGAATGTAATTTTGATAGTACATAGTAGAAAACTGAGGAACTCTATCTTTTGATATAGATATGCAAATATTTGGTCCAGACATTAAAATAGAATTTTCAGACAGAAGATTCATTCCACAAAACTGCAACAGCTAATATTTTCAATGCAAGCTGACTATCAATATTCCTAATATTAAAACTTTCCTAGAAAGATGAAATAACTGTTGTCACATTTATACTGGAAAATATAAGAAATAAATCAGTTATGGAAATACATCCACATGATCCATAAATTACCTTTTAAGAAGCTACTTTAACTCAAAATCTAGGCTATGTTCTATTGCACAAAGGAGATTATATATAACCCATCCTTCTCAATGAAAAATCAGAAACTGTCCTGGTGTCCAACACAATGGGCATTTACATTTCACATAAGGCATGAATGTATTAGTTAACACCGAACCACTTTCCTGATGAATAACACCCAAAGGCCCTGGATGTTAACAGGCATAGCCATTCTTGGTATTTAATAAAATTAATCTTTTCTATGAGTTCAGATCATCTCCATGTCTCACTGGCTATCACTGCAGTTCATATCCAGGTTTGTTTCTGAGAAACAATCATTACATTTAAAAGCTGTCTGCTGGTGAAGCCTTGATCATCTTCTCCTAATTTAACCACAAATACCAGAACTTTGTCTCATTTCTTTTTTAGTATCATTTGAAATTTAATGAAAGATTTTCTTTCACTATGCTTTTAACTGAATTATGTACGTCCAATCACAAGTTTAGCATCTAATAGCACAGTATTATATACAATTTTGATTAACTTTTAACAAAATACATATGGATGAGAATTTTACCAAGTTGTCAAAGTATGTAAAATTAAGTTCCAAAATAATGAAAATAAGCAGCCTGATCAATAGTGGCTTAAGCTTGTAATCTCAACACTTAGGAGGCTGAGCCAGGAGGAAAACAGTAAGTTTGAGACCAGTGTGGTCTCATAGTGTATTACAGGCTAGAGTGGACTAACAGTAAGACCTTGTCTCAAGATAAACAAAACCAGCAAACAAACAAAAGTAACAAAAATATAAACTACATATATCATATTTAGAAATAAGGAGACACAAACCCTCATAAAGAGACGGAGAGTTTGTCTGCATTCCTATTAAAATGAAGAAAGTCTAAAATGTATTACAAAGATTCAGTGAAGTGCACAGAAACTTTTATATAGAGAAACCATAGTGACTTAATTTAATTAAGGGCTATTTGAAATATAAATAAGAGTTCTATGTAGAACACTACTCATAGATATTATATTCAGGATAGAGCTGCAGAGTTGGCTCAGCAGTTAAGAACACTGACTGCTCTTCCGGAGGTCCTGAGCTCAATTCCCAGCAACCACAGGGTGGCTCACAACCATATATAATGTGATCCAATGCCCTCTGCTGGCATGCAGGTGTACATGCAGACAGAACACTCATAAATAAATCCTTTAAAAAAAATACTCAGGATATACTCTATGTATATAAGGAATGATTTAAGACATTGATAAAAGATATAAAGACAACATTAAGGAAAATTTTAAAAACTACCCATTTGGACAGAAATAATCATAATGACATAAATATTAAGCATATTGTGCAAAAATTTAAACACCAATAAAATTCTGAGAGTCTTGAGGAGAACAGTATAAACTGATTCTGAAGTTCATATAGCAGTCTTAAGGTGCACAAATAAAAGCTACTGTTGATGAAGGCTGTGAAGTGGGAGACTGAAGCAGCAAGACTGCAAGTTTAAAACTTCCCAGGGCTAGCATGTTCAAGGCCAGCCTGGTCAACTTAGTGAGACCCCTCTCAAAAGCAAAAGAGCTGAAGATGGCACTTAGGAAAGAGTGCTTCCCTAACAAGTGTAAAGCCCTACACATCTAATTCTTGATACCACCAAAATGACAAATAATAAAATTTTAAAACAACACTTCTACTCAAGGGAGCTAACATATTTAAATGTACACTTTAATATTTGTATCCCCAGTGTAATAAATAATAAGGATTATATGCCTGGTGACCACTGTCACCAAAAACTCTTGCATGAAGGACATACAGATAGCTGCTCCCCCTGATGCTCATGTAAAAGTAATATCATTCAGTTTGGAACTTTTCCCATCAATTAGGAGAAAAATGACAGTTCTAACCCTCTGTGGTGGTTTGAATGAAAATGGAACCCATAGGCCCATAGGGAGTGGCATTATTAGAAGATGTGGCCTTGTTGAGTAGCTGTGACCTTGTTGAGTAGTTGTGACCTTGTTGAGTAGGTGTGGCCTTGTTGGAGGAAGAATGTCACTAGGGGTGGGCTTTTAAGGTTTCAGAAACTCAAGCCAGGCCAGTGTTACTTTCTCTTCCTGCTGCCTGCTGATCCAGATGTAAAACTCTTGGCTCCTTCTCTAGCACTATGTCTGTTTGTATGCTTCCATGTTTCCCACCATGATGAAAATGGACTAAACCTCTTAACCTGCAAGGGAGCCCCAATTAAATGGTTTCCTTTATAAGAGTTGCCATTGACATGGTATCTCTTCACAGTAATAAAACCTGAAGTAAGTCACCCTCCTAAGATCAGAATCCAATGAAGAAACAAAACATTCTAACCCACATAGCACAGTCAAGGTACATCACTTTACCATCACCAGCAATTCAGGATGTAAGGGAACTTCTGAGATTATGCAAGATTTCCATCTCCTAGAATTGACAGACTTAAAAAGCATAGGGCAGATGCAACATTTATCTGCTCCCACATGCTTTACAGCTATTTAAAGGGCCTGCCAACATGAATAATGCACACAAGTAATTTTTTACATAAAATGCACTCCACTCCGAATTATACAATGAACATCTCAGTGATGCCATAGAGTTCTAAAAGTTAAATTTATAAAACAAACCATAACTTTTCCTTTTGTTTTTATCTTCTGGTCTTTGTGGTTAAATTTATAAGATTATGTTACTTCCTTAAGTCGTAATGATTTTGTTTCGCCTTTCCTAAGAATTTGAAAATAGTAAAAAGCGAAGAATTAAAATTTTGAAACTATAAAAAGGCATTTTGTAGCTCTCAAACATACACATATACTGTGTGTGTGTGTGTGTGTGTGTGTGTGTGTGTGTGTGTGCATATGTATGTATGTATGTATGCATGCATGCATGCCTTGGGAAAAATGCTTTCTTATAGGATCAGATATTAAAAGAGGAGAATAGTGTTGAAAGTAAAATTAATCCGATATTGAATAGCATTTTTGTTGTTCCTGAATAATAATCCACTTTTGCATTGAGAAACATGAATATACCGTAAGGGATTACAGTAAACATTCAAAACCAGACTGAGCAGTTAAACAATTATTGAATTAAGTAGAAACAGACCCAGGCACAGACAAAAACTGGTCATGACGAGTTACTACCTTCTTACTCACAGGGAAAGGGTGAGATTTTTAACAAATGGCCCAAAAGACAGACTTCTCAGTAAACAGCGTTGGGATGAAAGAATAACAAATTTAAAAGGATCCCATCGGACTTTAAAATACAGAACTAACAGAAGTGTTGGGTGCTGCCATGGCTCAGAGGGTGGAGACCTTTCCTTGTAAGTCTGAAATGTGAATCAATCCCATGTAAAGGTGGACAGACAGAGAGAACCAATCCCCAAAGTTTATACTCTGACTCACATCCCCCCACACACTAATAAATTATTTAAAACATGTATATAGTATTGGAACAAGAAAAATAAAAGTTAGCAAACTGAAATTGGAAAGTTAAATTCATACTTCATAACAAACAGCAGAGAAAATAAAAAACCTGATCCAAGATTCAGATGTAAAAAGAGTAAATGCCTGATGCCAAGAACGATTCTGCATCCCAGCACTCTAACGGTGAGGAAGAGGACTTGGACAAGACTGGCAGTCTAGCCTGGGCTGTAGCATGAGTCTGTCTCAAACATAAAACCAAAGCAAAAAGGGAAAACAACAATTAAAAAAAACTACAAAGTAATTGAAGAAAATTTAGAAAGCACAAAATAACTGTTCTTCATAAGCAAGAGAAAACATGATAAATTCAAATGCAAAACAAAAGTTACATCACAGAAAATGCCATAAAACAAAATCAAAAGGCAAATAAATATGTATAAAAGAAAGTTTTGTGCATCTATAATAGAAACCATGAAGGAGTAGAATTCCTCAGGCTGTCCAGGATCACTGAATAAAAAAAGCTTTTAAAACAAGAAATTACTTGTTCAAATGTGTCACATAAATAAGTTAGAGAGCTTGAAACAGTTATGGTGCAGTATCAGGGGCATGTTCAGAGAGGCAATCCTGAAATGAAAAAGACTGACACCACCATCACAACAAATAACTTATTAGTTCTAATGTTGGGGGAAAGACGGCTAGGTTAATACTGGAAGATTCTTGATTATATCCATCTAGTTGCTGCTGCTGCTGCTGTTGTTGTAGTTGTTGTTCTTTGGGAAGCTAAAAGTATGCCACAGAAAAATTTGAACTTGTGGACTGAATGGGAATTAAGGTCATTTTGTGAAAAGGCGAAATTAAAAGTGGGATTAGAGTTTAAAAACATTTTTTAATAAAAGGGGGGAAAACACTAAAGTTCTATGAACGAAATGTTAGTAAAACAAACAATTCCAGGAATTTATCTTGAAATTGGACCTCTGCCTATGTAAAGGAAGGCATTTCTTTTTCATTTGCAGTCTTACAACTCATAAAAGATACAAGTAGCAGGGAAGGTTGACCGTGCCTGATTCTCATCTCAGCAAGTGGCTCTCTGCGAGTTTTCGGCCAGCCTGGTCTACATAGTGAGATCCAAGACAGCCAGAACTACAAAGTGAGAGTCTTTCAAAAAAAGGAAGAGTGGTGGTGGGGAAGGGTGGATACAAGAAGCAACAGGAAAGTTTCTCCTCAGGAGACTGAAAAACAAGCAAACAAAAACCGGGGAGCAGTTTTGCAGTGGAGATATGTGAAATTAAAAAAAAAAAAAGACTTTCACAACCTTTTTGGAGTTATTTTAAGGTTACATTCAAACAGCAGAGGGGCCTAGGGAGATGGCTTGGCAGTCAAGAGCATTGGTTGCTGTTAGGAGAACCTGGGTTGAATTCTTAGCACCCACCCATGTGTCATTTTACAATCATCTGTAATCCTAGTCCCAGGAGAGCCAATGACCTCTTCTGGCCTCAGTGCATCCAAGATTACACATATGCTGCACAGAAATGCATGCAGGCAAAACATCAGACATGGAAAATAACTTTAAAAAATAAAATAGGCGGGTAGTGGTGGTACATAAGCCCAGCCCCTGGGAAGCAGAGGTAGGCAGATCTCAGTGAATTTGAGGCCAGCCTGGTCTACAGAGAGAGTTCCAGGACAGCCAGAGATACAGCCGAAAAATTGTCTTGAAAAACCAAAGTAAAAATAAGAATAAATAAACAAATAAAAAGAAAGAAAACAACAGAAACTATTACAGCACACAGTAAAAAACTTAAACTTCTGTAAAAACAGCAAGGACACATTTTACATATTTTGAAAGGATCTGGCATCTCAGAGCACTGAGGAAAGATAAACTTTGTATTATCAGCCCCTAGAGGACTAGATCATTACCTGTGTGTTTACATACAAGCATTACCTCTTGTTCTTGCAAGGACAAATTTGTTGAGATAAAGTTGGAAGGTGAAAAGGAATGGAACAAAAAGAATATGGATGTAAGTGAAATGAGTGTCCTTTCTCATTCATATAATTTTGAGTCATGTGCATATGTTACGTCTTCAAAATATAAAATTAATAAAAAGAATAGAGGCTTGAAGACCTAAAGTTGAGTACGAATATAATTTAAAAAACCCAAATGAATAGCTAATTTCCTCAGGAAATAGACTAATTTTATTAACCTTGCAATACACATGCCTAGAAAAAACTTCCAGGTGGAAAAACAGATCTACAAAGAAACATAGTTTTCTCTAGTAAGCTATGTTATGGAAATATTTCATATAGAATGGAACTAACAAGAAACTATATCAAAGTAGGAAACAGATTTGTCACTACCAATGAATAATACGCATGCAAGGAGAAATAAGGAGCAAGATCTCTAAGATAATGAGTTAAACTCAACCAATTTCAAATTATGATCCCACTGCCTGCACTGTTTGTTACGGAAATAATACAAGGGTGATTAAATACAGATATTGGCTGCAGAATTTTCAATAACATCAGAGATGCAAAGAGTGTTTGCTAACTGTTCAGAAGTAAATGCATAACAAATACTGAATATAATATGAGATCAATAGATCATTATTTGGTAAAATAAAAACCTGATGGATATGTAAAAATACTAAGAATGATGGCCATGCTTACTATATCTGGTGGATGAAAGAAAGACACAGTTAAGCAGTGTTTGTTCTTTTAAGAAGCAAACACATGACAGTGTATCTGGAATTATTCATCATCTAAAGCAATTGATTCAACTTCTCATTTTTTTTTTCTTTAAAATATTTTCGTAGCAGCCATAGCTTCAGACTTGGATAAAATTAAGGACAGCATCCCTGTCACTTTCTCTGACTTGTATTTAACTGTCCTTTGGACAAGTTCCCACACTTAAGAGACTGAAGCAATTACTCAGAAATGGCCACTGGAATAATTAATTTTCGTCTTCTTGGTCATACAGCCAAGAATAGTCCAGAGCCAAGGATTTGTAATTGTAGTGCTGTTCCTAAGCAGGACTGGAATTAATAGTGCATGACGTTTTGCCGCATGCAACTACTACCAACTAATACTACTCAAGTATTTATTTTGTTACCATTAAAAGAAATATTGTAAGTTGACTTACATCAATCAGAGGTTAATTTCTGCTTTAGAATAAACATTTCCACACCTTATTAACTGGATTCAACACCCAAAAGCATACCCCTGAATTTCAGGCTCCTGCTTCCTATGCAGCTCTACGATGAATACTTGATTTATTGCCTAACATCCTATTGCCTTAGAAGCGTGCTGAGTCTGCAGAGCAAGGCCCGGTTTAGCTCAATATATTGTTTTCTGCTATGGCTTCACAATTTTTCAGTTTTCAATCTTGAATTAAGCATGAGCACTGGTATACTAAACGTAGATCAATGAGGAGACGTGATTAACAGAAACTTGATGAGTTTTTAGATCTTGGAGCATTTCTACGAATTCACTTGAAAGAACTCAGCCCTAATGTGGCAGTTAAGTATTGGGAAAATATTGCAGAGCTGAAACTCAATCTCTCATGACTTTTCATATTTTATAAACTAGAATAACAATTCGTTTTTTTAATGGTAAGCGATAAGGGCTCTTGTCACATTTTCACAGTATTTTAAATGTTCTACAGTATTCTTCAAATAAATTATTTGAAGCATAGTCATCTCACATCATGAAATTTTGTACAACTAACCTGAAAACTAAATATCAAGTCTCGTTTATTTTGATATAATTTATTCTTTAACAAACTTTCCCAATGGCCTACAAACCACAAACTCACATGAAATATATACTCAATCCCTTATTTTTATTTTGATACTGTAAGCACTATTCTTTTTCAATGGTCTCTGTGGAGAGTTTATTTCAAGCATTGCAACTTTTCAAATATGTAAACATGAAATTGTGCTTACATCTGCACACATTTTGTGTGTGTGTGTGTGTGTGTGTGTGTGTGTGTGTAGGAAAGAAATTAAGGATCTTAAATATATTTCATTTAGATTTTCATATAGTATCCATATCTGCAAAGAAGAATTGTACATAATGGCTTCTAAACAATTTTTAATTTTCAAACAATATTACAAGGAAATGATTCATACAAAAACATGTTTCAGATGCCCTACCAATAGAGGAACACATTCACTCATTAACTCCTGCTTTAGAAAGTGTGACACTGCAAAAACCAACAACAGTTGCTCAGTTTCCCAGACTATTTGCATGTGTCTTAAACCATGACAATTTATTAAATTCACATAAAGGAACTAAATTATAAAAACTATTGTTCAAACAATATGCAAAATGACTAACATAATTTCAACTAAGGATAATGAAGTTCAATTTCAATGAACATTTGTAAAAAGGAAAGTTTCTTTTAGCTAACACTTTTTTGAACAGAACTAACAAATCCTGAATCTCCTTTAGTTTGGAATATGACCTATCATGAGGACAAACACTTTTCATCACTATGGCAAACACCAAAGAAAAACAAAGAGAGGAAATATTTAATCAAGCTTATAGCTTCAATGTTTTCAGTCTAAGGTACATTGGATCCATTTCTTTAGGTCTGAGGTAAAGCAAGTCTCATGATGGCCAGAATATGTGCCAAGGTTATTTACCTCATGACCTCCTAAAATGCAAAGGCAACAGAGAAGGTTCTAGGACAAGATAATGCCCCAAAGGACATTCCAAAGTGACACCTTTACAAGTTTGTATCTCAATGCAGAGTCCTCTAAATATGACTCAGTCAGTAGATTAATCCATTGATGAAAACAAAGCATTCATGATCCAGTCACTTTCAAAACCCACATCTCTGAAAATGGTACCTGGGCCAAGTTTTTAATATATAAGCCAGAATGAAGACAAGTGAAGTGAACTTTTGAATCTTCAGAATAATCCAGAACATATTCCTTCCTTTCTCCCTCCCTCCCTCCCTCCCTCCTTCCCATTTTACCAAGGTGTCCTATAGATATTACTGCATCACAGATTATAACTGCAAAATAACTTTTGTACACCATGTAATGCTGAAAGTCTGTGGTGGATACAAGTATCATCACCGAAAGATTATATTGCACATCCCCTTCATTTTGCAATGTGAAATATGAGGCCCTAACATGAGGACAGAACTGCTCTCACATCATTCCTTCATTTTAACTTCAAGAACCCAGTGTCCTCAACCTTCTATGCAGGTGACAACACAATTCCTGAGACTGGGAGTTTTATGAGTAACAGATACTTGAGTCTCACTACAGTGGAGAGGGGTGACTGGCAGGAGATTTGGTTTCTTCTGATGGTGACGCTGCTGTCTGCTTTATGAGGTTACTTGGAATGCTGTGTCCTCACATGGTGGAAGGGGGAAATGGTGGAACTGTGGTTGACGGCTATATTACTCAGGGCCATAAGCCACTCATGAGAAAGGAACCCTCATGACTGTGTCTTTCCTTACTGCCATTGTATAGGAGGTTAAGTGTCAATAGGAATTCTGAGGAGACACAAACATCCCAATCATGGCAACCACACCACTTGAACACTAACACACTGCTCTGTCCGCTCTGAGTCCTAAAGCCAGTAATGAATTGTAATGATAAGCTCTATGTTTTCAGGAAGCACTCCATTTTAATCTCTTTCATCTGTTAAATCGTCTGTCAATTAAGATTCCAGTATTTCCTTCATTAGACTTTATGTCAAATTACTTTTGAATTTGATATCTCAGGTAGATCTCTCAAGAAGTACATATTTATGCTTAACTATCAGTCTTATCAATAGCTGGGAAGACACCAATAAAAGGACCTTGAGCAGGCAAAGAGGTGGGTTGCAACGAGCAGCTCTTAAAACCAAACATAATGTGACTTTTGTTACCACAGTTGACCTCATTAGACAGCTCCTTTCAGCTGCCATTCTCATTTCAGGGAAATCAAAGAAAATTCTTGGGAACTCTCAGCTAATATGTGCACTGTGGCTTGAATCTGGGACTTTTTAACCCCAAACCTTATTATTTCCTTTCAAAACAATGCCCTGGAATTTGCTTCAATGGCTTCAGAATGCAGAAAAAAAAAATGCCAATATGTTCTTAACTGGATTCAAATTGCTTTAAAATTGCTTTGATTGTTGAGAAAAATGTATTAAACAGGT
Source organism: Cricetomys ansorgei (assembly GCA_026225945.1). NCBI lineage: Eukaryota > Metazoa > Chordata > Mammalia > Rodentia > Nesomyidae > Cricetomys > Cricetomys ansorgei. The sequence continues at coordinate 34,239,870 of JAMJFZ010003875.1, read as the reverse complement.
GGCAAATCAGGAAAAGTTTTCTAAATAAGTGTAAGTCTTAGTATAATACGTTTACAACAATAGTTCTCTTGGGGTAGGTGGCTGGCTACAGAAATAACCAGACGTCATGTTCATTTCTTATAGTTAACATATTAGAAATAGATTTTTGAAGGTAGGTTTATCAGAGCTACAAATGTATTAATTTCTTAGTAAGAAGGAATCCGATGTAGTACATGGAATTCTACCATATACAAAATAATTTCCTTACTTTAACATGCCTTTTCCCACATATTTCATCAACTTAGTATATATTAACAATGATAGATAAAGGATATTTTGTACAAAAATTGAAGTCACAGTTATCTTGAGTCCTTTCTATGCATTTTATTCTTGGGTCCCTACAGCAACCAGGTGGGATAAACACAGAGAATAAGCTTGCATTCCAGATAAAGAAACTTAGTCCCATATATAGAAAATATGCTTTGTGATTGTCTTTGGCACATTGTTGTCTCAAACAAGAATTTGTGCCATAGTAGCTGCTTTCCATCATACGTTCACAGTACATAAAGACACATGTTGGTTTCTCTAAGGAATACAAGATTCATGCCAATAAGAAAACAGCATATTCTCCAATAAAGCCACTCAGCAAAGCAATAACATGGACCTTAAAATTGATCTCAACCATAAGGTCTTATCCACTTTGACAATCACATTGAGTGTAAGAAAAGCATTTCATTTATATTTATTAGATCAGAATTATTCTGTATAGAAGTAAGTCATAAACTTGGTCTTAAAAATATGGGGAGGAAATATTTCTTTTGTCTGGATTATGTCCCCTCAAAATGAATGTGCTGAAGTCCTAACATCTATATCTTACAATATGGTCAGAAGAGATGAATCCATAGGACACTTATTTTTCTTAATTGAGAACAGTCGTCAAGTTTAAAGAGGACTAGACTTAAAGATTCTAAGAAAATTCCCAGTGCCTTTCTGCATCATATTTCTGAAATCACTGTCTTCAAAAGGGAAACTATCCATCTATGTTGGTAGATTTCTTTTACAGCAATGCTTCTCTAACTTGGCTGAACACTTGTGCCTCCAGAGAGCTTCAGAAGAAACATGGTGTCTGAGCCCCACACCACACATTGTAATTTAATACACCTGGGTGTGGATTAGGCATCAAAATTTTAATAGCTCCCCAAGTACTTCTCATATCTTCATATTAGAACCCATGACTGAAAGTCCTGCTTTAGAGCGTAGATAGAACTGATTTTAAAAGATTATTAACAATGAAAACCACAAGATGGCATAATTTTTCATTTGAAAGTATTGAAATTGAGAAATGTTTTCAGGAGTTTACACTGAACCTCCATAGGTTGAACATACTGGACATAGACTGAGAGCACTTAAAACACAAGCACTATTTTCAAGATCTACAACCATCTGAAAATACCTGGGCTTTGACTGATTCCTGCTAACACTGCTTTCATCACTGAGAACCAGGACAGACACATTCTCTGTTGCCATGTCCTTTAACTCCCATGGTACCCTGGGAAAGATGTTGCCTCCCTTCATTCCTCTGCAACTAAGTGTCATGGGGACTGTCAGACAGGAGGGCACTAAGGTATATTTGTCATAATAAAGAAAAGTCAGAACATTAATTCAACCATACACATTTCAGTTCACTATAATTTACAAATGGATACGCACCTACACTGAGTAATGCAGGCATTGCTCAAACACTCAGATTTAACAGATGAAAAGGACATACTAACATCTCCTCAAATAAAGGGATTTATTCTAACATCCTAGTAAAGGCAGCACATCTGAAAAAATGCTTTAGAGAAAGTAAAAGCTTCCAGCCATTAGAGAAGATATGTTGTACCTTAATGGTCACTTTCAGTCTTTTCTAGACCACTATTGGGTGTCCTTGAGGGTAAGGTGCAGGTAGAAACAGCTAAAGGATTTCAAGTACAAATGGGTACCCATTCTACCCAACCCCAGCATCCTAATGTTTCTGCTACCAACGTTATATAAAGGTTTCTGTTTCCAAGGAAACTACTGACATATATGGAATTTAATGAACATAAAAAGGAACCATGCATTATAATTTACATTTAAAGATAAATGCGAACAGCTGTCAAAGACACACACACATACACATTCTGAGAAATTTTAGCTCTATTTTGCTTCTATTAGTAAAAAACATAAACACATTTATGGAAATAGAATGACAAAAAAACATTTTAAAAAAGTAGTTCTTGCAACATGTGCAGTGAATTAAAAAAACAGTTCAAGCAAAGAATAAGGGCCAGAGGTTGATCTCATTGACAGTCAACTGAAAATGAGGAAATCTTTGATTTTGTTGCATGAACCCTTCTTTTCTTTCTCTCTAGCTCACAAGTATCTACATCAGATTTTGTGTCTGCAATTTCATATGATGATAAATCTGGACAAAGTCAGGAAATTTGCTTATAATCACTGAAAGGGGCCATGAATAAAGTTCTCATTTCAGCTCCAAGTCTCATAGATGATTCACTGAAACCACTGTTGTAGAACACCCAAATAACAGCCTCATTATGAGCTTTCTATGTTGCCATCCAAAGCCTATGATGAGCTACTTGGGATTTGACAACCCTTAAATAAACAGTCCTTTATGAACACTAAAAGGGCATGCTTAAGATGTAGGGAAATTTTGAAAGAATGTGCAGTAATATCCTCCATAGGAAGTTTCAGTAGAAAAATAAAAGGCGAGGAGGAAATACCACTTGAGCACCACCACTTCCTGCCATCTCTTTACCAAATGGATTCTGAAGGACTTGGGTGCTCCTAACCGTTATCTTCTTTGTCCTCACTGACTGGTCTCTTTTTGTTCAGGTGAAATATACAAAGCATGACTCACAAAAGTTCAGGGGCATTAAAAAACCCACACTGTGGTACAGCCATCATCACCATACTTCAATGGAGATTTTTCATATTCTTAAATTGAGCTCTGAGCTAAATGACAATGGCTTCACTTTCCCTCCCCACAGCCCTGACATCCACCACTTTACTCTTGGAATGTGACTACTCTGGATACCTGACATTTGAATGGAACCATACCTCGTTTGTCCTTTATACATGGCTAATTCCACCTAGCAAAATATCTTCAAGGTTTGTTCATGTTGTAGCACATGTTAAAATTTCAGTCCCGTCAAGGCTAACTGACACTGAAAATCGAAGCATATGCTATATTTTCATATATCCATTCATCTTAGAAGAGACACTGGCCAATAAGTGGCTGCTTGCCTAATTTTCTGTTTTCAACTCTTTGGTGAAGTGCTGTTCACAGGCTCTTTTTCTGGCTGTTTACAAAGTCATCAAAGTCTACATGCCAGAGACATTAGGATCAGTTCTGAATCTTCTCTCTCCTAATGTCAGTTCTGAACCTTCTCTCTCCCCCTCCTCTCTCCCCCTCTCTCCCCCTCTCTCCCCCCCCTCTCTCTCTCCCTCTCTCTGTCTCTCTCTGTCTCTCTCTCTCTCCTCCTCTCTCTCCTCTCCCTCCCCCCCTCTGTGTTAGGTGTCATATCTGGCACAGTACATGCATGTGTGCAGGTGCATGTGCTCATGAGTGAGCACGTGGATGTTGGAACAGGATTTTAGGGTATCTTCCTCTGCACCTTGCCTTAGTACTTTGAGATAGGGACTCTTAATCAACCAGAAGCTTGCCATTTTGGCTAGTGTAGTTGGCAAATGGGCTCTCAGGATCCACCTGTCTCTGCTTCCCAATGCTGGGGTTCCAGACATGCCCAACCATGCCTTGGGCTTTTCAAACAAAAGTCCTATCCTGGAAGAAAAAGCACTCTTATCTACTGATCCATCTCTGCAGCCTTAGTGTCCTTTTATACAAACATTCACTAGGAGACCTCATCCAAGTTTTAAAACCCGAAGTTCCATTTCCAGGGACAGCATCCTCTCTGAACTTAATATGGGTCTACTTTACATTAGACATTTGACAAGCAATACAGCCATTTAATTTTTTAAAAACCAAACTCTGGATTTTTCCATTTAAAAGTGCATCCCTTTCCTTTGTTTCCTAACTCAGGACACAGAAAATCAATTATTCTAGTTTCTCAGGTCTGTTATATAAGTTTATTTTTAGTTGTGTTTAAAATATTGTTTTGTGAACTGTTAGGTAAAGGTCTGCCTAGGTCTTGGCATTTTGTATTGTGTGCAGGTATTGCATTTCTGTGGGGGATGTTGATTATGATCTGCACCTGAGTAGTAATGAATCAATAAAAACACCCGGGCTAAGACGAGACACTCAGGGTTCCACTGGGAGTACAGCGTTGGCCACGATGATGGTTCCCTTTGTAGAGGTCTGGCAGGGCTTCCACATATGAAAATGCTTCTTTGTTGTCCTTGCTGAACACACAGCAGCTTACTACTACACAAGTCAAAATACTTATAGCTGTTTTTTTTAATTCTTTTGTTCCTCATTCTTCAAATCCAACACATTGATAAATCCCACATTCCCATATTTAATGCATATTTAGATGCTATGTTTTCACTACCTCAGCAGATACCATCTTGATCACAGGTAACCATGGTCACACTCCAGGCTGTCCCCAGCAGCCAGTCCATCAGCCTCCATTGCTTCTTCCTTCACACGGTGAACTGTGTTCTCAACACAGTTATCAGTACTGCTGTCAGAGATTCTGATTTCGTCCTATGCAGAAGTTTCTATGTCTCCTAACTTTTATTAGAAAAACATCTCAAACCACTGGCATGGTCTCAGGCATGAACCCCACTATAGTTCAAATGACCTTGTCATTGCTCAAATATGCTATGTATGTCCCCCAGTTGGAGCCTTTGCTTTTGCTGGGCCCTCTGCTCACACCCTCTGCTTGTGGCATTCACTAAACTCTGGTCCTCATTAAATTCTTGTTTCATCAAGATAGCTTATTTTGTAACAGCTGTGTAAAGCAGAAAGCCTCTATAAGGTCTATTGTTTCCTCTTCTAGCTTATTGCTCTCAGTGGAACTTATGTGTCACATCTTCCCCACATGCTATGGCATGATGGAATGTGTTCACGGGGCTAGAGACATGGTATGCTTTTCTCCACTGCCCTCTATTAATTGACATCAGGCTGGTGGCATGAAACCCACCAGGGTAGAAATACTTCCCCACGGGAAGTCAGGCAACACAGAATTCTGGGGTTTTGGTTCTTTTCATGAAGACCCAGACACCCAGCAACGTCATTCCCAAACAGAAGTTACACAGGGAGCAGAGCTGTCTGTCCTGTTTGTTCTGGTATTTTTTCCCAGAGGCCTAGGTGCGTTCCTGCCAGAAATCACTGACTCCTCGTCAAACCCTATAGAATGAAGTTTAAAATAATAAAAGCATCATTTTCTACATAGAGACTAAAAAAAGCAAAGGCTAATCAATTTTTAAAATTTAATTTTACTCCAATAGGCATCATGGGATTCTGGTGATATTATATACAATTTAGAACTTAATTATTGACCTAGATATTTACAAGGCATCCATATTGCAATCAGCATTACGGATCAGAAATAAATTGCCCTCTACCAATCAAAGGATCTGGCTGCCAGGCTCGTATGTGAAACAGTTTCCTTTTCAGAAGGGAAAGTTCAGAAGAAAAGCCTACGTGATGTTTCTCACAGATGTTGCCAGGTGTCACTGAACGCTAAATACAAAAAGCCTGGAGTTCACTCATCGTAAAAAGTAGGGAGGTCTTTGTAACTGTGAGGTTGCTTTCCATGGAGTCTAAATTCAATTTGGAGTCACTTTCAAGAAGCCATGTATAAATCCTAACATAAATATTATTTTCTTTTGGTGTGCATCTTGTAACTGGCATATTCTTGGGGCTTGATTATTTTTCCTTTACCTTTAACCAGGTGAAAACCTGGTTAGTCATGTCTATGGTGAGAATTATTAGTTTATATCAATTTTCTGGACACCAGTTCCAGAATGTATAAATGAAGCTTCTGAGTATGATTAATTCCCTAATTTAAAATTTGGAATCAAGAGCTAGTAGATATTACACTCCTAAAACCAGACATCCACTGCACACCCCCACTGCACAGATGAGGAAAATGAGGCCCCAAGAAAGGAAGACATACCTTCCTTAAGCTCATCACTGCCACAGTTGGCACAGGAGCTGAGAGCTCCTCTTCCCTCTGTGATCTCCTTTTCAGCACACAAACCGACTTGCTACACCCAAAGAGTCATGAACATGTACTTAATGTACACAAAAAACTTTCCATGAGGGAAGCTTCCCTGTGTGAGACTGATATTTTTAATTCTAGCCAAGTCTATTTCAATTAAGGCTGGACAGAAGCCAGAATTAATCTGCTGGGTCAAGAATTACTAATAGATCCGACACCACAGTGACAATGTCTGGGAATTGAGATCACAGGCGAAAGAGTGGATATGAGCAGCATAAACCATTATGTATATCCTGCAGTACCTTGCTGGTAAGTGTGCTTCATAAATGGGTTGTGTGGTGGAGGGAATAAGCAATGCATGTTACAGGTAAAGATACAAGGTGTCTTCTGTGTTTTGCATTTAGATTACAAAGTCTCCCAAAGTCACTCCAATGAGAAATTTCAAAACCAGTGACTTGAACAAAGGCCATATACAGAAGAGGAGATTTTCACCCTATGTACCATGCTGGAAGTCAACACTTAAATTCATTAGCAGGGTATCACATCGCCTTCTCCATTTCCTATAAATGTCATTTCAAATCACAGCAGGCACCGAAAACAGTTCATTCTCAGCCCACTGTTGAACTTTTATGTAACGAGATGCTGTGAAAAGCAAAAGCAATACAATACATAGATAAATATTTGCAGGGTGCCTTAGTGTTTTGATAAATATCTACTCCAGAGGTGCTTTTCTTTTCTTTTGATCTAGAGGCTTCTACAGAAAGTCTTACACTGGATCTGGGCCCCTGTTTTACTTTGCTGTTTGTCCTGAGTTGGCAGCTTTTCACAGGCTGCCTATGTGCCTTTTCATGTGCCCACCATCCCATTTTACGTTGCTTATTTTTTGGTTTGTTTGTTTGTTTGTTTACACAGAGTGGTCTTACTGTGCAGCCCAGCCTTGGCTCAGACTTGTGATTCTCTACCTTTGCCTCCTAAATTGGGATTGTTAGTCAGTCATCATTTCAATGCTGTTATACTTTTTAAACATTTTATGACACTCTTCCTACTTTTTACTTTGAATTTACTGTTTTAAGTTCTGCAAACTTTATCTCAATTCTTTTCTTTTTCTCTCTCTCTTTTTCTTTCTTTCTTTCCTTTTCTTTCTTTCTTTCTTTCTTTCTTTCTTTCTTTCTTTTTTTTTTTTTTTTTTTTTTTTTGAGAAAGGTCTCAATTATGTATCTCTGGCTGTCCTGGAACTCACTCTGTAGACTAGGCCTCCCTAAAACTCACGGAGATCCACCTGAGTCTGCCTCCTCAGTTCAGGGATTAAGGCATCCACCACCACACCCGGCCTTTATTTCAGCATTCTTTATTGTCTCTAACCTCTAAAGCACAGGCTACACACCAAGTTCAACAAGGTATTCTACTGGGCTTATTCTGGAAGGCTCTAGAGAACAGCTCCTCTCTAGCTAGATCCTCTTACCCTACTGTCATCCAGAGCTGCTGAGGGAGCCACTGTGCTGGAGATATGAGGAAGGAGATGCAGACAGAAGCCAGGCTCAGTAGATTGATGGGAAAAATAGGTTCCTGGTCATTGATGCCATAAACTGAGCAGCAGAATAAAACTTGAACATTCCAAATCCTTTAGGTAAGTTATGTTTGTATTATCCTGGTTAAGTTGAGGCCATCTTTGCCAAATTAAAGTTTTGGTCTTTTTTTTTCATTGACATATTCTCCTCCATTGCCTGGAAACACAAAGCTCCTGCACCAAGACTCCTACTCTGATCACTCCTGACATTTAAACTTTTCCAATTTAAGAAAACGAGATGAAAATTAAGTTTCTGGAGAGCATATTTGAAATTTTAAAATAATATTTAAAAAAAAGATTGGGAGGAAAGGTTGGGAATACCTCCGAGATATAGTGCTTGCCAAACATGAGGTCTTGGGTTCTGTCTTCAAGGCTACCAAATTTTCTAAAGATGGCAGTATCTATCCTCAGCATATTAAAGTGGTGATGGCCATATTCTATTGCAAATTTGTATTTCAACACAAAATCCCGAAGCCACACATCATCTGCAGTCACTGGAATCTCAGGGAACCAGACTTTGTTGGAGTGAGAAATAAGCAACAACATTTTTTGTAAGTTTCCCAGGTGATTCCATTAGACTTAAATTTGAGATCTCCTGCGCAAATGGTTTGTTAGTGAATTATTTCACTGCCCCCTCACAACGTTCCCAGTAAGTACCTATTATTATCACCCCTGAGCCTATGAGGAGGAAGTGGGTCTGAGCAAAGTCATACAGGTAAATAGAACAGAGCCAGCTTTGGAAATGTCAATGTAGAGTAAGGTTCAGAGTAAACAACAAGAAACAAGAAAGTGTGAGCAGAAACAGGCATGCTGGGTATTCTGGGTTTCAAAAGCACTTCCTCAAGAGAGGCACTTTGAGATCTAATCATAGTTTATCAGCTGAACACTGCAGATGCCTCTTCTATCATTTATCAACATTCGATAGACATTGATTAAACCGTATCCATAAACCAAGCACCCACTGATAAGCTAGCTGTGAACTGTAATAAAAGAGACCAGCTCTAGCCTGCCACTGGGTTTTGCCTCCTGATGCTTGAGAATCAGTGGGGTCTGGTGAGAACCAGTCAGGGGTGGGGTTGGGTGTGCAACTGTCCTCAGCTAGTATTGATATCAATAACCCTGGGTTAAAAGGCAACTTTCATTGCTAACTTATTGATACTATAGATAGAGCTAGCCGTCTTACATGGAAGCTGGGCTGAAACCATGTTTGAAGAAGAGGAAAACATTCTTTGCTAACCCCAAGCCTGGAATAATTCTGTTTCATCAATAAAGTATTAATTCCAAGGTGCTTGATGTGAAGTGCAAGTACCAAGCCATGGAAATCCCCTCTATGAGAAGATGAATCTAAATGGTTAGCTGAATTTATACGAAACATGTATTGAAGACTTCATGCAAACATTTCAAGTTTTTTCTTCCTAATTTTTTTTTTCACATTTTATAGCCAACTGTTTTAACTTAGTCAGCTAACCCCGGCATGTGGTATTTGTACCGTGCCAGACGTTGTCAGCACCAACCTACTGCTGCAGGATGTCTGTGAGGAAAAAATACCCCAGCTGACTTTTTATCTGATCTCCAAAGCAACAGATCATTCCGAATGCTAAAGAAAGTATTTTGACTTTTAGAGGCTAAAGCAACAGTAGTGAGAAGACGCTAAAGAAGAAAATTGCTAGTTTAAGCTTCTAAGTGGCAATGCCCTGTCTCTTGTTGCTTTGCTGATACATGGTCTCTTCCAGAAATGAAGAATTTAATGTGCTAAATATTAAATCCAATATCAAAGGGTTTTCAACTTTGAGGGCAAGGCAATACACATTACCAACCTAGATCAGTTAAATATAGCTTCTTCATCCATCATTTGAATACTATCTTCAGAACATATGCTGCAAACCCAAACCAATGACATCCCACTCAACATATCCCAAAACATCCTCCCAACAAATGTGCAGAATTAACTTTTGGCTTTATGGATGTAATTGTTCTAACTGCACAGCATCTGAGCTTTATAGCATCTCCGTTTACTAGGATAAACATATTATGATAAATGGAATGTATGAAATTATGATATATGAAACGATAAAAGAAATGTATGTTTACGAATGCTTCAGAGTTCAGTAATATTTTGCAGGTGCTCTCAAAGATGCCTTAGGCATTTTAAGTTAACTGAAACAGATTAGGTGTACCTTGTTAGAAATATGTGGGTTCAGAGCATTTCAGATTTTTAAATTTTGAAACATTGCTGTATGTGCACTCAGGTATCTTATGAATATGGCCAAAATCTAAACACAAAATTAATTTGCATTTCATATCCACCTCATACACATGGCCTGAAAGTAATTTTATACAACATTTTTAGTGGCCAAGGGATATCATGGGTCAGTATGGAATTTTCCACTCGAAATTTATAGTATTTTGAAATTTCCAGTTATTGATGCTTAATCTGTAACTTCTTTCTCATTACACGTATCTACTATTTTTTCTTCAGACAAAGTAAAATTCCAGAGCAGTAAGCAAGGCCCTGCATTACACTGCCCATGTGCTCACTCATCATCTCCTCTTTTAATGAAGGTGCGAGAGAGTAGGGCACGCTGGCCATTGTGTTTTACAACATCTACAACACCGAAACTTTTAACTGGGGCAATTAATTGATATCATGACACAGATAAAGAATCAAAGTAGCAGCTGGTGCAGGCACAGGCTCTGCTTCCTACCTTGGGAGCTTTGGCATGCTTCCCACACCTGGCGTCCTTGACAAGGCTGAGATCTAACAGCTCTGTTTCCTGGAAGGCAAAAACGGGAAACTGTTAGGAAACCACACAGATAATTCCTCTTTGTTTTATGTCATTGACATCACTTTAAAGGATACTATCATCTCTAGAGTTACCTAAGGATTTATCTGCAGTTAGGTTACACCCCCACCCCCATACTAGGTCTCATTGCACTAGGAAGAAAACAAAAAGATCATCAACTGCTAACTGCTCAGCTTAATGTATATTCCAATATATTCACTAAAGCATCTTAAACAAATTAAGTGCATGGTTTGCATCCCTAAACCTATATCCTCTGAGACATTCCTAAATCAAGAGAAGTCCGGCCTCTTTGTTCCATTGTTGAAAACTAATCTTGGAGTCACTGAATGCAGCTGGGTTGTGTATGTGGGTGGCGGGGAACAAGGAGATAAGAGGAGTCAGTGGAAGGAAGACCTCAGTCACACACCTAATACATTTTGGCATTGCATAGATACACACACACACACACCGAATTCTGTTGTGAGTCATTTGCACACAAATCTCATGCCACTACTCTTTCACTTATTCACTATCCCACTAATATCGCTAATATCCCAGTCATTATTCCAACAACTATAATATGTAAGTCACTCCAGGACATAAGAAAATTGCATACGTGATTGCTTTCTGGAGTGCCATTGAGAGGGGAAGGAACAAAAAGAAATGAATGTGATTACGACAAGGAAGAATGTTAATGCCAATTGTAAAGATAACTGCTGTGAGGTTAGGAAAGAGGACTTCCGCCCCTAGGTTTTGACACGGAGGAATCATTTAGCTAGGAGAATTGGAAAGCGGGTTCATTACAACTGAAGAGTGAAGGTGGAAAAATAAGAATAGCCCAGGGGTTTGAGATGAACCTAAGATATTCATGGTTATCTGATATTTGGAGACACAGCCTACGCTTAAGCGAGAGAAGTAGGAGTGAGGTGGACTAAGAGGAACCCAGGAGCAAAGAGCAGCAAAGTTGTATGCATGACAGCAGGGCAACAAGAGATCTGCACAGGTGACATTCAGTTTCCCATTTGGATTAAGTATAGAATACGAAAAGAGAAGTCATGGAAGACAACACCAGAGGGATGGAAACCCTGAAAGTCTACTGATGGGCAGTGATCATTAAGTCTGTAGCATAGGTGCACAAGGCAGAGAGCATGGTAGTATATTGAACTGAACTTCCCTAAAGGGGTTGTAAACACCCAAACCATGCTTCTTGCTCAAGAGTCAATGGGATCTATCCCTCTTCTAGAAAAGGCACTATTCATCTGACAACAGACTTCCAGAAAACTTGTCAAAGACACTCAAGAATACTGTTATTGATGCTCTCAGGAAGCTTTTCCAACAGGCACCTTCTAATTCTAAATGTCTGAATACTTTCCTAAGGATTAAGCACAAAGAATACACTTAGATATGGAGGCCCTCTACTGAGTACAAAAAGTCACACCAGGTCAAAAAGAACCCCCTGCTCTGACCACCTCTCTAAGAGATGGAGTGAAGATTGGAAGGGGGGGTTTCATCTCATGCTCATACCATTTTCGAAGTTTCCTTTCTCCATTTTAGTGGATGTGTCGGCCTAGTCTGCGCTGACCTTTGGAAATCTTCCCATACCATATGGATAGACATGTGGGAGGCAGGCAAAAGGACCTTGTAGGACACTGTGACATTGCTTTTCTCCTAAGTCTCCTCCACTCACAGTACTGAAGGTACCTCGTGAACTTTAGAAAATGGTGCTATCAAATGGCCCGGCATTCATTGTTTGGCTTAGGCAACTGCATCATAAAGCTATGTTGCAGAAATAGAATACCAGACCAGAGGAAGTTGGAGATCAAGCCCAGGTTTCTTCATCTCCAAAGTAAATGCAACCAGTCCAATAAAAAGCAGAGCAGGGAATTCCCATTATAGCCCCTATGTAGAAGTTTATCTACAAGGTGGGAACAATGGGAAGAGCTGAGAGATGAGATACAGAGTGAAGGCTTATCATAGGAGAATGTATAAGTAGACTGTGACAGAAAGAAGAGGAGAAAACAACAGCCATGTTGGGGGCTCTGACCTCCTTACTGGGACTCAAACCTTGGGCAAATTTCGTATTTTAGAGTTGTTGATTCAGAAATTTGTCCAAGAGCAAATGCCATCCAGTAATTCATTTGGACATTGTTTACTGAATGCCTGCAAAGCATAGACTATTAGTGACAATTAAATCACAAAATGCAAAAGTAGGTTCTCCATTTTGAGGCACTGACAAGTAACCCAATCACTCTCTTTTAAAGGAGATACTTCAAAATACCTCCAGATACTGGCTATGGAAGGCTAATCCACAAAGATGGGGTGGAAGTCCTGGCTTTATAATTTACAAAGGAAGCAGGGCAGAAAAGGGTTCTCAGAGAGGAACAAGCTGGGAAAATGCACAGAGGCAGGAATGATGAATATCAAATTGTCATGCAACAGATAGGGAAAGGCACATATAGCCAGTCCATATCTGGTGAATGACTGTTTCAAAAGGTAGACTAAAAACTCTCTACACACATTTTATATTTAGCAAATCTGATAGTAACATTGTGTATTCAGAGACTTTCCTCTCGGTTGAACAAATAGACTGAAACGTTGCTTGTTTGTTTACACACACAAAACCCAAAACGAGTTTATAAAGAACTTAGTGGGTGTCATTACTTTTAAACTGAAGGTAATGAATATTGTTCTCCATTTCCAGTTCCAGAATAAGCTTTCATTCCCCAAACTGTGGAGTGATAGTCAATGCCAGCTACCCTAGGGATTCATTCTGATACCACAGGGCTAAGAAGCCTCTCTCACTGATGTGTAAAATTGTGTGTTCAGGAAAAGAGTCAAGGGTGCCAAGGGGTGGGTAATGTGGCATGGGAAAGACCCAGGTGGAAGTGCTGTTCTTGGGCTCTTTCAGCTGGAAAGGGATGATTAAAATAGCAACCCCCACTTCCATTTCCATGCAAAAGCTGTTCCTCTGGGGGCTTCTTTGCATCTTTTTCTCTCCTCCATGATGAAGAAAATGAGGAACCCAAGGCATAGGACCACAGAAATGTTACTTGTGTCATTGAAACTTTTCCTAGGTTAATTTTCCTGTGTTAATAGTTTCAACAACCCAGTCCGTTATAAAGCTGAAGTGGTCCCTTGCTTAGCTCGTTTGAGAGTTACTGCCTTCTAGCTTTGCAGAACTTGCTGAATATAAATTATATTGCCTATTAAATGGTAACAATACCTCAAATACCAGTGGCTCTCAGAATGGGCCTTGCGTTAGAGTAACTTGGACAGCTTAAAAACATTAAGCCTGAGAATCTGATCTCTAATAAACTTCTAACTGGTGCTAATGCTGCTAGTGAGAGGACCAGCACTTTGAGATGTGCAGACAGATAATTCACACTTATAGGATGTTACTGGAAGACTTTTAGATGAGCATGATGGATAAGGGCTATGTAATAGTTATAAATTACAGAAGAATCTCTAACTCATTTTTCTGTAAGGAATTGTCAAAAAATACCTAGGGAATATTAAAATGTGGCTAACAGTGAATAATCTAGGCCTGGATTTGATATATCAGAGAAGAAAAAAAAAAGCACCATAAACTCCTAGTTGTGAAAATTCCTTTGTATCACACATTATTCTAAAAGTAAATATCTTTAATGTGGGGTTGTCCAAAGGCTAATAGCGATTTGAAGCTCGCCTTGAACTCGTGTCACCCCTAGAGGATGAGGACAGAAGGAGTTCGGGTGCTCTTCACCTTTGAGCCCTGGCCAGAACCCAGCTAAATTTAAATATGAACCTTCACTATGCTTTTCTGCCCTGTGGGCTGGAATACAGACTCAAACTCCACACACAGACAAGGCCACTCCCAACATGAACGTCCTAACCAATGAGCATTCTCAGGATCACCGGCTCCTCCCCGGTGGCACTATATATGTATCCTATACCCTGCATTAAAATTGAGATGCCCCCTGAAGCGTGTCCCAAGTGTCTGTGTACTTGTCAGACTCATCAGAGGTCCACCAAAGACAAGGCAGGATGCCATAAAGCCATGGCCGCCCCACCACACTGTTGTCCTCTCTGTTGCGTCCCTCGGCCTAGAGCCAGCAGGCAAGGGGCCAGCGGTGGGGACACAGAGGGAGGGTTCCACCCACAGGACCACACTTTAAGTATTCAGAAATTTAAGCAATCATTAATGGTCTTATGTTGGTTGAAAATGCCCTGCTCTTTAGCCTTGGCATTGTACTTCACAACATTGAGGCATCTTTAAAGCAGTGACATAAATGTGTTTTCTTTAACTTCTAAGGCATCTGGCTTGCCTAGGTATGAAACGGGAGAATGAAGCAACAGACCTCTATTTTAGGCCCACTATGACACTTTCAAAGACTGGACCACATTCCTAGGAACCCCAACAAATACATTAAAATATAAAATACATTAAAGTACTGTGCTTTTTTGCCTTTGAAAGTATGGATAAAAGTGAATCAGCATCAATCAAAGATTTGGTGGATATTGTTTTAGATTTTTACTTTGAATGCATGATGAGAGAAGTAAGACCTGAAGGTAAGGGAAGACTGGATGGTCTTAAATGTTTATCCGCAGCACAAAGACTTCAACCCATCAGCCACAAACCTACTGTGAGGTAGATGAGCCATGAAATCCACTGCAAATTCAGGAAAAATTACAATTTAAAATGCAACTCTTTCTAGAATACCAATTTCTATGCATTGTTACCAAATTCCATTAGTCACCCAATATAATAGCATGCTTCAAGTTCACACAAGACATAATCAGAACAGCAATTACAGCCATAAACATTTCACAGAGGAGATGTTAGTGGTTGGGTGTGTAGTGTGATTATGTGTACCTCCACAGGTGGTATATTCATTAAGCTGATCAACCTTGATTTATCAAAACTAGAATGAGTTGATGCATCGACTGACAAACATCTTTAAAATTCAAACTGGAGAATGTTTGGGGGGATCCTGCAAAGAGAGGCACAAGTTAAGGACAATCACGGGTACAGATCTGACTCTTTGTTCTTCGACTTTATTCTGTTTGGGAGCAGGTTGCCTAATCTGTGCCGTGTAGCTCCCCAAATTCCTGCATCTCCCCCACCTGACCTCTTGTTTTATTCCTTCCATAGGTATAATTTTTGTCTTTTTGTTTTGCAACCAGCAATAAAAACCAGTGGGAATGAGATACACCATTTCTAAACAAAGGTGACTATCTCATTTTCCTTATTTAAACACATTCACGTTGAATATAACACAAGATTCATAAGCCTTGCAGACAGATAATGGAAGTTTTCTCTTGGAACTATCACTTGTTATCAATATAAAATTGAACAGATCATTGCAGATATTTGTGTGTACCAGGTAGGCCATGTGGCAAACACAGATGCAGGTGCCAGCCAATCTTGCTTATTATTGGGCTGCTGCTAAATCAACTGAGACATTAAACCGAGATCTCTATTTAGCAAGCAAGGGCAATTGAATACATATAAACCCTAATGCTTGTAACATTTCTCATTATAAACAAAAAGAAAAGAAGTTCTAGTAGAAACACTGGAAGTTGATGTGATAAAACAGCATAAGCAAAGGCAACGTAAGGAAACACGGGTATTTTGACCTACGGTTTCAGAGGGATGAGTTCATTATTGCAAGGCAGGGACTGGTAACAGGAGATGGAAGCTTAGAGATCACATCTTTAGGAGCAGCATGAAGCAGAGAGGGAACTAGGAGTGAAGAAGGCTTTTAAATTCTCAGAAGTCCACCCTCAGTGATGCACGTCATCCAGCGAAGCTGTACCTCCCAAACAGTATCACTAACTGGGAGCCAAGTGTTAAAATGCCTAAGCTGATGGGAGACATTTAGAATTCAAACTCTATAGTTGAATATATGGAAGAAAAATAAGGAATATATAAGAACAACAAAAAAAAAAAAACCAAGTACTGAAGAATAGTTATTTCATGAAAACCTGAAATAAGAAGAGAAGCAACTTCCAGAGAAAGTTGATTTGACCTTCATTTGCCAAAATTAAGTGTGAAATAAGATGAATATTTGCAATGGAAAAAGAAAACATAAGAGTATTCCTGTGTTGCAAGTTATATTGTAATTGTCTATTACCACGGAGTTTCTGAGCTTTGTTGTGAATATCTTGACAAAGATATTGCACCATTTCTTCTGCATTTATATAGTGCTTGTATAGTGCTGTATTCTACTTTGGTTTATGGAAGGGAAGATACCCTTAAGCTCAAACAGGAACCAACTATAAAATATTATTAACTCTCACCTTTACACAAACAAATCAATCTGAAATCTGATATGTAGTTGTTACAAACAGCAAACAAAAACAAAAATTCTCTGATAACAGTGTATGGATTCCTTATCATATTTCCATGTTCTGAAGACTATATCCAGCACTCAGTGCCCTGCAACGTTACTTGTTCAGTTCTGGAGTCTGAACGTTAACCCTGACCTTACTTCAAGATTCTCTGTCTCAATGATATAGTCAGGAATACAGCTAATATGTCAGAAAAATTTGGAAAGTAATGTTATTTCTATTTTCTCATCTCTTTCCTTTCCTTAGTCATTACTTCTCCTTCAGAGATAGGGCACCTATCAAGGACTGGAGCCCATATATTCTTTTAAAAGCTAAGATCTTTAAGAGGAGATACCACCCCAAACCATTCAGCATCTCCAATGCAATGTTTAATCCTAAAGGGGCTCCTAAACAAGAGACACATTTTATAGACTTTTTATTCTACTTGGAATGGGAGATGTTGCAAACATAAAATACAGGGTAAAATGAAAAGAAGTAGAAGCTTAGAGAAATGGAGGGGAATTCTAGGGACTAATCATACAACATCCATGCTAAGATGAAATCTGTGGAATACTTACCGGTCTGGAAATTTTGCTACCTCATTCTTTTGTTTAATACATTTTCACTTAGTACATGAAACTTTCCACATATTCAGTTAACACTGAAGATGTATTTTTGAGCAAAGAAACTCAATGTTAGCACTCTCTGGGCAGAGAGAGTTCAGTCTGGATGTATCTTCAACAAGTGTTCATTCACAACAAGAGTGAATTCAAAGAGTGGTGAAACAGAAGCCCAAGGCAGAGCTGAGGCATAGATGTATCTCTGAGAAACTTAAGACAACATTAATTCATGAAGGAGGCAAAGGGAGCCTGTTGGTATGAACACCCAGGGGAATTCCAGCCTCATAGGACACTGTGGCAAGTATTATAAGGTCCTATGTCAGTATTCTAAAAGCATTATAAAGTCTCTGGTCTGTTTTGAGCAAGAGGTTCCAGATGATCATTGGAAAACATCACTTCAGCCTCCAAATACACAGTTTCTCAATACTTGTAGGAGACTGGTCACAGGTTTTCCATGAATAGCACTCTTTACAGATGTTCACATCCTTTACAGAAACTGTATCATATTTGCATGTAACCTAAGCAAATCCTCTCTCATACTTTAAATCTTCTTTAGGCTACTTATAATGCCTGAGGCAATGTAAATACTATAGAAGTCATTGTTAAGCTACATTTTGGGGGAATAATGACAAGAAGTAAGACAGTACTGATTCAGTAAACATCAACAGAAGTACTTTTTTTTTTTTTGAGCATTTTGACCCACAGTTTCTGTGTCCTATCCAATACCTGGGACACAACCCTGGGACAGAAAATGGTGTGACTCTAGTTAGGAGTTCTAAAATGACTTGGTCTTCATGGTCGCTTAGATGTCTGGAGTGGACATAAACGGACGAAGTGAAAGGAGTCAGATGATAAAGACCCTCATACAATCAATGCCCAGGAGAAGCTCATCTGTGAGGAGGATAATTATTGGTGCTAAAAATTAATTTTTAGTGTTAGAAGTTGCTGAGAGCTTGACTCAATGGGAGAGAAGTTGAAGTTTACTGTGGTAACATAAAGTTTCTCCATCAAAAGGGGGTGAACATGTACACGAACAATGCAATTAGCACGACGAACAGTAATAACAATTAGAACTATTAAAAACAGAAACCAAAGATATGCCTAGAAATAGAGGAGATGATCTGCAGGTGCCACCTCATTAAGTAGTGAAACAACACTAACACCTGTACCTAATTCTTCCCTTTGGCAGATGGGAGAACTAACAATATGCCTCCACTATTATCCAGCTGGGTGGTTTTGTCACAGACTCCAACTTATTCTTACCTGTAGTAGGGGGAATGCTAAGCTGGCCACCAGTCTTCTTGCCTTGTGGCATCTGTGCCTTATATTGTCACCTCCATTCAAGCATGGACAGAATGACACTGGTTTCTAAGCAGAAGAATGTGGCAGAGGTGATGGACTTCCACATTCATGATTATAGCAAAAGGAAGAGGATCCTGCAATCATTATGGAAGTTCTCAATCAGATGACTTAACCGACTTCCGGCCTTTTCAGAAGACCTGGAAGTGAGAGACAGGTAGAAACAGAGGCTCTGACCTGATGGCTGTGTTGTGTACTATCTAAGAAAAAGGAAATTGCTAGGAGATTGGGGACTCAGCTGAACAATGCTGAGGAAGTCAATTTTGGCAATGACCTGAACCTGAGTAGCAAAATTTGGGCTAAATGTGAGGCAGCTACCCTGAAGACCACTTCCTTGCATTCTAATGAAGTCCCAGGTATGAGCAGGGTTATTCTGGCCGATTAAAAGTGTAAGAGAAATGTTTGTCACTATCTTTGGTAATTTATTACGAAGCAGGGAGACCTTATATACTTTCAAATGATAGCAAATGACTTCATTTTGACCTCATTTAGCTGACATTATAAAAAAAAATCTAAGAAAAAGGGCATAATCACCATGAAATAGCTGTATCTATCTTAAAGATGACTAATATCAGGAATATGTGAGGACTTATGAACAATATGTTTGAGTTTTCTGGTTCTTATTTATTACCTGGCAGGCTCATAGAGGGGTGTGCCACAGTTAATTTTGGGGGAGAGAGGTGAATGATGCTGCATTTATTAAGGACTCTAGTAATAAACAATAATATCAGTGTCAATAAAGATTACACTCATACCATCTTCTGTGACTCCCTGTGCCCAGAGAATGTACTCATTTCACGCTAATCAGATTAAGGAATAATAACATCTATCATTCTGAAAATGGTTTCTTGAGTGCTAGAAATTATCTCCATGAATATTTTGGGTGAGAATAGAATCTAATTTCCATAAATGGTCTTTTGAAAGAAATATGAGGTGCTGTAGACCTATCATGGAAACAAGCTGTTTCCACTTGTAAAGTCCAGATGATTTCAACACAGTGAGATTGTCCTTTGAGCCACCTAAAATGTTATCTCTGATCTATACTTATTTCAGTATGGCTGAGCTGCCAGCAGCATTTTTAACTGGCCATGGAAGCTGCTTCTATTCTTTGATCTTACTTTAATATATCTGAACGTACAACTTACCACATACCATTTATATTACTTAAGTTCCTTCATGTCTTGAGATTAGTGGCTGAGAATGTGGTGACTTGACCAAGGACACCAATACCACTTGAGAACACCTGCAAAAAACAAAGTCTTTGTTTTCCCCTAAACCTACCATATTAGAATGGTAATCTGTAAGATTGTAGAATGTAGAATCTCCATCTGTAAGATGGAGAGCCCAACAATCTTTTTTAAATAAGCCTCAGGGTGATCCAAATGCAATCTGAGGTATGAGAACTTTTGCCCTAGATCTTAAAAGGAGATAACAGCTGCCCACAGAGAAGCCTAATTAGGCAGGGCTAGGTAGGACATTCAGACACTTGGACAAGCTACCTTTGTCCGTTTATGAAAGAATTTCACCAGAGTCCTACCAGCAATGAGAGGACTGCTCATCAATAGTCTGAAAAAGTTTGCTTTAGACTTCTCTGTGTTATCAGCAGCATACACATCATTGTAGATTAAAGCAACCATTTCTATGCTGAGCCCTGGAGGCCAAGCAGAGTCAGAGCCACATTCTAAGCATGGCTGGCTTAGTTCCAGATGTTCTGATTCAACCCTGTACATGATACTTCTGGGCTGGCAATCAAATACACTTCCCTTTTTCTCTAGTTACAGAATCAGGGCATGACTGGTGATCTCTGAAGAATACATAAATGGCACCCAGCCTTGCTTTACCTTTGCAGCCACTACTTGGTGAAATCTACCTGGATAGATTCTATTCACCTTCAGCTAAGACACTACACATTTTTTTCAGCACAAAGATTTGTATTCCATCTGACCGAGTCCGAGTTTCAGCCACGGTGGGATTCCAAGACACTTTTTTGCCTTGTATGATATTTTGAATATGTGAAGGGTTAATCTATTTAAGTTCATGTGTATATAAAACAATGCTCCTTTTCCCTTTGCAATGACTTGCTTCTTAAGATCACTTTGAGTTTTCTGGCAAGGCAGAGGGATCAAACTGAGTCTTTTCCAAATGCTAATTTGTGCCATATGGAGTTGGGAATCTAATGGGGAAGATGAGGCTTAATGAATTTTCCTGAGGAGAACATTCAGAGTCAATCAATATATTGGCCCTAAGGGTCTCCTGAAGTGCTGTGAATTTAAAAGTAAACTTTCCTTTTGATTCAACCATGGATCAGCCCCAGCACTAATGCAAGCACAAAACAAGCCAAGCTGTTCATACTAAGCACTCTGGAAAAACTTAAGTAGTCCCAAGTTTTTCATTTATTGAGGACATTTGCTTCTGTTGCTGCTCACCTGGCTCCCTGCCTGGCCCTTTTTCTAGCTAGACACTACCCCCACTGTCTGTTTTACTCTCACAATGGGCATTTGTGATCTTTGACTACCTTTGGCCTGCTAGATAAACTTCATGGAGGGGTGGAGACTGCAGGAAGTGCTGGAAGGCTGTGTACCCTGGAGGGAACTCGGAGCTCTTGACTGACAGGTGCAGAATCAGGACGCCAGACAACCTGGCCATGGGGTAAAG
Source organism: Cricetomys ansorgei (assembly GCA_026225945.1). Classification (NCBI taxonomy): domain Eukaryota; kingdom Metazoa; phylum Chordata; class Mammalia; order Rodentia; family Nesomyidae; genus Cricetomys; species Cricetomys ansorgei. The sequence goes on along the minus strand of JAMJFZ010003875.1, from coordinate 34,218,428 downwards.
CAAAGTTTGGGGTACAGTTTTCATTCTGGAGCTCTCAGAAGGGCATAAATTAAGGGTGACACTCTAGCTGATAGTTCTGTCTTGCCTGGCCCCTACCCCACCACCTTGTCCTGCTTTGGCTCCTCTTATCTCTTGGGATTTCTTTTTTAATACACCTTTTAGATACACCCCCTTGCACGGGTTGGGGGGTGAACAGTATGGAGAACAAATCCCTAATCATGTGTAATTAATTTAGAAAATAGTGTTAAACTCGAAACTAGCCAGAACCATACACATTTACTGCTATTAGTTGTTTCCTTTGGCTCATTCTATTCCTGCATGTTTTACACAATATTATATACACACTAAAGGAACATATGTCTCAGTGCTATGCAGCTCACTTTGTATCATCCTCAGATTATGGAATATTTTGACCATTCCTGAGAACCAGGCACATGGAAACAAATTATCCAATCTAATGTGCAAACAGTTTTATCAGAAGTATACACACATCATTATCTAGGAGGAGCTTGATTTTAATGGAGGAATACTTCCTACCAAGAAAATCAAAGCTATAAAAAGCATTCATTTACCTAATCCCCAAGTCAGACTTAATTTTGTCATATTCAGAGCTGAAAGGAAACATATTCCTACCCACTGTGTGAATTCCTCCTCGAGAAAGATCTATTTCACTTTTACCACCCACTCTGACTTCTATTTGAAAAAAAAAAAAAAATCTGAACATAATGGGACACATAAAATTTCATTCCAAAGCTGAATAAAAATGCTTCCTGGGCAGCACTAACTGGTCCTGGTGGGTGATCAAAAAACAGAACAAAAGGAAACAAAACAGACATGAGCTGGGAGGGGAGAGTGTTGGGGGGGGTACATGGGAAAGCCAGAGGGGGGAGATGCTGATAGATAAGATTCTACACTTGTCAAAATTCTCAAAAATAAAGAAAACACTTTTTAAATCCTGGAAAAAATTACGATACTTTTAAAAAACATTTGTATATACAAATAATACTTTTTTTGTGTGTTTTCAGAAATACTATGAATTTTATACTGTCACCAGTTAGGAAAGGACTGAACAGTGACGGCGGACTCTGAATACGATGAAGGAAGAGGCGCATGGCAGCTAAGGGAGGACAAATGGAAACAGCATAGATCTCACAACTGAAAAGTACAAACTTCAAATGCTCTCATTATGGAAAGCTAGAAGGTACAGGAGGAACAGGATCTGTTCATTAGCTTGATAAAATATGTACACATAACATAACATACCACTGTATTAAATAAATATGCTTACTTATTTGTCAATTAGACAGAGAGAGAGGAGAGAGAGAGACAGACAGACAGAGAGACAGAGAGATATGCATACATACATGCAATAACAATTAGTGAAAGAGAGGCCATGAATCTGAAGGAGCACAGGGAGTGTTATATAAGAGGGTTTGGAGGGAGGAAAGGGAAGGGCGAAATGATGTAATTATATTATAACCTCAAAAAAATGTTAGTAGGTTTTTGTTTGTAAGAGAACTCTGCAGGCAAAACAAAAAGGACCTGGTACTCATGAAAGGCTCAAACGCAATACTTAATGAATAAAATTCAAGGCAGTGCATACACAAAAGCACTAGGGCTGGCAGATTCACTGGGCATGGCCCAGGTTCTGAAGACAGAGAAGGAGGACCACAGCTCCTCAAAGAAATAAGACCATAATAGCTAATGTGGAAGTGTGTGTGTGTGTGTGTGTGTGTGCATGCGTGCATGTGTGTGTGTGTGTGTGTGTAAGACCTTGAGGTGAGTTAATTAAAAACAGATGCATTTTTAGGAATGGAGAAATTTCAATCTGCAGAGTCAGATATGTGTTTGGAAGGTGGACAGTGGGACAGCATCGGTAAGGACAAAGAGAATAGTCTTCTCACGCTGTCCTTGCACTTCTGCATAGGGGACTGTGGAGCTAGCTGCTCCCATTTGTCGTCCTGACAGTGAGAGAGGAAGCAATAACTTGTGAAAACTTTTTTTCAAGGCCTCATGTTTGTCCCAAATTACTGCTCAGAACAGTAAGTCCAAAGAAAACAAACAAGGGCAAACTAATAGAAGACATTTGTCTTCCTCAGCACGCCCTGGACTTGACCTTTGGGAGAACTCTGAGAAATTCTCACATTTACTCCCTTCATTTGAATATGTTGAAAAATGATGACAGGCATTTTATTTTAATCAATTAGTGAGAAGCATAGAATCATTCGAAAACTAAAGAACTGGAAGTTGGACAAGAGTAAAAGACAGTTAAGGAGCCAGACTTAGTACGAGTGGAAGAGACCAGAAGGTTTGAGTAAAATTGTACCCTGAAGAAAAAGCACACAAAGAAAACATACCACTGGGGCAAGACTGAAACAAACCCACATTTAAAAAGTAAATAAAACCAAAGACTTAAGAGTGGTTTATTACTTTCTGTGCTTTCCTATTATATGTGTAAAATATTTCTGGAAAGAAAGAATGGGAGGAGGGAGGAGAAACTGGAGCATCCCATAGCTGTGCAAACTGCTAGCACAAGCCCAGCATGTTGGGGTCAGCCATGGGCTCTTTCCCTGCAAGGAGACAGGGACGATGGGAAACATGAGTGGTGTAAGCTAGAAGACGCAATCAGCTTTCAGGACTGCATGGCCACCAACACTCAGCTCTTGAAGATTGATGGACAGTGGCTGCACTTGTTCCAATGCGATCGCCTAAAAATCTGCTCTGATGGAACTGAGCAGTACACTGTCACACTGGGTTTCTGCACATGCTCAGACTTGAGTTTCCCCTTGTCACAGAAGACAAGAACTTTGAGAACAGAGAATGCATTGAATGATGCCACAAAGTCAATTTAACAAATAAACAAAGTCCTTGAATGACTTTTCTCAAATTCTGAACTGGGTGACGAACTAAGAAGCATTTGACAGTGGAGTTGCTCCCAAAAAAACTTGGCACAGGCACAGCGCAAGAGAGACTGTCTTTGTATTCACTCCTATTCAATCAAATGCATGATCATTTTTAAAAGCACTCTTGTAAAGAAGATAGCTAAGGAAAAATATTAACTATTAGGGTTTTTTTTCACCAAAGGCAACGCAATGGAAATAAATAGTCACTAGTATATCCAGTTGCTATGTGTCTTTTGGTCCAGATCATCACCTCAAAGCAGAACTCCACTGACTAATATCAGGGCTCAACTTTAGATACAAGTCTTATATTTATATGCTGATTCCCTGCAGCCTCACACTCAAAAAATTTAAAAAAATAAAAATAAAATAAAAAACCCTATTTTGACTTTGTACCTATTCATTTCACAATTCATAATGTCACAATAAAAATACTGTATCCTCTAGAGTTTTGAACAACTGAATCTTATAATCTCTTTTGCAGACTAAATATTGACCAGCTTCACTGTCCCTGTGTGTATAACTTTTCTAAAGAAATAAAAGAAATAGCCCATGAATCCTTAACATTGGCTTCCGGTTCCCAGGCGGGCAGGTCACCGGTTTCAATATTCTCCAGTGTATTTTTACTGTGCAGATAAAAGTAAAGTATAGTAATAAATCTTGCTCAGGATTACTTCCCATGTTTTAAGAAAGTAAATACAAGGAGTGGACATGTCGCTCTGGGGATACAGTTCAGTGGTGGGGCACTTGCCTGGTACGCATATGGTCCTGTTTCAAGCTCCAGTACTGTGGGTTTGGGGAGAGTGAACACCTAAGACAAAAAAATCCAATTTAACTCAAACATTGAACTACTATTTAGTGAAACTACTCTATCTTGCTTTTTCTTAAAATGTGTCATTTTCTGGTTCCTTTCCTCAAAACATGGGCAGATGATTGCCTGCCTAGCTTTGACCTAACACTCTGATCCCTCTACAGATCTATTTCTTTCATTTAGGCCTCGGTTCAAAAAAAAAAATCTATCATTTTTCACGTCCTGGGTTATTTGGATTTTCAGTCACAAGTCAGATGAATCACATTTGCTCTATGTGGGTCAGTCAAAATTAAGTACAGAAATCTCTTAAGTACCAAAATTGGTCCTATTCTGTCTTATGATTATGGAATTAAATTAACCTGAGTCTTAAGCACTGTATGTCTTTCGGCGTTATTATTTTTTTATTACCAAAGCTAGGCCACAGCAAATAGTCCAACCTCACAGAAAGTGCATAGGTTTCATAACTTTCTCTTTCACTCCTTTGTTATTATTTGATGGGAGACTCTCAGAGTGTAGTCCTTAGCCCAGTGCAGTGAATCATCTGGAAGCTTGTTAGGAACTCAAATCTCTGGTCTCCACCCAAACAACCTAACTTGGAACTCCAGATGGCTGGGACCAATAGTCTGCATCTTGACAAACCCTACAGATGATTCGTAAAAAACCTTCAGTTTGAGGATCTCTGGGTGGACAACTGTGGATTGGTGACAAATATGAGCTATACCTGGGTTTCTTATTCTGAATAATTTCCTTACTTTAAAAGCACTTAGGAAAACACATGACACAAATGATGATGAGGTGCTATTCTTCACCAAAATGTATAACTGAAAACTGATATGAGAGAAAATCTCTGTGTAACTATAAAGAAAATTAATTCCAGATACAACAGAGTCTGACTTTATATTTTATCCATCCTGCAAGTCTAATTTTAAAGAACAATAATGAAACATGAAGAGGCTCATTGTCTCACGAAAAACTACTTAATGTTGGGACTCTGGTGATTTCATTAACAGCATTTCAACCACATATAAGGAGTCCCCAAAGCTTGAAATACATGTTCTGATTGAATTCTTACTAATCAACTGACAGGGCACAGAAAAATGGGAGTTAATTGTCATGATTTGAATGGTGACACAAGAATGTGGATTTTCACAGTAAATCCTGCATAGATTAGTGCATACCTTAGGGCAGAGGTATCTCATTGGCCACCAAAACCACCACTCTCTCCTACACTGTAGTGGAAGGAGCATTTGATCTTTTGATATTTTGATCTGGCAGCATGGCTGTTCTAGTAAGGATCACCTTCAGTTTTCTGGGTGTAGCTTTTTGGAATGCAGAAAGAATGTTAGTCTGAGGAACCACAAGTTGTCTAAGCAACCGATGCTTGAATTAGCCTGTCCTGATACCTACATCTGTTTGTGCTACTGTTAATGAAAGAGATTTCTGTAATTTCTCCTCAGTGACTAATAAGGAGATCTGGGAAAACCCATATCTCTTAGTTTTGACCTGCGCCTAGTGGCAACAGGTCAACTGGTGTGGCACTTGGGGAAGTGGATTATAGGATTCTGTTCATTAATGTAAAATATTTTGTATCTGGGAGCAAAGCTTGCAATCAGTAAATCATTGGGGCGATCAGGCTAAGGGGTTCAGTTGGCATTTCAGTTCAGTTCAGGGCTTGGCTTGGCTGGGTTCAGTCATTTGAGTCCAGGACTCAGCCCACTGAGACTGCAGCCCTCTGCCTAGGTTGTTCAGGCTTGCATCTCAAGAAATTGTCTCTTGTTATGTACCACACAACACAAGACAGACTAACAACTATAATCGGCGCCTGCTTGAATAACAGAGTGTCTTCTTTGTTGTTACTGAACCCACATATGGTCCATCTATCCCCTGGTCCAACAAACATCTGCCCTTCCAACTACACTACACACTGTAGAAAACTGTGAGGAAAGCCCATCTATATCATGAGTTGTGTTTCCCAGCACCCCTGGCATTTGTGGGCATGTGAGTAGTGCTCACAAATCGAACAGCAACAGAAGAAGGATGAGGATATATTCTTTCCTCTTCTTTCTTTGTATGAAAGATAAAGAGACTCTGGAGGATCCTGGAGCTAGTAGATTAGAGTCTACCTAAATCATCAATAGAAGAAAGCTATTGTTTATAAGAACTACCAATCCTGGACTTCTTAGTACATGAGAAATGCTTTTGTGTATGTCAAACTCTTTAAACCCTAAACTTTATTTTTTATAGGAGATATGATATTCCAAATAATTACAAGGCACATATAAACTTGTAATTGTTGTTTGTTTGTTTGTTTTTCTAGACAGGGTTTGTCTGTTGTAACTTTGGCTGTCCTAGAAGTCACTCTGTAGACCAGGCTGGCCTCAAACTCCCAAGTATTGGGATTAAATGTATGTACCACCACCCCCCTGGCACATATAAACTTTTTAAATGACAAACGCCATAATCTTTGTCATAAGGAAAGCCATATGCATATATAACATTGGGAAATTTTTTTAAAATCACCTTATAGGAAAAGAAACAATTTTACTTCCACATCTTAGAGATGAAATTGAGACCTCTTTGTGTGAAGCATTTTGAGATCCACGCCCAGTTAACCTTGAAAATTGCTCTTCATTGTGTAACTGTAGACTCTAACCCTAGAAGCCTCAATATATTGGTTAACTCATTGCACTTACTAGAGAGACAAAGATCCATGGAAGGTATAGCCAGTGTCCCATCTCAGTATTTATTCTTATGCTCACAGATTAGCTGTCAGCTTTTACCAGAAAAACTTCTTTTTGCAGCAGAAAGTGCTTACTTCAGAGACTCATAACTGGTCAAGTGCTGAAAACTAGTGGCTGTTGAGTGTCCAGCTATAAATGGGACATCTGTATCACTCCCTCTGAGGCTCAGAGAACATCACAAGGGCAGCACAGAAAGAATGTAAGTGCTGAGGATAGGGTGGAATGCTATGAAACACTGTCTTTTAGACATTCTGTGGCCACTTGGACTCTTAAACTTTTTGTTCTGCCTCTTTATACTCAACACCAACTTTAATTTTCTAGGTTAATTTTATGTCTTCTTTTTACATGATATTTTGTAGCATTGGTCTGCAATATTTAAAAGTGAAGAAACAGAATCTAAACCCCAAATATTATTGTGTCTTTAGCAGAAACCTGATGCTAAAGTTGTAGGGCCTGACCCAGCAATCCTTTCAATTGTCCTACATTCCTGTGGGGCTGTCCTAGAGCTAAGAGTGGGTCCAAACGTGCTTTGAACCCTGGAATTTTTCACCCAGAAGGTGGCAGGAGTTTGGTTGCTCCTCACTTTTTTAGCCCTGGTGGCAGAACCACCTCGTGGGACTGGGAAGCTATGGCACAGTTATGAAGTACAACACATTCCTATTACTTTTTCAAAAGTTATTTTCAGACCTTCTATACTTTTCTCTATCTTGGAGAGATTTTTTTAAAGTTTTTTATTTTTATAAAATACATTCCCTTCACAAATGACTATTTGAATCATCCAGACCACAGTACAGTCATCACTGTCATCCTTCCCAACCTTCTGTCTCCTCAAACTGGAATTCTACCCACATTAAGGAGTAACTCTTCATTTTCTGATCTCCACCCCAGCTCGTGCAAAGGACATCCTTCTCCCAATGCCAGTCCGTTAAAAGACAAAAAGCATCTCGTTTTAGAACAGTTTGGAATTTACAGAAAATTTCAGCAGTATAAATAGATGCACATAGAAGTTCTGTATATCAAATTTGATGGCTCCTTTGGTTAATATATTAGTATGTAATTGGGTGTAATTAATAAGGTGACATTGACTCTTTAAAGTTCATCTTTTATTCATATGTCCTAAACTGGACCCATTATCTTGTATTCTGTGACACAATCCCATACAAGATGATATTACATTCAGGTCTCATTTCTTCCTATACTGCTAGTGTTTCATAGGCTTTCCTTTTGTTTTATAACCTTGACAACTGATCTCTACCTCCACCTCTCTCTTTACCTTTCTCTGTCTCCACACCCAGGGCCAGGCAGTACTAAGCAATGCTTTAGCACTGACTTATACCCAAGCTCTTAAAGTGCCATTCCACTGAATCCTATCTGAGGTACTTGTCATCAATGTGACTTAATAACAATGATAGGCTCTATCCACAGTCTGAGGCTATATTTGCCAGCCTTCTGCATTATAAAACGGTTCTTTGTATCCCCCATTTAGAGTATGTTGCCTGTAAGGAATAAGCTCTGTGAAGCCTCTTTTAAGAGTGCCTTTAGTCTCCAAAATGATGTTCAAAAGTCTGAATTCACTAAGGTGTTGGAAAGTGGTATGGACTTTTGTAAATGCATAGTGCATATGCCTGTGATTCCAGTGTTATTAGACACTGACTCCTGCCCTAAGATGTACCGTGCTAACGTTTTCAATGTCCTTTACACCTTGGAGCAATTAACCATCACTTTCCCATCTTTATGCCTTTAATTTTATAGAATGCCATACATATGAACTCATCAAAAACACAGCCTTTCCAGACTGGCTGACCTTACTTCAGGGTTCATCAGGGTGCCCGTCTGGTTTGATACTCACTTTGCTTTTATCACTGAATAGAATTCTATTCTACTCATATAGTTTACGCATGCATCCATTAAAAACATTTTTGCTTTCAGTTTGGAGGTAGAAAGAATAAAGCTTCTATAAATATTTGCACAAAGAGTTTTGTGTGGACACAAATGTGCAATTCTTTCCTATAAGCACAATTGTTAGATCAGGTGTAAAGACTTTAATTAGCTTCATACTAAACTGGCAAACTCCCTTCCAAAGAGAGTTGTACTCAGTAAAGAAGACAAGGAGGCATTTTTCAAAGGTGCAAACTCTGACAGACCTCAGCAGAGGGAACCACTATCATGGCAAGCGCCATACTGGACAGTGGAACCCAGAGCCTGTCATCTCAGGGGTTTTTATTGATACCTAAGCTCCTTAGGTGTTCTATTGATAGCATATGCAGAGCATGAGGAATTTACATAAAGCTAACACTTGCAGACTATACAAAATGCCAAGACCTATGCATCCCTTCACCGAACAATTCACAAAATAACCATTTTAAACATAACTAGAAATAAACTTCTTCAACAGAGTGACCACTGCATCCTCTCCAGGATGCATTTGCCATTTTGACATTGTGGTGATACTTCATAGGGGATTTAAATTTGCAACTTTCTGTGACGAATGATTGCTGAGCACTGCTTATATATGTAGCTACCATCTAGTACCCCTCCTGTGAATTACTAATTAGATTCCTTTTTAGTTGTTGGCAGCTAAATTTTCACATATTCTAATACAATTCCTTTATCAGAAAGGCTTTCAAGTATTTTCTCATAGCTCATGTCATTTCCCTTCATTCTTACAATGATAACTTAAATGACACAGATGTTACATGTTCATCAAAATTTTCTTTCAGATATCATACTTTTGATGTAATAGCTAAAATCAAAAGTCACTCAAAATTTTCTGTGTGTGTGTGTGTGTGTGTGTGTGTGTGTGTGTCTACATCATCTTCTGAGACAGGGACTTTCACTTGGCCTGGATCTCATGAAGCAGGCCAGGTTGGTTGGACAGAAAGCACCAACTCTCATCTGTCACTGCACTCCCCAGGCTGGGGTTAACGGCCCTGCCATACCCAGGTTTCCACATAGATTCTGGAAATGAAATTCAGGTTCTCATGCTTGAGTCGCAAGTTACTTTTCTGAGCCACTTCCTTGGCTCTCATTTTGTTTTTGAAATACAGGTTCTATTGGTTTGCATTTTATGTCCATGCCTGTCACTCATTTGAGCTAATTATAACTCATTTTGGGTTAATATTTTGTATAACATATGAGCTCTATGTTTTAGTTCCATTTATGTTTGCATATGGACACCCATTCGTTCAAAAAGTATTTGCTACGTAGACTTTACTTTCTCCATTGGGTTGCTCTTGTGCCTTTATAAAAATCTGCTTACTGTATTCATTACTTCCCATTAATCTATATGTTTAACTATATTTTGCCAAAACCATATTTTCATCATTACTGTGTTTCATAGTAACGTAAAAATCATGTAAAACTTCTTCAGCTTCAGTTTTTCACTTTAATAGTATATTGCCTATCACATTAGCATATAAATCTTAAAACCAGCTTATCAGCATGTGAAAAAGGATTCCTGAAACTCTGATTGAGGTTTCATTGAATTTATTGTTTAATTGGGAAGAAACAACATGTCTATGACATGGAATGTTTCTACCCATAACCAGGAAATAACTCCAAATTCTCTAGATCTTCTTTGACTTCTTTTATAAGAAATTTGACATATCTTAAGAAATTTATCCATAATAAATTTCATTTTTGTGTTATTTCAAGTTCTAGTGGCTTATTCTTGATATATGGAAAAATTACTGATTTTTATCAGTTGATCTTAAGCATATAATCCCAATGAACTTATTGTTTGTTCTGGAAGAGTTGTTAAAAAACAGACCCTTTGGGTTTTCTTACACAGAAAATCATGCTGTGCCTATGAAAGCATTTTTATTTCTACCTTCCATTTGGGTCATTTCATGCTCTGATTCCCTGCCTTTTCAACCCTTTTCATTGGATCCTATTCAGGTCTTTCACCACAATTTATCTGACTCCCATATTTTTCCTTCTCAGAGTGTGGACTCTCCACCTAGTCGTATATAAACATCTTGCCACACTTCCCTGTATTACAGAGCTCCTTTTAAAGCACATCCTTGCTCAATCAGTTTTAAGTGCCTTTCTGTCCCATTGTCACTAGCAAAGCCAACGGAAGTAAACAAGCAACCAGTCTCTAGGTTCATCTCCTTTGAAAACAGAACTGTATTGTAGACAAAAGACTGTAAAGACTTGTAGAAAATCCAGACACTGGCTGAACAGTTTTCCTGAAAACGCAGCCAGCAGAACTACCTTGGTAATCTGCGCATTTCATCACAACCAACGTGTGGTTCACCTGCCAAAGGTCCTTAAACACTGACTGTGACTATTACAATAGCTACCTGATATGTATATTTCAATCCAGAGTCTCATTTTCTCTTACTGTCTCCTGTCTAATCTTTCCTTCCAATCTTCACAACTGGGTTCTCTGCCTAAATTCTTGTCTCTTTCAGTTGTTTGCTTTTAAACTACTAACGGTATTGTTATTATCTTTCTTAATCTCTTGATTCCTGTATTACTGGCTTTATTTGATAGAATTTTTACAATGTTCTTTAGTGTTCTTTAGTTTGTATGCACATATACATCTGTATGTAGATGGATTAATAATGTGTGCATGTATATGCTTTTTGAATGTTCTGTTTCTTTTGAATGTTCTCTTAAAGACAGTTGCTTAAGGACCAAAATTCCATTTCATATTTATTTGCAAATCATACACAATCAATTACATTTAGGGGATTGATATCTGCTTTTAAGAAATGATACTGCCCTGGTTTTAGCATAAACTGAAGAAATAACTATTAAATATGAATTAAAATAGTTGGATTCAGCTTAAAATCAGTTTAGTTTAAGATTACCATTAAGTAAATAGAAAGACCAAAATAACAGTGGCTTAGACAGGCTGCAGACCTACTTCTCTCCCATATAAAAATGTGGAGTTAGGAACCCAGGTGTGGCAAAAAACATTACGAAGTCATCAGGTTCTGGCTTTTTCTGCCCTGCAGTCTCTCAGACTTTAGGTGGAGATGGGTACTCAAACACTACTCTTGCTCACATCATTCTGTGCTACAGCATACAAAGGGATAGGGAGCATATGTCTCTCTCTCTCTAAAAAAAGCCTCACTGGCTTCTTATAGGCATATGGAGCTGCTTGGTGTAGATTCTGGAAAGAAAGGAAAAATGGATGCCAGGTTCATTGTATGGAGGTTTCTTCCATCTAGAGTAAGGACATTTCTTTCTGGATAAATCTGTAGGAGTATAATCTGTGCGTTCCTGAAGAATCAGATGTACATTTGACCAGAGACAGTGCAGTCACTAAGTACAGCTTACCTCTGTAGGATCACCCTACAGAGAAGCTGCTTCCTCAGCTTCTCACCCCCACAATAACATCTCTCAGGCACACCTACAAACACCTCTTACTGAAGGAAAGGCAAAGGAAGCATCAATAATCACATTTTCCCTCACGGTCCTCCTAGTCATTTTTCCTGAGAAGTGGTCCCCTTTTTCGGGAGCCAGGCATTTTTCTGTCTTCTAATTACATAGAATTAATCCAACCCTGAGATTTCTTCACAGAATTAAAGTAAATATCTTAGAAATTTGTCCTCCACGTGCTCCATTTTGTTTGTAAGGTTTAAATTCTTTTGTGACAGTGAGTGTATAACTTAATCGGGACTATGGCTTTGGAAGTGAGAGTTGATGATCAAATCCCTAATATAGCCAAATTCCCAATTTTCCATCAAATAAACTGCATAAATATATCTGTTTCTGATATAGTATCAACCAACTAATAGCCATTTCCATAAACATTGGTCCAAAGGAACAGAAAAGAAAATTACACATGGTTTTTGTGAGAGACAACATTTATCTCTGATTAGGTTCTCTGTTCATGCTCTCTTCAACCTTCTGGATTAGTTTTATCCCAGTTCATCAGAGTTTATGACCAAGGAATCTGCTAGTTAGCCACTATTAGAACAAAGCATCTACTGTCTGTTTTGAGATAAATTTTTCACTATTTGGCCAGGCTGGCTTTGAACTTGAGATCTTCCTGCTTCAGCTTTAGTATCCTGAGTGCTGGGATTGTAGGAATAAGCACCCATGGACAATTCGAAGCTAGTTTTCTAAAGTTCCATTCCAAAAATTTATGAAGTAGGCATTTCAAGACAATGAAGTACATTTTTTGTCCTATCTACAAACTCTATCATTTTAATTATACAAAAAGCTTGTCCTGACATTCTTAGCATTTTTCCCTAAATAGAAAACTCCAAAGGTAAAAGACACTTGTTTCTCTTAATTGGCATATTCTTAATCCTTTCCTGTTTATAGCTTTACACAGGAACCCTGTTAGAGCTGCTTTGCTGCTTAACATCAAAACTAAACCTGCCCTGGGAGCCTGAACTGTTTATTTGCATACTTCCTATATTTAGCACGCGGATTTGCTCATAGCCCTGTCTTTTCCAGCCCACGAATACTTTGAAATATCCAAATTTTGAATCCTCTTCTGAACACAGCACTGCAGTTCATGGCAATCCTTGTCACACAGTCCCACTTCACAGAAACATGTCACAGATGTTGTATTAACACCGCAGAATGCTATGCCACTGAAGTTCATACTACATTACTCCACATCAGAAAACTTCATGTCGTAGAGACCCATGCCACAGAACTCCGTGTCGTAGAATTCCACTGTTATGATGGAACTCCATACGACGGAACCGCAAGTCAGAGAATGACACCTCACAGCGTTCTGTGTGACAGACCCCCATAACGCAGAACTGTGTACTGAGTTCTTTTCAGACAATTCCTGCATCAGATACCTTTCTGTAGGGCACTGCCTTCCAGAAGGGAATTGCCTTCAGGAAGTAGGTAATGTCCTCTAAGGACAGAACTACTGTTATTTCTCCTTGGGATTCCAAAAGCAGCATCTGAATGAAATATGATTAAATGGATGATTTTTTTTTTCAGCCCAAAACTATCAGTGGATTTATTTCATAGCTCAATGCAAAGTAAATCTTACTTCTGTTTTAAGTCAGATAAGTGCTCCAGGACAGAATCTTGCATGTTACTACTTTGATTAATGCAACAGCAAAATGCAGGATTAAAGTGGTAATTTAATCCCCTTGTGTGTAAACAGTTCAAATCATAACTGATTAATAATCTAAAGAAAAGATACATCTTTATCGACTGAAAAGTAGAAAATGCTAATAAATGGTAAAAATGGAATTTTTACTAAGCCGGCACCTCATTCTAGCACACTTCTCCTGCACTTAATTCTCATGACAGAATAAGAACAAGGTCAGCATAACATTCTTAAAATGTCAGAATCATAGTTATTAACTACTCAAGCCTCGAAAAGCAGCCCTGCCTAATTATCTTTGCCATGGCTAGGTTTTCCAACTGTGAGCAGCTATGAAGCACAGAGTTACACAGGCACGTAGAAAGTGAGGGAACATGAGACAGCACACTTCACTAGCAAGAAAGGGGTGAAATTTATTTGGTTGCAACTGTAGTTTTAGAGTGAAAGGGTTTTACTGTTTCTGTCTTTATAATGTTGGGAAGTAATATTTAATAAGTGTTTTTTTTTTAAAGATGTAATAGGAGCTAGAGTCAATAGTGCCTGCTTGTTAGGAGGCAGAGGCAGGAGGGTTATAAATCTGAGCCAAGCTTACTACATAGTGAGTTTGAGGTCAGTCTGTGCTAGAGAGCTGAGCTCTGTCTCAAGTCAAATGAAGATACACCCAGCTAAGGGCTTGGATGTAGCTGAGAGGCAGAACACTTGCTTCTCGTGTATGAGTTCCCAGATTTGACACTCAGACATGAAAAATTAATAGGGTAAGTCTGGGACATTCTTAAATTTGTTCTTATAATTTGATTCCCACTACAAGAAACGGTAAAACAGGAGTGTTTTTTATCTACCTGTTACCTATGGGTTCTCACCTCACTCTTTTGAATCAAAACCATGGCATACTCCCTCTTCAGCCATTTTAGGCTACTGAAGAAGGGGACCATTGAGGGAAAGTGACTGAAATGAAGCAGAAGAGAAATGGTGACTTCTTGAAAATAAAGCCTCTTTGACTCGGTATGGCAGTCTTTTTCTGGCTGGATGCCTTTTAGAGAGTGACGTGGGTTTTACCTAGAACTCTTTTAGGTTCCACATAGATGAACAGATGTGAATATGGTAAAGGAGAGCTTCAGCTACCACAGCTTCCACCTCTCCTTCCTCAATACCACACATGCGGCGAGGTCTGGAGACAGCCGCTTATCACTTCAGTGGGTGCCAGGCAGCGAGTGGGTAGAGGCCAGTACACTGACTTGGAAAGGGCTTTGGACCAACTGTTCGTCTGCAACTCAGAGCTTCCAGTGTTACATTCCTGAAGTAGGGGTTGCTCATCAGCATTACATGATTAACAGTAAGCTTTTTAATCACTGAGTCTAGTGAGACTTTGGCTCCTTTTTAAGGTCAAGGTCATTTAAGTAGTGTTTACCAAGAGCATCAATGTTCTGAACTCATGGCTTATTTCTTGATTGGCACAATATAGACTTATGTGTGTGGGGGGTTTCTCTCTCTCTCTCTCTCTCTCTCTCTCTCTGTGTGTGTGTGTGTGTGTTTGTGTGTGTGTGTCTGTTTGTACTACTAGCTTGGGATTGAAACAAGAGCAATATGCGAGAAAAATCACATGCTGTACTACTGAACTACACTCCCTTCTCTGGGCAATATCCAGTATCAGTCAGGGGCATTTGTAAGGGAAAATATAAAGAGAAATAAAGAGCAGAAGAAACTCAATTTTCAAACTTCAATCCATTTCAAATCCTTCAAAAGCATCCATATTAACACATACGAAGACCCAGAATAAAAAGCTCTGCTTTTCCATTTTTTTTAGTAAGGAATTGTGTGGTGCTAATGAAGAGCATGCTTTGGCAGTTTTGACACAGAGTTTGTACTTTTTGATGAGTACACAGTGTACCAAGTACACTAAAATTAATTGTCACTTTGTACACTAAAAAATAATCGTCAGTTTGGTTAAAAAGCACTTTTCTGTTTTTAATTGCCTAAGGCCATACTTGTACAAAGAAAGCAGAGATCATTAAGGGGCATAAATTCTTCACAGCATGCCAAATCTGCACCAACTCTGTCTATTTTTAGCATGTATTCTGTCCCTTCATCCTCTTACTAGGTCCTGACTGTCTAAACATTTGCCTGCAGCAAATACTGGCCCCTTCCCATGCACATACATGTATTCTTACAAAAACTAGCTAAGGGGAAAACTGAAACATTAGAGCAATTGCCCTTGGAGGTAACACATTGATTTCTTTAAAAGAGTTAGTTTAAAATCTGGGTAGGCCTGCATGTGTGGTCTGGATGCCACTGAGGGCACCAGGAGAGGATATACCATGGAGGGCCTTTTGGAAGAGGTATGATTACTAATCATGGTTGTCAACATGACTAGATTGACTGAGACTTTTAAAAATGGTAAAACACACTCTGAGTGTAGCAGAAAGGTATTTCTAGAAATTATTGGCATTTGAATCAATGAACTGAATGAGGTAGTCACCTGAATGTGGGTGGTACCATCCAGTAGTCAGGGGCTTGCACACAGAAGGAACTTGGCACTTTTTGAACCATTTCAGTTATTTATCTGGTTTTTACTACTCTTATCATTCATAGATATCAGAGAGCAGCTCCTCCAACTTTTGATAATAGACTTGCACCTCCCAGGTCAAGTCTATTATCAAAAGGGCTCCCAGGATTTCAGCCTCCGACTGGGACTACACAACTGATCGGCCTCTGATGTCTTCTATCTCATGGTAAGCAGCCACTGGATTCCCTGGCTCTCCAGCCTGCAGATAGCCACTGGCGGGCTATTCCACCTCTGATCAAGTAAGCAAATCTAATGAACCCCTTCTTGTGATTGTGCAAGTGTTCTATTGGTTTTATTCCTCTGGAGACCCAAACACAAGAAGGGAGCCAAGTGAGATGGGAGCTATAGTTTATGGGGCATGTCTTAGTAGATGTGCCACAGTGTGAAGGAGTGAAATAGGAAAAGAAGATGAAGGCTGCAAGAACTCAAATTCCACAGAAGCCTAAAGGAACTCGGGTGTGAAATGACATGGTAATAAAGAATGCAGATGTACACGGATAGGCAATCTATCATGAAATGGAGAAGTCCAATTTTAGCTCAGACTCCATAAATAGAATGACTGTTCCCACCTAAAGAAGCAAAATACCATGTCCCTCTTTGTACTTGTGTTCAAAGGAAAAGGTGGACTAAGGACACTGTGCCCAGTTGTCACAGACAGTGGGACCAAACACACAAAATCCATCCCTTGGGTTGGTTAGTAAAGCTGGAGGCAAGCATCTGGCACTGTGTTCTGGAAACAAGTCAAGCCTCTTTACAGGCTGCACTTGAAGTATTTACAGACTGAAAGAAAAAGCACTTGGATCCAGATTCCCCCAACAAAACACACAGCAGCAACAAAATAACCCTTGCACCTCACAGCCTAGTAAAGAGATGACTTGAGGTCTCAAAGAAATACAAGAAACTAGGGCAGAGCAAAGTGTAGGGCAGAGAACCATAATACAGGTTCTCCTATGTGGGAGGGCCAATATCTCAAGATGCTGGATTTTGACTTGACAACAGCCTCCTGCTATATGGATTGATGGCTCCACAGTTGGTATTGAGTTTAGTTATAGTTTACTAAAACAATGTAAACATCATTGCATGTGTAATGCTGCAATGTAACATAAAAGTCTTAATGCTTTTAATGTCCACAAAAGTTTCTGAAGTAGATTATTTAAGGTACTCACAAGTTGGATGTAGGCATTGGTGTTCTAGTCTCTCAGTTGCAGGAAGATAACTAGAAACCCAGTCCCAGCAAAATTCTGCCTGGGGGATACTTGTTCCTAGCTGTGCATCATTACATGCCAAGGACTGTGTGTGTGAAATGGTCCACAGAAAAGCATTAACGGTCTCATAAAGAAGCCCAAAAAGTGTATGAAACAATCAATTTTTAAAGGATAATTCTGGCAATAGTCAAACAGTGAGATATAGTGAGAGGTGAGCCAGGTTTCACTTTGGTCACCTAGGGTGGTGGCTCTCAAAGCAGAGGACCCAGACAAACAGCAGGGGAAGTTGGCAGAAACGGGCACAGACCAGAACTACTGAGTATGGATTGCTGACCACAGGGATAGCCTAGAGAGAGGGTTGATGTGTCTGGTGCTGGGGACTAAATTCAGGACCTCATGCCTATTAGGAACTTGATGCACCTTTGAGTTACATTCCAGCCTAGAAATCTATGTTTTAACAAGATTTCAATGTATGCAGTGGCTGGAGAAACATCGATCTAAGCAATGTATGATCAGACAGAGCAGCACTGGCATCTTCTGAGAACTGCTTGGAAATGAGACCTCTGGCTCCATCCCACACCTGCTGAGTCAGAGATGGTATGTTATCTGGAGTCCCTGGTGCTGGTAGGCAGATTAAATATGAAAAATCAGACCAGTAGATGAATAATAAAGCCCTAAAAGAGGGAGTCCCTGCAAGAATAGAGAGGAGAGGAACATTTGGGACAATTAGCCAACAACTACCTCCTCTATGAATTGATTTATAGACCAGAAGTATAAAAGCATCATTTGGATATTCACTTGGAATGAATGGCATGCTCTGTTGGGACTTGAGGGACTTTGAGGCCTACTCTACTAAATGCTAAAGATTTTCCATGCACCAAGGCTACTCATCAGCCTTTCTAGTAGTCCTGCTTCAAAAGATGCAAACATTTTAGAGCTATGCTACACATGAAACAATGTGTGTAACACTTCATGTGAGTTTTTGGCCCTTTTCTTTGTAAAGTAGAAGGTGGGGACAGTGGTACTTTGAGAGAGATAGATGTATTTAGCACTAGCCAGATTCAAGTTGAAGGTCTCTGGGGTTCAGCTTTTGCTCAGAGTTATAAACCCTTGCCAGCTACAGGTCAACAGATGATAGGGACACTCATGGGATGGATGAGTGAGCTGTGGATGTGGGGAAAGAAGACAATAGTCCACCTGAGAGACAGAGCATACAGGTGAGAAGAACCTGTTCTCTCCAGCCATAAACCTGCTTTCTGCTGACAAGGACTGTCATGTCTGGGTCACTAATGATGAAGTGAATAGCAACAGGAAAGAAACAGGGATCAACTCATCTTTCCTATTTGATTTCATTTAGAAACAGGTTGCAGTTCTGTGCAGATTACTGACTTGTTAATGAGAAAACTCATATATTTTACCAACTACAAGTTTTGGAATATATATTCCTACTCTTAAGATGTGTGTGAGCTGCCCTCTCCTACCTTGGACTTCTGTAATCTAACACAGCCTTCCACAGTCAAGGCAAGTGAGCTAAGCACTTCCATGGGCCATTGTTGCTTGAGCCTAAATCCACCTTCTATTAACAGTGCTCTGAAGGACACACAGTCCCAGCTCCTCAGGTCAGTTTCAGTGAGTTTCCCCACCTCACCAAACCTGTATTCTTGGGACACTGAGAAGCAGTTTCATTCAGCAGGCTTTCACCTCAGTCATTTTTTTCATAGACCTTGGCATGAGATTGGGAGGGTCTGAATCTTCACTATGCTACAGTTTTGGAACCAAAGATGATTATTCTTGCCTTTCTGTACCTCAGTTTCCATACATGTAAAATCAAGATAATAATCCCCTTTCAGATCAGTTAATCATGAATAGGGAATGAGCTAATGCAAAAGACTTAGAACAGAAACCAGTACACAGCAGGGGATCAATAAATGCCAGCTACCCTTATTGTCAAATGTGCAATGTGACTGTAATAAACTAGTATTATTTAACATATGTTTAATATACATTAATGAATTCAAAATCTAAGATCCAGATACTGTTAACAAAATATGATTAAAAGCAAGTAGAAAGTAAGGCCAAGAAACCAAGGGAACTTCTTTCTTCAGGATGGTCCAGGACTTGGGAGGCCTCTGTGAGGAAGTCCATTTCATGATACAAAAGGGCATCTTCAGGAACAACTGGCAGAAAAGAGTTTCATTCAAGGAAGCAGCAAGCCTCATGTTTCAGAATCTAGGAGCAGAGCACCTTTCAGGAAAGAGGGGAACTGTCAGCCAGGGCAACAATGGCAGGAGCTCCAGCGATATAGAAACACGTGACCCGACTTTGAATACTGGCACCACTTCCAGCAGAGTGGTGCAGCCAACAGCCATCATAGAATCTCTTGGGGGAGAGAATGGGCGTGGGGGCAGGGAGGGAGTGTGGATGAACCCCACACTTAAAGGATTTTGTTCTGACGAATAACAGCTAAAGTAAGAGTTTGAGTTGTAGAGCATGAGTTCAAGCTGGGAAGAGCTAGTGCTGCCTGCAGAGAAGGGCATCATGAGTAAAGGCACGAAGAGAAGAAGCTGCAGGATGTGTGTGCTGGCAGGATGGGTGAAAACAGAGAGGCCCACCTGCATCCATACTACACCCAAGTAAAGCACGCAAGCAACAGGCAGCAGAGGTGGGTGGAAACAGCTAATACTTCGTGGGCATCTTGTATGAAAACTACAAAACAAAGAGCATGGACGAAGAGAACATATTTAAGAGCAAAACATGACTTTATGCTATCAGGCAAAAGAAATTCTTCATGTAAATGGGATAGACACTGTGAACATCTGTCAAGTTACAGGACATCAAGAATGGGAAAAAATAAGCCTGGCCCCTTACCATGTGGTAATAATTTATTTTGGAGGTAGGGTCTATATATTAAAAATAGAGTTTAACTCTATATTCAAATTCTAGAAAATACATAATGGAAATCTATTTTTAGCATATTGTCTTTAATATTTAATCTTATGAAGAATGGAAAAGGAAATCCGAAGAGTCCCAGGTCAAGCCTATAGGAATGGTAAGGTCTGTCATAGTCCACCATGACTGTGCCTTGTAGTAAATATCCACAGGAACTCTTTGATCAGTTACTGATAAAGCCTTTTCAGAAATTTGTAAATAGCATAAATATATTGCTCACAGGCATGGAAGCTAGAAAGTTCAAGAGTCTGCTGCCAAGAGATTCACTGCTTGGTGAAGGTTTTGTTCCTGATTCCAAGATGGCACCTTCCATGGCTGTGTTCCCCAAGGGAAGACATACTGTGCCCACACACAGAAACAGAGTAAAAAGGGCCTAGTTAATTCTCCCCAGCCCTGTTATGAAGCACCAATTCCCAGTGGACTCTTTTACTAAGAGTATGCATTAAGAGACTCAGGGTCAAGGCAGAGGTCCACTCATTTATAAGAGGAAAGATAAAGCAGACTATGCTGGGTACAGGAGTACTCAGCATTTGCTGAGCTTATGTTATGTGTCAGATCCTACGCTTAGCCCTTTGTAAACATTTAATCACTCTTATGGCCTTGTTACAGATACAACAATAACAACAAAACAAAACCATAGCCTAGAAACGTCAGTTCATCCCCATGTAGAGAGAGAAGCTATGAATACAAAGCTTTGGTGATATTCAGATCAACCAAGAAATTTACCAAATGCATAAGGGAGTTTGTAAAGCAGTGGGAGTGTAGTGTGGGTGTGCAGAGACAGGCAAACAAGAGGTCAAGGTGCCGGTGGTGGGCTGAAAGCCAGTCCCGGAATTAATTCTGTAACGTAGCCAGTGGTGATGGTGTAAGTCTTAATGGAAGGTTGGCAGACGTTACTGGCGGAGGAATTTAAGGAGTAACTATGCCTGTCCTGCTGTCAGTGGAAGGATCCATTAACTTCCAAGCACACTGAATGCAAGGCACCATCACCACCAGCCCCATCCTGTTAGTCTCTCCCATTAATGCCAGCATCCTGATGAAAGATGTTAGAAGTGATCAGCTCTGTGATCTCAAGAGTCCTCTCATGAACACCCGCTGAGACTAAAAAGGGACACAAGCACTTCAGAAACCTAGAGAGTGTGCTCAAGTTAAGCAGGCACCTACCCTATGATTCAACAAGCCCATGCCTACATGATTGCCTGAGAAAGAAGAAAACACATCCACATTAGACCGGCGTTTAGACTGACAATGGTAGCTTTAGTCATACAAGCTCAAAGCTGGAAACAACTTAAGGCATTTGTCACTGAGAGAAGAGATAAGCAAGCTGTAGTAAAATCATACAAGGAATGCTACATGGCAATAAAAAAAGAGCAACGAAACCTGCAATAAGACCATTGTGTTGAGTGACAAACAAATGTGCTGACCCAGACACACAAAACATACCAAGTGATTCAACTCTATTGACAAGCAAGAGCACCCCAAAGTAAGCTAGGCTGTGCTCGTCACTGTTTCTAGCTATCTTCTGTGTGTGCAGGGGTGAGAGGTACTGAATGGAAGAGGAACACAAGGATTTTCTGAAACACTGAAAATGTTCTATGTTGAGCTACATTGTGGTTGTACAGTTATATGCAACTGTGCACATTCACTGAATGATAAATTTGAGATCTCTATATTTTAGTTTATATCATTTAAATCACATAGACAAACTATTCACATGCAAGAAAAGACGCAACTGTCTTTTTTGACAACTGGGTACAAATATCACAAGCCCAGCTCTCTTTGTCAGTGACTTCTAAGTTTGTTACACTTGTCCCAGCTGGTTACATCCTTCCATACATCACAAAATGTAAAGTTATTCAAGGAAACACAACCTACACAGGTGCTGTACTCTCTAAATTTTCCCAGGAGCAGACCATTGAACTGCTTTCTTCTGTAAGACAGTAGTAATAAAAGATATACATGTAGCAGTTACCTTTTACATGTTTTTACCCTCAATTTAGGGAAAGAGAAAGGAAGGAAGGAAGGAAGGAAGGAAGGAAGGAAGGAAGGAAGGAAGGAAGGAAGGAAGGAATCTTCACCACTTTTTTAGGTGGCCTTAATAGAGAGAAAAAGAGAAGGGAAGAAATCCTCTCAGCCATTTTAGGCTGTCCGAAGCTTGGAAAGCAGAAGCTGACAGGAAGCCAGACTAGCCTCTCAGCTCACTGTCCTCAAACCCAATTTTTCCAACCAATGTTCCTCTAAGCAACAACCAACAATCCAACCCACCAACAATTAACCAACAATGAACCAATAAATCAATGAACCAACCAACAACCAACCCACCCCAGCTCTCTGGGCTTCAACCCTCCTTATATACTCTAACCAAAAGTTCCCAGAAATCCAAGTGGCAAGCAATGATAAGGACAAGCTACACATGCCAATACAGCTGTATACAATCAAGTTATAGCCACCAGCAACAAAGAATCCAAATCAAACTCATAATCATCCACCACACCTGGGACAGGAACAGAAACACAGTCCAAATGCCATTTTGCATTTTTAAAGAAACCAAAATAATAAAATTTTTTCCAAGTGTCCTGATACACTTATACACCACTAACTTACCAAAATAATTAAGATGGTTTAGTGCTGCTGACAGAATATAGTCCCATAGAGAAAAGGAACAGTATTTAAAATTTCTTTATGAGTGGACCCATGAAAAATTAACGGCCCTTTTATGTTTAAAATGTGTTTTTACTATTTTAGAATCATATGAATGTATCATCTACTGTTAGGATGTACCACAATGGTTCTTAGCCTTCCTAATGTTGGGACCCTTTAAGACAATTCCTCATGCTGTGGTGACCCCCAAACATAAAAGTATTTTTGTTGCTACTTCATAACTGTAATTTTACTACCATTATGAATTATAATATAAATAGCTGATATGTAAATGGTCTTAGACAATCCCTGTGAAAGGGACATTTGACTCCCAAAGGGGTTCATAAGTGCTGGGATAACAGATTTAAGCATTTGGATAATAGAAACAGTTCCTCATCATTTAGAGTTGTGAATCCCTGGGAAGGCTGGCCACTGTCTCTATATCCTGGACTCTCGAGTGTCTACAGCTGTCTTCTCAGAAAACAAAGTTGACTGTGGGCACCTTCTCAGCACCAGCTCACTGCTCACCCTCCTTTCCTGTCTCCGGCAAGAAACACAGTCTACAGGAATGGGCAGATCCTGCTGTGAGAAAAATAGAGATCCAAGATGTGATGAACTCACTTTTACTCACTGAATTTACCCCTTCTCATTCTCTTATAGCAAAAAGTTTCAAAGATTTATGCCAGTCTTTCTTGTAAAAGAAACTGCGTATCTCATTAGCTCGCTTCCTAATCCTGGTGTGGAAAGCCTTGAGTATCAGCTGAGCCAGGTGAATGAACTTCACTCAAGTCAGTATTGAAACTCAGCAACTGGGAGCAAGTGAAATGTCTTAATTTACACAAGTCTCATGTGCATCTTACAAGGACAATTGTTAAATGTCACTCAAGTAAATCTACATTGATTTTATGAGTTAAAGGTGATTCCATAAATAAGTAATAAACTACTATATATATATATATATATATATATATATATATCATATACATATTCTTTCAAATATCAAAACAGCATATAGTATTTCTCTGAATGTTAAGATGTAAAAGGTTATCATCATAATGTTCCAATATATACTAGGAAAATTAGAATAAAAAAAAAGAAACAAAGACTAATGGTGTGACAAAAAATAAAATAATTGTGTATAACCAACATTCTTTCCCACAGATACATGTGCAATCAAAATGACAAAAGCCTTCATGTAATAAGGAAACTTAAAGGAATTTCTAGGCACCTAAGCACCTAGAGATGTTTGATCAGACCTTTGTTCTTCTGAGAGTTCCCTGTCCCATCCTTAAATCTCACATGCAGAACTGAAACAGAACATGCTTTCAACAGTATCTACAGGAAATATGCATGAACATCCAATCTGGAGACCCAGATGTATATGTATAGATGAATATATAAGTTTAGGTTTACATAGAAAAATATTTCAAAATAACACAAAACTATTTACACTAGTAATAAATTTTCAAGGGGGTTGAATGAACTTTCTGTAGTCTTTCTACCCTTCAATCCATTCTGTTCACTAGAGAATTTAAGATCAGTTTATTAATTCTTCTTAGAGAGCTGAAAATAGCTTCTTGCCTCCCATGAACTTCTTTTCTTGAGGCCAAAGAACCAGATTGTTCTCCTTGGCTCCTGCTGTTCTGCCACATTTCCCTTTTCCCCTCAATGCCCAACACCCCCCCCCCCCCCCGCCCCCACCACTGCTTGTTATCAACAGGCCACTGAGACATGGAGCCAGAACCCAACTCTCCCTGACCAGCATTATCAACAGTAATAAGCTGTTCTCCAGGAGTTCTTTCTTTTTGGCTAATAACTTCTTCCCTTGAAAATGTCATTTTAAAAGTCATAGGAGGAATTGGTTCCTAAGTCACATGAATTACTGCAATTTCCCAAACATGCTGGTGATGCCAGGAAGAGGCCTGTGTCTGCCCTGTAATAGCATTAATTGCACAGAACTCAATATTCATTCCTACTGCAGAGGAGAATAATTATAACATGTGCTTGAAGGAAGACAACACAGGAACACTGAGTGTTTTCAGAGATAAGCAAGAATGGGACAGATCTGCTCTTGCAAAGGCAGAGACACTCAAGTACAGCCAAAGGGAGTGCTCATTGTCATGCAACATGGATGGAGCTCTAGAACACAAGGTAAAATTTTTATGACAACCCAGAAAATCAAAATAAAGAACAAAGCACAAGGGTTAGGGGCCAAAATTTATAAGGAAATGGACATGTAATCCTTTGATCTAATTTAGTGCCAAGGCAGTTTAGAATAAAGCTTCCCAACAAGACAGTGTATCATGAATTAGCTGAGACACATTGGCAGAGACCCTGACCCTTTAGCGTGACTGAGAGGCCTGATCAGTTCCAAGATCCATAGTGGTCACCTTCAGCACAAGGGGGACACCATACACATTAAATTTCTCTTACATGTGATATGCTACCAAAAACTTATAAGGTGTTATAGGAAAGGTTGTCTTGTGTTAGATTCTAGGATCGACACACAGCACTCTGAACACAGAAAACAGTACCTGTAAAACAGGGAAAGGCATACGTAACATAAGTATCAACTGGCAGA
The DNA here is from genome assembly GCA_026225945.1 of Cricetomys ansorgei. NCBI lineage: Eukaryota > Metazoa > Chordata > Mammalia > Rodentia > Nesomyidae > Cricetomys > Cricetomys ansorgei. The sequence goes on along the minus strand of JAMJFZ010003875.1, from coordinate 34,193,005 downwards.
TCCTGATAATTAGCACTGCATGACTCTGAAGATACAATTTAGTACAAAAAGAGCTATGGTTATGAGAAAGCTGATAAAAACTCTAAACATAGTGTCTGAACTTTATGCTATTGTAAAGAGCACTCAAGAGTATTTTATGGTAGGACATCAACATAAGCAGCTATCCATAAAAAAACATGTAGTGAACATATATACAGAATATAGACAAGCCATGGGCATGAAAGTGACATGTAACAAAACCAAAACAAAAGACCACAGAAAACTAAAGTAACTACAGAAGAAAAGCCATGGGCCTATATCAAGAAAGCAATGGTTGTTTAAATCAAGTCTCAGAAAGGTGACTTACCAATTCTTTGTTAAGAAAAGGATGATTGTAGTACATCGAGAAACACACTAGAGCTGAATGGGACATTTCCTCCATGCTGACTATCTGTCATAGAGAGCTAAGATACTAAAGTCACCAGTGGTCTCACCTAGTCACAGACCTTGTGTGACACAATGTCAACCTGTTAGTCAAAATGTGCTCATTGGTGCAACAGTGGCATGACTATTATGGGAGGTTTAGTCCTTCTTCACAGGAGGGAATTCATACCTGAAACTATACACCTGGTTAAAAGCCACAGGAAGTCATAAGCCCAGAGAGTATGCCATGACTTTCATTTGGTTAAAATTGGACATGGTGTAAAAACTGCCCTCTAAGATTTGGATTGATACCCATAAACAAGTGCTGTTTACAAGCCTTGATCAGAGAAGCTTCTTTATGCAGTGACTTGTGAATGCTCATCCCTAAACATAACATCTGTATAACCCCATACAAAGCTCAGGGAGCACTGCAGAAGAGAAAGCAAAGATAATGAGGGGGAGAAAGGGGGGAAGGCCACCAAATGCTATCTTCTGAATGTAATGTGACTGTTGCAATGCAAACTTAACAACTAAGCTAGTCTCCTTTGGGCCAGCACAAGAGTAGGTCTGCAAACAGTAAGTCATGAATGGGGAAGGAGCTGATGGGGCCCTGCCCATCCCTGTGGAATTAGTACCTCTTGATGGATGCTAGGAGAGAAGGATTCATTGTCTTCATTGGCATAGCCAACAAACAGTCTTTATACTCCAGTGGAAAGATCCATATGATAGTTTACAAAAATGGTCCTGGTTAAAATGAGTGAGTCACAAAACAAAAAACTAAAACAAATAAATAAAATGTAAAACCATGAACAGGGGAAGGGGTCTTGGAGAAAGGAGGAGGGTTTGCCAAGGATGGGAGGGCAGAAAGAGAGGAAATGCTAAGTATATGTGATCTTTTCAAACAATGAGTTTAATGGAGAGAACAGAATTAATACTGAACTATATTAAGTTAGAGCTAAACATTATTTTAGCTTTTATGCGTGTCCCATTTTCTTTGGGGAGACTAGTTATTTCTTCTAACAGTATGTGAAAAACATACAAGTTTATGGGCCAGCACATAATGCCACTCCATAAATTATTTCCTATTTATTCAATTGCACAGTTTCAGATCTTATTAGCAAGTTATTTTTGTCACATTTATGACAATTCTGGGAAAGAAAAGAATATTTACAGTGAGTACCTTTTTATATGCCATGGCTATCGTAATGTTTTATGTATATCATTCTATTTAAGGCCCATAAACCTAGGAACTAATGATAATATTCCAATTTATGGATTAAGAAAGTGAAGCTTATAGGTTTATTAATTTGTCCCAAATCATACAGCCATTAATATAAATATATAGCTTTAAAAGCCTCTGTGTGTGTGTGTGTGTGTGTGTGTGTGTGTGTCTTTTCATATATCCATGGAGACAGAAGTTTCCTTTCTGTATCCCTCTCCATAAATTTATTTAAATATATATTTGAGACAGAATCTCTCACTGAACCTATAGTCCACTGATTAACTAGGCTGGCTATTCAGCAAGTCCATGGAACCCTCCTGTCAACTCCACCTCCTGACATTGGGGTTATAGAAGGGTAGCACCACCCCTGGCTTCTTATGTACTTAAAGGAGATCTGAACTCAGGTCTTCATACTTACAACAATCATCACCTTAGCCACTAAGCCAGCACTTCTCAACCTGTGGGTCACCACCCCTTTGGTGGTTGAATGACACTCTCAAAATCATCTGCATATCAGATGTTTTACATTATAATTCATAACAGTAGCAAAATTAAGTTACGAAGTAGCAATGAAAATAAATTTATGGATGGGAGGGGGTCACCACAACATGAGGAACAGTATTAAAGGGTCTCAGCATTAGGAAGATTGAGAGCCATTGCATTCTGCGATCTCTCCAGCTCAATACAACATTTCCTATTCTGCATAACGTTTATTTCACTGCAACATGTCACCTGAGAGACAAAAGGAGCCTTATTATCAAGATCCTGTGGCCTGAATAACATATCTAATACACAGGATCTAAACAGAGCAGGGGACAGACAGGATCTCTATGAGTTTAAGTGAGCCATTTGTCATGAGGACATACTTGTGGCTCCAAACATCTTTCTAAGACAATGCCTCTCAGCCTCTCAACATTTTAGGTCAGAGGTTGTTTTTCTTTAAGTGGATACCATAGTCATTACTGAATGTTGGTATTACCCTGGTTTCTATCCACAAGATTCTAATAATACCTTCCTCCAGGCTGCTACATGTCTCCAGATATTGTCAGGCATCTTCTGGGGTTGAAAGACAAAATTTCCTTCAGTTGGGAATTATCACTCAGAGGTCATAAAATAATATTCTTTATTGAAAAATAACAAATCATTGCTAAGTTCAATTACTACTCAGCTATCCAAAGGCCAGAAGTCAGAGAATTCTCATTTCTTTACTTTGACTCAAAATTAAAGCAACAATAGCTTTCCAGGGTGCTCTTAGCATTGCTTAGGCAAAGTAATGTCAGCTGCTACATAGCAGATAAGCCTCAAACTCTCACAGCCTTACTTACTACAAGATTATCTCCCATCCAGTGTAGGTGCTCCTGGTTAGACCTCCCTGAAAGTGATCACTCCAGAACTAAGATTTCACAATTGGAGCTCTGTCATCTCCAACATGTGCATAGAGTTCCCTCAATTTAGATAGGTGGGAAAAAACAAAACAAACAAACAAAGGGAAAAAAAAACCCAGAGGTTACTCTGGTTTGTGGTTTAACTGTGTTCTCCAAGAGGGTTGAGAGCTTATGTGCCTTTAAGGAATGATTAGGATTAATGGCATTATTGTGGTGTCATTACTAGGAGAGCAGTTCTTTATACACTGAGCTCTATGTCTCCTCCTCCTTTTCTTACCCTGTTACCCACATGATGTTTCCCACCTCTGCCACCAGATAACATAGCAAAAAGGCCCTCGCTGGATGTAGGCCCATCTATCTGTGTATCCTAGATTCTAGAACAACTAGAAATCAATTTCTTTATAAATTTTCCAGATTCATGTATTTTGTTATACCAAAATAAAAAGAGTTAAAAGAGAAAGGTAAGTCCTTTCTGGAATTGTATGGGTCTACAAGGAATAGACTTTACTTATATTTCTTTGGAGTGAAATGGTCATATAATTCTTTATCAAGAAGATATCTGCTAGTGATAATTCTAACCCAATTGAGAGACATATGCATTTTAGTAACTTTCAACCCACCTATGTCTACATATAGACATCTTTCAAAACAATATTTTAGATGAATAATTCTGTAAATTCAGCAAATGCAATCCCAATCATACATGTTATATTTCTCAAATTTATACATGACTAATTTTGCATACAAATTGTTTCTCTGACTTAAAGTAAGTACTGATGTCTGTTTCCTTCGGTTTTGACTCAGAATTGAGGGTGCCCACCTCAAAAGGCAGATAAAGTAGATTCTGAACAAGAAAGGAGTACCATCAGCCAAAGACAGAGTCAGCATAGTAGTTATAAGAACTATCATTGGAAACTGAGCAGTTCCAATCTTGGTTCTGCTTCCAGGTAGCTGCATGTGACTTTAGACAAATAATTCAGTCTGTCAGTGTTTCCAAACTCGCATTTAGTGTAATGATTTAAACACAAAATGCTTCCCATAGACTTGGACATTTGAACACTTAGTCCTCAATGGTATAGTTTGGGAGGCTTAGGAGGTGTGGCTTTATTGGGGCCAGATTGCTCTTTCTGTTTCAAGTTTGTTCAAGAGGTGAGTCCTCAGCTTCCTGCTCCTACCTCCATGCCTTTGCCCTACTTTCTCTGGAACCGTAAATCCAACTAAATTCTTTCTTCTTTAAGTTGCGTTGGTCATGGTGCTATAATCACAGCAATAGAAAAGTAACTAACACACCTGCAGATGATCATAGCTACAACTCTGTAGGGCTGACAAGACAGTGACATGATAACAATACAGGAGCAGCACTTAAAATATTCATTGTAAATTTGGTTATTGATACTATATCGTAACAGACATCTAACCTATGACCTATAAACAGTAACTTTTCTGACATATGCATGATACTTTGGAAGGTCCTTTTAGGTTTTACCATGCTGGGTGTTTTACAAAGATGAGATAAACTTTGTCATAAACTTTGGCACACTTGTTCAACTCTACAGTAGAGACCGGAAAAGACAGCATCTGGGAAAGTAAGTGTCGATGAATCAGCATAAATCCATCCCTTTGGCTGGAAAGCAGCCCAGAGCGCAAGCCCCACTGACATTGAGCCAGTGGCATCATGTTCACTTAAATATCAAGGACAGCACAGAGCATGATGAAAGATGAAAGCAAGGTCAAATGCTTTGTGTGTTCTTTTGCCAGACCAACAGCCAGAGACTTTAGGGCCAAGAACAGAAGCCAAACATCCAGCCCCATCTTCCCATTCAGGATCCTGAATCACGTCATTTTATAAATGAGAAGATGAAAGCTCAGGAAAGCTACTGTTCTGATGGGCGACATGAGTCCAAACCAAGATTTATTGATACTGGCATAAACTGTCTCCCAAGTACTATTCCAGGTGTGCTATTGTATAGTTCATAACTCACTCATTTCACCAAACTTCCTCCTTTATGGAATGTTGATAAAAATAGAGAAATACAGAGTTAGCTTTTGCTACCTGATACACTTAAAACTAACCACCTAAGTAGTGAGTGGCCTCCTCATTTGAACTTTGCGTTCTCACTGGACCCTGGATGTGACTGCCAATCACAGGGATGGCTATCTGTGCTGCTCAAGATTGATACCTTTTTTGATTCTGCATCCTGTTCAGTGTCCAACACATCCACACAGTAATTTCCTCAATTTCCATCATTAGTTAGCTAGAAAGTGTTTAGCCCATAGTTTACTTTCCTTTCTGAGACATCTCCTACCCCACTGAAACTTTTAGGAACCACAAAACAATAAGAAGACTCAATATTATTTTGAGGCATCGCTCTCAGAGTATATAAAAGTTTAAAACATCACCATAGAATGATATGCAAAAAGTAATATATCAGAGCAGCTTTATATTACAGTTCTGTGTGCATATACACTGATTTAATTCACAAAGCTGATATGACATACATAATAATACATATAATATATAGTTATTAATTCATCCAGGAAAAAAGAACAATTCAACTAACAAGTAGAAACAATGCAAGATGAGTATAACTACTGTGTAATGGTTAAGTTCGCCAGGCACACAAAAGCCTTAGTCATATACTAGAAAATTAAGAAAATCAAACAGAGTGACAGGAAAAGCTGGCCACAGGCACTAACATCACCTGCATCTGCTCCCTATTTCCATTTTAAGCACTCTCTAGAAGCAGATGAATTCAAATTTAAGCTATGATTAAGGAGCAGCAGGGTGAGAGAAAAGATGATTTGACAAGAGACTAAAAAAATATTCCAGTCATTTTTTTATGTATTTGTGTGTGCTCTTCTATAAAGAGATATATAATCATCTACACACAGATATGCACAGATATTAAATGCCAAATTTATGTACATATAGAGCTGAATATATACACTTGAGTTTGTGAAATAAACTAAAGGAAATCTGGTGTTTATGGTCACAGGCAGAAGACAATACAATTATTCAACAGCGTGTGAAAAGGATGTCCAGCCAGGAAAGCAACAGAAATACCTGAGGGCATGAGTGAAGCACAAGTTAATTAAAAATTTGGCATAGAGAATTGCCATGTACTCAGCCTAGAAAGATGCTGGTATCCTCCACACTGGACTGTGACAGGCAGCCTTCCAAGCAGCCATTGTTCTCCAGCAGACACATTTTCTTTCAGCCTGCTCTGAGATGGTGGACCCTTTGACTACTAAGTCCCATTTCCCATTTCCCATCTTCCTTCTCAGATAAGCACAGACATTTAACTTAAATTCTGGCAAACAGGCTATAAAGTCTCCTTGATGTATAAAATTCTGTATCACGTTCTTAGTAAGAATTGAGTTCCCAGTTTCTACCTTCTTGCAGTGGGACTCGGGCATGGTGGATGCTGTAACCCACACTCAACCATGAACACTATGGCACCTGGCTGAACAACGCAAAACAAACTTGCATATCCAGATAATCATATGGAATAGGGTCTCCTTAAATTACCACTGGTTCAGATCTTAACACGTAAGAGAAATGATACTCCCACTTTGTTTAGGCTAGTTTTATCTGAGCCCTGTGTAAATTCTGCAAATATCAGTATTTGTTTTACTGTTACACTTCAGAATTTTAAGTAAGTATGTGTCTGAAAACCTTTCAGAAGCTTACAGAAAGAAATAAAAAGGAAGTTGTAATCTGGACTTAATTTAAAAGAAAGGGCATTCTATTTCTTTTTTCCTTTTAAAAAAGAAGAGAAAACATTGTGGATTACCCAGTCAGAAGACATGACTAGATAAGCATTTTGCCACTTCATATTTCATAGGTTAATAATTAAGTCACCTGCAAACTTTTCCGAAGAAGTAACTTACAACAAGAATACTTTTTAAGTCATGAGAAAACATAAGTATTTTTTAAGACTCTGTAAATGATGAGTGAAGGAAAGCAATATGTATTATTCCTAGTCAGCATAAGAGCAGTTGGAGATGGCTGACCCATTGGCGTCCAGTGTCACTTCCTCAAGCAGTAGGCGCTGGGCTGGAATGCAAACTTTAGAATGCCAGGATCTTTTTCCCAGGGCATGGGTGAGCATTTAAGGGCCAGGAAAGTGAGCACAAACACAGAAGGAAAACCACAGAAGCAACTTTATATTATGTTGTAGGAACGTTAGTATATACTACATCATTTCCTGGAGAATTTAAGAGTAGGATGAGTTGAAAAGACTTGGAAACAGGAATCTTCTTGCAGTCAAAGAGACCTATGAGACTACAACAGCAGATATTTACGCTTCCAAGAAGAAACACTTAACAGAGAGTAAAATATTTACTTAAGACTACCCTTGAGGGCAAGTCTCCTTTGAAAGAATAAACTTTAATTACTCTTACATAGATTGGGGAAGTGGGCGGAAGTACTTGTGGCATCATATAATGTTTAAAGTATTTTAAAATATCTTCTCCTCTGGAAACAATGGGCAGTGCCCTTTCCAGTAAGGTCAAGGGTGCTATTCTCTGCGGAGTTCCAAATCCCCCCAGGCAAAATGAGACCTTTCACCCCTTGAACTTTCTGGAACTTTCTACCAAATTCCTAACACTTTTACAGTGCTTCTCTTCCCCTCTGTTTACCACAGAACTGCTTCAGAACAGCTGGAGATGGAGGTCTTACTTATATTCAAAAACACAAACTGTAAAGATATCGACTGTTTGAATCCAGTGTCCTCCAAATCATGTATGTGTGGCCTTAGGCATGGTTCCTTCCCTTCTCAAGCCATACCCCTAAAATAGATAAGATCATTAAATGGATAGCTCTAATGATTGTCTGGGTTAATACACAAACATTTCTCAGACCAGTATCTAGATAGAACACAGTCTAGGGTCACATTAACATCAAATCAGTATCTGACTCCAGAACTTCCTGATAAAATCATCTATGAATAAAGGTATAGAGATAATTGAATTTTTAAGTAAGTGCTTACTTGTAAAATGTTTTAAAATATTCCTGTGAAACAGAAGTTCAATGGCACACTGGGTTGACTAAGAAACAAAACAATCACCTGTGTTCCCTAAAGAAGAATCTAAAATGTAGACTGCAATGACAGTGTCCTCTTTGAAGGCATGGAACTTGAACCCTGAAACACTGTTTTTCATACTATACCCTGACTTATCTAACTTATTAGACTGATCTGAATTTTGAGGGCAGTTATTTATGTTAGAAACTCAGAACTCTCCTTTCACATCGGACTCACTTTTCAGTCCCCACTGTATTCCATCCAGTGAAGACCTGGTGACCTGTCTGTGCCATGATTACAAGATCAAAGTATCAGTTTAAGTGTAAAGTACCTGGAAACTTACTTGTGCATTAATTACTTGTGTATTAGTTGTGTTAGAACCTAATATAGCTCTCCATGTCCATAGGCTTAGCATACTCAGATTCAACCTTTGCAAACTGAAAATGCAGTCATGGGGCTGGAGAGTTAGCTCTATAGTTAAGAGTACCGATTGCTCCTTGAGAGGACCAGGGGTTGATTCGAAGTACTGACATGCCATAATATGATGCCTATGAACCACAACAACAACCAGCATGACACAATAACCCAAAGGGTATAGTAGTAGCATGCATACCTTGATGAAAATAATTAATTCTTATTCTCTTTCAATCACAATTCTAATGTCTCTGCTTCAAATAATTCGGTTATTTCTTATCCTAGATCCCTATTATTGTAGTCCCATATCAAAAGGCTAGATTATGGTGCATTTCCCCAATGACACTTCATAATGTCCCTTTCATTCGATAAACTTTTTCATGACAGTTATGACATAACACATTCTCAGAAAAAGTACCATCCATGTGACTTTTCTCAAATGTAATAGACCTCTTTGGCAGTCCATATATTCAAGCTATTGTTTATAGCTTCCTTTGAATTGATTATGAATTTGGGAGAATATTAGGGTCTGTTGCCTGACCCCAACTGCTTGAGTCTTTACCATCAAGAAAACTGATACCTGAGTGGAGAAGAATCATTGTAGTGTCAAGTGCCTTATCCCAGCAAATTCCTGAGAACTCAGATGAGACCACTTCCTAACTGAGCAGAGCTGAGCAGAACCACAATTAAAAAAAAAAAAAACCAAGCAAAAGACTGTTGCTGTTTTACATCAACAAGTTAGAGTCTATTCCACAACAACTAGCATTATATACACTCTATAATGTATATAATTGTGTACAAAGATATTTTATGTAGTTTAAAGTTGCCACGATGATAGAAAAGACACAGAACCTACCAAAACAGAGTGTGGCCAAATTTTACAAGTACATGTTCAACAAAGTTCATGGTTCAAATCCCTATTTGGGACTATGCTTCCAAAACATTGTGTTAACTGGTTTTGACTAAAAACTCTTCCACTCTGGCAGAAGGAGGTCTGACCGCACTTGGAAGGGCAACACCTCTCTACAATGAACAGAGATGCACCTCTCAACGTGAACACACTGTGAGGTATATTTTTTACGTCAGTTCTGTCCAACCTTGACAGGCAGCACACCCCACACAGTTCAAGAGATCTGGCAAGCAGCATCTAATCTCTAATCCTCTGACAATCCAAGTCAGCTTCCTACTCTACCAAGTAAAGGAGACTTGTGGGTAATTTTACAAATGTACACATCTGTCATTTATAAGTTAGAAAATTGAAAATGAAACTTGAGGGTTCTTCTCCTTTCTGTGAAATACCTTCTGCTGACTTCGACATTTTTTCAGCTTTCTTTCTGCTGGTCTAAGGCCCTTAAAAAAGTTATGGACTATCTCCCATAGGTTTCTTCTGTTACTGTAACTGTCTTCTATCTTGGAATTCAATGGATGACTTGCTTTATTTTGTTATCCATTTACAACCACTATTATGATTCTAGTCCTGTATCCTACCAACTGATTGTTTTATTTTATACATTATTCCTTAGCTAGTATACAAAGGACGTGGCCTTATAAAATGGGGCTCCCTGACCTTGGACTGCTGTGGGGACTAAGTGGAGGACTGACAGAACAAAACCATGATAAAAGGAAAATACAACACAGTAACGAGGACAGCCTCGGAATTTAATTCTGAGAATGTTATGGCAGATGGCTCCTATTGGATCTTGCAAGGACAGCATGCACAAATCAGGGCTGGAAGTAAGGAGTTCACCTGAGACATGAGATCCAGGAAGCACGGAAGTGACTGGAAATAAAAGGTGATGAGGGGAAGAAGCCAGAACAGGGCATGTAATAAAAGAATAGTAGTGCGTGGTCACAACAGTTCAATCTTATTGGAAAATTTGGGGAGACTCAGAAAGGCACATCTCAGACCCTCAATAAAAGCTGAGACACCTAAGGCATGTTTCTAGCAGATGGCATCTGTAACCGGGGAAGGGCTGCTCCAGGGCATTCATTCCTGACAAGCTCAGCCTGCCAGAGCCTGACGGTAAGCATTCCTGAGGAGACAGAACTGTACCCAGAAGCAAGTGGTGCATCTTGGAAGACAATTTTAGGGGGCAAGATACATCTGTTGCGGGGCACAGATTCCTCCTGCACACATTCCCAGGACAAGGACACACTGTGACAGGTCTCAACTTTGGGCTTTGCATTGATTTTCTTAGAAACATTCTGATAATTTGGCGACACGATTTTAGACCATGTACCATTATCAAAGCCCGTTTTTGTTGTTGACAGTACACCAGGGAACCTAATCATGAGTGACTTTGGAAACTACAACATCCTGATAAAATATTTAAAGAGCCTCAACCCTCTTGGTTTGCTATCACAAATGCCTTTTCTAGTCCCAGGGCCCGTATCACCTCTCCAGTTTCTTTAATGTCTTTCCTGGTCTCTAGGGCAGCCATAATACTTTTTAAAAAGTTAACTTTCATTAACATATATCAAACACGAAGGAAGCAGACCACAAATGTGTATATGAGGCAACAGCTGACATGTTTATTAAGTACTTAGAACACAAAAGTGAGGGATTCCATGAACAACAAGAAGGGGTAGGCAAAGGGGACCCCTGGATTAAAACCTGGGTCAGATCAGGATTCTTTTCACATGTGTTTAGAGTTTGCTACAAAAAGAGAACACACACATACACACCCAAATAAAAGCCTCCTCAGAGAAAAGCTCTGGGGATTGTTAACAATGTGTATCACTGTTTTGAACACCACAGAAGCAGCTTGTAGCCACAACTTATTTCAGTTTTATTTTCACAGAGGCATGACAAGTACAGAAGCTAAACTTGGAGGACAACAGAAAACACTGGAAGCAATCACGCTTTTCTACTCCAACCCCCTTATTCTTCCCTCTTTCTATCCTCTCGTTTTCTTCCTTCTAACTTTTCTCCCAATTTACTTTACAAGACAGGGTTTCTCTGTTGTAACTTGCTGTCCTGGAACTCACTCTGTAGACCAGGCTGGCCTCAAACTCACAGAGATCTGCCTGCCTCTGCTTCTAAGTGCTGGGATCAAAGGCGTGCACTGCCAACGCTTGGCTCCTCCTGTTTTTTTGTTTGTTTGTTTGTTTGTTTGTTTGTTTCATTGCTTTCCATTCAATTAATATTAAGTATAAACGTGTATGAAAATATAATACAGTATCAATGTTAAATACATCTATTTTTAAAGTGTTGAAAAAACGTTTTCCTAAAAAACTACTCCGTACCTCTTGATATGCGAATAGACACCAAATAGATACCGACTGGGTGAGTGTCATGACAAAACTAGAGCTGGATTGAAAACAGCCACAGAATGATATGCAAGTTGTGGCTTTGTTTCACTGAGAAGCAGCATATACGGTAGAAGCCAGAATTGCTTTTAAGAGTGGCTTTCTGGCTCCGAGCCTGGTGCTGTCAAGTCCTGGATAAACCATACCATTGTCGTTTATTAGTGCTTGACTTTGAGTGGGATACTCAAGACACTCTCTGAGCTAACACAGTTCTATTAGCCTATCACAGCTTCCCTGAAGATCTTTAAATGCCTAGTCCCTCCTTGCAAAAATGGATATCTGGTAGAAGGGAATCTCCGAAAGAGTTTGCTGGGCAATAAGAATTAAGAGGTTCTAACAGCTGTAGGATGGATTCTCAGATGTATGGTAGTCAATAACCACAGCCATGCGCACATGTGTCTCTGTTACTCTGAAAGCTTCCAATGTGAGAGACACACTTACTTTAATAATAACACAATGTAACATATAATAGAAGCCTGTTTCTTCATCTCTTGTGTACTTACTAAAACAATCTCAGATTGGAGCATAAAGAGAAGCCAAAGTGACACGGTACAAACCTCACATTATCACCTGTTAAATCAAAAACAGAAACCTGGTGCTAACACTTTCAAGCCAGCCCCTGCTTTTGCTATATTGTAGAATATTGACAGTGTGTGCTGGTCTACGTCTACACTTTAACTTGAATAAAAAGGACAATACTTCACTAGATTTCTATATTCTTCACTGGGTCTCAACAAGAAGGAACAAAACATGAATTCTCCATATTTGGGGGTATAGGTGTGGGGGCAGGAAAGACTGCTCAGAGACAGCTTAGGAACCACTGTGTGCTCCACAGCAATGGGAATGAACCCCTCTGCCTACCAACACACTTGCCTTTAAGAAGTCGACGCTAACCCAGTATATGAACACACGCCTGAAACCCCAAGCACTTGAATTGCTAGTTTGAAACAAGTCGAGGCTACAGATGGTGAGAGGCTGACCAGAAAAGAAAAAAAGGACAGAAACATCTAGAGTCTAGTTTTCTTCTTCTTGAGTCTTTCTGGCTTTGAGAAAAGGGTACCAGAAGTGACAGTATGTCGTGCTGAGCCTAAATTTCTACTAAGCTTCTTTTCTTCCCGTTTCTATCTGGCTGCCCTGCTCAGCCACCATGTTAACAAGCTGAGGGTTTCCTAGAGGACAGATGACACATGACAGAGGTACTCTGTCATCACAGCCACCTGACTGCCCGGTTTCTGAGGAAACAGGACCAGAAGAGCTGCCCAGTGAGCCCCTGACTAAATCTCCAACACAAAGATAGGTGAACTAAACAAATGCTTAGTGTCTTAAAGAGTGGGGCTTGGGATTAAATGTTAAGCAACATTTACTTGGCAGTAGATAACTAATGTTACATTGGAGGTAAGATTTCAACACGGGCTGGGCTCCTGACTCAGGGACTCCCAGACACATTTTATTTTAGGAGAAAAGCAATCATCAGTCGCATCCAGCTATGAATCCTGTGAGCTCTAATGACTGGCCTAAGCAGATAAGCTCACTGGTATAATAGTGACTTGAATGCCATGGAGTAACCAGCCACTTTCTAATTGGATTTGAAGCCTGCCTCATGAGAAAACCCATACCTGGCACTCTTAACAGGACCAAGAACCTATTGCTGAATAGGTAATAGGCCCTAGGGGAAAACCGAATACTTTTATTCTGCTAGACAGACATAATAGTAAAATGATTTCTGATGACTTATTGCTATATCCATTGATCAGCACATCTGCCAACCATTATCAGAGAAGCTTCTTCTTGCAGTAGATGTGGTTAACACAGAGATCCTCAATTGGTCAATATAAAGAGAATTAGAGACTGTGAAGTACTCAGCCCTAAATGGTTAACATGCCTACCATACCTTTCCCCCAATTGCTCAGGGATCTTCACAGAAGACAGGGTTGGACTATTGAGGCAGAGGTGCTATATGACTTTTTTTTTTTAAAGCAGTGTTTTCCAGACACTACAGGTCAGGTCAGCTGTACATATGAACTCAATGGTTCTTACAGAATGCTCCAAGAGCAGTGCAAGCTCAAACCAGACAAAATCCTAACAGGAAAGGGAAGGTAGGAAGTGGACATGAAATTCTACCTCTAGCTAAGGAGTTATTGGCACTTGATAGCTGCTGTAAAAGGTAGAATCCAGTACCCATTAATGGTGTGACCTCTGATCAGCTCACCACACTCCAGGGCAGGCCCCCCTCTCAAGAGTAGTAGGTAACACATATTGGACACAGTGGGTTTAAACGTTATTTTGAAAATGGAATTACACTGTACACTGAGATATTCTTGGAGATAAGATTGGAGAGAAGTCAAGTCCGGTTATCATTACCATTCTGTTTGTGAATTCAAAACTTGCTGTTGGTCTAAGTATTCTCAAATGGAATCTGGGGTCCTTGATAAATTTCAAAGCAAGACATAAAGAAAACAAAGGGCTCCTAAAGAATCTAAGTGGAAAGAAAATACCACTTGAAGTTCCTGAGAGGCAGCAATAAAAAGTAACAAGGTAAGTTTTTTAATTAGTGATTCTCAACCTGTGGGTCACAAACCCTTTGAGGGTCAAAAGACCCTTTCACAGAGGTCAATTAAGACCATCTGCATATCAGATATTTACATTACAATTCATAATAGTAGCTAAATTACAGTAATAAAGTAGTAAGGAAATTAATTTCATGGTTGGGGGGGTCACCATAACATGAGGAACTTTATTAAACGGTCGCAGTATTAGGAAGGTTGAGAACCACTGTTTTAAACTAAAAGGGCCAATGAATGGTCTACTTAGTAACTGTACAGCTGTTGAGTTTTAACAAGAATGCTTACATCTTATTATTCATTTTCATGATAAAGTACCAAAAACCTATTAAATGGAAGCAAGATTTATAAATTATGACTGGGAAGGCACATGTCAAAAGAGATCATAGGCACATTCACACTGACAACCTTACTAACAAGCTGGCTTGGGGGTGGAGCTCAGCTTTACATATCAAGTTCCTTACAAGCCCTGGAAGTTACACTTTCATTTTCTAACACTGAAGCTCTGCAAAGTTCTTCTGCTTCCTGGCTTCATGGTGTTTGGGGAATAGGGATATTTACCCAGCATACACTTGCCAAGCTGAGTACTAACTTGGACCATTGCTGTGCTGAGTACTAACTTAGACCAAGTACTTGCTTCTTAGAAGATCACTTGCATATGTGTGATAAGAGCTACCCATAATCTTCTACCATGGAGCCTGTTAAAACTGCTTGAAAAACCAATAACATAACAGACCCTGTAGAATCAGATACTCTGACAGTGAGGCCCAGGAATTTGCTTAACAAGCTCTCTAAGAGAATCTGATGCAGACTCCAGTACAAAAATTGTGTTTTCAAATCATTTCAGTGTATGGGTTTTCTCTAAACCCTTTTAAGTCTATCGGCTCTTTATTCTCCCACTTTGATATCATGCAGTGGTTAAGGTGGCTCACATTTTACAGTTATATCCACTGTCTGCTTGCCCTTCCACCCAATCATCTATTTAATATTTACTAGTACCTACTGTGTGCTAAAAATATTACTGAGAATAAGGTTTTTTTTTTTCCTTTCAGGGTTTGCATGCATTTTTGTGCGTGTACAGGAGAAACAGTGGGTATAGATAGACAGTAAGCAAAAACACCATGAAACGTAACATGCTAGCAAATCATATAGCATGGAAGTTGAGACACAGAAAAGGAGAGTGAAAATGAGTGCATACGCCCCCAGCAGGGCCTGGGAGTCTATCTTCATTGAGCTGTTTTCATCCTTCCAACAAAACCACTGTAGGGAGGAAAGCAGAAACTTGACCTCCCTAGTTCTAAGAGTCAGTAGCTTCCAACCTTGTTCTTTCTCCCCGAAGCTTTGATATCTTCATGTTACCACAGCCATAGCCTTCATACCTTGGGAAAACACACTTTGAGGAAGAGATCTGTATACATGCACTTGTCAGGGAATAGATGTGGGGTCAGTTCAAAGGGAACAGAAGAAATACAAAGGCAAGGGAAACATAAGAAGAGGAGCAAAGGAAGGGGAATAGAGGAAAAGAGGGGGTTAGGAAGAGGAAGGGGAAGAAAAGGAAGAGGAAAAGAGATAGGAAGGGAGAGGGAGACTAGAGCAGGGGAGGGGGAAGACGAAAGGGGAGCAAAGTGAGAGAAGGGGACAAGAAAGGAGTCAAAAGAGAAGTGAGACTGGATTCCAGTTACTACAGATGTCCCTGCCAACCTCTTGGGAGCTCCAAGCTGGAACAGTCCTTCAGAGCTGTCCTGAAGAAGGATGAGCCCCTCAGTTTTACATACTGGAAGCAACACTCATTAGGTCAAGTACTACAGGGGGGTATTCAACACCAGTTGTTACAGTTAAACCAACCAATTACAAAACCAATTAACTTAATAAGGACATGCAAAAAATGTGGGAAAGAACACCAACCCCAAATTGCTTGAGCTTTCTCAGAATCTAATCTTCCATTTGAGACTATGAGGTAAATAACACTTTGCCCCAAGTGTCCAGCAAATGCTGTTCTCCAGCTCAAGTGCTTTGTAGAATTAGCAGCACTGAAAACCGTAAGTCTTTGCAGGAGAGAGTTCATTCCGCCACATATCAGTAAAGTGCATGAGCGCTTGTTCAAGACAGGTGAAACTGCCAAGATTATAATTGCTCGTAACTGGAAGTAGGCAAAGAAATTAATGTTGCTGAATTGGGTTCAACTCCCCGAGAGCTGGCAAGTTTACTCAAGACTGCATTATCATTAGGAAAGGAGGGGGAAAATCTCCATGCAATATGGCCTGCTTTCTCTGAGACCCATGAGCGGTCACAGTTAACATGGTAAATATTTAATTCCATCACTTGCAAGTGCCCTTTGTCCTCAGTGTTGCACTTCAACAGCTCCGAGAGTTTAGACAAACATGCAGACTCCTATTACCTGCCTGGTATTCTTGCTGGCTAAGCTGGCTACCTTGAGCTAAAATCACAGGGAAAAGGTAAGCAAGACAAGGAGACAAAAAACAAAAATTAATGGGAGGGGAAGAGGAGAAAACAAGAGCTGCATGTAACCTTCAAGGATGAGAAGGATTGCACACACCCCTCCTTACTATATAAGAGATAGAACCGTCTGAAACATAGAAAGGGTGAGATTATATTTAATGCCTGTGAGAAGAAGGTGGCATGATCTATCTCTGGAGAGGAAATCTGGTGTCCTTGTGAGTGTTTTGAGCCTGATCACAATCCGAGTTTTCCTAATTAGATCTTTTGGTTTCAAGGGCTTTTCTCTCCTGCTGAGCAACATGGTCAGTAGAGGTGTGGTAACTCTTTAGTGCTTAGGCTAAAAGAAAGTTGTGAGAGTTTCTCATTAGGATACCCCACAAAAAAACATGCAGCAGCTACATGGATCTGCCAGAAGATCACCCTGGAGCCCAGCACACACTGAGAGCCATCCAAGCCTGAGCTAGTCAATGCAACTTTCAGGTGCTGTCATATAGCACACTTTACAAAGACATAAAGGACGCCAAGTGCTCTCCTGTTGCATTCTCTGATTTAAAAAAAAAATGCTGTTGATTTCTGTTTTAAAGAAAATCCATGCTGTGAACAGGCTAAGCACCCTCTGGAGTGTACCAGAATTATTCTTCCAAGATCAAGTGTCTCCTAAATTCACTGTATGTTGCTGACTGAAGACACCAGTCTAGCAGAGAACTAGCAGTGCAGGTAGAGATCAAGGACTCATCTTCCTTCTGAAGACACATCATTTATGGTCGTTTCTGTTCTTAGAAATCGAATCCCACAGCTGTAATTCTGTGTTTCTGCCAAGAATGTGATATGGCTCAATCACAGATTTAGGGCATCAATTAGAGATTATGAGTTTAGTTTCCCTAGGATGTGACTGCCTCAGGGACCACCCTCTTTAGCTTCCTAACCAAGTTTAAGTGTAAACTGAGAAGAGTCAAGGTCCTGCTAAGAGCAAACGATGACTCAAGAGTTATGGAAGTATTTCCTTGTTACCCCAATGTCCTTTCAAATTATCAAGTGAGCCAGCATTTGAGAAGTGACATGTGCATTTAATAGAGATCAAACCTAGCCTCATACTGAGAAGCAAGAGCTATCAAATGCCACTCAATCAAACACAGTCAAGTAGGACTGTCCTCTCATTCCTAAAAAGAAAGATGGATCACAGTGAAGTAAAAATGGTGCATGTTCCAACTCAATCAAGCATCCACTGGTCAAATAAAACTATAAATGAAGGCTACGCTCTGTAGACCAGACACAGCCTCAGAGAGTCTCGCAAATACATACTGTAATAGTGCATCCACTCAATATCCAGCATTGCTGATGAGACTTCCATAAGAACAACTAAGTCCAATTCCCTTTTCTCAGTTTTTAGGTTGTTTTTTTTTTTTTAAATAATTGACCTCATAGCAAATAATTTTACTTTTACAAGTAAAATCTATGTGATGAAGTGCATATATTTTAGCACACAGTTGTGAATTTTGATGAAGGCACTTATATAATACAAACCTTATTAAAATGTGGGTTATTTGAACAATCCAGAGGGCCCCTATGCCCTTTCTACTCAAGCCCTGCTCTGAACCCCAAGAAGCAGCCAGGTCTTCCTTTGATACCAGAGATTAATTCTTCTTGCTTTCAAGTTCATGTAAATAGAAGATGTAAAGGCTAATTTACTCAGCCTCATGTTTGAGACGGATGTGCAGGGCTGTAAATATCAGGCTTCACTCTTTCATGTTGCTGCATATTATTCCTTGGAGAGATGTAGAACCACAAATTTCAAGCTTTTATTTTGATGGTTGAAGATGATTAAAATATTAATTTAGATAAAGTAGATAGTTCCTTTCAAAATAATTCTATTTTATAAATCAGCTGTCCCTCAAATGAATGTTTTGTTGTTCATCACTGGAGAGATGTACAACAATAAAATGAAATACAGTCTTCAAAGATAAACTCTCAGAATCCACCTTTTCTTCTCAACAGAGCTCCGGATAAATAATAGGTAAACAGATTTTTTTCTTAAGTAAGTGAAGACTATCTAAAATATAGTAAGATAAAAAAGACAGACAATATGCTACAGACCCACTGTGAATATTTTATCGTCAAGACCTATTACTGGCCTAAGAAAAGCCGTCAACCTGCTGTCAGCTCTTAGGATAGCAGCAGCAATATAACCCGAAGAATAATTCCCTGGGTGCTTTATTTCTGGCAAACTCCCTGAACTGGCTAGCATGCCAATCCCTTTCTTAGAAGAACACTTAGCACTGGAAATGTGTGAGGCAAACACAAAAATACAAGTCCCAGTTTCATATGCAAATCAGCACCATGGCAACAGGGTGGCACTGCCATGCTCAGGGCAATCGGTGGGGAACAGATGTGCTAAGAATCAAAAGCTGATGAAAACTGCTGTCAACAGGATTATGGACACAGACTGTTACTCACCCAGTGGCTTCCTTTAATTCTGAACTAAGAGACTGCAACTTGACACTTCAATAGACGGGATCATCCTGCGGCTTCCAATTCTCATTTATGAACCCAAGGAACAAACCTCTTTCTTATTTACAATACAGACATCCAAGTGTGACATTTAGTGACTCAGTTATAATAAATATAATTTCAGAGGTCTTAAAAGGGTACACATTCGTACCCAAATAACAAAACTAATGTGTTTCTGTATCAGGTATGTGGGCATAGGAATTCTTTCACCTGCAGTTCTCCTGGTGTGTCCATAATCCCCTCTGAATGTAACTATGAAGTTCAACACTACATCTGATGACAGAAATCAATGTGATTGCCTGTAGAGTACAGTGACTCCACCAGGGAAGATATGCATAGATTTTTAGGGCGATAAAAAATGTTCTTCTTTTGGTCTGGATGATGGTGTCACTGATATACATGTTATAATTGAGCTGTCCAAAAGGTTCGTTCATTTTACCATAATCAAACTGACCACCATAACGTGCCAGAAATAATATACATTATTAAAACAGAGATCTCCATAGACATCACTAAATTAAAAGGCCCTAATTCCAGAGAACCCCTGATTTACTAAGAGTAGCTAAGAATTTTAATGAGGCCAAGAAGGTCCAATGGACCTCGGTTAATGAGTGGTCCAATGTCCAGTCAGCCTCCAATTTATGGATAGTCTAATATCACAGATCCTGCCTACTCTGAAGGTCTCCCATATTGGTTTATTCTATGTGGACATTTCATAATCACAAGCCAATATACATGTAAAACTCTCCTTACCACCAATCACTTTTCTAAGACAGCTAGATAGCACTTGGACTCTTTACAAAGCTGTGGTATCTGGCAAGAAGAGCCTTCTACCAGCTAAGCCAAGGTGACATCCCACACTAAGTCAGATTGGCAGAGAAGCCCCTGAACTCACCTGAGTCTTTCTCTCTCACTCCCTCTCTGAAAAAATTGTAAGGAGACTTTTCTGTGTTCCATACCACATTTCCTTAGTCTGTACTGTTAAAATCCTTTTGTCATTTGACTCTTGTTTTTAAGTTCCAGTACACGTCAGGCTTATCCTAGAAGATAATCTAGCTCAGTTATTTATAGGTAAGGAAACTCAGTATTGATCCTCTGAACTAACTAATCATTAGTTGCACAATACAGATCTGGGTGATACCTATCAACCACTCACCATTTAAAAACACAAAGAGCTTCCTTCCAAAGAAGCCAATAGTCACTGCACTCACTCTGATGAAGAGCCGATAAACCAGCTCTAACCTCCCCAGGGAATAGAGAAAGTCAAAGGCATCTTTAGACTTGCTTTATATACGTGGCCTATCTTCTAGGCTGTGACTTCTGAAGCTGTTTCAGGAAAATGGTCCATCCAAGAGGCTGAATTCGCACCAGTGAGCCTTGTGCTCGTGAGCATTGTCACCAGGGGGACCTGTGACCCTGTCCCATCTCAGATCCTCCATCTCCATAAATAAAGGGATAAGAAAATACTGTCTTTTCACCACAATCTCGATGACTCGATGGATACTACTTATAATGATTTGTCTCAATAATACTTGGTTTTTGACCCAAATATATATGTGTATGTATGTATAGTTAATTTGATCTGGACTTTAATTTTCAGGGAGACCAATGGGAAAGGGAGGAATGACAATAGAGTCTGATGGAGGACAATCCACATGTATAAAAATATCATAATGAAACTAATTATTTGGCATATAAGTAAAAATGTTAATAAACATATTCCATAGCCTTTACCATTAGAAAGGAAGTATTCATTAGCTCATATACAGCTAGTATAAAGTTAAAATAAAGATATGCTAATGTTGGCAGGCTTTACTGTTATTATCATTATTCACAGTAACTCAAAAATATGACTTAAAAGTTCTGGCAGAGCTCATTTGAAGTTGATGGGCCCATGTGGACTAAAATTCTAACTCTTTCACTTTAAATTATATGATATTTGGCAAACTACACAACTTCCTGCATTTTATTGATTTTATCTGTAAAATGGGACTATTCACAGTACTTCCCTCCTTGTCTCTATGAGGAATAAGTTAGTTAATTTACATAAAGAACAGAAATCCTCAGGTCAATGCTAAGAATTACATACATGTTTATTAAATGACAAATTAAAGGTTAATGTTTTGGTCAAAAAAGAATTTGAATGAGATTGTCCCTCCTCTTAAGTAAGTTCTTTTATATGAATCAGGAGTAGATTTTCCCTGTTTGACACAAGTACAGTGCTTCTGGATTAACCATTCTCACATTTAAAATTTCCTCTAATACAAAGATCAAAACAACCTTAGAAAGGAAACTATCAGGCATCAAGCACACCTGTTCTTAAATAACAGTAAATTAATGATTAACAATGGGAAACTACTGGACTTAAAAAAAAACATCAAAACCCTCATTAACACTGAAATACCATCTCCATTGTGAAGAGAAGCAGGCTTTGACATATGATTCCAGTTGATAACTTGGATAATCAACCGACTGCTCCATTCATCAGCCAGTTGTACCTCTGCAGAGTCCATCCCCCACCAGGACTCATTTGATGCTGACAGCAGAAAGGAAAGGCTATTTCTGATTAATTTTTATGGAACCAATTAACATTGAATCCAGAGACCAAGAGACACAAAATTGACCCTCAGAATGTTCCTTCCTGCGCCCATCATGTGCCCCTAACTCCCAGTCCCAGTCTTGACTCTCAGGCATGTTTCCTTTAAAATCAACACTATTTTTAGCCATTGAAATGTGGAAGCTTTTGTTAATTCTATTTAGAGAGCATGCAGGATGCCAGCTAAATGTCCCACTTTACCGCATCCCTCACCAGGCCGACAGTTGGAAACACTTAGTTCTGCTCTGCTTCCATTGTGTCTCTGAAGCCATTTGAGTGATTTAAATCACAGATAAGTATTTGCAAATGAGCTGAAGAAATAAAGATGTGTCTGAACACTCCAAACTGCCTTGTGAAAAATGTGCTGTGCATGGTTCTAGGTTAATTCTTGGGGATTTTGTTAATGCTTCACAAATCGAAACAGAGTTCTTCCCTGATTGTAACATTTCATGACCAGATTTGTGCTTCCAGATCAAGAATTTGTTTAATTTTGTTAAAAGATTTCTTAAACTCTCCACCTGCAGAATTACAGAAGAAATTATGCCAAAAAAAAGCTTTTTTCGCACTTTCCAAATAACCTCTAATCTATTAAGAAAACAGCAGTCTGTCCAGTATTGTATTTGATGAACATTTACTGTGCCTAGCTTTAGAAGGATCATGTAGAGATGCCAAAATAATCCACAAAAACTATTATTAACCCCATTTTGCAGATGGTAAGCCTAAGGATTTCACAGAATCAGGGGTTTGGCCCAAGTAAAAAACAGGGCTATGATTAATATAGAACTTGAGTGAATTTAGCAAAAGCAGAATGTTTTTAAGACAGAGCATGTGCTGGAGGCTTCAGAGGCTTACATGCCCAGTTCCCTAAACATGGCATTTATAGGGCACTCTCCTATATGACTCCAGGGGTGGAACTGGGACCTTCGGTCATTGTGAATGCATTGCAGACAGAGAGGAAAGAAAGACTTGAAGATTTGTGGAGACACTGAGTCTTTCCATTCTCTGATCCCCTTCGCTCCTCCTTCCAAGCTCAGGGAAGTGATAACCAATTGAGCAATACATTCTGTATCAGGAATGGCTCATGGGCTCAGCATCCTCTGGTAGCTCCTAAACTGTGAACAAGGAAGGCATTAATAGCAACACATTAAATTCTCATCAGAGTTAGATGCAAAAGAAGAGGCTTAAGGCAGGGTGTGGGGCTACAAGCCTACTGCCTCAGCTATTTAGAGGAATTAGGTCCAGTCACTGGAGCCCAAGAGTTGAAGATCCATGTCTAAAACTACAAGGAAAATCAGAAGCAGGCCTTCAGATGCTCAGGCATTCCTCTGGAGTTGACTCTAGGGAGTTCCAGTCCCACCCTCCACTGTTGTTCATTATCTTGAGAGTGGTGATGTTCATTTACTTAATTTACTTTAGCAGACTAAAAACAGAGCCTCTAATCTCCATTGTTTGCCTTGTATCCCTGACTATTAAAACAAAAGCTAGATGCTGCACAGGCACGGAAATGCACATTTACATTTGCATGTGTAATTCTAACAGTTATTAAAGGCTGAGTCCACACCACAACTGATAGAGAGAGGGCCAAGGCCCCAGACTTGAGGAAGAGATGTAAACACCAATTTGTAGACTTTTCACCCCCAGGACAAATCAAACCATAAACCAGAACTCACTTCACCTTTTTCTCATACCACTAGAAGGTGAGAGCTGGAGACATCAAAAGCTGACAGTAAGGACTTTCTTTGGCTTCTCATACATTCATTTCACCCTAGGTATCTGGAACCTTGGAAGAGTCACTTGGTATCAACTGTCAAGATGAGTTGGAAGAATGAAAGCTCTTATAGAGTTTTGACTCTGAAGCACCTGGGTTCATGCCTTGGTGTAGCTCCTTACCAGTGTCTTTAGCCATTTTGAGCCAGCTTTCCTGGCAGGGAAACAGGGCTGAGTATGGAGTGGATCAATTGGCACAGCACCTTTAGAGATCCAGTGCATACACTGCATAGAGTGTGACACAAACAGCAGCCTCTAGAAGGAAAAGAGCAGTGTTTGATGTCTTCTGAAAGGATGAGGGGAGCACTGAAGCATCAGGGAAGAGTGTGGATTCTGGATTCAGAGTCTAATGGGCAAGGGACCAATTCATGCTGCCTCATTTGTAAAATGCCTCGTTATGTGAACACTAGCAACTTTGGATACCTCACTATAAGCACTCTATTGGCTATTTATTGGTTATTTATTATTACAATAATAATTTCATCATTTACACAAGAACAAATAGAAACACACACACACACACACACACACACATACACACGCATGCACGCACACACACACACAGCCAATTAAAGAATTTTGAAAGGCTCTGAGATATTTTGCCCATAAAAGAGGCTCCACAGAAGGAGCTTGCGACCTGCCATTTCACTTATAAAAGAGCTATCATGCACCAGGAGATTTTTGATTCATGGTGTTTGGCCCTGAGGGATAAACCAGCCTCAATGGAGCAAAGCAGCAGGGCACCCTTTCTTTGCTTAGTTTTTTGGTTTTTTTTTTTTTGTTGTTGTTGTTGTTTTTTAAAAGAAGAAAAGAAAATCAACCAATCTGACAGAGACAACGCAGAATGCTTCTAGAAAGAGGGAATTTGCGGGTGACTTAGAAGAATCTAGGCAGAACCTAAAACCACTTTGACAAAGGTGGTCCTGATGCACCATAGACACTGACTCAAAGGGTCACAGCTGATTTCCTTGATCCTCCTGAGACTGAAATGATGAAGCCAGATAAACAGGCAGATCCCCCAGGACTACGACCATGTGATGAGGGCATTGCCCAAGGGCCTCTGAGTCCATCAGGTTGGGTTCCCTGTTTCTATAGGGCCAGGATTTTGTGCTGTCATCTGCCTGCACCACTCACTCCTTCCCAACAGAGAGCTGGCACAGGACTTTGCTCACCTCTCAGTCTGAGATGCTCTTTCAAGAAAACAGCAAGAAATCCTATTGGGTTGAGATGAGAACCTGGCCTTTGGTGACCGTTCATTTTAATTCTTGGCTTATTCAAAATCGCTCATCTCCTGCTAAAAATTAATTAAGGCTTGTGTTCATCAGGAGCTGGAATTTCCTTTGAATCTCAGACCCTGACACCTGAAACTCTGAAATGACAAAAACACATCTCCAATTTGGAGCTCAATGAGGCGAATTTGAAAAGCACCCTGTTGCTCCCAGCTATTCTATTCTGAACAATGATCTATAAATCTTGCCAGGAACAATATGCAGGGTGGATTTCAGCCACCTGGAAGTTCCTGCTGATTTTACCAAGGGGGAAAATGTGTAGCTAGAGTATACAGAAAGGGCCAATTCGAACAGGCAAAAACTAGTACTTTCAATGTTTGACTATTTTACCATCGTCCTGGTCATGATACTTCTCTAGTCCTTTTCTCAAAAAAACAGTTCACTGTGTATAGGAAGAATTCTAATTAGTTCCTTAAGTTGACTGAATCATTCCACCTAATAAGCTTTCTACTTAACATAGGGCATATCACACATGGATTTTTCTTATTTCTCATACATATATCTTTGAAAATCTCTATGCATCTCTGTGACATCTGTGTAGCTTCCATCTACTCAGAATAAGTAGATTCACTTTTGAGAATGTCAAGAGTTTGAAGCAACCCTTGCCAGGAAGGCACATGGGGAAATAAAATCACGACCTTTACTTTGAAACCCCAGGTCTCCATAAAAGATAGCATAACAAAGAGGGAACAGGAAGCTTTCTTTTGTCCCAGATTTTTTTTTCCTTATGTTTTCAAGAGCTGCTCCTGAGAGCAGACCATCTATTTCTGGGATGCACCCAGGACATCTCAGATGGATTCAATTCTTCCTTTACCAGGATAGGCCACTCCTCACCTCTACTTTCTTCTGCTAGAAACCTCCATTCTCTGCAATTGCAGTGGGCTTTGTAATCAATAACTACCTCCCAGCAGAGCAGTAAGTGCCACCAATATAGGTTATTGTAATTTTATTTCTCTACATTATTTTACACCTATACCATCTCCCATTATCCACAATTAGTGACAGGATATTTGATAAATGAAATTATGTCTTACAAGATAAGCAGGGACCAAGCTTTTACTTGAGCCTTGTATGTTAAAAACTGAAAAGTGCACTAGAGTACAGGCTTATAATTTCTCTAAGCTGCAGTGGTCAAAATACTCTTTAATGAGAGGGAAAACTAGACATGTACATTCCGACATGGGATAAGAAGACACTGGTGGCTCGCCGTTACATTTCTAACTGAAAGCCAAAGATTTAAGTAGCCAAAATACAACACTGACATTAGATAAAGTATAATTAAAAGCTAATTTTGATCCAATCAAGACTATTTAAATTTGAATTGTAGTTGACTACAACTGGCCGGATCTTCGGCCCTCATTATTGAGTGCCAGAATGTTGAGTAACTGTCATGAGATCAGCCAATGCTATCATAAAAATGGAATAGTTTCCCAAATTGAGAATTGACATGTGTTTCTTTCATAAAGAAATTAACTTAAGAATCTTCATTATTTTTCTTGACAAGTCACCAATTGTTCATTTTGCACTAAATCTAGCTGAAATACTAAACTAAACGTTTCAGAAAACATAAAACAAGAATCTAACAGTCAGGTGGTGGTGGTGGCACACACTTTTAATTCCAACACTCAGGAGGCAGAGAGACAGGGAGATCATTGTGAGTTCAAGGCCAGCCTAGTCTACAGAGTGAGTTCCAGGACAGCCAGAGTTGCAACAGAGAAACCCTGTCTCAAAAAAAAAAAAAAGAAAAAGAAAAAGAAAAAGAAGACAAAGAGGAGTAGGAGGAAGAGGAGAAGGAGGAGAAAGAGGAGGAAGAGGAGAGAAGGAAGAAGAATCTAACTCAATAGTTCTCAACCTATAGGTAGCAACCCCTTTGGGGATTAAATGACCCTTTCACAGGGATCACCTAAGACCATCTGCATACTGGGTATTTACATTACAATTCATAACAGTAGTAAAATTACAGTTATGAAGTAGCAACAAAAGTCAATTTATGGTTGGGGGTCATGACAACATGAGGAATTATATTTAAGGGGTGGAGCATTAGGAATGTTGAGAATCACTGAACCACTTTGCTAGTAGCAATAGAAGCAAGAAAAAGAAAAAGAGTAGTTATGAATAATGTAATCACATTTGAAGGCTGCGCAAGTGCTTGTGTGAACCTTAAGTTCCTATCAGGTATCAGGCACTGTGTAAAGTGCATCACCTTTACTAACGTTTTTATTCTTGCTAATACCTGTAGGGGGCAGTTGCTATTATTATCTCTGTTTTTGGTATGAAGCCATCAAAGCAAGTGCCAAGCTCAGGCAGTCAGGAAATGATAGAGCCATTATTAGAATCTAGGTAGTCTCACACTGAAGCCACATTTATACCAAACCTTAACTCCTGAGAATGATGTGAATTCTGCTAACCTTCTGGCTGTGTAACCTTAAGCCTCAATTCCATTTATTCCCTTAGGATAAATCCGTCAATGTAGATTTACTGAGTCGAAGTGAATGAACATTTAAAATTCATACCTGATGCCTGGATGGTAAGCAGACCTAGTCTACCAGGAAAGTCAGGTGAGAGGATTCCAGATGGTGGACTCAGCATGAGCAGAAGGGCACTGGGGCCTGAGCTGCAGCAGTAGCAGCAGGGGCTTCATTTGTCTACTGAGTGGAAAACAGAGTGGTGGGAGAGAGAGAGGTCTCCCACTCCAGGAGTCTGGGCACTTTTTATCTCATAGAATTTGTTTTTCTTGAATCCAGGCAATGCATACAATTGCACAAATGAATCTGACACTTGTCATTTGGAAACACAAGGAAGCATTATGGTTTCATCAGTACTTCCTACTTCTTAATAAATTTTGCAGCAAGAACCCTTTCACAATCTCTTTATGATAGAGAAAAAATGATTTGACTATTGAATTTGGGGCATCAAACTCAGTTCTTTGAATAGGGCCTGCTTTCTTTGAACTGTAATATAACTGTAATACAACCAATATTGCTGTGTTTTACAAGAAAAATAATACTAAAGAACCTGACAGTAGCAGGGTATAGATTTACTGAAGCTACATTCCTGAAGGAAAGTTGAATTTCCAGAAAGGGAGTAGTAGGGTTCCTTCAGCTCCCATGGCTATATCCTGTAATTCAAAGAGTCTAACAAGCAGAAACAGATGGCCAAGGTATAAGATACATAATGCATACATACACACACACACACACACACACACACACACACACACTGCCTAAAAAGCCAGGTCTCTCAAATGAAGTGAATGGTGATCTTATTTACCACAGTCCTTATCTCTACAATAGTAAGCAATGCCGTTTCCTGAGACTATGGTGAAGACACACCATTTGAGTCTTGAAGTCATCCATTCCAATTCTTCCTCCTATACAGTCTGCTTTTAGTGACTACTGATAATGAGCCAAGCACTGAACTATGCCTTGCAATTATGAAACAACGGGAGTTCCTTTCCAAGGTGCCTAAAATATTATCTCCCAAACAAACAGCTATGAAATTGTAGAGAAGAAAGGTCTGCGAAGTAGTGAAAATGGGAAAGTGAGGCTGATTTGGAGAAAGGGTTTCTTTGACCTAGTGTGCTAGGCTAAAGGCTTTAATGGTTCCAATTCAACACCGTCCCTATATTCAAGTCTCTCTCCATGGAATCAGCAGATTACCTGCTCTTTGAAACCAGGTTCAGAAGTGTGATATGTTTCAGCCCACGGGATATTAGAAGTGGTATGACAGAGCACTGAGAAGTACTTGGTGTCTCTACCTGCATTCTCTGCCCTGCCTGTGAACCAAGTGAACCTGTGAACCTGTGAACACTCTGCACCAAGTGTGCTGTGGGATGAGACATCTGGGAGGGAACTGAGTCATCCCACTCTTCCTAGATGAAGTCATCTCAGACCAGACCCCTAGCTATGGATTCCCAAGCATGTAAGTGAGTTTAGCTAGGAAAGACTCAAGTGAACCTTTCAAATGTGTGGGCAACAAAATCCCTACTGTTGCCATGCAGGCCAGCATTACTGTGGCAAAGCTAGATGATATATAAGCTGAGCACTGAGAAACACTAAGTCGGGGAAATCTTTCCACTTTAAAAGAATGTAAAAATGAAAAGAAATTGATGAATTATAGGTATCTTTGGTCTATAAAAGCAACTAAACGATATATCAGGTAGAAGAGACAACTTTTAGAAGCACTCATGGATGATATTTAGGCATCCAATTTGGGAAAATATACATATTTGTTCTGACGTTTACTGGAAAAGGAGCAGTTGGCAATCCCTGTGAAAGGGTCATTTTATCCCCAAAGAGGTTGCTACCTACAGGTTGAGAACCAGAGTTTGTTTACGATTAGGATGAGGATGTAAGCAACATGTAAGCAGAGATGTCAGATAGATAGCCTCAAAGTAGGCATATGGAGGGTGAGGTGGTATGAACTTGGAGTGGGAAGCAGACATATTTCTATCAAAGGTCTGAATGGCATGCCTTTGGTAAAGCAAATGAGTGAGACTAGAAGGGGTCCTGGGCCTCAAAGTAGCATGTATATGTTTATTATGTCCATTTATGTGCTAAGTTAATCAGAGGACAAAACATATTTCACTGACACTTCATTAAAAACAAAAGCAAGAGAAACTCAAGATAGTATTTAAAGGTATAATTATTAGGGTGCTCAGATTATAAGCCTTTATGTGTTGCTCACAGTACTGGGTAGAAGAGCCTAAGAGTCTAAGTTAACTTCTTTCTGAAAAAATAAGATGCTCCTGAAGGTCCAGAAGCAGAGGATCCAGGAAGGAACTTGTGAACAATGATTGTCATGATGGGAGCATGAGTGGGGGCAGAGTATTTGGGCACCTCTGCTGCCTC
Organism: Cricetomys ansorgei; assembly: GCA_026225945.1. Taxonomy (NCBI): domain Eukaryota; kingdom Metazoa; phylum Chordata; class Mammalia; order Rodentia; family Nesomyidae; genus Cricetomys; species Cricetomys ansorgei. Next base: position 34,163,218 of record JAMJFZ010003875.1, on the reverse strand, counting down.
CTGTTGACTTGTATGAAAGCCTGCTACTGTGTCTGCCATTTATCTGTCCATTCATAGACTATCTACTATCTAACAAACATCAATCTTCTTACTAGCTTTATATTCCTGATAAATGGTACCGCAGGAGCATTTCCCATAGATACCATGCCCACATATGTATCCAGTTATATTTTGGATACTTTAATTCATTGAAGCTCCTATGCTCTATAACATCATCAGGACTTTGAACAAAGAAATGGTCAATGAATAATTCTAAAATTAGAAAAAGAGATGTGCTAACACGTAACTCTTCTTAATCTGAGGATATATACACACACAGATTATAAAAAAAAAGCAAAATAAGGTTTCAATATCTAAGGAGTTTTTATTTCACACTGGCTCATTATATGCTGAAAAGAAAGAAAACAAAATCCTGGGCTCTACACTTCCAATTGGAACAGTTTGTTCATGCTGTGAGTAAGTCTTCCTTTAGGACACTGAGCTTAAGCATATTCCTTTGAAAAATAAATATCAGAAATATGACCAAGGTGATATTTTTTAAGAAATAGCTTGAGGAACAAGAATGCAAAGTATGTTGTTTTTTCTCCCAGCACCTGTACTCACAAGGAGTCTTGAAAAGATAACATAAACTCCACTGATGACTCTACACTTGGAAGAATAAGTAATTAGATTCAAGTACTTGTTTCATCTAAAAAGAGCAGGCATTCTGTGAGACTCTGACCCAACACGTCAGACAAGCAGCATGAAAGCCAACAGAGTCAATGGGAACTTTGTGCAGGAAAACTCTTGTCAGCACTGCGGTTAGGACTAAAAGAGCACAGAACGTTCTTCAAGATGCACCAAATATAACAGGTTAATATGGTCAGTCTGCCAGAAACCTTCCTGTAAAATGTCTGGTTTTGATTCCTAAAGGAGTGTCCACTCCTCACCTTTAAAATCCCTAAGAGCCCCTGGGCGTGAGTGGTTCCAACATCCTCAAGAGTCCAAAGGAAGCTTCCATTTCCCAATCAATATTCTCACTCTCAGCCATCCCTCAGTGGATATGATTATTATTACTTGGCATTCAATTGCCTTTCCCCATTTTCTCCAGTTCCCTATCAAGAATTTTGTCAATGAACAAGTAAAGAGGCCATGGCATTTAATGGCTTTCCTTCATGCTATTTTTGTATTTTTAACATCAATATACAACTATTCTCTGGCTATTGAACAGTTTTACTATAAATGTGGCAAAGCACATTTTAGAATATAAATTCATCTCAAGTGGAACACTCACTCAGAGGGGCAATTTTACCCTCAGTTTTATACATCTGTTCATAGGAAACACAGATAAATACATATAAATATATGTATGTATACCATGCATAATGTTGATATATGTATGTGTAGATAATGATAGATAGATAGATAGACAAATGATAGATAAACATAGGTCTATATACCTATTCTTACCCAAATTCTTCCAAATGAAGAAAAAGCTATGCATTAATATAGTACAGGCTACGGAGTAGAAATTATTTTGTATTGAAAAATTATGTCTTAAGCTCCCTCACCTTCCACATCAGTGGTAGTACAGACATATGATCACCTCATCATGTATAAATGTGTAAATGAAAGAACAGCATAGGCAAGTCTCATACATTCTCCTAAGCTTTGTCCTCTATGCAGTATCTAAAATTCCTCACAGTCCTACTGTGCAAGTTGTGGGAGAGAGACAGACAGAGAGGAGAAAAAGATATAGAGAGACATAGACACACGGAAGCAGACAGAAAAAGAGACACACAGAGAAAGACAAAGGCAAAGACACACAGACACAGAGATAGACAAAGAGAAAGATGGATAGATTCACACATACATGGCTAGACACAATTGCAGACCACGTGATTAAACATCCAGCAGAAGAGTGGCGAGAAAAGTAGCCTTGCTTTCTGAGGGAAATGGCTGGCTGTTCACAGCTCCCTTCCTTTGCTTCATCCTCTCTTGCAGACCCAATTTCCCCAAGCCTGAAGACAGCCACCCACACCTGCAACACTAAGAAAGAAAGTTGGGGTTTTCCCACCTCAGCTAGCAAGGCACAGACAGCTCCCAGTTCTTGGGGCACATTTGCTCCAATTCCCTAGTCGGGATTGTACTAAAAGATAAGAGACATTAGGCACAATATGGAAAGAAAAACTTTGGATCATCTTTGATTCCCTAAAGTACCAATGCACTATGGGAAAGGACTCCAAAGAATTTCAGAGGACTGATGGATACACCACAACAAACACTCACACATATGCACTACTTAAGATCAAACATTCACCTAAACATACTAATGACGCTACATCAAGACATGATGAATGGTGCTATTAAGTTGAAGTATACAATGGCTAGTTACTAACAGAACAGCATACATTTAGTTTTTTGTGAACATTATGCCCTTGTGCTTTTACCTGGAAATAATTGCAGTGGCTATCGTAACATAGGTATCAATTCTCTGCACTGTTAGGTTGAGGTAAATTTGTTAAACAAGTTCAATCAATATTGACCTAGTAGTCTTTCTCCTATGTAAAAATATAACTTATTTACTTCCTGTTACTTTGGCATAAATAACGTAGTAAGTGAAATATATACAACATTGTGCTACTTATTTGTATTTATATAAAATAATATCCTCACAATATTAACTTATGGGCTGACATATGAGAAAGAATTAATGGCTATATAAAGCAGTATAGTATATATAGTCGTATACACAAGGGTTACCTCATGAGTAAAGGTTAAAATGATGGATAATGGCCTTGGGATAAAATGTAAGCAAAATATTACCAAGTTACTTTGGTCATAGATTGATCCACAAAGCAGATCCTATTTGTTCATCTTGATAAATATTTGATAGCAAACATATATTTACCATATAATATATTCTAGATATTCCTTAAAGCAGATATAAAATGACTGAAATGATTTCTTGGCTTAGCAGGTCTCATAGTTTTTCAAGAAATATGCAATACATGAGAATAATATAAACATTACAAAGTCTTCAGGTCAAGGCCTGACAATGACACTTTTCCTTCTATCATATTTTAGGTTAATTTATTATAAAACAATAATGCACAAAAGTGTTTATATCATGCATGTGTAACATATCCTAGGGTTTTATAATAAATTAAGTCTACCTTGCAATTTAAAACATAGATTAAAAATATTACTTAGTGTTTCTCATACTGTTAATTCTGTACACCTACCAGGAGAAAATACTTTATTAAAATTCTGGGTTAATTATACTCTTGCTTTTGCTATAGTTCTGTGGAAGAGATATGTAATAATTAATAAAGGCTAGACATATGGTGCAGGTAAGTGTGCTTGTTGCTCTTTCTAAGGTCTTGAGTTGTGTGCCCATCACCCAGGAAGAATGTCTCACAACTCCCTATAACTCTTTTATCAGGGGGATCTGGAATCCTCTTCTGGCTTCTGCAGGTACCCACATGTGTGTTGCATTCACTCACAGATACACACACATGAATAAAAATAAATTTAAAGATTAATAGTATATTTACAATTATTTTTTTGAGCTTCATAAGTAATATGTTGAATTGATTGATAGCTTTTCTGGACTTTAAGCTTGCTGCCTAAGAAGTTAAGTTGTTTCTAGATGTAGCAGTAGTCAATTTTTACTACAGTATAGTATTCCAGAGCAAGACTATGTCACTGTTGATTCCACCAACATTCACCTGTGCTGCTCTCTCTGCCCTACTTTGTCCTTACGAACATGTCAGCATCCCTCTGGAGGTGAATCAGCTAGATAATAAGACTTCACTAGAGAAAGTCCTTTGCTATTGCAGCTATTAATATTGTACTCAGAAAATTAACAGATATTTATTGAGTATCTACTATGTGCTAGGTTCTGGGATAGACACATGATAACAGACAAAATTTTTAGATGCTGTCCAAGGAGTTTTACATAAAATATTAATTTAATGCTATGAGAAAAGCAGTGCGAATGTAACTTTGTTGAAAAATGGGCATAGTGAGGTTGAAGGAGCTTATTAATGTCATGAAACCAGGCCATATGGTGCCCATCCTAAACTACAGTGTCTGGCACAGTGGTCCAGACTGCACAAGGTTTATAATCTTAGGACATGTCTGGTGTCTTGCTATTGTCTTCACAGGAACTACTGATTATGTGCCCATTTTATAAATTAAAAAAAAAACAAACTGATGTCAGGTACTTTACGCAACTGTTCAGCATTCAATACCCAAGAAAGACTCAGAATCAAACACAGCCCTTCCTCTTCCTTTCTTAACCATCAGACCACACTTCCATGAAAAGTTCCTTGTTACACGCCTCAAGGCAATAAACAAACCTGCTATCAGACTAAAGAAGACTAAAGAAGCTTCATGTGAGACTGTTCAGGATTGACATGGCAGGCAAGCCTATCCTCTTCCATTCATTCGCCAGTCTACCCTCGCCCTCAGGATTTTATGCTTATCCTACAAGCCAGCTGATTAGAAATTTCCTTCAGTCAGTCTGTTCTAGAAGATTTGCAGCTTTTGACTCACCATAGAAGATTATACACATGAAAGCAGAGTAGAGCTTAGGAGGAGTCTGAAAGTGTTTTCAGTGCTATTTTTTCCTCAGTAGCATTTTCTTCCTTAATCCTCCCAGAATGTAAACCAGCCCTTTACTATGTATTTTAAGACATTCCTAGGGCCTCCTGGAATAGATGCACAAAGGGACAAAAAGGATTAACCTGAAAGTCAAAATTATTTAATCTTTATATTTCCTCCACCTTAATATTATTTTCGTAACTATTACCATGTTAACTTCAATTTCTACATCTGTAAAATGGAGGTTAAAAACAGCACCATTTATGGCAAAAATCACGACACCTAGACAAAATTTACTGATTTACTGAGTGCTTAAAGTATTGTAGAGCACATGTGAGCACCATGTTTTTTGAGCCAAAGAAAAACCAACGCTGAGCTGCCAGAGACCATAACAAGAGAACACAGAGGTGGACATGATTCAGATCTTGAATGTTTCCAAAGGACCTGTGTGTCTTCAGAGCACAATGTGTCAAAGGCAAGAATGGGAGACACACTTCAGAAGGTAGGGCCTGCAGTAGGAAGCTGGATCACTGGGGACTTGCCCCCTTGGAGAAGACCCCCAGCTATCTCTTATATCCATATACTGCAATACGATATAATAATCAGGGTAAGTGGGATACAGATCCTGAAACTGTTCTGCTGTGGAAAACCTACAGATGCACATGGCTTCTAAGGAAAAGGTTAAATCAATGGGCTGATAAGTAGCTGAATCTGTGTGAGGACCCCAAAGTGAGACCCCTAGGAGACCTCAAGCCATTCTTGAACCTTGATCCTAGGCCTGGTGGCCACAGTGATGTCATTCTACTGTTCTTCCCATGGGCAGGAACAAGGTAAGCAATAGCAGCTGGGCCAGGAAGGCCAGAGAAATGCCCAGGTGGTACCATTCAGGCAAGTAGGTACTGACACCCTGCAGGCCCTAGCCTGGAAGAAGCCAACTTACTTCCCATTGGCTTGGAGCACACTTTCTTGTTCCTCTTCACTCCTGAAAATGTGAAACACAAATGTGGCACTCTCTAGATTAAACTGTAAGCCCATTAAAAATCACTACCATACATACTGTCAGTTTGGCTAGACATTCTTTAATTCACCCCCTCCCAAATTGCTACTGACAAGTAAGTAATTGTGAAAGGCATTCCGAATAAAAGAATACATAAAATTCCAAATACATTCTAGTCTGCCTAACCTTGCCAGCGGTTATAATTTATAATTGTAATGCATACAGTTGGTACTTATTACATATACTAATATATACCTTTCAAAGTGGCATTGCCTTAGTTTTTCAAAGACAATGCAAAGGTCTTCAAAATTTTGGAGTTTTCCATGAAGGGTAAGGAGCTGGAAGTTGGAACTAGATAGCAGGGTTGAGGAGCTCACTGGGGCACAAAAAGTCAAAGCAAAACAATTTACGTTCAGATATTGTAAGGGATGCTCAGCTGTGCTGCCTACAGCCCTTTGCCACTCATCATTTCTACATGGGACTCACTTCTTCAGTGCCAAGTGTAAGCATGCCTAGATGTCTGCCAGGTTGCACAAGGTTTATTGCCCAAGAATTGGCTGTTAATGTCAGACCCTTCAAATCACTGACCAATGACCAATGGGACTGGAGAATAGGTGCCACAGTTGACTTGTTCCTGGTTGAAAGGACAAGACACAAACTATCTCTTAGGAAATTCCAAAGACACTCCAGCTCACAGGGCAGGGACACCTATCTTACTCTAGATGCATACCCCCCCCAGTGACTTCTTCTATTCCATTTCTCACTCCTCTAGTGCACAAAAGAGTTTTCTGGCACCCTCTTTCCAAGAGTAACTGCACTGAAATTCTTCCCTAAAAGTCTCCTCCTATAGGAACTGAAATAAAAACAGTCATCCACAGTCTTCTGTTGCATTCCGCAGGCCATTTCCCTCTTTTCTGTATGGATCTCAACAGCAAAATCAATTTCTATTTACCAACCAGATTTTAGATGTTCATGCACTGGGATACAGCTGTGTGCTTACAGCTTTTAGGAAGCCTAATGTACCATTTTTGGTACACAGCAAAAATTAATTAGACCCAAGGAAGCCAAGAAATCAATTACAAAGAATCAGGATATAAATCTCCAGTTGCCAGCTATTTTACGTTACATGTTAGAATATCAAAAAAAAGGCAAACAAAATGATCTTTGAGAAATTGCACCTGCTGTCATTCACCTCTCAGAGGCTCTGGCACTTGCTCATTAGTTACTTTTAAGCCACTTAGAAACACTGTCAAACTGCAGCTAAATGGTTTGAAGTTCCAGGAAGCTGGAAAAGACACTAAGAGAGGAGCAGGCTGGGCTCTCTGAATCACATTTGATCATGGATGTCACTGAGTGTCTTGGCAACTGTCTTGGCCTCAGTCTCCTTGAGATTCACCACAAGGACACTTGTCTTTCATTTGTTTGGCTGTGTCAAAGCCTCACCTTTCTGTGGAGACCTTCCATTAGAACATTTGACATGAAATACTTAGAAGCCAGGCTAGCCAAATGCAGACACTTGCTCCACCTCTTCCTAGTTCAATCACTTAAACCAAGTTTCTTTTACCTTCCTCTGCCTCATCTTCCTCATCTGTAAAATGGAAATAATACTAGCCCCACTTACATAGAGCTTGTGAACTCTTAGCTACATGCAGTTGCCTGGAGAGGAACACATCAGATCTCCAGGGTGTCTGGGTAGACATGCTCACATTCAACCCTCCGAAACAGAAACTACATTTCAACAAAGCTCAGGGGGAGGTGTGTGTACACTACATCCTCAGAAGCACTGTCAAAGTACATGTCAAGTGTTCACGCAGAGCTGGACTAGCTCAGCATTCCCCACCAATTTTTACTATTACTATTATTACTATTACTATTACTATTACTATTATTACTATTACTGTTTCCGTTTCCGTTTCCGTTACCGTTACCGTTACCATTACTATTACTATCTAAGCTAATATGGTACTTCCTGGGGATCACCTTCAATGATCACCAAGAATCAGCTAAATATCTCCATTATAAACCACAGATTCTTTCATGACTCTGGTTCTGTTGTACTTTCTCCTTTTATGTAACCATTTGACCCCAGCCTGACTCACAGACTTTTTACATAGTATCACAGATAGGATTTTTTTCAGAAGCAGATGCTGAGATACAGGGACATAACCACTTAATTTATTAATAACACAGAGAACACAGAAAAGATGAAGAAAGGTGAGGGCTGTGGGGAAATGAAAGAATCTGAACAAGTCACAACCACAGTCCCAACCTGATTTTATAAATCAGATCTCGGTGTTTCTAGTCTTGAAGCAAAGGGGACTGACTTCATAGTCATGTCCTCTGTGAGAAAACTCTAACACAAAGAAATAGCTGTCTTATGAATGAAAGACAAAAAAAAGAGCCATGAGGAGTGAGGCATACCAGCACTGGAGAATGGGAACCCAGAGCAAGGAGCCAGAACCAGGGATGATCCAATGGCATGCTGATAATGTCCACTGCAGGAGGTCACCTTGAAGATGTCCTACCTCGCCATCCCTCACTCATAACCACATGAATTCAGTGAATTGAGCCCTGGATATTCAGTGTATGCTAGCAACTAGTGAGTACTCTGGAGATACAGCATGGTTGAGCAACAAAGCTAATGGAATACCATTGAGGAGAGGCAGATAATCACATAAACATAAATACGTCATCTATTTCCAAATGCGATACATGTTATGACTGCGAAACAAAGTAAGAAACAAAAGAAGAGAGATAGAGATGTAAAATTCTTCTTAAAAGAGTAAGAAGATTAAGTCAGTCAGGTATGGTAGCTGTCACATCAGTGTTCCTCTCTGGTCTCCTTGCCACACCCATCCTTCACTTGGTACCATCCTTCAGCTTGTACCCATGCCTCTCTCTGGAGGACAGCTGCTGGCTAAGTGCTACCTTGGCTAGGGAATGCCTAAATGTTTGTATTCATACCTGTGGGAAGGGGAGCTTCTAGTAGCCAGGGATTCACTGTATAGTCTCTACAGGATGACTCTGAATTGCAATTCATACACTAGAAATATATGTGAGATCCAGCTTAGGTGGTTAATTAGTTCTTCCCTAGCATATTTTACCTTTCTCAGTCTCTTTCCTGAGAAAATGTCTTCAGTGGCTTCCTTTCATGAGGATCCCAGTCCCACACCTGCTCCTAAGGTAAGATACAGTAGCTTTTTCTTCTAATTCTTCTCCTCTTGAAATTTTCCTCTTTTCTACCAGCACCCCATGGAAAGAGTTTCAGATGAACAGCCATTTCTCATTTCTTTGTAACCTTCCTACAAGGAAGCTTGGATTAGGATGTGATTCACTAGTAAGGTGTTTGCCTAGCATGCACAAGATTCTTGTTCAATATCCAACACTTCAAAAACTCAAACAGCAGGGCAATCTGGGTAATAAAAGACCAAACTATGATTCGCATTTGCCAAAAGATGGGGATCAAAAGACTAGATAGAACACCACTGAAACACAGACTTCAAGATTTGCCAAGAATTCCCAATGTATTGGTTAGGAGAGCCACTTTTGTGTCCAGGCTCTTCCCACTATCCTAGATCAATAGGAGAAGACTAGACAGTTACATTTCCAACAGAAAAGTCCTCTGTTTACAGAGTGTTAATAAGGTATTGGCAATGAGAAGCACCATGGTGGCTCACTCTAGTATGTATCTTCATTTCCTTCCCTACCAAGACATGTCATATCTTTCATAAGGATGTTATCAGGAGAAATTACCCAAACTCTCAATGCTAAAGTTCCACTGGTTACAAACAGGATTTCTATTGTCCATCATACCTTAAAGCTATTACAGCATCAAAGACTGTTGTTTTATGTAAATGCCATAAACTCCTTGAGTAATTACTAGTTGGTGGAGGTAATGTGGAGGTGATGAACAAGCCAAGAGGGTCCCTGCTGATTCTCTGTACACCCATCAGGCAGACACTATGATTCTGTTGGCTTAATTATTACACCTTGTATAGATGAATGCAGGGAACATGCTTGCCTTGTCATCAGCCTCCCAGGGGACTGGTAGTGAGTAATTGCTTTCCATCACGGCAGGAGTCATCGACTGCCAGCCACAGGCAGCATCTGGTTCCCCATCCCTCCCCCACATGCCTCAGCAAGCCTCCTGGGGACAAGACCTAGACATATCAGAGTTGCAGTTATCATCAATACCCTCATGGCATCTTACCTCTTCTATCCAAATCATTAATTTTGTGTTACTAAATATCCCTGGAATACTAAGCTAAAGATATTTGCAAATGTGTAAATTGATATAGTGTACTATTTTATATTACACTGTCATATGCAATGTGGAATATTATTCTATATTATGTAATTATACACATTTGTGAGTGAATATTAAGCATACATATTTATCACTGCAGTCTCATCTTTTGAGAAATAGGCTAAAGAAACCTGTTCATGAACAGATAAGAAGTATTCGATAAATGATATTATAAAAATTAACTTTATTTCTGAGGAACTTAGACTCAGTTAAATGTTAACACAATAAATTTCTCTTAGATTAAAAGTGAAATGTTAAAATCATAAAAGATGAAAATGTTAAGGTTATATGTGTGAATATATATACATATGTACTTTATGAGAATTTTCAACCTCTCTAAGCCACTTCGTTATATACTGTAGAGAAAACAGAAACCTGGAAATACTGCAAGTAGGACAGATAGGAAGAGAAAATCCTTAGATCCTTACCTTAATAAAAATAATTGGAAAATAATAAATGACAAGTTTAGTTTAGCAATCTGAGAGTTCTAACATGAAACAGGCACCATATGATGAATTAATTAGGAACTAGTCAATAAAAAGGGAAACAGACAAAAAAGCTCACACAGTTCTCATGTTAGGAACCATGAAAGATTATTATGCTGTGGTTATCCTGCTCCCAAAACTGTTAGCTGCTCTCAATTCTGGGGACCTACCTAGGAACCACCCCACTCACACCTCAGGCTAAATTTGGCAAATCACTAACTCTCCTGGACAGGTGGAAATATACACAGATGTACAGTGGTGGGGATCATCAAAGCCACTTTTGCTACCAAGTCACAAAAATGTCTGATGAAGTCAAACAGCATATGCCATCTATGTTAATGACACTGATGCAAACCGAGAGTTATTCCTTACAATGGCACATGAGAACATATATTTCATTCTCAAATGCTTCCAGAATCCATTCTGTGAGATTTTTCTATTGACAAGTCAGCTGTTATTCTGATGGATTTCTCTTTACATATGATTTGTAGTTTTTCTCATGATACTTTCAACATCCTCTCTACTCTATTTTGTTTTAAAAATAATATACCAGGGGGATTTTATTTTTGGTCCTGTCTATTTGGTGTTCTCTGTGTTTCTTGTATCTGTGTAAACACTTATTAATAATTAATCTGCATAATTTCCTTGATTGCAGAGGTTTTCTTCTATGATCTTGATGAAGATATAGTCTATGGCACTGACCTGGAGTTCTTCTCCTTCGTCTATAACAAGACTAACATTTGGTCTTTCATGGTGTACCACAGTTCTTGTACATTCCTTTCATGTATTTCTTTCATATGTTCATATTCTTCACTTGAGTGGTTCAATTCCTTTGCTTTATCTTAAAGTCCTGATATTCTATCTTCAACTTGATCCAGTTTACTGGTAAGGCTTTCCCCCAAGTTTTCTAGTTGGGTTATTGAGGTGTTCAATTCCATCTTCATTTTACCTTGAGTTCTCTTCAATATTTCTTTTTAGAAATCAGATTTGTTCATTTTATTTTATGTGCAAATGTTTTGCCTGCATGGATGACTGGTGTCCAAAGAGGTCAGAAGAGGGGGTCAGATCCCCTAGAGCTGGAGTTACAGGTGGTTGTGAATCACCATGTGGGTACCGGCTCCTCTGTGATTGCAAAAAAGTGTTCTTAACCACTGAGGCGAGTCCAGTCTCTGTTCTAACAGGATCAAGTTTCAGATCATGAATTGTCTCCACCATTCCACTCAGCCTCATGTTTGTATTTTAGTTGTGTGTCATATGGGTATTCTAATCTGCCTTATGTTGCACTGGTGCAGAAGCTGAGCCAGAGACAGCAGGTGCATGAGCAGGTGCATGAACTGCTCCACTGCAGTTAGGACTGCAACTGTGGAGATGGTGCTGCGGTGGGTGAGTGTCAGAGGAACTCAGAAGGCAAGGGTAGTCTGCAAATTGTGCATATAGAGGTAGGCTGGTGAGGTCAGGAGACCTCAGCACAGAAGTAACAGCCAATTGGCTCAGAAGCAATACCAACAATATTTTTAATCACACAGGTTCAGCTAAATAATAATAAAAGAAGAAGCAAGGAGCACCATGAAATATTTCTTGAATTTCTCTCATTAAATAAGCACAATACGGTTAGAGCATCCCTTTCAGCATGCAGCATCCTAGGAACCCCACAGAGTATGGGAAAAGAACAGTGAGCCCTGGGAGCAACCTGCCCATATGGAGTGGTCCAGTTTTGTGAAATATCTACTTGGGACCATCTTCCTGGTTTGAAGTTCCATTTCAATGAAGGCAAAAGGTCACACATGGCCACACCACCCCAAACAGAGGCCAATTCACACAGATGGTTAAGTTAGAAAGTTGTTCACATAAGGCACTGAACTAGCAATAAGAACACATGGAGTTATCTCTACTATTTTAGGTTAAGAACTGAGAGGGGTTTTCAAAAAAGAAAGAGAAAAGCAAAAACATTGGGATGTGAAGAGGTTCAAATTTCCAACTATTATTATTTTGCATTTGTGGTCAAATATCAAGCCTACTTCACCAGTGTCTTCTTGTTCAAGGATGAATATGGATTAGTACATAGGAATAAACAAAGTGACTCCAGTTTAATCCCGAATGATATTTATCTACCTACCTACCTATATTTATAAGAACTAAACATAGATCATCCGTTTAGGAAAAATATTTACTAGAGCAAATACAAGCAAAGCATCTGGTTAATAGAATCAATAAATTCCTGAATTAAGAACTCTGTAAACAATGAGAAGATAAGGCCAGAGAAAGAGAAAAAAAAGAGAGTAGGATGTAAACAGAAGCCAGACAAAGGCTGGGTAGGTCAGGACAGCAAAGTAGAGAAAGAAAAATACCACAGCAAAATTAGCACATTTATTGGAAAGTGCACACACGACTGTCCAAACAGAAAAAGCAAAAGCAAACCACTAATGGTAGGGGCAAATCTTTTCGACTGACCCAGAAGGAAGAGGCAGAAGAGACAAGTGCCCTGACCAACACCACAGAGCAAGAGACAAGAGGACACAGGGACAAGAGTCAAGATCAGAATGGAAGGAAATATGGCAAGTCTGTGTAATCAAAAATACTTCCCCAGATTCCAGAATGTTTTGTTGTGTCTGTTCATCATATACTGAGTCGAGCTTTTTCATATTTCAAGAGGAAAGAAAATGACCTTGGCATGATAGAAAAAAAAAACCTCACCAATTTCTTACAAAGACATAAAATTCAAGTGTTGTTATCCCTTGTATCCCGGACAAAAGACAGTAGAAGTGTTCAGATGGGAAATAACAGCAATGAAGAATCCTGCGTATCAAATCCATCGGAGAGTCAGTATGCCCTCTTCATGCATGAGCTATAAATAGCAACATACATGATCTTACCCAAACTTATCACTGAAATACCTGCGCTGGTCAATCAAGAAACAAATAAGGCCAAAATGAGAATAATCTGCCGGAAAAAAGCCAAGGCTAGCAATGAGGAGTGGAGCAGCAACTGTTCTGTTCTCAAATCTCCAATCATACAAGCAATTATTGATTTCTCACTCGGTACAAGAAAGTATTTGTTCCACATATATTAACAAGTACAATTTCTAAGAATACAGATGTTTATTGAAAAATAAGGCTCCCTCCAAGTTGGGAAAGAAAATATACTGAAAAACAAACTGTCTTCTCACCATAGTTTTCACAAAATCATTACTAAAATAGACTATTATTATACAGAGAAATTTTAAGGAAGATGTACAAATTGCCAAGAACTTGTTTTAAAGGTTCTATGGTGATCATAATGAAACAATGATATGATATCACTGTTAACTTTCAAGTAACAATTCATATTAAAATAGTATCTACTCATCGGGGAGAGTTCATGTTGTGAGTGCTCTTATTCACAAATTTGGATTCCTGATTGCCCATTTTTGAAAATATAATAAAATAAAATCTACAATATTTGTTGTATCCTTAGGTTATGCATCTTAGAAGTTCATTAAAATATTTATAAACACTAATGTGTTTAAAACAATTAGAAAAAAATCAAAAGACTGAAAAGTATGAATCTGATGAAATACGTTATATGCATATATATAAACATAGTATATAATAATGTGTAGCCATTATAGTAGTAGTTTGAATGAGCTGTAATACAGAAGGAACTTTTCTGAGTATATTACTAAATTAAACAAAAATAGCGATAAACACTGTACAGTGCAATTCCATTCTGCATTAAGTAATGAAAGGAAGTATGCCAAAACTCAAAAGTGGCTATTTTAAATGGAGGGTTTATGGATGGCATTTATTTTCTTCTTTACAGTTTTATGTATTGTATCACCTCTCAGATAGCCTCCAATACCCGGCCTTCTTTTCTTCCTGTACTGATTGAACTTCCAATTATAGCTACGTACATGACTATAAAATTGAGATGAAATTTCCCAGTACCCTTTTGTGTGACTAAGCACAGGCTAACGGAACTGCGGTGAAGGTGATATGCATGGCCTCTGGCAATGTCTAGAGTCTCTATTTCTCTTTGCATGTCTTGCTGGTAAGTGACTAAGAAGCTGGAGCTGAATCAACCATCTTGGCTCATGAGGTAGAAGCTAAGTTTGAGGACAGGAGCATGGAACAGAGCAGCCAGGCCCACTTAGCAAGGACCGTAGCTCTTCTATCTGTGTGCCTCAGAGATGCCAAGAGTCTCTAATCGTGACACACACAGCCCACGTTACAGGAGCTAGACTCATACCTGACAGGTTCTCTTTCCAACAGTCCAATCATGGCTTTTTATTAACTTTATAAGAAAAAATACCATTAAAGGAAAGACTAAGAGATATAACTGCAACTTGCTGAGACAAATCCCAACTGTGAGGCTTACAGTAAAAGTAAATAAGCATATTGTCAAAAAACCAACAACCATTAGCAACTCCAACACAATCAAAAAGCCTTTTAGCTGATTTGTTCCTTTTCATGGATGTACTTTTATTTAAAAAAACAACAACAAGAACAAAATATAGTTGGACGTAAGATTTATCTGTATCCTTCCTGCAGGTAGTTCCATCATTCCTCATGCTGATAGAGCATAAAATGAAGATTAGTTCACAACTGACCAAAAATCAGAACTAAGGATGACTAAAAAAATTGTTTCTTTTTAAAGATCTTAAGGAATAGACAAAACTGCCCCCAACTTTTTCAGTTCCTCTCAACATAAACTTAAAATGCAAAGGAACAAACCTGAGGGCCACAGAGCTGTCTTTACTCAGCATGGCCGGCAGCCCTAAACCAGGTTTAACAGCGTGGTTGTACAACTTTGAACCCAACGGGGAAATAAATGTCAAAGACAGAGATAGAGGGAAAAGAGTATGAATTGCACATTAAATTGCTTCTGTTTCAACCCTGTGTGCTCTCCTTTGTATTAGAACTAACACCAGCAACATCAAACTACAATTCTCAACACACAGTTGACCCCCCAAGAAGATTTGCTTGTTTTGTCTGTGAATGTGCATTATATACAAATATAATTGTGTTAACCAACTTCCCCTGAACACGGAGTGGTGCATGTATCCAGTGACACTTCCTTGAAAAAAAAAAAAAAACCAACTGGCTTTCTCTTTCCCAGATACTATAATTTGTAGCATCTTTGCTAGGGGTGGGAATTTGTACTCATTCCCCCTCCTCCTTCTGGGGTTGTGTCTGGCTTGATCTTGTGAAGGTGTCATACATGATGTCACAATCTCTGTGAGATCATATGTGCATCTGCCCTATTGTCTCTTTAAAACACTGCTTCTTTAAAATTGCCCTCTGGCTCTTAAATCTTTCTGCCTCTGTTCTGCATGGATCCCTGAACCCCAAGAAGAAGGCTGTGATAACGACATTTCATTCGGTGCTGAGCATTCTAAAGAGTGCATTCATATTTTAAATGATAAAGAATAAAGTATTCAAACAATAGTTCAAATGGGAGAGAAGGTACAGAACTACTGCTCTAAAAGTTACACTTGTTGCCTGGTGGTCATATTAAAATGGCTACCCAACCATGAGCTCACCCAAAGACAACTGTCCCAAGAGGAAAACCTTAATGATCAGAAGTATAGACACCCAAACATGACACTGTCTTGGGTGATAAATGAGGGTTTTAAAGAAACACTGTAATACTGTCTCTTCAAATTCTTACAGTATTTGAATTGCCATATTACTCCTACTTAGGCCTTTAAAAAGAGATTAAAAAGACCATGTCTTTTTGAAGCAGGCAATCTAAACAAGGCTGGCACATCAGGAAAGAGCAAGCCACCCAAAGGGCCAGGGATACCTACAGGACCTTAACCTTGCACCGTGATTCTTCTGAGATCTTCCCTGAGCCACTTATTTTGTTTGGAAATTTAATGCATGATCTGAATGAGAAAGTTAATGTGGCTGCTAGAAGGCCACTCTGTAGAGACATTTGCTGCCCTCAACCAGACTTTGACCAAACAGATTCCAGTTGAAAAACAGAACTCAATTTTCCTTTCCCTTTTTGTTTCTAAAAATCAAACATTCCACATTTAATGCTTTCAGCCAAAAATCAGAGTATCAAAGTACAATTTAATAAGGATCATGTATTAACATATATTAATATGTAATACATATAACTTAATAAGAAATGATGGGTTCTGGGGAACAACCAAATTTGATACTGGTATTTATAACATAATTGTTTAGATATATATACAAAACAAACATTTGTATTTTCTGGAATCTCTATATAAATTAAACATTTGGAACCAAAATTTCTTACAGGAATCTATTTCAGATCATTTGATGATTTCCTGGCATTGTAATTTTAGTTGAAAATTTAAATGTGAGGAACTTATAGCTTAGAAAATAGAAAATGGCTTAACGGAAGGAATCATCTCTGCTACACCCACTGTCCCATTACCATCCTTATGGCATAACTTTGTTACTATTAAAAGTACTATAATATATAATGCACACATAGAAAGTACATTTAAATCATTATGGAGTAAATATCCAGATCAAGAGAGAGAATTCTGTCAGCCCCTCCAAACCTCCTTCTTCTGCACTCTTTGTGATTACCTGATCCTCAATAAAGAAAGCTATAAACCTAGTGCTATCCTGGAAATGGATGGCTGGATGCTTGCTTGGCTATATGGCAAGGTGGAGTGGTAGAAACTTTACAAGGTATAGAGCAATGATATCACTGGCGACATCGCCCTCAGAAGCGATTACCAATGTTTGTAGAGTGTATTAGTTCCCAGTAGAGTATGTCAAAGGGAGTCTCCTCTACACACTCAGCCTTTACTGTATGTGGCTAGTTCTTTTTCCATCTCTTCACCATATTTTACAAAAGCCATGTCTAGCACCATGCTCTTAATATTTTCCAGCTACCAGAACTGTAAATCATATGAGCATCTTTTCTTTAAAATGTATACTGACTGCCTCAAGTACTTTTGTTATAGCAACAGTAGATGAACTAATACACCTAATACACCATAAGTCTCTTGCTTTTCTTTTTACTTTCATCAGTTTCATTGCATTCCTTAAATATCTGATTGATTTTTCCCTTGCTTTCTTTTCTTTAAATGAGCTTCCTAATTTAATGTTGTGTATTATTTTATGTACGACAATCTCCAAGCAAAGTCATTATTGGAGAACTTTATCATGAGACATGTTTGCTATTGTCACTGTATATCAATTCTTTGAGTGAACATACTAGGTTTTTAAATGGAAAAATTACATAAAATACCATTTTAACCATTTAAAGTGTTTAGCTCACTGAGTATAATTACAACGCTGTGCAGCCATGGCCACTGTGTATACAGCAAGCTTTGTCGTCCCAAATAGGAATTTTGCAGTCATCAAGCAATAGTCCCTGCTAACCTCCATTCTATAATTTAGCTCTTTTTAGGGACTTCATGCATATAGAATCAGACATTTGGTCCTTTAGCCTAATGCTTTCAAGTTCATCTACATACTGGGAATTATCAGAATTCTGTCTTTATATTAGTTTTTCATTGCTGTGGCAAATATATGAAACAATTTATAGGAGAAAAGATTGTTTGGTTCATTTTTCAGTTGACTTCTGACTGGATCAGTTTCCTAACTGCCATGAGGGTCAACCGTATGCAGTGCTTTGGGCTTGAAATGAGCCAGGGTATAATGGTGTCGGGATGTGATATGGAAGGTTGCTTAACTCATAGCAGTAAGGAGACAGAGTAAGAACAAGAAGAAAGGTCTGGGGTCAGACACACCCTCTGTGAACATGCCCCCTTGACCTACTTCCTCCAACTGAATCCCGCTACCTAGTTTTCATCACTTCCCAATAACCTCACCAAATTCAGAAGCCATCAGTACGGCCCACCACTTTGGAACTGAGAGGGCCCCAGATTCATTCAGCACTCAACAACTGAATCCACCAGCTCCTATCCAAGCCTTCAATACATGAGTCTGTTAGTGGATGCTATATCTAAATGTAGAAATTCCTTTATAAAGATGAATACTATCACCATCCATGGGTATCCCATTTCACTTATGGAATCGTCTGTGGATGGATACTTTGAAATGTTTCCACTTTTGGTCTATTTTGAATTTTCCTCCTAGACACATAGGATGTAAGCATCTGTTAAAGTCCATGATTTCAACTATTCACAGAGATTGTTTTCACCCAAATCCCGACTCTAGCAATTCCTGTATTTATTTCTTAGCTGTGTACAGCATAGAGATTGCCATCTCTTCACATTTTACCAATGTATTAGGAAAAGAAACAAAACAAAACAGGTGTTTTTTGTGGTTTTGAATCCCTCCCGCTTTGATGCTGGGTTTTACTCTGTAGCTCAAAATGTCTTAGAATTCATCTTGTAGCCCAGACTGACCTCAAATTAGTGGCTCTCCTATCTTAGCCTCCTGAGTGCTATGATTCCAGGCATGTGCTACCACACACCTCCAGCTCTGCAAAATAAATTTTAATGTGAGTTGGGAGCATCAATTTTATGTGTTTAAAGACTATTTAAATCCTCATTTCTCTTGCAGACGATAGCTCTCTCCATGAAGGAAGTCTCATCTACATTAGCACCGTAACAGCAAATAGTGATGCCCATGAATAACCCTGAAATTTTATGAAAATGAAAATTGTGATCTAGAAAGTTTGAGGTTAGGGCCTGAGAGTTTGCATTTTTAATGTGTTCTCAGAGTCACAGATGCCGGTCCTGAGGGTAGTGTGTAGTATGGGTGCTGTGAAACAGTACAGTAACATAAACTCAAAGCAAATATCAAGCACAATAACCTTTTGTGTGAAGCAACCTATACTGCGGAAGCCACACTCCAAATGTCTTCTCCTATGTGTGTGGCTTGTTACTGCACACACTTCATATGAAATTATCACACTTAATTTTGAGTACAAGAGAAAAAGCAAACTCTTCAAAAAAGGTGATATAATGAATCGTGACCTTCGTAGGGTATGGTCAAAACTGACACCAGTATTTGTCCACCCAAATTCTCCATGCCACCAGCAGTGCCTCCCCACAGATGCTGTGGTTCACAGAGTTTCCTTATCACCCTGGGCCTGGTGTCTCAGGCTGAGAAGATTACTGGTGGAAATGTGTGAAAGATGAACTTGAGGTGTCTGTCTGATTCCCTTGGTCTTATTTAAATCATTAACTAGCAAAACCATAATACTTTGTACTTTAAGCAGTATGCAAAAAAAAAATTATGGCCCTTTTGACTTCAAAAAGAATGTTTACCAAGAACAAACTCGCACACAGAACTTTCCACTGGATGATATACAAGCAGCAGCAAGAAAAGATATTTATTAGAAGCACATCATGCATACATGCATCTGTTCCTGTCATTTTCACAACCACACTGAGGCAGATCCTTCAAATAACATTCTACAAACAGCGCAGTACGCAACAGGAGAATGGAATTGAATCTCATGCTGTTATTACCTGGTAATGATGCCTATTCATAGAAAAAAATCACCTAGATCAATCAGTAGCATTTGGAAGTAAAATGGAACATTGACTGATGTTGTCCAATCTGCTTTTGACGTGGCGAACACTCTCACGTGTCATGGGCCTTCTATTTCAGTCACTCTTTTGTTAGGTTTTCCTTTCGAAACATTAAAGATGCTGGTTTTTTGGTTTTTTTAAACAATCTTTTTTTTTTTTTTAAACAATCTAGATAGCACATCTTATCTGAATGTTCTCACTCCCCTTTGGTTTTGTAAACATTGGAGCAAGGAGAAAAATAAGTCAAGAGAAAAAAAGAAGAATTTCCCAATAAAAAGAAAGTAGGTTATGAATAATCTTATTTTTTATTCGACTAATAAATGAGGAATGAAAAAGAAAAGGATGGTAGTCTCAACACCGACAGGAACTGAAAGCTTAAAAAAGCAAAGGAAACAAACAAAACAACAGATGCCACTGAACATCCTCCTAACAAGTTTAGCTCAGCTGTGATGAACACTCTTCTACACAACTTTCCTGCAGGCACAAACCACCTTAGAAGGCAGTAGAAACAACCTCTGACCTTGGCTCAAAACAGTGTGAGGGTTTTCAGGTTAAAAAGTAAAGGCAGGTTTAAAAACTGTCTAGCAGAATACATTTTAAAAATGAGGAAAATAGTTTTAGTGAAGACAGAACACAAGCAAAAATAAATGGAGTGTGACCCTACGTAACAGGTCTGAAAGTTTAGAAAACAACAGATTTTTCTGGACCAAGAGTAGCTGGGAAGCACTGACTCTAATCACCCCCTCTTTCATTCTTGCCCCCCCATCCCTCTCTCTCTCTCTCTTTCTCTCTCTCTCTCTCTCTCACACACACACACACAAACACACAGTGATATAAATCTGATGTATGTTATGTAACAAAATGTTATAAGGAAAAAATCAGACCCCCTCCAAAAAACTGCATGACATCGGTAGTCCCTCCAGCTTCCCTGTTGAAGTCAAACAAAATGAGCACCCAGCTTTCAAACCACAGCCTGCAAATGGAAACACTCTGGTCTCAGAAAAAGGATGAAAGCCAAGAGTCACCAATATTTTATTGAAAAGGCAGAATGTTTGAAAAGCACCATCCAAGCAAGATGAAAAGGGGGAAGCAACTATGTAAAGCATCCTAGTTCCAAGGAAAATAAAGAAGATAGGTTGTTTTTTTTTTTTTTAAAGCATCCAAGCAAATAACTCATCACAGGGAAAGAACAAATCCTTCTTAAAGTTGTGCATGACCCTTAGCTAGGAGGCCATGAAGCAATGGCTGTAAAGGTGATCCAAGAATAGTATATCAAGCCACGTTACCCACGATGGGAGACCACATAGGATACACACATTGCTGCCCTTCCCACATCCTAATAATTACAGGCTTAGAGAATAGAACTGAGGCAAAGCAGGAAAGAAGTGAGACAAAGGATTTAGGATTTAGGATTTAGGACTGCAAGGCCATGGTGAGCAGTGGGTGGAGTACACAAATCACACTTGGATACAGTGTTGGCAAAACTCTAATACTGGAGACATAATTCCAGGTACCACGGAGCCCTTAAGCATTAAAAATGTACAAAAAAAAAATGACACGGGTAACAAGACCAAGACATGGGTTCCGATGGAGTAGAAGAGACGCAATAGGGGTCTTATGTACCTTAGGGAGGAAATCCAACACTAAAACTGGAATTTTAAGACTTCCGGAAGAACAATCTCACTTTCATTAAAGTATCTATACTTCCTCTATACAAGTACCTGCTTGTGTGCCGAGGTATCAATATGGAACAATGTTAGAACACAGTTAATTATGGCTACATCTGGGGCTAAGGACAAACGAGGGTTTTTTTGTTTTGTTTTGTTTTTTAGCTGATGTCTCTGCTGTTGTTTTATTTATTATTTGACCTCGTGTGTGTGTGTGTGTGTGTGTGTGTGTGTGTGTGTGTGTGTGTGTGTGTTTACATAAACCTACATTTAAAATTGCTATGCTTCAAAAGACAAAGACTGACAGAACACTTGCAAAACAGTGGCTACTCGCCATTTAATGTAAGCTCCTGCATCCACTGAAGGTGCCCATCCCATCTCCCCCACTTGCTAATCTGACCATGATGATTTCTGCCTTGTGCCTCCCTTTTGATCACTTCCACCAGTGCTGGTGATGGGTATGCATGTGGTGATAATCTACACACTGGGATCTTCTCTGCTGTTCCCTCTACAAACTGTTGTCTGAGCACTACAGATCAGATAGCAGCTTTGTCCAAGTCTTACACAAAGCTGATGAGGACAGAATCCAGATCCATCTCGGGCCTTAGCCCACAGTCTTTATGCCATACCATTTTTGGAACAGTTTCTTTTCTCACCTTCCTTTTAAGCAGGAATTCAAGCAGCTTTTGCAATCCACCAGGCATCAATTTCTTAAATGCAGAATGTCACTGTTCCTAAAGCACAATGTTATAAAAGAGCTTTGAAAAACATTCATACCGAAGGGAGCTCAGGAGAGCCAAGTCTTTGCTTGGCTTTGCCAGTCTTTGCCAGTGAGGTTAGGTCTCCTGCCTAGGAAAGCTCCCAGGGTAGATGCTTTGAAACAGTAAGACAGGACTTTCTAAGATCCAGGGCTTACCTAGATGACCAGAGACATGGCCACTGATTCCAGAATGAACATTTACTGGTGAACTATGGTCACCAAAGGAGGTGTATGTAAAATATAGCCCTGTCTTAAACAAAATTGATAATCAGAAAGATGTTTTTAGAAATTAATTCTGGCCAGTTTCATATTTAAATTTAAATACAGTAGATTTAAAAGTAAGCCACTGCTATCCATATCAGCCAAATAAAGCTGCCATAAAACAGGAAGCTATACTGTGAAATGACTAAATTATCCCCCAAAGTATTTTAAGTGTGAATTCAATTATTATTCAACTTATTTCATGAAATTTTAATTTATCTAACAATCACGTCAGTCTACTTTCAAAGGGGACACCCCCCCCCCATTCCTGGCATTCTCTGTAGTCCATTTCCGGCTATGTCACTGACTGGGATCAGCCGGTACCGTAGGAGTTGTTCCATAATCACTGTCACTGATTTACTTTGACTTGTTCTCTTTCATCTAGCCAGATTCGATCATGAGCGTGAACTTCCATGAGGAACAGGGACGTGGGCCCTGCTGTTCGTCACCAGCTGTCATGCATTCAGGCAGCACAAATGCAGAGATGGCAGAATGGCCACACACTGTCTGCAGCTTCAACAGTGGCATTTAGTTTCACAGGAACTTTAATTCTATTTCCTTCAGCAAAATTTGTTACCCGAACTTTGAGACAATCCGAAGGTGCTAAGTAGTTAGTAACTGGTAGACTCCTAAGAGGATGCTTCCCTGACTATCTCCACAATCTAACGTGGATAAAATCATAGGGAACAAACAGAAAAG
Organism: Cricetomys ansorgei; assembly: GCA_026225945.1. Taxonomy (NCBI): domain Eukaryota; kingdom Metazoa; phylum Chordata; class Mammalia; order Rodentia; family Nesomyidae; genus Cricetomys; species Cricetomys ansorgei. The sequence continues at coordinate 34,139,981 of JAMJFZ010003875.1, read as the reverse complement.
TTGGCTGGGAGTTTAATTTTCCAATTGGTGTGTAATCAAATGGGGTTAGCAGTGCACACCTTTTCAGGAAGAATTACTGCTGTTAATATTTTATACTAAAGAAATAAAAAAAAACATCACACAGGAGTTTCCCAATGAGGAAACAGAATAGAAATAACCTACAGGTGGTTGTTAGGATGGCTCTGCTCTAATTACTGCCCTTTCCATAACCACTGGTCACATGACACAACTCCCTGTTACCGCCGTGCTTTTGCTTCCTCTCCTCTGCATTGATCCATGATGCTGTTGCACTCGCAAAACACACAGCATTACCCATGACAGCTACAGCGCCACCTCAGCCCAAGCCTCCTGTGCATCCATCTCAAGGCACAAACAATATCCTCTCTATACACGCAGTAACACTTCCCCAGTGTACAGAATTTTTCCAAATAAACCTATTCTTATTTAGGGCTTCCTCCTTTCTTCCTTAAACTGCCGTGTCTTGTTTACTGCTTTAAAACTGTTCTTTCCAAATCACTGAACTCTCTTCTCTACCCCAAAGACTAATTCTCTCAAAGCCTTTGAAGGTTGTCGTGGATGGTGCAAAAGAAGTTTGCCAGGATGGCAGCACTGCACACTGCACATTGTACTTCGGTCCTGTTCCTCAGAAATCCCTCCCGCCTCCCCACTTCTTCCATCTTCCTTCAGAGCTGTGTAGGTGGAATGTGCTGCTTGATAAATGCAGTCTAGTTATATAACCTGGCTGCTTCTTTTACAAGACGTTATAACCAGGGTTACCTTATTTTGTCTCTGTTATATAATTGGGGTTGTAGAATCCTTTAACTCTGTACACCTACATAAATATTCATCTTATTTCTGGAATGATTGATTCATGGCGCGTGTGCCTTGTATTTTATACTTTTATGGGTAACTTACCTCTTTGCTGTATTAACCATGGTCAAACTGTCATACTTCTCATATGAGTCAGGTAGAAATCTCTCTACTTGAGAGCATGAAGCACTCACAAAGAAACCAAGACTAGCACTCTTAAGTGATATACATTGTTTTCTACAAATGAATATAATCCTAGTTGTAAAGTTTTCATTTAAAGTTAATTTGAAAATGTAGACCCTTAATTGCATCAGAGGTAAAATCGAAACCATGAAATGTAGATTATAATGGGAAGGTGTATGGACAAAACTCCATGAACACAGAGATGGCAAACTAGCCTTAGGTGGCACCAGTATAAAGTCAACAACTAGCTGCAAGGAAATTGAAACACGCCAGAGCACAGTCGGTTCCGTCTCTCGTCCTCACATTTCTCCCGGGCTCACCAAGAGGCTCTAGGGAATGTTGTCAGCCACTTTCAATGAACCTTCTTGTAAAGAAAAGTTTTTAAACACACACACACACACACACACACACACAGTAGCATGGCAAGGAACACATTCTCTGGCTTAAGAATGTTCAGCATTCTCATCCTGCACCATGTACAACAATACGCTCTTCTGAGCGAGTAGCACGGGGGTTGGAAACCGCTGTGGCTAATTTCTTCCATATTTGCGTAGGTTTGTTTGCTCTCTCAGTAAAAGGGTACAAGATGGGATTGGGGCCAGTTATGAAACAGCAGCTCTATAATTCTTTAATGTTGCTTTGTGACTCAGTCAATTAAAAAAATCCAATCAATTATTTCATATATAATTGACAGAAATAATCTTAAACAGTTTTCACTTTCAAAAAAAAGTTACATTTGGTTTTGCTTTGTTTTTATTTTATGGTCCTGGAACTACACCTAAGGACTGGGCATGTGTTCTGCTACAACCACAGTCCATACAACAAACTATTCATTCTGAGACACACTGCAAGGCTGCTGTCTTGATTAGGGTCACTACTGCTGTGATGAAACACCAGGAACAAAAGCAACTTGGGGAGAGAAAGGCTTATTTTACTCACAGTTCCATATGACAGATCATCATCAAAAGTAGAGGGGGTAGGAACTCCAGCAGGGCAGAAACCTGGACGCAGGAGTTGAAGCAGAGGACATGGAGGAATACTGCTTACAGACTTGCTAATCATAGCTTGCTCAGCCTGCTGTCTTAGATACTCAGGACCACCAGTTCAGGGATGACACCATCCACAATAGGCTGGCCCTCCTCCATAAATGACTAATTTTTAAAAAATGCCTTATAGATGGATCTTACAGAGGCACTTTCTCAATTCAGATTCCCTCCTTTCAGATAACTCTGGCTTGTGTCAAGATGACATAAAACTTGCCAGCATTGCTAACCAAGCTTAAACTCAAGATCCTCCTGCCTCATCTGCCTAGTTCTGGGATTACAAGATGCTATAACATACCAACAAGAAAGTTAGATTTTAATCATAAACATCAGGGTCAATAGATATTAGAAAGTCAATGCCACAACAGAAACATGCAGTTACAGGTGGTTGTGAGCCACCATGTGGGTGCTGGGAATTGATCTCAGGCCTTCTGAAAGAGCAACAAGTGCTCTTAACCTCTGGCATTCAATTTTCACTCAGCAGAAATGTTTATTTGGGAGGAGGGAGATTATTGGGTAAGCATTCTAGCCACAATGTTTAAAACAACAACCAAACACATTCATTTCAGTTAAACCCTGAACTGATGGAAAATATGAGTGAACACTGTTCTGAACTAAGATGTATTATTTTAGCTTGAATCTATAGCTTGCCCTTCGCAACAGAGGAAAAAAAATGTAATGCTCACCAGAATTAAATTAAATGAAAACTCTTTGCATTTCACAAAGGATGTTTATTTTTTTCTTTTTCACTTGAAGCTTATTCGTTTTGAAAGTTAATTTTGCCATATGCCTGAGTTGCCCTCCAGAAGAGAAAGTCAGAGTATTCTGCTTAAAGGAAGTGAACATTCCTGCATCTCACTGAGCTGATGTGACAGAAGCCAAAATTCTGTCTTCACCCCACAAGATGGAGATGCAGAACTTATGTTTCAGTTTTGATTAAAAAATAAAAACAATGAGCAACACAACCAGCTCATGGGAAGAAGCAAGGATGGAAAGCACTTTGGGAAAAAAGCAGTGAGCAAGAGAATGAGGGTGTCCTACATGTCATGGGTCCACTTCAATGGCATGGGTTTTGCTTCTGACTTTTAAACGTTCTGAGTTTTAAAAAGTACAGTGTACAAATGCGATGAACCTAGAGCCGATACTCTATGAAGGAACTTGGCATGCATTATATCATCTAAGTTGATTTCAATATTATTTATCCCTTGAAATTGTCATTGTTGCTTCCACTTTGCCTGTAACTCAAGCTGAATGATACACAGGAACAGTAAGTGGCAGGATCAGGCAGAGTAAGAGGCCTTTTTCTGAAATAAGGATAATATCACTTCTTCCAAGACTGATCAAAGACATATGTGCACACACTTTTGAAATAAGACACACACACACACACACACACACACACACACACACACACACAGACAGACACACAATGAACACCATCTCATTTTGTATTACCAGGTCTTATATATATTTTCTCAACTTCGGTGGGAGAAATACATAAGGAAAAATAAAAGAAAATAACATCATAAAGTGTATTAAGTTGGGCTGCTCCAAACCAGAAAGGCTGAGAAAGGAGATTGAATGCACATGACTTAACTGGACATAGGGGAAGGAGAGAGACCAGTGGCACAGAGAACTGAGTAGCTGAGATACAGGGTCCTCAGCCAGACAGTGGTCTCAGCTAAGTCTATCCTGCTCTTCTCCTCGGGCAGCCTTACTACACACTGATTACTGTCCCTTGAAATCTACACATGCTGATCTACACAATTCTCAATATCACCGTATAGTATAACAGCCCCTATTATCTCTGTTCTATGGGTGTAAAAAGATTAGTGTGTGATACAGAGGTAAAACAAGGAGGACAGAGCTCACATTCACACTCGAGCAGACTGCCTTCACACCAGCTCTCCTAACTACCTCACAATGGTACTTCAATAAATTACATTAAAATAAAATATATATAGGGCGTGGAAGCACCCCGTTTCCATTATAAAATCACCACTCCATCACCACACTTTGTTCTCTGATATCCTCTGCTTTTTAGTTTGTTCAATATGAGACAAATGGCTGTGTAAAACTCATTCTAGAATTTGGTTGCTTCAAAAGTTACTGGATGAAAGTATTCTCAGCAGATTATGTTCATTTTATTAGCAAAATTTAATGTGAGCCTTTCCGGAACAAGTTTTGAGCTAAATATAGCAATTACGTCCTAACAACGAAGGATGCATTGAGGGACATCTACCTAAAAACTAGAACTTTTAGTGGCATCTATGGAAAGAGAACAGATACAAAGGGGTGCTTTTAAACTGAAGGCTCAATATCCACAACTTGTTTTGACTGACAATTCTCTTTATCCACACACTTTTAAGAAAATGTGTGCTAAGTAAAGCATTGAATGTTCTCAGAAAACACATTCCTTCCATTAGCAAAACTATACTCTTAAAATATTTATTATAACCAAATGGAGAGAAATACTGCCCAGTTTAAGTAAACATTCTATTTACTAAAGCATGGATTAGAATAACTTCCACATTAATTTTTTAATATGAATTTACCAAGAATCAGGAAAGATAATAGGTATGAACATCTGTCTTCCGAATTCCTCGGCATTGCTACCGTGAAAATTATAGAGAAAAGAAAGGGCAACTGGTAGGTTGATCACACAGTCCACCCCACTCCTCGTATACCTGCTCTTTTCCTTGTGACTTTGCCATTTCTCCCAGCAAGAAGTGCATTTCCTCCTCACCTAAAATCTGGGCTAGATTTACAAAAGCCACAGAATGCAAACAAGAGAAACCACAGCAGCTCCGATCTAGGCCTATCAATATGCTTTCCATGTTCCCACTGTCTCACTCTCTCTATCCTTTGAAGAGACCTTATCTAGTCTCCAGATAATGATATGTGATTAGAGTCAGGGGAACTAAAGTAACCAGCCAACAACCCAACTCTCAGGACCAGAGTACCTCACCAGGCCATGGCTGACCAGATGTATAAGGAGTCAACAGAGACGTGAAGAACTTAACCTTTGGGTAACAGTCTGTACCCCTACATGTCATTTGGCCATTCATTCCTGAGAAGTAAATTCAAACAGCCAAATAAATAGAAAAGGCAGAAAAGTTGGATTTACTCAATGTGGGTACATTGGGGAGATAATCAATGAAACCCAGTAACTCCTCCAGTCCGTCTTCAGGGTCCTGAAGTGGCATTACAGTTTAAATACTAGGTACATCTCAACAGTCTTCATCAAAGCGTGCTCCTCTCTACCTGATGCATCCTCGTCTGGACCTGTAAAGTCTCTTCCTGTAAAGTGTTTTGACAAGTTATAAATCTTCTTTTTGTTTTTTCTTCAAGAAGACAAGTTCAACCTCTGGCTGGAGCCTTCTACTCCCAGCACAAGATTTTCTTGGGTCCCTTATTTCAATTATCTGATAGTCAGAATGAGGGATACATGTGTCTCTTTAGAATACCTTCATTTCTCCAGGCCAGTTACAGAACCACTAAGGAAAGCCCAATTTGGGCAAACAACACCCAAATTTGACACTAAATAAGTAAAAAAAGAGTATTATTTTATTTGGGATTACTTGTTATACAGCACTAGATAACTGATACAGTCTCTGTGAAAGAAAATACATATAAGGATAATTCACATAACACTATAAAATTTGTATAAACCTCTAAAGAATCTTTATAAAACATATCTCAAAGAAAATTGATCTGTTAACATAAATTATGATATATAAATTATAATTAACTTAGCTTAGTTGTTATACATTTACATATTCAATTCCTCAAGAATGTACAAAATAGAAATAGATACCTGTTTTATAAGAAGAATACTAATGGCTGAATCTTTACTCTATATGAAATCAGGAATGAGAAGCATATGATATGTAACAGCATTAACATCTTACTTAAAAAATTTAAATATTTTAGATTTATTTATCTTGATTTTAAATGTATGAGTGTTTTGCTTGTAGCTATGTAGGTTCACCATTGGTGTGCCTGGTGCCTGCAGATGTCAGAAGAGGGCATCAGATCCCCTAAAACTAGATTTACAGATTGTTGTGAGCCACCAAGTACACACTGGGTACTAAACCTGAGTCCTCTGAAAGAGAAACCAGTGCTCTTAACTACTGAGCCATATCTCCAGCCCCTTGTGTAAAAATTTAAATTTAATGTAACAATTGTTAAGTCTAAGGACAAAATGATCATAGAGTTAAATAGAGACCAGAGAAAAGTCAGGTTATAAGATTTGCTTATTCTTTCCATATAGATTCATAATTAGAATACCAGGTATTTCCATCCAGTGTTTTCCTGCATATTTTTTGTAGCAATACATACATGTAAACCTAAAAGTTTTCTCAAAACAATATCCTTCCTTCCTGCTTCTGACAGCTCCTAGTATATTCTTTGATATTTTATTCAATTATTCTTTTTTAAAAAAATATTCTGGTCTCTAAGAAACAAGCCTATTTCACAACTCACTCATGGGTAAAGACCTGCAGTTTGAAAAATGCTGGCATTAGTTTTCATCTGCTATGAATCAGAGTCATTAGAAAGGCTTTGATGATAAGCACTTGCCTAAGGGGTGAGCTGTTCCTTGCTCACTGTTGAGACTTTTTTTTTTTTTACCACCGTGAGTGTCCATCGGTAGTTTTTTTTTTTCTTTTCCAGTAATAATGGCAACAATTAACAATTGCCTAGTGTTTTTCAGATTGCCGAGTACTTTTCAAACACATTACCTCAAATCTCTACTGAGTTAATTGGTAAAGGCAATATAATATTGTGCAATTAAGTTCAACTTTAGGTAGTTTGGTAATTTTATTATTGAAGGTAAAATGAACCTTCAGTAGTTGAGATGCATCACCCCACTTTCTCAAGGCCTGGTAACTGAGTTAGTTTTTGATGCATGACATGCTAGATCTCCTGGGGAAAGGTGCACATCATCGAAGCCAAAGAGCTTCTCTTGGGCAAATAAAACATGTCAGCCACATTAGATTGAATGCCTCAAATTCCTTATAATTTACAACTCTCAAGTATGGCAAGAAGAAGATACAAAGACAAAGAGGAGCAGTCAGAAAACAATGATGTAAGCCCGATCCTGTCAAGCACCCCCTCAGGAAAGCAGCCTGACTTGCCAGCAAGCCATAAAATCATCAGTGCTTCCAGTGTTTGCTTAACTGTTTTAAACAATAACCTAAAGCTTAAGGGACATACATTGATATGCAGCCATAAATCCTAATTTAGAATCTTTTAGAGGTTTATTTAAATAGAATTAGTAAGTGATTATATGTTTAAGTAACTTATATTTAATTTTTCCTAGGTGATTGTAATCTTAGAATTGCAAGTATTGAATATAATTTAAAGAGGATTTTAAAAGAGCACTTTAAATCAATAAAGTAATTTTAGAGATCTTCTTATACATGCTCCCCCAACTCTTCCAATTTACTCAAATAATATTGTGATTTGAATTAAAATTTCCAGTTTTTGTATCACATTGAGACCCTCAAGCTGCTGAATCTGAAATAAAAGAAATAAAAATTCTGGAATATTCTGGAAAGCATACTGAATAATTGTGAAAGCTACACTGGTAATACATACAGTATGCTCTGCAAGGTGAAATTTGGGAGAACAGAAAGGGCCTTCCAAATGACTACAGAGTAGCACAGTATTTATAGCGAACATACTCTTAATGTAATAAGCTATTAACACGGGCGGAAACACAACTGGTTGGCAGTGCAATGCTTTCACTTTTCTTTGTGGATAAAACCCCATATTCATTTAGCCCATGGTTTGAATTGTGGCTTATTCAAACTGGTGAGTCTTGGCTTTAGAGTAAATTCAAGACACTCAGGGGTAACTGCATCAGCCTCATGTGGATATAAGAGTAGTTCAATAGTTCAGAAGAAAATCCAGAAATAAATACATACATATAAAGGCACTTAAATATGACACGTTGCCAGGAAAATATAAGAAGAAAAAAACAAACAATGCCAACAGGATAATGTAAACTAGAATATTCTAAGGATAAAGGATAAGAACAGAACGCTCACAACATTTACTGTAGGAGGTCATATAACCAGGCATATATTGTCAATCTAGAAATACTTTATCTCTGCTTTAACAAACTGATATTAATAAATTACACCTGTGTGAGGAGGACATGCATAAAGTTGTTCCTTTCATGAACATCTATCCTTAGGGATTTATATGGCAAGGCTAAAAGGAAAAGCAGGAGAGGTAATCAAGCAAAAACTCAATTGGCCTCAGTGTGCTAATGAGAGAAGGAAAAAAAAAACAATGAAAGAATATGGCTCAGTGGAACTCTTATGCATGGAACAGCCATTTAATAAATAAACATCAAAATGAGCTTCACCTCTATTTTCTGGGATCGCTAGATACAGTCAGTCACTGGCCCATCAATACTCTGCACAGATTTAAAAGGGGAGGGGGATGATGAGTCAAGATTTCACTTGTTAATAACTGTCCGTGGTGCAGTACTGTATCTAGTATCACTCAATCATATTTCCACAAGGGAAATCAGCAGTTCCATGCCATTTGAAAGTCCTAGATGGCAGCACATTCCAGAATCAGTCACCCTTTGATGGGGCACTGAAACCACACATAAGGTTGTACAAAGCAGCCATGTTTGCTGAGGCAATAAATCTGGACTCTCCCAAGATCTCCCTTCCTTCCTTCCTTCCTTCCTTCCTTCCTTCCTTCCTTCCTTCCTTCCTTCCTTCCTTCCTTTCTTTCTTCCTTCCTTCCTACCTTCTTTCTTTCTTTCCTTTTACTTTTAAATTTTTTGAGATTATAATATAATCAAAACATTTCTCCCACCTTTTTTCTCCCCAACAAACCCCCCATAAACTACCCCCTGCTCTCTTTCAAATTCATAGTCTATTTTTCATTAATTTTTATTTGTATTTTTATATATGTATACATATGTATGTGTGTATATATATATATATATATATATATATATATAGGCATGAAATAAAAACATCTTATTGATTATATATATACATGTGCATATATACATACATGTGTATGTATATATATACCCACTCAGTCTGTATAATCTTACTTGTATATATGTTTTCAGGGCTGATCAGTTGGTATTGAATAAACAATAGGTGTGCTCTTCCCAGGAGAAGACTATGTCCCATGCTCTCAGCATTCTTTAGTTGCCTTTAGTTGTTTGTTTACTGTTGAGGCTTCTTTCCTATCAACTTTACATGTATGGACCATTCAAATCTCTTCTCCATCACCCATGTTTGCCTAATGCCTATGGTTCACTTCTTTTATCATCTGAAGATCTTCTTGAATGAGCACACAATCCTATCATCATGGCAGTTTTCAGAGAAATGAAGACCAGTTGCCAAAATTAACTCATCAATAAGAAAATAATGTCCATGTTCCCTAAGTATATTGTGATGAATATTTTCATAGTTCTGGGTACTCTTAATTCTAATGGTCTTCACAGTAGCAAACAAATGATATGATCAGAAAACCTTAATAAAATTAAGTTTCATAAAGGTCAAATTCAGCTTTATTTAATATTTTATGGTATCATTAGATACCATTGGTCATTGTCAATTTACACAAACTATTTTCTTACTTTCTTACCTTCTGTTTCTCTTGCTATCTCTTAGCTCTCCCCCTTTCTCTTTTTCTCCTTTGAGAATTAATCTCTTTCTGAAGACCAGTCTGGGCTACAACTCACTATGTAGACCAAACTCAATCTGACTATGTAATTCTTCTGCCTCAGTGTTCCCACTGTGGGGATGACAGGCACCACAAGCCTGCTATCCCCACAAACTTTATCATCACACAATGAATTACAACGTTAAAAACCTTGAGGAAAATCAGAACCAGGTATGTGTATCACAATGATGCTATCTTGAAAATTCCATTTCCTGTTCTCTTAACTATAAAAGATCTTTCCTTCAAAAACACATTTCTCTTTAAGAACCGATTTAATAAGAAAATATAAGAATCACTTTGAATAGCATAAACGGACCGTCGCCCAGCCATGCCTCTAGGCAGCAGCCACTCTTTGCTTATGAGAAAATTCGATGTAGCAATCCTCAGCTTCAAGGCTTTCCTTTCTTCTTTTGACATAAGTAAAATCCTTGCCTTGAGAATCTAATTGCACTTAGTCTAGTTTTCCATTTGTACCATGGTTTGAGTATTGGTTTCCTCCCCAAATTCATATCCCCAATGTGATGCTACTAAGAGGTAAGGGAAACCTTTGAGAAGTGACTAAGTTATAAAGGTTTCAGCTTATGGATTGTGTGATGGAGAACTGAGGGAGTCTGTTTGTTCACTAGACAATCTGCCACACAAATAAAGAGCTCAAAGTCACAATATGTGGAGAAGATCCGGCTCTCATCACAATCATACTGATTGTGCTAGTGTTTTGATTTTGTGTTTCTAGCCTTCAGAACTGTGTGCAGAAATTGCTGTTTAGAAATGGCACCAGTGTGGGTATATTTGTTCTAGCCACCTGAAGACAGAGACTTACATCTACTGTACTGTCTTTGTTTGTAGCATTTCTGTGAATAAAAGAAACTAGGTCTACCATCTCTGAATTCACAGCAGCTACCAAAGTCCCTGGCAAATTGTTTAGACTCAGAAATGCTTATTGGCTCACAGTCTCAAAGTAAGATGAACTGCAGCATGGCTCATGTTCTCAGACATAGCTAATAGCAATGTCTCAGACATATTGTTGGACTCAAATATTTCTTGACTGATAGGTAGAAATCATGAGTGAATGCACCACTTCACTAAATGTTTATAATGGAACTTCTGCAAATATACTGTGTGAGTATTATTTATTTAAAGTACATTAAGATTATATAAATGGGAAACTTGTAGCAACTCAAAGATGGCTAATGATGTGATGAAAAATAACTATCAGACACTTTACAGATGTGAAATCATTCAAAACACAGGATCACACAACCCAACAGACCTCTAATAAAGAGAGCTCCATATTGTCAGATGTCAGAAGTCAGGCTATTACTAGCAACAAATTAGTACATTATTGTTAAGTGATACTTCCCTGTCTTAGTTGTAACTTGTAAAATACAACATGAGAATCAGGACAGACATAGTCTGTCTTTAGCAGACACCTTAAAAGCATGTTTCAGAGCCCATTTCACATCTTGCAGGTCAGAGTTTCCCAGATACAGATATGCCCATCAGAGGTAGAAAGACAGGCTTACTCTTAAACTACCTTTGTGTTTGATTTTCCAGCTGTGTGGTGAAAAACATACTCATTCTCAGATAATTCTCCACTAAATATACTAAGCCAGGGATTGAAGATAGTTGGTCTACCTGTTAATATTTTGCACCTAAAACAATGATAGAAAATCTCCGGCAGGAAACTTAATCACCTATTCTTCAGAAGTCTAATCCGTTGTCCTTTTGGTCATAAATTCCAAAGGAGTAACATGGAAGTATGGATAGTTAAAGGACGGCACAGTTAATGTGCTCTAACGCTCACATCAGAGAAATGTCATAGATAACAATGTGCAGTAATCAAAAACAGCACACTGAAGCTCAGGACCTTCTGGTTATGAGACCCACTGGAGTCACAAAACCAACAAGATGTCTTGTCTTATTGCTTTAGGCTTCGTATGTGAAGACAAGACTTTGATAAATGCTCAAATTCCATAGTGAACATGACCCAAAATCACAGGGAAGTACACAGAAAAGGAAAGTGAGCCACTCTACTGATGATGCTCTGTCCATCAAAATGGGCTACCTCGTTTCAGAAATGATGGACATTTCACAATTACTTTTGGAATCTCACTCCTATTTACCATTTAAGATTCTGGTTCCAGTTCTCACATAGCTTTGGGCAAAGTTTTCACTTCAATTACTTCCAGTGATGGACAGGTCCATCACTGAGATGAGAATAATGTAAGAATGATAATAAGCTCCAAAACATAAAGTGTTTTATTAACTTGTCACCAAAATATTCAAAATAGGTTATCGGCAATTTCTGATTTTTTAAGAGATCCTAAAATGAGGTAGATTAGAAATAATGGCGTATTGAAATGGATCATCTTTTTTAACAAATATAAATGCATCCTGAAATACGACGAAGACCATTAGTACCTTTTTGGAAAACTGCAATGCCTAATAATTTTGCTTCTTTCCCTCTGAATTTTAAACTTATCTAAAAACTTTCCTTATTCATTGTTCAAATTGTATTTTCCTAAAATCTCTGGATAAAATCCAAACACTAGATTTCTTCAGAAGTAAATCTAATAGTTGAAATACTTTGCTGCAGGAAGAAGAGTCCTACAAAGCCTGGAAAAATAATCACCTTCTTTAAAGGAGTATATGAAAGTCAATTCTTGCTACCTCCATTCTTCCCCAGTAATGATCTAACCAAATGATCATGACTGCATTTGGCTACTATCTGGCAGTTGACTGAGAGAGACTGAAACCTGAGACAGATTTTCTATGTATTAGGTCTTCAACCTTGGACCACATTTCTATGGATGGCATTGCTTTAAGAGCTATGCATGGAAAGAGTGAGTAGCCTTGATTTAAGTGGGAGACTTGCTGTTTTCTATCAGATGGTCTCCATGTGAACATGGGATTTGTTTACCTGCACCCTATGAACTCCATCCTGGTTCTGTGTCATATCTTCAGCTCCTACACACCACATATGTAAATGTATGCAGCTTCGATCTGCTTTAGGGGCTCCCTTTGAGTTATTTACAACTATTCTAACACTGTATGAGCTGGAAAGGGCTGAATAGATATAGTCTACCCTGCCAGTACTGGCTTATGCTCCTTTGTGGAGGCCCTCTTCACTTTCCATGGCCCATGTCCACTCTCCCTTGCTCCTATCTATTATGAACCTTCCCTTGAAGGTCTTCTGAGCACAGTCCTCTTCTACATGTCTGCTTCTGGAGAACCCAATGTAAGACAGCAAACTAGTTTAAAGGCTGACCAGTCCCCAGATGGTGAAGGAGTAGAAGAAGAAAGCTAGTATTTCCAGAGCAATTACTCTCTCCAAACCCACACTCAGCACTGTACAAATATTATCTCAGTGGCTTTTACCCAACAGGTATGCCTGGGCCATTCTTACATTCGAAACCCTGAAGCTAAAGAGGAGAAACACAAGTTCATGTGCTTAAGTGGTTCTCTGTTACATGGTGTTCACTCCTGATCTGACTGAGGAGGGTCATTTCCTATCCTGCCCTTTGTTTCCAAGGAAAGGAATAAACATGCATTTACCATCTGCTACTATCATCCAGATATTGGGCATGTTTATGTGATTGTGTGTGATGAAATTAATTAAACTGCCTGAGTTTATTCATCATATAAATGCAGAAAGTAGTGTTTAGGTCCCTGGCCTGAATCCACGCCACTTCATTTTAGTCACTTGTCACGTAACTAAAACAATAAACTATGGTCTCTAACTCCTAGTCTGATGTGGTTTACTGTATGAGGGCAACATCGTTTCCCTGAGAATGGGCTTCTAGAGAGTTTCAGTGTACAATAGACTTGTTAACAACGACACCAGCTTAAGACTTCAAAAGAAAAACTCTGAGGCTCCTTAGAAAATATGGAACAATCTGAAAGCCGAAAGAAAATGTATTTAGCTAGTACTATATATCCTGTATCAAAAGGATGTATTCCAGGACTTAAGGGTAGTGACCTAAAAAATATGTGTCCTTCTTTAGCATAATGGAGCACATACTGTAAGAACTCAGAGTACAGAGAAAAGATGCTGGAGCTATGGAAACCTTTGCATCTTGGGAAGGAAGCATGCCAGTCGCCATGAACAACACATAGCTTGTTTGCACTATACAGCATCTGGGTTAGAAATTGTATGGACACTTTGGTCATATATGTCACTGGATCTGATGCTTTGAAAAGCTACAGTATAATGTCATGTCCTTTGGATGCCTGAGAAATAGAGAGTTAAATTGTAGCACCAGGACTTGAAGAACAAGAAGGAAATCAGATCTAGTTTAGACATTCCGAGCAAGTAAAACACCAGCTCATAAAGAAACTCTCTAAGAAAGCAACTGTTTACAAATTAACTGATAACTATATTGGAGACATTCTTGGAAAAACTGCACATGAATGCACACTCACTCACACATTGTAATATCACTGCTCAAACGTTGCCAAGTGAATTAAATAAAGTAGAGAGAGATTATTTTGTCTTTGCTTGCCATCTGGAGTAAAAGGGCAGCCACTGTTCTCCACCATCTCCTCTGCTTTTTGACATGTGACTTAGCAGTGGTTTCCACCAAGTGGCTCACTCTAGACAAACCTTGTGGATTGTTTTGACTTAGAGAATGTGTCAGGAGCCACACTATTTGTTGTAACGGCAGTCCTCAAGAGTAGAAACTGTTTCTACTCTTTCTGTTGAAAGTACTCCACAAACTCTTGCAGGAAAGAACCTACGGAGTATAGAACTTTTGGATCAGCGCTCTTTCATCCCAGCTAACAACAGTCAAGCTGCACAGCAATGAAGCCCTGTTGACTCAGCAGCCAGTCATAAATGCTGGACTGATCCTTGAACAGACAGAAGAACTATGAGCTGAACACAGATCAGACTGCTGATCCGCAGAATCGCGTCCTAAATACAGGATGGCCATTTAAAGCTACAGTAATTTAAGATGGTTTCTTATACTTACAAAAATAGTTATGATACACATCTCATTTTGTTTTCAATTTTTACTATTGGTTGTGATTGACAATGTAATTACTTCGTTTTCCTAAGAATTGCTGGCATCCACAGTACCGACAAATAGTCACATAAAAGAAAAGGCCGAGAGAACACCACCTTGTATATTAAACTGGGCACAAGCCTCCCTTGGAAGAGTGAGCTAGTATTCTGAAGTGCAAGCCTGTTGATCAGTTTTGCCTTTCTTGGACTTCACATTAGAAGTGACCATACAGTGTGTGTCTGACTTCTTTCATTCAATATGGCATTTATAAGATAGTGTCCACACAACAACATGAATTACCAGTTCTCTCTGCTTCACTGCTAAGTGGTACAAGCTTTGTGAATATTCTGACATCTGTTTCTCCATTTGACATTGATAGACAACTGGGTTGTATATGACTCTATGTAATCGTTTTTGCAACTGTCTTCTGATGATAATACGTGCACATTTCTATTAGGCTTACATGATATTATGTAGTATGTTAGGATATGATATGATACAATGTAATATGATATGACATGATACAGTTTGATATGACATACACAGGCATAGAGTTAAGAGTTTTCAAAACCACTCCACCCAGCAACTCACAGAAGTTATGTATATCTTTTCTCAAACTTGGTCCTGCCAGCTTTTTCCATGACCATTCAACCATGTTTTTATAAGGACAAAAAGTGTATGTCCTTAGAAATATGTTAATTTTTACTATAAAAATGCTCTCATCCAAAAGAATATAATCCTTTTAATTAATAATTATAATTTGACTAGTAAAATCCAATCTTTAATTCTTCAAATGTAGAAAATTACATTTAGTTGTCATCAATTTATCCAAATGGGAAGATAGATAAAGATGATTTACAGCTTGGAGTGAAAAAAGGTAGTTCAGAAGATAGCTAGTCAGAGTGAATCCAGCCAGTAGTAAATCTCAGAGGCTGAAACATTCTAAGGTTAGGTTTGCAGATTGGATTGTATGGAGGCTGAAGCCTTCTAGGTTTAAGTTTAAATTTAGATTGTAATGAGGCTGAAACCCCCTAGGACCATGGATTGAATTATCAAAGAATAAACTGTCCTCTGCTATGAACCTATGAGAATGTGAATAATTAATATACACCTGCACTACAAAAGTTATCACATAGATTTATCATGAAGCTTTAATTAACATATTAAAATTCCTATCCCATTTTCCTGCCTTCATGGGTATCCAGTGATATTTCATTGCACTTCTTGTCTTTTTTATTCCTACAGAACTTTGTTTCAACATCAACTGACACTGAGTAGCAACTAAGATTTTCTAGTTATCTAAAACATACACGTGGTTGGGTCTCATTCTTCTCAAACCATGAAGTCTAAGTCTGTGTTCTTCCAGGTCAAGAGCTTTCAACATCTCCTTTACCAAGATAGCAAAAGAGTTAGCTATATGTTGTGCCAGATCATCAACTGAAGAACAACCTGCACTCAGGATGTGGGACTTAGAGAGAAAAAATAAATTTATTAAAGTTACATTTTTCTAGAAAGAAAAGGCTTAAGTTTTCAAGTACATTGCTTTTCTTGTTTTAATGAACACAGTGTGCATATTTTCTTATATTTGGAAAAACATCAAATGAAGGAATAAAGATGACTCTGTTGATAAGCTTATTAAAATGAAATTTTTCAAGCAGAAGAATTTCAATTTTATTAAGAAATACACAACTATGAAAACTTTAGCAGATGTGAGAGAACAGGATCATACAACTCAGAAAAACAACTTAAAGCTTAAAGCAGACAATCTTGTATTCACAATAATTTCCTCTTACTCCCAAATTTGATAACTACACTTTTGCTCTCTGCAGTTCATTGACTTAAATGACCAAACAGAAATGGTTTTCAAACTAGTTTTAAAAAATTGTTCCACAAGCTCCTCCAACCAAGATGAGAACATTTTGGGTTACAGAAATTTTCTCTAATGATCCTACTGACAATATTCTCTACACTTTCACCATGATAGTGATCTCATTCTCTATCATAACCCAAAAGTTGGATGTTTTAATGGTGTCCCAGAGCTCTCCCACCTTCTGTTCATAATTCTTTCTAAATTTACCATTGAATTTTACTGCATGATCTAATTCCTCTATCTTGTTCTCCATTCTTGATGATGTTTTCTATACTGTCCATTCTCTTAGTGAGGCTTCCCCTGAAGTTTTTATTTGGCTTGCTTAGGTTTTCATTTCCAGCATTATTTTGGCTTTTTGGTTTTCTTCAGCAATTCTATATCTATTTTCTATTGAGTTGACTTTCCTTAAAAGTCCATTTCCAATATGGGTTACCTTTTAACCAGTTCTTGGTCATGGGGCCCCATAGATCTCTCTTAACATTGTTCTTTGTTCTCCTCTAGAATTTGATAGCAAAGCCCCATTGCTGACGACACCACATACCTGAGTCACAGAATATGGAGACATTAAGCTAGTACCCACCTGGAAGTTTTATCCTATTAGCTAGATTTCATAGTTCTGTCAGGTTATATATACATGACCCTGGGTGTATGTGTAGGGGAGGGGATCATCAACACTCTTACATAGCTGTGAACTCTGCAGAATATAATAACACCTACCCTGGCAAGATATGACACTAGTAGAGCTATCGTAGCTATATAGCAGCTATAGTAGCACAAATGTTATGGCTATAACTAACCACCTTTTAAAGATTATATTTAAAACATGATCTACATGATAGAATCCATCCCTGGTACCATTAACTGGTGTAAACACCCATAACTGGCTAAGTCATGGGCTCTAAGGGAGAATCCATTATTTTACTAAAAAGACATACTAAACTGACCCCTACATTCTTATCTTCATACCCATAGATTAGTGTGTTTCTCAACCCTCATCAGAGAAGCTTCTTTTTGTAGTAGTTGGGAACAGGGAGACCTAATCCAACCAACATGCAGAGAATAATAATCTATAGAGGACTACTCAGCACTAAATGTATTACCTGTATCACATGTCCTTCCTTTCATGGTTCAGAGATTGTTGCCAAAGAAGGGAGAGAAAGACTGTAGGAGCTAGAGGAAACAGATGCCTATAGTCAGACAGTATTTGACAGACAGCAGCACAGTTGCACACCTGAACTCACACAAGTTTAGACTGCATGTGTAAGACTTGTACAAGCCAGAAAAAAATCCCAGCATGGATCAGGGAGTGAGGACTCATGAAGTTCTACCCCTATAGAAGCATCTATTATCAGCAGATGACGAAGATAAAGAGTCAGTCTTCTTCAGGGCTATAAGCTTGGGAGACTATTCATGCTCCAGCTGACGATTCTCAAGCTATGCACATTCAGGCAGCATCAGTAAATGTAATCTGTGGGAACTATTTTTAGAAAAAGAAAGAAAGAAAGAAAGAAAGGAAGGAAGGAAGGAAGGAAGGAAGGAAGGAAGGAAGGAAGGAAGGAAGGAAGGAAGGAAGGAAGGGAGAATTTGGTAGGGAAAAGTGGTAGGACAGATAGGAAGGGAATTGGAGGACAGAGAATATGGGTAGATTTGATTAAAACATATTTTATTAGTGTATGTATATTAAATAAAATATTTTCTTAAATGGTAAAAATATAAAGCAAATCAAATTTATGTTGTGCCTAGGATTATATATGTTCTTTTCCCTTTTATAAATTTTGAATAACAACATAGAAAATTTGAAATATTTAAAGGAGACTGAAACAAATTTTTATGATTTTTTTTTTACTGAGTAACATGACTGTTTTCACCCTTATTATTCCTAAAATTAAATTAAGTTCCTAGGCTGAGTAATGATTGGTACAGTCACACTGGAGAAAATTGGATAATGCCAGTTGAAATACAAAATGCATGTGCTTTCTCTATGGATGTAAAACAAAATCAGTATTTCCACACAGGGAAGTATGGACATTCTGGCATTGTTTATAACAGCTTCTTCTTTAAGTAATGTTTCAATAAGGCTTTCTATCCTTAGAATTAGAAGGGTCACTTCCATTAAGAGCACTGGACCAGGCTATGCAGACCTTCTACCCTAACCCCCATTAAATATGCTTCAGGTAGTAAACAACAGGTATGGACAGCATTCCATCCTTGCTCAGCTCCAAAAAGCTATGGAAGAAGAGATCTCCAATCAACTTCCTGGAACTGTGCTTGTTGTTGAAAGTGGGATAGGGATTATGAGAAGGGCATGACTAAGCAAAGAGAAAGTTAGTGGTTCCTTAACACGGAATTCCACAACAAAACCTCATCCAGAAGCATTCCCCAACAGCCCAAACTGCAAATGGCATGGAACAATCAATGTTAGCCATAACCCTGTACCTAGAGGAGCCTTCCCAAATGCTCAGCCCCTACCCACTACCAACCAGAAGCCAATCAGGATGGTCAGTGTTTGCATAACTAGAACTGAATGATGGGAAATATGCTTCTCAGTTGCTCTCCCTAACCTTATTCAGGTCTGCTGCACAATGCAGACACTCACAGCCCATACCTCCCATGAGGTTTCTGTTGCTATCATAGCTATTGTTCTCTACAAACTACAATAAACTTTTCTTTCTACTATGACCTAAAGGGCAAATTCTTTGGCCAAATGTCCTACTCCTGACCACACCTGCAATCTGGTTGCACAGCTTCCACAAAAAAGTTTGATGGAGTCTTCAAACTTTTTCTTCCCCTCCCTCCTTCTCTCTCCCTCCTCCCTCTCTCTCTCCCCCTCCCCCTCATCCCTCTCTCCCCCTCCACCTTCCCCTCTCTCTCTCCCTCCCCTTCACTCATTCATTCATTCTTTCCATCCTCTTTTTCCTGGGAGCAGGAATACAAACCTTTAAGAGAACATGTCAATCATTTAATCCCAAACTTGCATGTTTTAAAGTTTCTATCTTCTGTAGTATAAATCTTTCCTTAGGACATTAGACAATTCTTTCACAACATTTCAGAGTTTTTGATTTGTTTTGTTTTGGGTTTTTTTGTTTGTTCATTTGTTTCCTTGCTTGCTTTTTGTTTTTTCGAGACAGGGTTTCTCTGTTGTAACTCTGGTTGTCCTGGAACTAACTATGTAGACCAGGCTGGCCTCGAATTCACAGAGATTCATCTGCCTCTGCCTCCCACATGTTTGGATTGAAGTCATGCACCACCTCTCCCCAGCCTTACTGTTTTTTACAAATTAAAAAAAAAAACACTCTTTAAAAGCATTGTGGTTAAAACTGAGATCTTATTTATATAATTGGTTAGGTAATTAATGCCATGGTTGGTGTCTGATTATATTATGGATTCTATTTGTGTCTCCATCAGATCAAGACAAAACTTGATTATTTAATTTACTAGTAATAAAGAATCCACTAAACAGAGATGCATCCTTCCAACTCTGAGTTAACAGATAGTCCCAATCATCCCATTTTGGTTTGTAGAATACAAAGCATGCTTCATATAAATAAAATGAAATGTGAAAGATATTCATTCTCATTCTAGAAAAATTGCAAATGTGAACAATTACAAATGAGGAAATTAAAATCGTTCGTAATCTCCCACCCAGAGGAAGATACTATCATTTATATTTCTATCCTTACAGCTTCTAGGCATCTCATCATTTAACAAAAGATCTAGTTCATTTTCCTTTCCAGCCTGAATAGTTCCTCTAACAACAGGAGTGTGCACATTTTATGTATTATTTAATTAGGGAACACTTATTTAATGCCAGTAAAATATCATCATAATTTAGCTGTTTTCCTGTTTTTGAGAAATTTACATAAATACTATTATTACTATTTAATATTTTATTAAATATTACTATTTAATATTTATCACATCTTATTTATTGCACGTGTTTATACGTGCACACATATGTAAGCAACACAAGTCATATGTGAAAGTCAGAGGGCAACTTGCAAAAGTCAACCAATACACAGCATGGAATCACCAACCACTGCATAGAGTGTTAGTACCAAGCACTGGTGCTTAGTTTTCAAAAGAAGGAAATAATGTGTCATTTTTGTATATATTTTGTTTGGATATGCATAGCATTAGTTAATTTTAAAGCTAATACAGTGTACTATAATTTCTTTTCATCTTTGTTAACTGTTCATTATAACCCTTTAACAATTTATTATTTTATAGATATATTTACCTTAGAATAAATAATTTCAGAATGAGGATTTAAGCCTTCTAAAAGTCATTATGTTTGGTTTGCCAAAAGAAATCCTAATTTGTTCTTCTTTGCCTTTTAATTTAAGAATTATTCTCTGTAGAATCATTTTTAAATAAAGCTGCCCAACTGTACCCTACTCTGCCTTAGTACACTCTGCCTCTTGTTGAATAGTCTATTGCTCATGTGATTTAGCACCATTTTGCTCACCTTGAAAATATTTCAGAACTTTAAAAATATTCGGAGTTCATAAATTTAGTTTAACTTTAATGTGCATTTTACTATTAGGAGTTGATGTTGGAATGTTTTCTAACTTTTCAGGTTTTTACTGATTATTACAATTGCTATCACTTTACATGTTTATGGGGTATAGTGTGGGGACTGAGGCAGGACTGCGATGTGATCAGGTCACAAGAACCATCCACTAAAGTTAGCTTTGTCACAACCTCCATCTCTTTACAGAGGTCCTCCTGAGGATTTTTAATTGATTTGTTTCCCCAAGACAGACAATTTGCCTCCAGAAAATCTTAACACAGTCTTGTTTTTTTCTAATGTTTATGGTTTTTACCACACTGTTCTGCAGCAGGCTTCTCAGTGAAGCACTCTTATTCCTTCTCCATTTATCAGGAACGCCCCAACTGCAACTACCATGCGGGACCTTGACTGTGGCTTTGAGCCAGTCTCTAATATTCCTAACTTTATGAGATCTTTTAAAACCATTAATAGAACATTATCATCTTTGTCACTTTATGAGAATGATCACGTGATTTCCCTGCTTGTACCTGCTGAGATAAAAGCTGTACAGATATGTTTTCTAATATTAAAATACATTTCAGAATTGTCTTTGTTATTTTGAATTTTTAATATACTAGATTTTATCTGTCAATGACGTCAATCTTAAGCACGTGGCAGAAAAATTCTGAAGCACAGTTTAGGAACAGAACCCATCATGCATAGCAGCTGTAGTAGCACATACTATAATATTGTCCTATTGTCATGTTTATTTCTATATGGTTGGACCCAAGTCACATGTTTTCACAACATAATCTTTCCAACAAATCCACATAAAGAGGATATTCAAAAATCTTAAATAAGCTGGGTGGTGGTGGCATGCACCCTTAATCCCAATATACAGGAGGCAGAGCCAGGCAGGACTCTGAGTTTGAGGCCAATCTGGTCTACAGGGAGAATTCCAGGACAGTCAGGGTCACACCAACAAACCCTGTCTCAAAAAACAAAAAACAAAAACAAAAACAAAAGCAGATAAACAAAACAACAAAAACTCAAACAACAGCCTAACAAAAGAAATCATTCTAACCAGAATGTGTTTCTTTTTCACATTTCAGGGACAATGAAGTTTTAAATGAATTATATCACCATCATTTGTATGCAATTACTAAATGATTCTGAACAACCCCCTCCAAAAATAATAGCTTCTCCCATAGGGTAAGCAAAGTCTCAGCATAAAACCATAAACAAAAAGGGGTGCGGCCAGTCTTCTGTGTTCTTAGTGATACTACTGAACATCGTGGCTAAAAAAATAAAATAAAAAGCAAGGGAGCAGACTTTCCCTCACATTGTCTCTTGCACTGATAAGCAGCCCAGAGGTCTATTTTTAGTAAAATGCTGTTTTTAATCTAGTAACCTTCTATTCCAAAACAATTTATCAGCCATTGCCAGATCTACAAAGTCAAGACAATGGAGGAAGTAAGTCTGGATTTAAACAAAGAATCCCATGTACACTGGATCCTTCTGTGACAACTCTCAGGCCCAGGATCACAAGTTTAAGACTTCCACACAGCTTTAGGAATCATATTCAACAGAGCATGGAATTTTACAGCTAACCTTTAATGTGTCAAGAAAGAAAAAGTTCAAAAAGGGTAGAGTGTTACATTCCATCAGTGGCTGGAAAATTCAGACAAGAACAAGCAAAGGGAATACATGGCAGGCTTTCGAATCCTTGCCCACAAGAAACCATAACAACCGATTCTGATCTTCATCCAGCACACAATTGGGGAACACTGTTTTCATTCATCCTCATCATTATTGTTGCTATTATTAGTAGTATCGTTACTATTATTTCAACCTTCTAGATAATTCTTACATATTCTACAAAACACAGGCCTGCATAAAGACTACCTTGGAGAACTGCTTAAAGCCAAACACAAACCCTCTCTCTCTCTCTTTCTCTCTATCTCTCTGCCTCCCCCCCTTTTACCAGAAGTGTGCTGAGTCAGCTCTCCTTGCATCGTAAGCTGATTATACATATCCCTTTCCTACTTTACATGCAAGTGTATAGCGCCTGCCTCTCAGCATTTCTGCACCAATGTACATGCTCAGCAGATTTGATTACAGATGCACAAGACAGAGTATGCATGGAGACATGTGTGGCAATGCTATTAATAATGGCCTTAACTGAGAAAAAGTCCAATGGAATACCACAGATAAATAAATGTGGGACACACACTGTGGAATATTATACAGCACCAAGAATTAAAAAATATGAGGCATAGAGAACAAATCTTACAAACGTCATGGTGAGTGACAGAAAATTTAAAAAGCAGGCACACCCAAAACAGAGTAGATGCCGTGAGTTTCCACTGACATAGAGTGCCCAACTGGCAGTTCATCAGTGAAGTTAGAATAAGAAGGTTACTTTAGGGAGGAGCAGCAGCATCTCCAAGGAAAGAAGAGGCTGGGGTTGGAGAGCTGTGAAGTGCTCCATTTCTCAGTCTGTGTGTACTGGATGCATGGCTGTACTTCCATAATTTAAAAAAAAAATCCTGGAGTAATATTATTTGTAATTGCCCACTTTCTAACTGCATTTTCTCACTCTATAAAAAGTTTTTTAAAGAAAGAAAAAAAAAGAGTAAGTTCTGCTAAGCATCAATTTAGAAAGGTCATGTGCCCCTATCCGGGACAGGTAAGTGTCCACCTCACCTAGCTGTAACAGCGAGACAAGATATAAAACATATGAAATGACCAGTGTTTTCCTTGGCACGAATACTCAACAGTTATGAAATAATTACTCTCCTCACCATCCCGACTCCTCATCTTCCCTGTGTCCCTCTGTGCATCCTCCTGCAATGCACTAAGGTGATGGTTCTCCATCATTCCTCCTGTTACATGGTCTATCTTCAAGACCATGGGGGATCATGTTTGTATCCATAGAACTACACCCAACGTGGTATCTGGTAAATATTTGTGATGGTGAACGAGTGATTGTAATAAAACTACATGACTCTACAAGTGTTCACATCCCAGGTGATTCGGTGGTCACTCTCCCATCCATCTAACAGGCCCTGTGGTTGGTTGAATTATCAATGAAACTGAAAGCAGACTCCCAGTGCTACAAGGTTGTATATCCATGGTAAGCACTTACTTACCAGAACACAAATCTAACCATTATGATGAGACATACAGTAGACTTATTTATTCATGGTTCCCCGTCCCAGTCAACTGCCATCTAAAAATCTTACAAGGAAATTTCCAGAATAAGCAATCACTAAGATGGATATAGTAAAGCACAACTGTAATGCACTTGTGGGTAGAAGCAGGTAAATCAGAAGTTCAAGACCATAGTCAGCTACATGCCAATTTGAAGCCAATCTGTGCTACATGAGGCACTGGCTCAAAAACTGAAATCCAAAAATAACAAAATAAATAAATAATTTTTTAGCAAAATGGTGAAATCTTGTATCTTCACACTATATCCTGCCAAAGATGATAACTATCCTTCTGCTCATCATGTCCAACTGCATATATTTCCTCCACCATAAGGCAGGCGTTGTCTCCCTTACCCGGTCAACTGTTCCAATACAGCAGTTCCTGTGTTCAGATGATCCTAATTTTACTATGTTCTGGTTTCAGAGTACTAGCATATTGAAGCTGGTGGATCAAATATTCAGAAGGAATCTCTATAATGTTTCTTTTAAGGTGCAAAAATACTGCATTATAATGTTGCTAATAGTTATAGTAAGAACAAAACATACCATATATAAGCCTTGGTTTATTTATTATATATCTCTCAAGGATAAGCAAGTTTACCCATCCACAGTTCATACAGAGGACAGATTACAGCCTAGTGTTAGAATCTCTCATAGATCTCAGTATCAGCTATTTAAATGGTCTCAGATCATGCCTGTGGGATCAACAGTGCACCAGACTCTAACAGGGCTTTTCAAAAAGAATTAATAAAAGCAGGATTGAGGATGTAATCATCTTGCCTCCATTTCAAAATAAAAGAATGGCAATATCCTGGCGATGAGAGCAAGGCACATGAAAACACGTCAGGAACTCCCGGGCAGAAAGTATGGCAAGCATGAAAGACAAATACTGTACAGTCCAAGTTTTCAAATTACGAAGTATGAGGAACTTGTCTTTCTAATGGCATCCTGAAAAAAGGAATATGTCCACTTGACACAAGCTGGAATCGTTTGGGAAGAGGAAACCTCAGTTGAGACAATGTTCTCAGCAGACTGGCTGGTGGGCAAGAAAGCCTGTGGGACATTTTCTTGATTGATGATGATGTGGGACAGCCCTGTTCACTGTGTTCTGTGACATCCCTGGACAGGTGGTCCTGGGTTCAAGAAGAAAGCAGGTTGAGCAGGCCATGGAGAGCACACCAGCAGTCCACATTCCTCCATGGACCTTGCTTTAGTTCCTGCTTCCAGGTTTCTGCCCTGACTTCCTTCAATGATGCACTATGATGTGGAAGTAAGTGTAGATGAAATAAACCCTTTTCTCTTTAAGTTGTTTACAGTCATGATGCCAGTCATTAAGAAAATATGCATCAACAAATGCTGGTGAGATTACAACAGAAGGGAGCATTTTATATGCTACTAGTGTGAATGTAAACTAATCCAGGCCCTAAAGAAATCAAGGAGGAGATCCCTGGCATACATGAGTTCAATGAGTTCATCATTTCATTGGTTCATGGTTTCAATCTCCAACATGGGTACAAGGGCTATTTCAGTGAAAGTCAAACTTAATATCCATCTAAATGAGGTTGGACATTAGAAGTCTGAAATGAATAAAATGCTAAGACAGGAGACAAAACTGTAGATAACACGTCGCTTAAGGTTTGGCTTTCTTTTGAACCAATTATAAGCTTCCTTGTTTCTGACATTGTAATACCTGGACCAGCACTGTCCAGAATTACGGGCACCAAGGCTAAACACAGCTGTCCAAAGGTAGAAGAGTATCAGCATAAACACAATACACGGGATGGAATTTAAAAGTTTGCAACCACACACCCCCCCAAAAAAAATGGAGAATGTCTTGCTCAGTTTTTATTGTCAACTTGGCACAACTTACAGTCACCTGGGAAGAGTGAACCTCAGTGGAAGTTTCCTTGATCCAGATCAGCCTGTCCCTGTGTCTGTGAGAGATTGTCTTGATTGATGATTAATATGGGAAGGCTGGGCCCTGCTGATTAAGTACAATCCTTAGGCAGGTGGGCTTAGATTGCATAAGAAAGCTGGCTGAGCATGAGCTAGGGAGCAAACCAGTAAGCAGAGTTCCTCTGTGGTTTCTGCTTCAGCCTGAGTTCTTGCTTGCCTTCTTGCTCTGGCTGCTCTCAACAGAGAATTGTTTCCTCCACAAAGTTGCTTTTGGCTAAAGTGTCTAATTAGAGCAACAGAAAAGCAAACTAAAACAGACACTATAAAACATCTAATAAATTTTATATCTACATGGTAAAATAATACATTTGAAGTGTTGGGCTAAATAAAAAATATTTTAATTTGTTTCAATTACTTTTATATTTCCTTAATTTCATAGAAAATTTAACATGTAACATTTAACATTTCCTATGCACATTTCCTTTTTCCAGGAAATCGAAAAGTCTATCCCGGAAGGCTAAATAATCCATGGAGAAGGAAGCAGTTCCCCCCCCCCTCACACACACACACACACACACACACACACACACAAAAGGGATGGATCTCAAGGAGTCCTGCTACCCTCAAACAGAAAAAGCCAGAAGATATGGGGAAAGGTATAGTTCAAGGATTGTGAAATTCTATTCTGTTGGTGCCTGCTTCTCCCTATTTGTGTAGTGTAAGTTCAGCCTTCCCCATTAGTACACAGGGTACACAGGGTACACAGCATGCTCTAGCACACCAGAATGGCCAAGGTGAGGGAGGGTCAGTCAGTGGTCAAACAGTCCAGCACACCACAGGCAGTATAGAGCAAGATGCCAGAGAAGCATGCAAATCAAGGAAATCTATGGCAGTGGTAGTACAAAGTTCTGGGTCACAGGCATCAATCCACAGTAAGAAGAGAGCTTGTGACAAGAGACTACAGTGATGTCATCCATAAGGTGCCTCTATGACCTCCAAAACACAAAGCTCAAT
The DNA here is from genome assembly GCA_026225945.1 of Cricetomys ansorgei. Taxonomy (NCBI): domain Eukaryota; kingdom Metazoa; phylum Chordata; class Mammalia; order Rodentia; family Nesomyidae; genus Cricetomys; species Cricetomys ansorgei. The sequence continues at coordinate 34,112,754 of JAMJFZ010003875.1, read as the reverse complement.
GATCTCAGAAGATGTGGCTTTAGTATCAATGGGTAAGTTCATCAATTAGCCAGTGACCAGTACAAGAACAAGATGGCAAATCACCATGTACTAGGAATCACTTTGTAATGAGAGGAATGGATAGGAAAATCCTAGTAAAGGTGACAGGTAATGAAGCAGAAGCATTAAGCTTGAAAAGACTAAGCATTCTTAACATGTGGGTTGTGATCATTTTAGGGGTCAAAAGACCCTTTCACAGGGGTTGCCTAAGACCATCTGAATACCATATATTTACATTACAAGTTCTTACAGTAGCAAAATTACAGTTATGAAGTAGCAACAAAAAGAATTTTATGGTTGGGGCTCACCACAACATGAGGAACTATGTTAAAGGGTCACAGCATTACAAAGGTTGAGAACCACTGAACTAAGAGATATTTAATTGGAAATCTCAAACATGCTGTGTTATCAGCAATGAAACCACTTAAAAGAAAGAAAAGGGTAAGAGAAAAATCATTTAAGCAAGCACCCGATGTGTCAGGCTGACTGCCGTAGCCTTCAAGATGTTCCTTCAAAGTCGCACAGGCAGAAGTGAGACCTAAGGATGAGAACACCGACTTTCTCAATATAGCTTCCTTCAAGGGACTTTCTCAGGTCTCAGTGGTGACTGTGTTTAGTTGAGCTAAGAGAGCCCACTGTGCATGTCACTTTGCACATAAATCAAAGGAGCCAAGTAGCTAAATGTGAGCTTTGTAATACCAACAGCAAAAAAATAAATAAATAAATAGAGCAAGCTAGAAGTCCATCCCTGAAGCACAGAAGATATGAAGTAATTAAAAGCTATCAAAATTTTAATATCTGAAGTTATTATGAACCTCAACAGCAGTTGTAATTTGAAAAAAAATGCAAATCTATTCTCTGCATAGAGTCATAAGGAACATGTCAGCCCATCAAGTCTTCAGTTCCTGTGAGTACAGCACAGTACCCAACTTTACAAATGAGGTTTCTGAAAGCATCCAAATGAGGCATGGTGTTACATGCCTGTGAGGTTGAAGCAGCAGGACTATAATAAGTTCAGGGCACCCTGGGATATATAAAATTTCTAGGCAAGCTAGGCCACACAGCAAGACCCTCCCTCAAACAGTATCCCTGTCTATAGTATATGCATATTTTCTTCAGATCCCGTTGTGAACAACAACTGAAATTCAAATGAGAAAATTAGGGCATTCCTATACAATGCTGACAGCCAGCATTTGTCAATAAGTTTGTTAAGTGCAACAAAGAGACCCTGTTCTTATGGAGACACATACTGACATTTTTTGTGGGTATAATGCCAGTATGCTTGGAGACAATCATCCAGAGATTTGGGGTTAGGAATTAGGTAGATATTCAAATAAAACAAAGTATTGTTGAGTTAAAGATGGTTTTTTCATGGCTATAGAAGGCCCCATTCATCATTTTTGTTATTTGTGTACAAGTGATGTTTCTATAACAAATTAGATTTTGAAAAGAGATCACAAACAGGATATAAACAGAAGCCAGACTCCCCTTCTCCCCCCAAAAAGAGTATGCCACTTATGATATTAAGAACGTAAAGTTCAAAACCAGACAGAATGAATCCAATGCATGGAATTCAGAAGTCTACCTTGGGAAGCTGGGCAGTGATCAGAGGTAATACATTTCTTAATCTATGAAATGGATAAGGCTTGTTTAGGATTTGAAAAAATATTTTGAATTGTGTCCAACAGTGAGACTTTCACTTTTAAATGTGTACATTAAAAATAAACAACCAGACTGTGTCGCAGGTATCAAAGTGTTTGTCAGTATTAAATTCATTAAATAATACATATTTTAGTATCAGCATTAAGGACAGGATGTGTGTTTCACAACACAAGCATTTCAAAATAGAGTACTGATCTGAACAGCAGCATGAAATACATAGCTTGGATGTTATGAGCACAAACAAAACACTTCCATTTCCTGGTCAGACAGTACAAAGATCAAAGTATTTGTTGAAGACACAGGGAGCAGATGGCATTTGAGAAGCCCCTAACTCTCCCTTGAAGATAGCTCCTAGAATTTCTATCTTGTAGACAATGACACCACGTCTCAGTGGAGTTATGCCATTTACCAAAAGCTACCATGGTGATCAGAAAGGATTGGGTCTTCACCCACATGACTCAAAAGCCTATGCAGCTATTTTCATTTCACCACAATGACTTCCAAAGCAAGCATCCAACAAATGTGCAAATTAAGCTGCATGTTTATTGTACATTTAGCAGACTGTTTTGTTTAAATTTTGGTGTTTGTTTCTTACCAAAATAGCTCAAAATGAAAACAATTTGAAACTGTAAGCAATGATCTACTTTGAAAAAATCCATTAACCTCCCATGTGCCAATTCTCACTGTAATTCATCTACTGAATCTCTGCTTCTTGTGTTTTCTAGATGCCAACTGCTTCCCTACAGCAAGGACTTCAGGGGTCAGGCTGATTCCCCACCTGGAAGGGAAACCATATTGCATGATGAAAGAAGAGCTCATTGAAGCAAGTTATGGATATCCAATCCATTGAAAAACTATTTGCACAACACACCTCCCTGAAGGATAGGTTTAATATCTACGTGCATGTGTCTGGAGTTACTGCTAAGAATGCATGCACTTTCTGAATTCTACAAGTATTTGGCTAGATGTTTATATACTTAGAACACAGGCCTTTCCCATGGAATTTAACCAAGATTTTGTGCCCTGGGAAATGAAGAAGCCTGGACTTCATTCAATAAAAGCAAATGTGAACATTAAAACAAGTTTAATGCTCAATTGCCAAATTTCAAAAGTTTGTAGGCATTGCAATCAATAACAAAGACATTCCTTTGTTTTTCTGGGGAAAAAAAGGAAAAAAGAGAAAAGAAAGGAAGACCAAAAGGCCAATGCTGGGACTCTACCAAGCCTTCGGGCAGGACTGTTCATGAATGCTTCTCCAGTTGGCAGATTTCCAGAGAGCTTGCCGATGTGCTAGCCTTGCTCTGGACACAGAGGTCTTACAGCTTGTCCTAATAGAGCTAGGAGACAATGTCAATGTTGGGAGAAGGCCTGGGGTTTGGAAACCTAACAAGTGAGACACCTTAGAAACAGTAGTTTGCAATCTATACCATAGAAATGCAACCAAGTCCTAACAGGACACAGCCAGGGCAGAACCAGAATTCCATTTAACAGAGGCATTGCCAGGCTCTCCTGGAAGGGTGCAATGTTTACCAATTACAGGAACTGGGCCAAGCTGTTTGATGTAGAAAAGCCTATAAATGGAGGGATGTATGCCATTCATGAGTACAAAGGTCATTTAACCAGTGAAATACCATAGTCACAGCAAGTTCACATAAAGATTATACACATATACTTGCTGGCTAGTTGAGCAGCATTCACTACCAAAAGCATGATGGATAGAGAAGGGTTAGAATTACCTCAGTGATTGCTAAAGTGGAGAGCGCCAATCAACTTGTAACCGATTGCAGCATTACAGATTTTTATTGAATGAAATTTTTCTAGAAACTTAAGTTAAGACATACAAGATTTTACACATATGTAACTGTGATGTCAGTATCAAACAAGAAGTAGACTGCCAGAAGGTACTTGAAGAAATGGCCACAATTTTGTCAAATCAATGAATGACATCAATTCTCACATAGAAGCTCGGCAAGCTTGAGTAGAATGAACTCTTCAAAATCATGTCTAGACTTATCACCATGTATGTGCAGAACACCGAAGACTAAGAGAAATTCATGAATGTTAGTTTGAAAAAATAAGATATTACCTATAGAAGAATCATAAGCACCTGAACGTCCTCTAAAAATGAGCACATGTAGGGGCAGATCTCCTTTAAGAGTTAAAAGGAAGGAAATATGTCACCCAAGATTTCTAAATCCAGGAAGAAATACAATTCAGAAGAGAAGGCAGGAAAGACTCAGGTAATGAAAGTAAAATCCCTTTATGGACCCAGGCAACAGCAGAAGCTGCAGGAAGCTATACTAGCTGAAGGAAAATAAAACAGATATTCATGATGAGTTCTCAAGGCAAGGGTAGCATGATCTGAAAACATGATCTTCCTATTAATTTCTTTATAATACACAGTACTATCTGAAACAAAATTACAATAAATATCCTTTTGGTCTAAGATGTAATTAGCAAGAACCAGGCAAATGATTTTGATACGAGTTAGTTCAGTATTAATGCTGTTTTGGGAAACTTTAATAAACTGAGGGGAAATTATGAAAAACTAAACCTAAATTTTCACAATTTTGCTCCTTTTTGTTTTAATTCAGCATAAGAAACTATCTAAAGAGATATGTGAGGCATCTCAATGCAGATGTCTCTGGAACACGACATTTTCAGATCTCTGAAACTCCTAGATTTCACCATTTTCATAAATGCACTTAGGCTGCTCTTTGCCATTTTAATCCCAATGGAGAACCATTCAGTGATGCTCAACAGGAGAGCTTAGACCATGATCACAGAGCCAGTGACAGACTAGCAGGAGAGTGACTTTCTCCCCTTTCAAATGCAGGTCAAAGGATGGAGCCTTCCCTTGATGATTGATAGGTAAAAAGTTGTCTTTATTTTGAAACATACAAGGTTATAAACCAAGGATCAAGGATTTTTTTCAAGCTTCTGCTAATTTTCTTTTTTTTTTTTTGTATTCTTACTAAAAACTAGCAAGTGGTGGTTAAGTGGGAAGAAGAAGGAGTGAAGGGAGAAGGGGAGAAAGAGGAAGAAGAAGAGGAGGAGGAGGAGGAGGAAAAGGAGGAGGAATGACGTAAGGAAAAGGAGGAGGAAAGGGTCATGATGATCTACTATGAGAATACCAGTAAGCCCAGAAAGTTTCACTCAATAGTTCTGGCTACTGTCATCATGACAGATGCAAATTCTTACACCCTGACAGGAATGTTCAAAAGTCCTTAAACAAAATGGAAAACAGTACCTTTTCCATAGTCTTGTAAAGTTGAACTGTCTTGGATCAGACTGTGGTACCAAGTGACTCAGTTTATAGTAATCATCACAGACTTCTGGAATGTATCATCCCAAGCTATTCGTGCAAACATACTCAAGCTAAGCATATTAACTCTTTTAATTTTCATACCAATGACTTGGCTACAAGGAGCTTTTATCACCTTGAGTTTGCAGATGGGAAGTGGAGTACAGTCAATGGTGAAAACAGATCCTATCTATGTCTGCCCCAAAGTTGGTGGTACCCTTAAATCTTAAGATAATGATTTCTCTGTATAAAGAAAGCCCAGCATGTAGTTGTGATGTCAGGACATGAGTTACCATTTCACCTCAGCCTGTCTATCTTCACAAAAGGCAAAAAAGACATCATGTAAGATTTCTAGAGCTGCTGCACAAGGGGCTACAAACCAGAGGATTCAAACAACAGTACTGCATTTTTTCACAGTTCTGGAGTATAGAAGTCTCAACTGAAAACCACAGAGCAGCCTCATTCCCCCTTCTAGGATCTGGGGGAAAGTCCTGCTTTGCCTCCTCATGTTTCGTGGCAAGTTACCAATTACACCAACCTCCAAGACCATTCTCCCATGTCATATTCTGTGCCTCCCGGTGTGTCCCCTTGTGCTCTTGTCAAGATATTAGCCATGATATTTAAAGCCCAATCAAATACAATAATGTTGCAACTTAACTAACAGCATCCACAAAATTCTGTATTTCTAAACAAGGTTACATTCTGAGTTCCAGGTAGATATGAACTTGGAGAAAGGAACTATTCAAACACTCATACCCTTAATGGACACCTTGTTTGTATTTGTGTCTTATTCATATTTGTGGACCTGTTTGTTTGAATTGAAGGATGCATAGTCAGGTGTTGGTTCTGCAACTAGAATACAGAGTCCGGTTTCTGTCACTTAGTCCTGTGACTCTGGGGCAATTTTTTATGCTCTCAGTTTTCTCTTAGGTAAATTGTGAATAAAAATAATGACTGACACTTCACAGAGTTGTTTTTAAGGTTAAATACCACTGTCTTGACATAGAGTGAACAGTCTCCAAGTATTGATAATACAAATAGTCAGTCAGCGAGGCCCAAGCCAGACTTTCACAGGGAATGGAGATAATAAACGGCCAGTTTTAGGCATGGTCAGTTCTACTCCATTGAACACTTTAGGATTCAAGGGACTTAAAGTTGCTCCATTAGTTGTGGGATCATATTCATGTCCATTTCTCTTAATTTCTAAGCAGACATCCATGTAGAAAAAGGACAAATTTAAAATTATCCAAAGTTACACATTACTCTATCTTCCGTCTTGTTAGGTGTTTCTGAGTTTTATTATGCACTGTACTTTTGAACGTGCAGTTGTCTTGTTAGTGAAGGGCAGTTTCTACTTAGTTATGCTCAGAAACTTATTGAACACTAGTTACCATGCCAGAATATCAGGGGCACATCACCAGTGTTTGGAGTCACTTTTGTCAGTGAGGTTTACTTTCTGGATGTGAATAACTGAAGACTTCACTTCTTGTAGAGAAATTAAGGCCAGATACAACTTTTAGATGCATATGCTGTTGGAGTCATCTACTTCCCTCTTATTTCTTTACAAGAATGGTTTTTTGTTGGGTTTAAAGATGCCTGGATAGGTTATTTTATCAATCAATGTTACTTTACAGTAAGCGTTAATTACTAAAGTTGTGGCTAATATAGAGGGGAGCCACCAGCTAATATAGAGCACAAGCCACGGCCCAGGAACAGGTGTCAGTCAGAGGTAAGGAGCTGGGACAGTCTTGAGTTGTTCCTTAGCTTCTCTTTACCAGGAAGGCAGTCCTTAAATGGTGTATCTTAACTTGATAAACTCTGGTTTATTCAGTTACGCTCTTGACATGTATCTTTAGGCCGGGCAGAGGTTAATGTCTGATGGACAGCATTCTCTACACTCCAAACAGCAGCTCAAATTTATATTCATACCCAGTTACTGTTCTCACATACTCCTAGAGGGAAGTTGAGCTGTGATACGAGGTGATGGTTCATTGACTCCTTGTCACATGATACTGACATTATTACAGGGATGGGCAACAATCTGAATTATCATTTAACAATTATAATATATGTCAAAAACATGTTATAAGTCACAAATAGATCACATAGTACACTGTTACTTGTAAGTACTATATGCTGTCTATGGGATCATATCACCCTGAACACACATGATCTTGACTGAACATAGTATATGCATTCATTTAAACAATATGAGGGATTCATAAGGCACTTTTTTCTAAGTGACTTTAAGAGAGGTTTGTTGGTTTTTAATATCTTTATGCCTCTGATAATTACAATAAAACTTAATACAAAATTAGAGCACAGTACACCTCTAATTAATGCAAGGTCCTCGTGTTTGGGGGTGGTGAGTACGGGTATGCATTCTGGTCTCTGCTTTCAGATGTGTCATTGTATCAAGATTTTAAACTTGAAACAATGGTTTTTATAAAGTCTTGCTTTTATCACTGCAAACTGGTATTTATAATTCATGCTGAAATTATAGACAGCATTGCTCAAAAGAAGGAATCTGGATTTGAAATCGACAAGTGCTACCCAAATACATTATTAATAGTTTCCTAAAAAGTGTAATATCATATTTGGCATATATGCTCATAAAAGATGTGGATGCTGTGCACTCATCCTCCAGACTTGGAATGGTAAGGGTTCATGCTCTGCTCCTTGCAAATGAAAACAGAGATGTCGCTCTGTCTGCACGTGCCAGTAAACACAGTCTGGGGTATATAACAGATTAAAATGCACTTTGGTAGTCAGTGCACCCACTTCTAACTCTCCTCAAGATCTCTGACTCAGAATTATGCCACTGACAAGTCTCTTCATTTCTTTGGAAAGAAGTTTTAGGTCACAAGTACAAATCCCACCATTTCCTTCCATCACCTTATTGTACCGAGCCTCTTTCTCATCACCTGGAATGCCCTCAGTGATGCTCTCCTTCCACCCAAAGTACAAGGAGGGTACTCCCTTGTCCCCAGTCTCCCCGTTGGATCGATCACTTCTTTCTTTCTTGACCTTTCTTTCATGCCAATCAGTCACAGGTCATCTTTCCTGTGTCTCTAACTCTGCCATCACCTGTGACTCTAACTGCACTTTGCACACACTTACTAGAAGATGACATCCTGCAGTAATGCTAGCCCCAGCATGCACAGACTCCCCTCTGAATTGTTACACACCCTGGCTTTCATGGAAATATTCTAGTTGTTTTACAAGAGAGATGTGAGAACTAGAAAAATGGCTCAGTCAGGAAAGTTCTTTCTATGCAAACATGAGGACCTAAGTTTGATCCCCAAAACTCATGGGAAAAAAAAAAACAGGCATGTGGTACAATGGTACTCCTACAATTCTGGCACTTGTGGACAGAGATGAGATGGCTCCTTGGAGCTTACTGGCTAATTATGCTGCCCAATTGATGAGTTACAGCTTCCGTGAGGTACCCTAGGCCAAAAACAAGGCGGACGCTAATTGAGGAAAGACATGCAATATTAATCATGGCTTCCACGGTTACATGCGCATTGACCCTCACATGCGTGCACACACATGAACAAACATGAACACAGATGTACATGTGGGATGTGTTATATGAATGACTTGAAATAATGTAACCTTCAGCAAGGAGTGCTCATGATACCTGAAGGTTCTTTGTTTTGCTTTTTCTCAGGTGCAGAGGATTACACTCATGGCCTTGCACATTCTAGACAAGTTCTCTACCCCTGCTCCACATCCACAGTTTGGATACTGGGGTTTCTACACAGCCACCAAAGGCAGCAAACACTGCCAATATTTCTGTGCAGTGAAGGAAGAACCCTGAAGTACACATGGTCTATGTGGTTCTATAATTTATCTTTATACAGTTGTGAGGCCCTTTCTCTGACCTTCTGGAAAATGAGGATCTTTACTTACCAGGAAGTGACCTTTTTCTGAGTGATGCTATGAATTATGATCTGCTGTCTAGAACTACACAAATATCACCCACTTCCTAGCTTTATTTAGAACTGCATGTTTAAAGACAAATTCAGCACTGAACTCTTGTTTTTGGAAGACCCTCCCAGTGGACATTAAAACAGAACACAACGAAGATCATTTTGGAATCCTAGAACATTCTTAGATTCTTTTGAGCTTCAGGAGTGAATCCTAGAGCACAGGACTCAGTCTGAGACTAACAATGACCTTTAATCCAATTTTAGCTCTGATTTTTTTCTTTAACCTAAAACTCCATATTGTCCAAAAGCTTTGCTTAATTCGCCCTGTAAATGTAAGCCAATGTGCAATGTATGGTGGGTCTTCATAATTCCGTTATAAAGATTTCCTAAGTACAAAACATACAGTTTACATCAATCTTTGCCAAGGACTCCCAAATATGGCATTTCTTCAACTGTGAGAGCCTTCCAGTTTTCCTGAACTTATGTCCCCATGTCCTACAATCAAGTAAAATGTCAAAGGGTCTTAAAATATCTAATTTTAACAAACTCCTCAAAAAATCACATAAATAGGCTTTATAAATGAAAGAAATAAAAAGAAGTAAGATGTTTTCAAATGTACCCTGTGTAAAGTTTGTCTGATACTCATGGTACATGCCCTGCTCCTTCCTGTGAATTTAAAAAGCCAGTTAATAAAGATATGCACAAAAAATTCAAGCATAGTTTACTGTCTGAGTGTGCTCTTATTGGTGCATTTTCCAAAGCTCTTCAGCCAATTTTCGGAGGCTGAGCCACTCATGCAGGTTTTAGATAGAAGCTCAGCCCCTGGTCTATACAACCCATGTTGATATTCCTGAGCCTCTCTTGAGTTCAAAGTTGTCAAGATGGATCCAAAGTCCACAGTGTACACATCCATCTTTCCCTCAAACTAGGACTGCTGATGGAGAATTCCAAATGAACTGCATAATATCTGACTGTCTTAGTCCAAGAAGGGCAGGGATAATGAATTCCAAGCTTTTCCAAGGAAAAGTCCCTAACCCTCCTCATCTTACACAAGCTTGCCATGACTCCCAGTCAGCTGTAACTCAGTGCAGCAGGAAACAAAGGTGATCCCCAAAGCAGCTTGACCTACAAGTCATTCAGATTTCCTCTCAACTTTTCTTACTTGAAGTTTCAAAATTCACAAAGTAATTCAGAAGAAATGACAAATTACAGTGGGAGCCTGTGACTTGCCCCATGGTTATAGTGTAGAAAAACGGAGGGAAACAGATGGTGGGATCTTTCAGAAGGTCAAGAGATCATGAAAGAAAGAAAGAAAGAAAGAAAGAGAGAAAGAGAGAAAGAGAGAAAGAGAGAAAGAGAGAAAGAGAGAAAGAGAGAAAGAGAGAAAGAGAGAGAGAGAGAGAGAGAGAGAGAGAGAGAAAGAGAGAAAGAGAGAAAGAGAGAAAGAGAGGGAGGGAGGAAGGAAGGAAGGAAGGAAGGAAGGGAGGGAAAGAAAGAGGGAGGGAGAAAGGAAGGGGGAAGGAGGGAGGGACGGAGGGAGGAAGAAAGGAAAAAAATAAAGCAATTTTCCAAGTGGCCTTCAATTCAAAGACTAAACACAGCACGTTGGCATTGACCAGTTGTGGAAAACCACCTTGAGAAGCTGCTGGAGTGTGGAGAAGGCAAAATAGCTTTAAGCCAGTAGCATACAAAGGAACAGGATGGTAGGTGGCATATTTCAGCAGTATCCCCACCATTTTCAAGGTAGCTTAGTCCTGTCTATAATCTGGGTCACCTTACAGACGGCCTTCCTTAAGCAGAAAAGAACAGTCTCCCAAGATCCAGCAGGTCTGCATCCTTCCTCTACTAAAGAGTGGGGAAAAAAAGTTAAATAGCACAACCAGCCCCAACCACCTTCTTAAGCACATGATGTTTTAAAGGGCAACTCAAAGGTCACATGAGAGGGCATTATCAAAAAAGGAACAAGCTAGCACAAGCCCCTGACATAAAAGACAGCAGTCCAACACAGGAAGAAAGCAAGGGGGAAATGCACCATGAACACACTGCAGCAGCCTTCAGGTAAATGAAGACAGAGCTGGCATCCTCAGTTAATGAAGCCATTTCTAATCTGAAGCTATTATTTATTTTTCACAAACAATAAAACTGTATCTTTGACACATCCCTCCCCTTGTTGACCTTTGGCTTTCATAGCCCTCTTATCAGGAGATTTTAAAAATACCTTTACTATTGCCCCTCCTTTGGTTGAACAGTTAAGAATATATTATATGGAAAGTGTTAGTTGTGAATGCTAAATTAGCCATGGTCTCTCTGTCCTATAGGGAAATGGCTTTATTAGTATTTCCTGATTAAGCGTTAGAAGATCCCTTCCTTATTAAAGAGAATGGCCTCCAAACGAATTATAGGCTATCATCTGTTTCTGTGCATAACAGGTGTTAGATAAGCAAGATCAGAGCTTTCTAAAGTTAAAGGAATTTTTCATATTTTTCTTAATTTATGCTAATGAAAATCTACTCATGATGGGACACACACACACACACACACACACACGCACACACACACACGACTTTTGCTACTGCTACCTTCACTGAAATTCTCCCCTGGCTTCTACAGCATCTCAAACATAATCAAATCCAACAGGGTAAGCTTTATTTTATTGAGTCTGGTGTTAGCTTTGTCCAACCTTCATTCTGTGCTACAAGATTGGCCTGCAGACCTTTCTTTAGCAGCTTGCTTGGCTGCCTCTTGACTTGGGGTCCTGGTGTCTTCAAATCCCTGATAAAAGGTTGATGTGTTGCAAATGATCACGTGTTGGGTGCATTTTCAGAAAGCCCCTGTCCCAGCAATCTCAGGGTGTCTTGGTTCCTTCTCTTTACATAGGCAAGAGTCTCCTGGGCTCAGCTCAGGAACATTCATTCTTTCTGGTCATTTTCTAATAAGCATTTTTGTCTCTGATGAACTACACCTTAAGCTCCATGAGATATTACTTTTGTGCACCATCGTAGCTTCAGGCTTGTGCAATAGCAGCCTCCAAAACAAGTTTTGCATGAATTAGTAATACGTAGATGCATTTCTGAGACAATAAAATCATGAATTCCAGCAGGACACAGGATGTGTGATCTCAAAGGTACCTGGAGAGGGTTTGATGAAGTGGCAGCTCACAATATGGGAGGAATAAAGAACCCAAGAAGATCAAGATTTTTGTCTTTCAACAGCAAGTGTACAAAGGAAAAAGTGTGTACAGTTTAACACAGCTTTTATTATCTCAAAGGTAAAATATGTTAAAGCTCATACATTTTGATGAAATGCTTTCAGCTTTGAATCCTGAAGTGTGTACACAGATGTTCTTTGATAGCCATTACATGCGGAAGCAACTGAAATTTCAAAATGCACCAGATGTCTTTCAAAGGATATACAGACAAAGGTATACCACTGCACAGGTAGACCTTTTGGCCACTGGTGAACAGTAAAAAGGGCTTTCAGCCTAGGTTTAAAATTGAAGGTGTGAGTTTCATTTACAAAAAAAACTATATGGAATCCTTACACATTATTTGTTTATAAATCATGAAGACATTTATTTTAGTATACACATTAGTATATTGATTAAAAACAAGTGTATCTTCATGCTAATAATGTGAATGTATTTATATTTTACACAAATATTTATGTATTAATTAAATTTATATTAGCTTACAAAGAATTGGATTTCATTATAGTATTTTTTCAAACAAATTTTGTTCTTAGTTTTTCTCTTTCCTTTTCTACTTCCCCATCTTCGCTTATCCACCCCAGTGGCTCCCTTTCTACTTTCAAGTCACATGTGGCCATTAGCACCCCGCCCTTTCTTAATACCCTTTGCTCCTTCTCTTGGGATCCCATTTCATTTCATATTTGGATAGCTTTCTCACAGCTCCTTACTTAGCAGAATATAAACATGAAAAGTCGGGTCCCATCTGAAAAAAATAACATATGATTTTTTTAAATCTTTCTAAGACTGGGGCACCTCTCCCTATAAACCCTTTAAATCCCATTCATGTTCCTGCAGTTTTCACAATTAATTTTTCTCCAGTGCTGAATAAAATCTCACTGTTTGTATGCTATTTTTTGAAAGAACTGTATATTATATCAATTAATACAATAACTGAAAAGTTCAGGTACTGTTCTGAGCCTTATAATTTACATTATGGTGCTAAAGAGGTTTCTACTTTCTTAAAATAATAATAATAAAATTCAGGCTTTTTTAAGTGTTCTACTCACTGAAGGGGCCTAGAGAAGTCTTCAACGTTACTGAAATTGAAAAAAAAAATAATAGAAAACAGGTAAGTCCATCACCAGACCTGAAGTAACAATCTAAATATGGCTCAGTAGATATGGATAAGCTAGAATTCCCTTCGCCCACATGTGCCAGGACAAAGGCTGCGAACACCAGGATTCAAGCACCAGTGCTCAAACAAGAGAATTCACACACTTCAGCAACTTGCAGCAGCTGATAAAGGAAAGAAAACCATCCCACAGTAGGAACAGGATATTAATAGCTTAATGAAGATTGACCTAGAAAGCAGGTTTTCATTTTTACCAAGGATGGTGCGATCGGTAATGAACTGCTTTGAATGGTATATTTTAGGAAAACTGATAATTCAAAAAATCTTGGTATCTGTTCTAACCTTAAGTCACTGAAGACTTGGTGTAGATTTCCTTAGGATACAGAATGAATTCAACTTCCACTCTGAAAGACGAAACTAAGATTCAAAGCATTTAGCAACGCCAAACAATATAGAGAATCTCTCCCTGTTACTCCATCATGGGTGCCCACAGTTTTACCCATCTCTCCCATTTTTGAAGGCATTTATAGGCTGAGCTACCTGATACAGTTTTACTTGAACAACAGTTCTACTTGAAATTATTTTATTTCTGTAACAGTGAGAATGCTATACACTCAGTACAAACAGTGTTTCAGATTTTGATCCCTTCATGGGTTACCAATATGTGATAGTACCCTTTTTCATCTTTCTTGATTCTGGAGAGAGAAGATAGCCCACATTGCACAGTGTGATATATTGCCAAGCTAGTGTGCAGAAAGGTGAGTGCATTTAACCTATTACCAACTTGTAGTGTTTTTGGTTTTCAACGTGTTTCTCAAGATGTTGCTCAATTGTAAGTCAAGGAATGTCCTCACTGTTTGAATGATTACACATAAGGAGCCTAAAAGTTCAAATTCACAGATTTGCACATGTTCTTCACTGGGATTTCTCATCCTCCCCAAATCATCCAGAACAGTGCTAAGAGCATGCACACCAACATTTCCCAATAGAAGCACAGATATGGAGAATCTGAGGGAACATAGTTTCAGCTTTCCTATTTGATGAGCATGAAAGGTGCTTCTTTTATTGGTGGCTGTTTCATTTTGCTAATGCCAGCCTCATCTTCACAAAGAAAAGCAACGCCCCTGGTCCCAACAGCATCTTGCTATGAGTTTTTTCAGGAAGCAGAAAGTTTCTGGGCATGAAATGAAGAATATTGGAAGCCTCCTTCCTGGAGACACCATGAGCTTGGAGTGATACACTGAGTTTCCCTGCATAGTGCTTACGCTCTGAGGTTAGGTGTGCTGTAGTGAGAAAGTGGGTAATGTTCATTTGAGCAAATGTCCCCTTTCATCCTCTGCTCTCAAAGGCGAAAGGATCTGCTAGGAGAACAGTCCCACGAGATCAAATGGAGGAAAATGAAAGATGGACTAACAACAGCATACCATGGCTTCACGAAACCAAATCACAGGGTGAGCCTTGTACCTCCTCTATCCCACATACAGGAATTAAAACTGAGATGGGAATCACGGCAGTCTATATTAATGTTTGTATAATGGAAAAACAGGATTGGACGTTTTCTAACAGTGAGGACAAGGCTTTGATTTTCCGATTAGATTATATCCAGAACTTTTTCCATAAATTAAATGACTTAAAATTGCAGTGCTAAGGTTTGGATAGACATCAGCTTATGATAGAATCATATTATATCATATCATGGTGACCACACAGGTCACCATGAAGACTTCTAGGAGAGTCAGGGAAAGAAGACCTCATTTTTCATTTTATATATTTTTGTATTGTTTGGTTCTTCTTTCCCAACTTAGATGAAAGTATTAAAATTGGAAATCATCAAATACTTTCAGCGAGCCACTTCTGAAATTTACGAACACAGAGAAAAAAATGTAAGTGTAGTAGAGTAAATTAACCTTTACGAACAATGTAACACACCACAGTAAAATTATCATAAGACTACACTCTCCTTTGCTGTTCCTTAATTACATTGAACATGTGCCCCTTGTTTGAAGACAATAGCTAACTCTTTGGAGACCAAATTCTACATTTGCCAAGAAAAGCTGCTTGCCAATTTCACTTAGAATGGAAAAGTCACTTGGGTACCAAACTGAAAAGTGCACACTGGTTTGTTCCTGACTGTTGACAAATCGCAAGGTTAGACCCAGTATGTAACCTCAATACTTATTTTGAAAGGAGTGGGGGGAGTACCCTTTTGCTTTCCCTCCAAGTTTAATTAGAAGAGCAGCCGGAGTTCCTGTGACCCTGGTAGCTGCCCCACACAGCCCAGAGCTTTTCTTTAATGTTATCTCTAGCACGATTAATCATTCTCTCCAAAGAAAACTGCCAGCAAAGCATTTCTAGAAACAAGCACATTAATACCATCTCGACTGCCTGATCAGAATCTCTGCTGTGAGGACCCAGAGAGAAGCTGGGCAAAATTTTAGTGTCACTCAGAACAAAAATATCCTCTACTCTCTATTTCATTTACCTAAGTGGCCTATAGTTTTGGTTATGTACCCAATAATATGTATCTTCTGTATAATAATCTTAAAGAGTTGAATCATTTTTATTAAATGCCTTTTAATAAATTTCATATGGTTAGTGAAGTGTTAATTTTGCTTTGATTTAATAATTTGATTCACAAAACTCTTCCATCTATGTGAGTAGATCAAAAAGTACACATCAGCTCCTTGGGTCTGGAAGCCCATCGTTATAGTCAGGAGCTCATCACATGTCACATACGAACCAGATGCAATGATAGTAAATAGCTTACCTTTCATTAGACTTCTGTGTGTTTAGTGTGATGATGCCTATTAAACCCTTTAATTAACTTAGGAAAGTACATTACATAAACAAAGAATTTCCTCTCTACGGACAACATCCTAGTGACGGAATGAAGCAATTTTTTTTCCTCTGGCTTATTATTATAAGGAAATTAACTGCCCCTCCCTTCCTATCAATGTTTGTGTCTGTTATCTCGCTCTTAAAATGATTTTTATAGAATCTAATTCTAGCCTATTTATAGAGGAGAAGAAAGGTAAGGAAATATTCTATTAGAAGAAAAATAATAAATCTAATGAAACATTCCTCCTACAAACCAGGTGTGATAGCACATGCCTATAATCCTAGCACTTGGGAGGCGGAGGCAGGAGGATTGAGACTAAAATCATAGCTTGGGCTGTGCTGCAAGACTCTGGGGCAGAAAACCAGTAACTTCTCTAGTCAAATGCTTCCAGCTCCACAGTCCAAAAAGACATTTCTTTAAGTCTATATCCTACTCGCTCTGGAGCAAGGACTCATGATTCTGATAAAAAGAGGACATGGAAAGAAAGCAAAATGACGTAACATCCAATTGTTAATGGTTCAATCCAAATACTATTTTCCTCTTTGGGATTGACTTCCTCTTTCTTGCACTATGCAAATACACCAATGAGACTGTAAGGAGAGGTAAGACTTCATGTCCTGCTTGGAAACATTTCAACTTAAAAGTAAGTTGTAACACAGGTAAAGAATAGAGATTGTCACAAAAAAAATAATTTGATATTATATATAAATAAAATATGTCACTATGAGATAAAACATGTTTCTGGACCATGAGTAAGTACATAATAAAAGGATGACTCACAGGTTTTCTTCAGTCTTTCTCTAAGTTTCATAAGTGCATACCTGGTACTGGAATTGTCTTGCACAGGGGTTGAAGCTTATCTTCTCAATAATACTACAGAGGAGAGCAGGGTTGATGGCACCACAGACCTTGTGAGTTTAAAAGCGACAGACCTGTGACATGAGTTGCATATCTCCCACAGCAGAAACTAGACAGACTGCCGCAGCATACCCACTGTCATTATTAGAGTAATGGAACCCAATCTTCCACGTATAACCACATTGTTAATGAAATTAAAGTTTTCATGGAAGAACCAACTTGTCTCCTCTTTGGCATTGAAGATGTTGTATAAATACCATTATCACAGCAGAAGGGAACTTAAAACGAGCTATAATGAAACAGCTGTTTTCATGTCTGAATAACTTCTCCCAGTTCTATATAAACTAACAGCTACACTTTCCATGTTTATGATCAGAGTAGATATGTCCTGTTTTTATTTCCCACAATTCAATACACAAATATTTACATATTGCTTCTGTTTCAAATTTTATGCCTTGCGACACTCTATCATTTCATGTTATTAAGACATCAGAACTTACTTTGTTTTTTTAATCTATTTCTATGTCTAATCTATATCTAATTATTTTCATCCTGAAACACAGTCCCCACTTATTTTCTAAATACAACTCTAAAAATTAGTTTTGTTTGATCCTAAACTTTGATGATTTCCCCTTCACCTTGAAGACATTTGCTTCACAAATATCACAACGAGGATGCTGTCCATCATGCTCCTCTGTTAAGCTGATAGATATCTCATTCTGCAGCTCTGAAGCTAAGAACATTACTGAGGGTACCAGCTGCAATGTAGCTATCTTACCAAAATGTGATTCGTGTATACGGATGACTGGAGTTTAAGCAAGCTAAGTAGATGAGTGAAGAATGAATCCTGACAGAGGACTCCCCACTTAAGAAAATAAAGTCAACAGAAACACATGCACACAGAGATGGCATGTATTAGTTAGGGAAAACAGCACATGCAGGTGTGTGCCTCTCGCAACCTCTTCTTGGAGCAAAGGTCCAAACTGGATTTGTAATGGAGTTTGTTCAAATATGGTTTTAATTTCTTATTAACTTGTTTAATGTTATTTCTATAAAAGATATGGGTGCAAGACCATTTTCTTCTCTAACAAAAGCTGTTAGTAGAGAACGAAACCAGGCCCTGTCCTCTCAGAGATGCAGTCTTGGATACAGGGACTAACTTTCCTGTTTCTATTACATGCACAGAAATAAACAGAGCAGAACTGTAAGTGCCAAAGCTGTGATCCATCCAACCTTCCAACTGATCCTCCCGTTGCACTTTCAGTGGGTCCCAGACACCCTGCAGATATAAGAATTTAGAGTGGATCTCTAAAGGTGTCCTCTTCATAATAACCGAAATATCTAGATAACTAACAGTAATTCCTCGGTAAGATTACTGTGTCCAAGCCTTCTTATTAAGTGTCACAATCAACTAAAATACCCGTCTGCATAAAAGCTGTATGCCACATTCAGTTCGTATAAACTGTATGTATTCTAAATTGGAGTCCCGCTTGGAACAGTGGAGTATGGGGTGAGTAAATCTTCCACCGTTTAGCACGTTTTTCATCGTAGTCTTCTTAATAACTCAGCAGTAAGATCTTAGAGCTTGATAAATTTCAAGACTGATTTTCCTTTCTTGGGGCAAGACTCCTTCGTATAGTGAATATCAAGACCTTTAATTAATGTGTGCGTGAAGATAAAGTTAGAAGCCAAAGAGCAAGATTAAAAAAAATATCAAAGGAAGAAACACCACATCTTGTTCTATTTCATCAAGTTTTAAAGCATAAATTACTCTGTTAGGAGTTCTGCCATACTTCATTATCAAGCAACATTATCAAGCTGGCTATTTTAAAACTGATTTCTGTTCTTTACTTTTCCTCATTATTACTCTACATGGATTTTTATCACATAGAATTTAAAGAAGCTGCAAGATGTGTTTGACTTCAATTCAAAACTTATTTTCAGTATGTCATATATTTTACACAGATGGTAAACAAACTCAGAATAAAATTAACAAAGTTTAGTGTTGGAGAATTAGATGTAACCAGTTCCGGCTGCCAGCTTTGTGGGAGGGGTGGATAATGACAGAAGGGGACTGTTATTCAGGTCATAGCATGCACTTTACAGGCATAGGAGGACGGGACTATACGGAGGTGTATTTGAAGATGTGTACTCAATAACCAACTCATTCTCCATGAGAAATGACAGAGAATGCTCACACTGATAATGCACACATGGACATCCGTTCCGCTCTCCCCTTTTGCGGCTCAGGCAATAAGCAATTCCTAATCCAATTCCAGCCTGCTTGGTTCTTCTCACGGCTCACCATTTATTCAATTATTTCTCCATCTCCTCAATTTTAAGTTCTCTTTATCTGCACGTCATCGTTCCTCGAATCCATGGTGCTTAGGTTTTTTGGAAGGAAACAAACTTCCAGTTTGCTTTAGTGTTTTATCCTGACTCAAGGTATTTTAGTTGTCGTGTTTTGTACTTTTAAGGTTTTGACCGCGTGTGATTACTCTGAAGTGACTCTGGGATGAACTCAGCAGGGCACTGAGACATCAGACTGAAAGGAAGGCAGGTGGTGAGAAGCATCAGAATGAAGAGGTTATGGCTCACTATGAGCAACTGGGACTGAAGGTTCCTGGGAAGTTCTGTAAACTTTGTGCACTCTGAGTCTGGGTTGTATCCACTGAAGGATGAGGAAGGTAGAGTATTTATCAAACAATTCCCATCACAATCTCACCGTCTAATCTCCCCTGAGAATACATGTCCCTCAATTGTTAAGGAAAAACTGCCCAAGTGTTCTCCCTGCGTCTCACTTACTCTGCTGCAAGAGGCTAACCCTCCCCTTAGAAGGCTCTCTCCTTCCATGTGCGCATCTTCCTCTGGACACACCCTCTTTCTGTTGTTGTCCATCTCACTGTCCTAGCCACAATGGTGATATGCACCTCTCACTGTCAGAGCTCCAAACGCATTTCTCTATATAGCCTGGCACTTCCACCTAAATACTTCTGTGAGTTTTGCAAACATGGCCATGTTCAAAACCAAACTCACTACCACTTTTCCCTCCTCACCACAATGGAATTATTTTTTTCCAATGAAACAAAAGATGAATCCATCCTTGCTCTCCACTCTACTCATGAGCCATCTTCCACCTTGTTAGCCACACGAGACCATTCCCCACTAATTTTGTTTCTTCTTCCTTCTTCCCTGGAGTGAACTGTCACTATTTCTTCTGTTTCTCTCACCTTCGGCCTCTGAATTGACTCTCAAGTCTTTAGCGATGCCAGGCAATGTGTATGAAAACAAAGCATGTGAGCCTGTCTAGACCCCGCTCCCTGCTTTGTAATCATGCCTTGCTCACTTTGTAATCTATATTATCTACCCTTCCTCAAAGGAATAATGGCCTCTCATGGTTTGGTGACGTGGCTCCTGTCTCCCTAAAACAGACCTCCCTTTAAGACAAAGTTCTATTTTCTCTATCTTTCCTTACTTCTTCCACAGCTCTCTGTTGCACTATGATCCCTCAACATATTTTTTGTGCTACCAAATGCCAATCATCATATTGTTTGATATCAATGTGGCAGAAAAATCACCTTCTCTCCTTCAGGAGTCTCCTGTGCAAGACCCCAGAACACAGGTGCATTGTCTAACATACACATGGCTTTCACTCTATGTTATTAAGTTGAATAAACAGATTTCTTAATGTAATTCTGGCATTTTCTTATCTAGCAAATAGCCGAAATCTTCTACATTTGAAGATCAACATGTGTATCTTAGGAATCCAGTGGCAGATATCACTATAGAAGCCGACCATGTGGTAAGTGCAAATATACACACTTCACACCATAATATATGTAATGTTATGGCTGATGATCTGAACAGTAGGACACTGACATTAGCAAGAATAAAAAGACAGGTAAGTAAGTTTCAAGAAGAACAGAACAACATCTGAAAGTACATCCATGCTGAATACATTGGCAGAAAAATAAAATTAATATTAAGTTAAATTCCATTGGTAACTTTCACTCTGACATGTACAATGAATATGGACAGAAACCAAGAAGGACCTACATATTCTAACACAAAGACTCCATGCTACTTCACTCACATTGTTGGGAAACTGCTCGTGTTAAAACATATTTTCTTAAATAAGTTCAATATTAATATAAAATGATGCAATAAGTAGCATTATTTATTACAAAACTGAAAGAGAAAATTTTGTTCTAGAGTTAGAGGCTTTAAAATCCATCTTTGCTTTCGAGTTGATTAGCCTGCACCTCAGCATGCTTGGGAGTTCCAACTGTCGGCCACAATAAACCCAAGCTCCAGGTTTAACAACCTGCTTGAGTTGCAAAGTTTTGCAAATTAAATTTTACTCTCTAGTTATATTTTTGATAATGGACTATATCCATATTAAAGATAGACTGAGATTATTAAATAGGTAAAAATGTGGTTTATTTTCTTGGGCATCCCAACTGGTTTCATGAAAAATATAATTGTGACTACTGCTAAAAATATATCAGATTTTTTTTCAGGTTTTAAAAATAAAAATTTCATGAGCTAATCTTGATATGTCTGTGGAGGATCCAGCCGTAAGTTATTCAAGGAAATGTAAGAATTAAAAATAACATGATGTAATGTTTAAAATACCAGGAAAAAATTGAATATGTTGAAAATAATATTGAGAGCAAACCTTCTCTTGAGAAGTACAATGAACAAAGAGTCTAAAAGTAAACATTTGAGGATAATTATGAATATAAGAAATAGCAAAGACCCAATAAAGAAAACACAAATAAGAACATTTTTCTAACTTATTTCATGTATCTATAGTTATCTTCATATTGAACAAGGAAAGCAAAAGAATATGAGTCCCAGTCTACCTCAGCTGTGAGCATAGAAGCAAAATAAAATGCTGTCAAGCAGATCTCAGCAATGGCATCTATGATTCTTCCTAGTACAGAAGAGGGGAACAACTTACTCCAGTTATTCACAAAGGGGTCATCTGAAAAGCACATTGCCAATGTATGACCTTCTTAAATCCTGTAGGACATCAAGGATGAAGGGAAGTTTGTTAACCTGTTCAGGAACGTCTCCCAAAGGCATGCAGCAGATACTGTACAACTGTAACACATGAAGTGCATTTTTTATTCTCTCTAAGGTAAGGGGAAAAGCACGGCACAGCAGCTGTGCTTATTTAGCATTATCCTAGAGATTCCAGATAGCATAAGAAGAAAATTATTAATTTATAGTTATAATATACGTGGAAAATTGGTCAAAATTGTGAAACATTATATCAAAATCTAAAGTTCCCCTGGTTGCAATACACCAAAAAGGTAGATCACTTCAGTGGCCTTGGCCAAAGGTGCAGGACCTCAGCCTGCTCCCAAGGAAACATCAGACACAGACATGGTCTGGAGAGAAGGTCTGCAAAAACAGCAGTCAGCACTCATCAACTGTGTCAAGTACATGAGTGACAAGAAAGACAGGAACTGTCACAGATTTCAGAAGACTTGGGAAACCTGACACCTACAAGCAATATGGGATACTGGATTGGATTCTGGACGAAAGAGAAGTAAGTCGAAAAGGTGGTAACGTTCCTGTTAGCTGGGTAAGAACTTAATTCATATACTTAAAGTCATACTATGATCATGAAAGAAGTTAATGTTGGAGGAAAAAGATAAATACAAGACAGGCAGGCTCTGTTTTCACAGCTCACACCAATTATTTTAAGACAAAAGGTTAAGAAAGAAATGGCTGAGAAGTGGTACTTACCTATAATGATGGTTAAACAGCGATGCAGATAAAATGAAATTGTCACATTTTACAGGAAAATTACAACTAGAAACCATTACATTAAACTAATAAGTCATACTTAGACAAACACTCCCATGTTTTCTCTTATGCAGGAGCTTACTTTAATCATATACATATAAATACTGTTTTCTGATCACTGCTACATGAATATGTAAAATGTACTTATCCATACCAACTATCATCCATTCCTATTGGAATGTGTTTGCTGTTTGTTTGCTTGCTTGTCTTTGTTATCTTGATCATGCTGTCATTCAATTCTCACTGCCTGTCTTCCTGGTCACTGGCATTCTGACTGTTATGATTCTTGTCTCTCCCACTCTGCTCACTGTTTCTCCAAAATCTCTCCAGAGCTTTACCTTGACTGGGGGATGAGGAAGGAAATCCTTGAGCCTCACATGCCCTTGACGTGCTTTCTAACCTCTCCTGTCTCACAGCCCCAGTCTGCTGTTCTATAAGCTGTGGTGTCACTGCCTTCACACTCTAAGTCTGCTCAGGGGATGCGCCCTCACTATGCACAGCTCACAGCATTCACTTATTTAAGACTCAATGTGCTCCCCATCTGTAGTTACACTATCTGAGAGATCAAATCCTACTGACTCTGGGTTCTCTGAACCTAGAGTCTGGACATGCTTCCTTTGAAATACAGTCTCCCAGGGTAGTCTACTGTCTCCTCTGCCCCACAGCACCACCCTCCATATCTCTCAGGAACCATTTGTAAGCCTCCCCCCCTTACAGAGTTCTCTGTCGTTGGAGACCAACCTTATCTTCAGCTGCATGATTCTAGTATGAAGTAGATGATCAGTGAACCACTGATCCATATATTATGTATAAATTAATGGATGGCTTAAAATATATAAAATAGAAAAGGCATATCAGTTCTATGTCAAAGGTTGTGCTGAGGTTACATATATGACCAAGAGAAGGAGCCTTTCTCACTCCACTTGTGCTGCTGAAACAAAAGTACAGTCAACAGAAGGGCTTATATAAAGAAAACATACACTTGTTTCTCTCAGTTCTGAGGATGGTTACATATAAAATCAAGGCACCTGGCAGACTTAGTGCCAGAATTAGACCTCTCTCTTCTTCACTGAATACCATTTTGCTGTACCTTGTGTGGCAGAGTGGGTAAGAAGAGTTCTGTGGACTCTTTTCCAAAAGGTGCTAACTCCATCTACAAGGGGCCACCCACAACACCACTGCTCATCACCTCCCAAAGGCCCCAAGTCTATACGCCGTTACAGTGGGGATTACTTTTAAAGAAGTAATTTGGAGGACAGAGAAGTACTCAACTGCTGCAGAACTTTACTCTCAGTAACACAATGACAAATTATTGCTTTATCTGTGAAGCCTCTTTTATTTTTCCCCTTTAGAAAGCTTTCTTCTTTGTTTTTATAAAAGATCTTCTAATAGAATGTGGGGAAAGCCCATCTTCATAATGTCGAATAATTATGCAAAAATTTGCTGTGGAATATTATTTCTACTTAAAGCAGAGAAAAGGTGCTAAATTGGGTATGCAAATCAGAATTAGGAGAAGGAGGCCCAGGCTACAAGGAAATTAGATGTTATGAAACCCAAGTCAACTTTGTCTCCTTGCTGTTATTGGATTGCTCCTTCAGTGAGCAAAGCTGGCCTAGGCAGACATGGACAGTAAGACAGAGGAAAATATTAACATTCACTTACTGTAGTCTAGTATAGTCAAATTAAGAAATGTCCAGGCTGAAAATACATTAGCCCTCCCACCAGGACCACAGAAGAACGCGTCTCAATCGAAAACATAAACTCCATCAATATTGCCATCTTCTTTCCTTTAGTACTTATTTTTGCCTAACTGTAAGTTTGGTAGTACTACTGACATGCACCCTCCCTATAACCAATGTAATTCTATATACTTAAATTCATGACTGAGACCTAGAACACTTCTTCTGACACATGAATATGGTAATGTTAAGTGCCATGGTATATTAAACATTCAGCTTTACATATACATGTGAAAGAAAAATGGCATGACATACCATGAGAACGTTTCCAGCTTTGATACTTTGGATGATAAAACAGTCACAGCTTATGAGTCTCCAGCGATACTTATCGCTGTTTCAAATGCTTTGACTCAAAGACTCGAAGAAGTAACAAAAAAAAAAAAGAAAATAAAAACAAACTAAGTCCAGCAACATTCACATAAAATAAAAGATCTCAAAGGAAAACAACATTCAAATTGAAGGCCAATCCTGGATCAGACTCCAATATCTAATCAATACTATAGCTATATCAAACTATGGGTGGCACGTTGACTGTCAGAACTGTTTTCCTTTCATGTAAGAGAAATCAGGAATCAGACGACACAGTGGCAACAGGCTAGCACTAGAATTCATGTTTCTGTCTCTCTTTTCTGCACTCTTAGTCCACTGTATCCTCGTGGCCCCGAATATCTGCTGAGGCTCTGGATATTAAATTCATATTCAGGAAGAAGAAAGCAAAGCAAAAAGACTTTGGGGCCTTTCAGACCTATTAAAAAAATTAAAGGATGCCACATGCCACTTAGGTGTCACTGATCTTGGAGTTGCACATAGCTGCAAGGGAAGCTGGAAAATATCATTTTCATGCCTAAAGAAAAATGTTCTCATTTAAAAGGGAAAAAAAAGGGAGAATACATCTGGGGTGGAAAATTAGCTGTCTTTGTCATTCCTGTAAGAACATAACAGTCCTCTTTACCACATTTTTCATTAACTCGTACATGAACACACTTTAAAAAGTATAAAGTTAAAAGGGTTTATTTAGCCAGTGAAGATTTTCACACCCACCCATCTCCATCTGCCAGTTTCCACCCACCACAAAACACTTTTATTCGATATATATATATATATTCCTTCTAGTTTCTTTGAAGCAAAAAAAATGAAGAAAAAAAGGGTTATTCTTGCCCCTACCAGGAGCTATTTCCAAATCAGTATATGGAGCCATCGTCCTTCTCCTCTGGTGCCACTTTCTTTGAATTGCTGTTTATAGCTGCATAGTACTCCAAGCTGTGTCTATCAGGGATGATCTAATTAGTTCCCCTTTCAAATATTTTGTTTGAGCTCCAGTCTTGTGTTTAACCTGACTGTGTGAAGGTGAATCTGGGATAAACTGCAAAAGCTGCACTTCTAGGGCAAAGGGCATATTTATAATTTTGATAGGTATCAGCATTTCCTCCATGTATGTGATAATGATTTAAACTCCTATCAGTCTCTTATTATAACAAAAACATCATAAATACTATATGCAAAGGCATAAATCCTGGGCTTTACTTTAGTATCATAAAATGTGCAGGACAGGTGTCTTAACAACAAGATAGATATACTCGATAATGGAAAGTTATTTTCCCATTACAGTCTGCTGGTTCTAAATGGATATTAGACCCTTTCCTCAAAACAAGCCGCAGAACTTACATCATTCTAGCAATCTTTGACACACACCTTCTCCATCTGTCTCCCATTGTACTGGCCAAGGTTGAGCAGCGGTCTTCTGCCCCTGTACATGTGCATTCTCACTTACCAGAATGTCCTTTTTGTCTCTCCTGGATCTCTAATTCCTCTGAGTCTTTTCTATCTGTTGCCAAGGTACTATCTCTCCATGCTGAATCCTCGCTACAATGTTGTCATTCAGGTGGCATTTGTTCCTTGTGGCTGACACAAGAGCAATACTGTCCCCATAGCTGGATGAAGAGGGATGCACACCCTGTCTGTCTCTGACCTGAGAGTACAGGCAATGTTGCACTCTTTTCCTTGGGGGCCTTTAGGTCAGGAGGTGTGTGGATGATGGAGGGCTCTCTTCCTACACCTCATCCTCACCTGCCCTTTATGTTGTTAGTGTTCGATTCAACTCCCCATTTAGCCAGTGTCCGGTTCCTTGTTTTGGACTTACAGGCTTTTCTTTTAAATTTGAGAGTATATCAAAATAAAGTTATCCCCAAATCCACAAATGTATTTGTCACAAATGTAGCTGAAAGTCCTTATGCATACACACATTCCCTTTTACTTTTAGAGGTTGTTCCATCTGAAGTCCTACTACAAACTCCCATCACACTGGTAAACTTGCTTTCCCCTGCCCCAGAACACAACTACCACAAGCTGGTTTAGTGTGCTAGGCACTGGGAAGCTACAAATAACAAACTAGTCAGCTTCCTCACTGGCCTGGGGCCACTCTCTTAGGAAAGGACATTAAATATTTGAAACCACTGAGTGACCTTCAGTGAACTGCACCTGTAAAAATAGCCAGTGCATTTAGAGAAATACAGATCACCTCCAGTTCTCTCGTTACTTATTAAATGACTCTCAGTGACCCTAAAGAGTTAATGCTCACCCTAAAATAGCCAGTTTGAATTGGTTAGCAATGTGGGTGTTGTGAATAGAAAACAATCAGGACAATTATGAACCTACAGGTTGTCTGCCGATGTTTCAGAGTTTGCCTATAAATCCAGTAGTCAATCTGGACCAGCAATCAGGACAACTCTCTGAAATCCCCACTTTACTCTGCTATCATCAACACAAAGCTCTATGTGGGTATCAAGCTCACTAACCACAAAGCGTAACTTGCTTTTGATGGGGAATGGCGTTCGGGAATCGTTAGAATTCTCTTAAGTACAGAACAGTTTCACATAATCATGCAAAAATAACACTAATCTAAGTAGTATTAACAGCAAGCACAAAAAGAGATAACGAGAAACTACGTATCTGAGAATTTCAGGTAGTTCACGCACTAACCTGGTTAACGATTAACCAGGCATCTCAGAAAAGTCATGGGGGTGCACATTACTAGTGAAACAGGAAGAGGGGACGAAGCATGCTTCCACAATGCAGGGGAATGGGGTCACCTGCCACCTGATCGTAAGAACTCTTATTCTAGAAATTGATACAGGATCCCTAGTTCTATGTTTCTGTGTCTTGATGTGTCACTCTGTGCGAAAAGGAAACAAGTGGAGTGCAACTCAGTACCAACTCGGAGTACCCTAGCAACAAGCCAGCAATTCTGAATATCCTGCTAAAACTATCCTTCTGCTGTTCCTTCTCTTGAACACTTATGCAATGCGTTTTCTGAGCAAAGAATCCCCAAAGTGTTCAGGTTCCTCAGGGGCTCTGTGGGTGACAAACAGCAAAGAAGTGGGAAGTTGTCAGCTCTTAAGTTCTCCCAAGCTGAAACAGATCTAGTTCTTAGATAAACCTTACTGTAAAACAATACACTGTACAAAATGTGGGTGGTGAAGAAGTAAATACATTGTCATAATCCTGCTTCTTAAGAACATATGGATGATAAATTTTGATAGAGTTTACAATGTGATAGAAAATTCATTCAAAAGTTTCACTGGGTTTCCTATGAATAGATCAGATTGTGTCTACCAGCATCTTTGTTGCAAAATAGAAAGAGATCCATTTCCCTTGTGTTGTATCTTCCAGCAAAATCCAAATTAAAATCTCTATGATTACATGTACATGCAGAGTATCTCTTGATAGGAATAAAATAAACACAATACATATTTTCAATAAATTGCATGCATTTAAATACATATCTACATACATATACATGATGTTCAACCATACCTTTATAATAAAATAGTACTAAAATTAAACAAACCAGCATGTCTTTCACCTCACATTACTCATTGTCCCCTATAGCAAGAAGTATAATTTAGTCATTTAGCAAAAAAAATAAAGAAAAAAATTGAAAATCTGATGGTTGTTAAGTCTAAAACTAATTGATTCAGCAATCAATTATTAAATATTTCATCATATCTAGATTCAATGTGCATATAAGGCACAGGCAAATCACTAGTGTCATCAGCCCACCACACACTAGACAGTAGCTATATTCATTTACTGTTTAGCTGTTTATTTTAACTCTTTCTCTACTGCTATACATAGAGTAGGCATTGCTGGAGACTAGAGCCTAATAGATACACTAAAATTATCATTCATAGTAGCTGTGTAACAAGCAGAGATGGGGAAGTTGCCCCCACCACACACACATCCGCCGCTGCAGATTTTGATTTTTTTTTTAATTCAGCAGGTATAAATACCAAGGAACTATGGAGAAAAATAAGGTATGAGAACTCTAGGAAGTAAACACAGGCCTAGCCATCACCATCAGCACAAAAAGGATGCACTGAGCATATCTGGCTCCTCTATAAATTATGTGATTATAAAGAGTAACCTGAGAACCAAAGTAAAACTGTTATCAAAGAAATAGAAAGAGCCAGGGGAAGAATTACAGATATACTCAATGACATGGTAGCTGTCTAGGTTCTTGAGGTGAGGAGTAGAAAGAGATATCAATGACTCTATGGTTCATAACCTGGGAAGGGCAAAGAAGATGTGATGGGGAGCTAAGACCAAGATGAAAGGTAGGATCCAGGGTGGGAGAAGGATAATAGGATCGTTGTGAGGTATGAAGCTAGGAGGTCTGCAAGGTTGCAAATCACAGGGGTACACAGGAAACTGAGAACTACGGTTGGCACAGCAGGTAACAAGACTGCACACTAAGGAAGGGTGACCATATGTCATAGGCTTAGGTAAGGTCATTTGAGAACAAATATAAAGTAAGAAGAGGCTCAGGATGAGATTTAGATGAAAGCATTATCACAGGGCCACGTAGATGGATAGGCTGACCAAAGATTCAGCCTATTGATGTCAGAATACCATCACCACATTTGTGCTGAGGCCAAGACCTACAGCAGTGCTCACAGCCAGTGATGGATCCCAGCAGAGAGATGCATGTTGCTCTCTGCCTATGAGATGAAAGACTGATGGCTGACTCTGACCAAAAAAAAAAAAATCTCTTTCAGGCTTCAGACTAAAGGACCTCCTAATTTCTCCCAGGCCATTTTGCAATTATTTTCTTCATCATGCAAGTATTTCCACTAATAAAATCTTTGCATATTTAATCCCACTTTAGCTTCTACTTCTCAGAGGCTCTGGACAATCAGAGGCACATAGAGAAACTGATGACATGCCTCACTTACTCTCAGTCATCAGATTCCTTCAGCACTGTGGTTGGAAGAAAACTCACTGTCAGTTTGCAAAACATGTATACCTCTGGTACATATAAAATTATATATATATATATATATATATATATATATATATATATATATATATATATATACACATATATATATATATAAACACATACACACAAACATATCACAATCAATGTAAAATCAAGACATTACATATTCTAAATCTCTATAAAGAAATAATCATAATTCAAACAACAAAAAATTTGGTAAAGAGGAAAACTGATACCAAGTATTTGCATGGTACATGTGATTAAAAGAAGTATAAAACATAGTACTGTTCTTACATTTACTTCATTTACTCATGCAAAGCAATCATTTCCATTTTCAATAATTTTGTGAAGTAAATTTTAAATCAAATCTTTCAGGAATCAAAATCTCTCTCTGGATATATTCCATAAGTAAAAGTTGGCGATAAAGCTAACAGCAGGAAAATAATGTAATGTTAAAACACACCTTAAAAAGCAATCCATCTTGTACAGTAAGATTAGACAGTATGAGCATTATTTTAGTGAACTCTACCACTAAACCTCCACATACACACACACACACACACACACAAAATAGAAACGAATAACATTAAAACATTTTAAAGGTTTTCAAGTGAGGACCGCATAAAAATTATGGTCTCACACACACAGAAGTTTAGGAAACAGAACATTCATAATTTGTTAACGTGAACTAGAAGACAAAATCCAGCTAAACAAAAAGTGAATCAAATTTAAATAGTCATGAGTAGACACTGTAGAATTGAATCCACAGATGTTGTAACTCTCCTCTTACAAGAAATGGCTTCTTGTTAATGAATGGAAACAGTTTTTAGGTACACTGGCCACTTCGCCAGTTCCTGTCCCATCCAAGTAAGATGAATGCCCTGAAGATTGTATATATATCTCATATTTTTTGGTGTAATACATGACCTTATTCTTATCATATTCATTCCTCTTATTAGACACTTTTGACAAGACCATGTTTGTGACTGGTCTATCATACAGGTTTTCATTCATCCATACAGGGAGGTCTCTTTCGGTCCTTCCTGTCTCTTCTCTCAGTTTCAGGCAAGCTTCAAAAATCTTCCTTTGTATGAACAGCCTGCAACTTATTCAACTGGTCACCTACTGATGGACTCTTACCTGGTTTCTAGGATAGGATCTTACAGCAGCCCTGAGACTCGTCCAAAAAATACACCATTTCGTATGTGTGTAAACACATATAAGAGATAACATTCCAAAGAGAGGCTGCTGAGTAAAAGCTACGTGTATTTATACTTCTGGTAGATCTTACTAAATTGCTCTCAGTAATAGAGAGCTAATTGCACTTTCCCCAGAAATGCATACATGATTAGGCCTGTTTACTCAGCCTTGCCATTAGAAGGTGTGGTCAAACTATTAAAATGTTGATATTGCTATGTTAGAAATGGAAGCTCAGTATAGTTATAATTTGTATTCTACTGTTATGAATGGGTCTGTGTTTCTTTTTTCATAGCTAAGAGCTTTCTGCAGTTTCCACTTTAATTGGATTGCTGGAATTCTGACAATTAATTTCAATCCACTTCAAGAATTATTACACAGAGTACCATGGCATGGTGGAAGCATTACAAATGTAAAACTATTAAAACTAATACCTTTAGGGAAGGAGAGGGTGATGTAAGTAACCTCTTCAATCTACCTTCCTCGTCTTTCATAGCACAAATTAGATACGAACACAAGCTAAATTTTAGTTACATAAACAGCGACTTAAACTACAAGTTCTTCAGAATCATTCTAGCTATCTCTAGAGGGATCCTTTGGAGACTGTTTACCATGAAAACATTACCTGGAGTGCAATCATTTAGGTTAAATGCAAGCTCTTTTTATACTTAATTCAAGGTAAGTTAAATCTCACATTGGTCAGATGACCTCCTGGCACACATTCAGTCATTCTGAAGGCATTCCTCTTTCCTGACTTTCTTCCTGCTTGCATAGAAGAGGGCTGAGTATCCGAAACCATACTCTATACAACTTTCAAGATGTGTTTCTGGGTAAAGACATTCAAAGTATATTTTAATCACTTGTAATCTCTTTATTAAAGTTTCATGATGCCATATCATTGTTACAAAAGTTGCCATTATTTCAAAGTGGGGAATATTCTTAATTTCTAAGGTGATGATGTATAAAAAGGAATTAAAGTTACAGCCACACCAAGAGAACCACAGTTCCTTTAAAATAGCTAAGGGTTGCTCTATTTCAGTTGCTCCAACATGAAACCTGATTATGAGGAATCAACTTTCATCTTCATAGCTGCTAACATGGTGATCCTGACTGCATGTAAGATTTAACTCAAGAAATTTCAATTTCAGAACTGTATGGGGACCTGCACACTGGCCCATAAAGCCATAGGCAGTGAATGGAGATGACTCACAATTCATTACTGAATTGAATAAACTGAAAATAATTGCAACTTGGCTCTGCTTTATTGTTAAACCCTTTCTTTTTATAGATAATTTCACATATATATATATATATACATACACATACATATATATTTATATATATATATAAATGTGTGTGTGAGTGTGTGTGTGTTTTCATAAAGTTTAACCTCCATTTCCTTTCCTCTATTCACTCTCTTATTCCCCCCACCACTACCCAGTCTTAATTTCATGTGTTCGTTTTTTGAACCCACTGAGCGCACTCAGCACAGAAAGTATTTACATGGGCGTAGGGCCATCTACTGGAGCATGGGCAGCTTCTCAGGGGCCACATCATTGAAGAAAACAGTCTCCCCTCTCCCAATAGCCGTCATTCACCAATAGCTAGTCACAAGTGAAGTAAGTTCATAGGTGCACCTGACCTCTTGTGTCCAGAAAACAGTGTTTTTTTGCGGGGGAGGGATGTTGTTTGGGGAGGGGCTTGTAGTCATCCAATACATCTGGCTCTTACAATCTTTCTATTCTCTCCTCCACAGTGATCCCTGAGCCTTTAGAGGAGGGGTACTATAAAGGTGCCCCATTTAGGGCTGAACATACTGCAGCCCCTTATTCTCTGCATGCTGACAAGTTGTGGATTTCTGTGTTAACTGGTAGCTAGAGCAAAAACCTTCTGGTGAGGGTTAAGTGATCTACAGGTATAATGATAAGCCAATAGGAATCACTTTACTACTGTGTCTATTTAGCAAACAGTAGTACATAGTAGGTTATCCACCTACTAATTAGGGCCTATGACCTCCCTACTTTTGTATCCTTGATCATATTAACAGTACCAGGCATGAGTTCTATTATGGAAAGCAGGCTTTAAATCCAAGAGGAAAGTGTTGGACATTCCTATAATATTTGTGTCACTATTGTACCAGAGAGCATACTTTGTAAGGCCAGCTGTTATTGTATCACACAAGGATCACAGCTGGGGAAGACTGATAGTTACTTTTCTTCTCCAATATAGCACCTTCCAGCACTATGAAAGCCTGCCAGTAATGATGAAGCTTCGAGATCAGTAGCAGCTTGATTTTTCTATGTCCTATTAATTAAGTATGTGTTGTCTTCAGCAATAGGGTATTGCCATCAAGTTCTGGAGGGCAACTAAGATCAACAGCTTGTAATGTTTGGGTTCTATGGTATACCACTAACCAGTAACCCACTGTCCACTGTCTTTGCCCACAAAATGAGAAGGGGATGTCATATCTGAGTGTACACTTCCTGCACTCTTTTGTGCTATGTTTCGTTCTATAGACCCCTACCTCTGTACAGAAAACAAATTCAGGCTTCCCAAGTAGAAGGGGGAAGATATTACAGAGTAGCACAAGTCATCCTGGTCCATCTGTCTCCTGCTCCAAAAGAAGTAACCCCTTCCTGGCTCTGAGCTTTTTATTTGAGAGTGTATGGTGTTTAGGAGAGGCATTGCCCCCCCCCACCCCAATCCCATTACAGGATAACTCCATTTAAAATCTTTTCAAATGTGTATGTATTTTAGGAAGCTTCTATGGTACCAAACAAGCTAGTTAATTTCAATCCACTATAAGTCTTTCAGGAGTTACAAAGCATGCCTCAGTTATTTCAATACCCCAAATACTGTGACATTAAAAATACTCTTCAGGTATTTGCTTTATTGTTAACTAAAAGATTAAATGAGTTACAATACAGCACAAAGATTTACTGTAAGGCTGAAGGTTTGACATCAGCCAACTTTACATTGTACTTACATGTACAAATACATTTGCAAGTATTTCATTTCACTCATTTTTTTTCAAATCACTCAATGTGATTTGGACAAAAGTTCCTTTTCTGTTCTGCAAATGGTGCTCTGAGAATTTTAAATGAAAGTCGTATAGTTAAATTAAAAAGAATGACTGAAACCCAAAAGAACATAGGGATAACCATGTGCTCTATAGTTGATGAAACACAATAATGCTTTTCATGCATGTAACAGCGATGTACAGCAAGTTCAAAGAGTTGGTGCTAAGACATAAATCCCAATCTTTACTCATGTGTATGGCCCAGGCTAATGGCCCTGCGCTCTGGGCCACATACAGCTGAAGCATTCATCCACAGCATGAGGCTTTAGTCCTATAGGGTTTAGAAGAATGATTATTTCACTCAACTCCGTATATTGTGGGTTGTATATGTATATGCATGTATGCATGCATATGTACGTGTGCCTACATGTATATGGTCAGGTGCAAGTTCATGTCTCTCAAGGAGTTAAGCCCACCTGTCATTTTCACATTAGTATAAAATTATTTAACTACAGCAACTCACATGTATTACTACAGCATAAGATAGTTTCCTGTAAATGTAACACTCCTGGTACTGAGACACAGTAATGATAAGAGCAGACTTGAGTTTCCCTTATGACTTATCACGTGCAGGTTTGGTGGTTCTCCAATATACTCAAGACATGAAATGCCATTGTCACCAAGGTTCCCCTCATATTATTGTTTTATCACCCCTGCACTACCCCCCCCCTTACCTACACCTGGGCTTGATGCCTGACATCCTCAAATAGGTAGGTAGCCCATGTCTAAAGATTTGCTTTATCTTAAGATTCTTATATAAATGGAATCAGGGAAAAAATGCAATCTTTGGGCATGGAATTTTTTATTCTACATGCTGAGAATCTCTGCAGGCTGTGTGTGTGTGCATGTGTGTATAACAATAGTTCATTACTTTTCATTGGTGAGTTAGGGAATTATCCACCAACTCGATGTAACTATTCACTACTAAAGACACCAAAACAGTTTTCGCTGTGAAGCTATTATGAAAAAAATCTACTGTGACCATATTGGTGTGAAAATACTTTTCTGATGTATGCTTTCTGAGTAGAACTACTGGACAATACAGCAATACATGATTATTTTTTATAGAAAACTGCCCAGCTCTTCCCAGCAATCTATACTGTCTCACATTCACACTAGCAGTGTGCCAGTGACCAGACCTGTCCACTTCCCTGCTAGTCACTTTTTCAGCTGCACACCTTGACAGGTGTCCAGTAGCATCTCCCTGGGTTTTAGTTTGTAGTTCCCTAATGCATTCTATGATGTCTTACATCCCTGCTGCTTAGCCCCTTTGAGAAGGGAACAGCCTATGTATACCTTTTACCAATTTTCTTGCTTTTGGGTAGATTCCTTGACCATATTTCAGTATTTTGCCTTGATCTCTTAGAGTTTTGTTTTCTTCATGAGATGGGGTCCCACAATGAATCCTAGGCTGGCCTTGAAGTTACTATCCTCCTGCCTCTGTCTCCTAAGTGCTGAGTGTATACTATGTTTAGCTAGAGACTTTAGTGGAATATGTCTTTACACACTTTTAATTTAAATATTTTAAGCTTACTTTATAATGAGAAACTTGCAATTAAAATACAACATGCAGTGAAATTTATCAGACACACAGTCTGTATACCCCAATGAAGTTCCATATTGTTAGAACAGCCTTTTTAAAGTTGTGGAGCTTCACATTAGATTTTACACTTTTACTTTCAAATGTATTTTTATGCACTTAGTCATCACCAAAAAACAAACAAAAAATCCATGAATGTGTTTATATTAGAAAAAAACAATTACATACACTTTCATATACAGACATACAAACACACATACATACACACACACACACACACACACAGTCACACACTACAAATTAGGATCTAGACCTGAGAGAGAATTATATGCTTTTTTGTTTGACTCTTCAAATTCCATCATTTCATTTTTCTTTACAACTGAGTAAAATTCCATTCCATTGTGGAGGTATACCACACAATTTCTTTATCCATTCTCGCATTGATGGACATCTAGGTTGGCTCCATTTCTTGCTATTGTGAATGGAGCAGCAATAACATGGATATGCAAGAATCTCTGCAGGAAGACAGGAGTCCTGAATATATGCCCGGGACTCACAGATACCTCTTGCATCTTTTCTAGACTGGTCGCTGAACTCAACACAGAACATAGAAACCAATCCCTCTGAATGATCCTGTTTTTAAGATACAATCCATTCTCCCACATCTTTGTCTGAAAATTTATAATGGTCTCAAATTTTATTCAGTGAAAAGCCAGCCCTTAAACTGATTAATAAGCCCAATGTAAATTGCCCTTTCCTTCCAGAATGCTCTCTGATCTTGCCTCCTACCATGGCTTCCAGTCCCCATTTGCTTTGCCCCAGACAACTGGGCTCTGCTGTGCATATAACACTTTGAAGTGTTGGAGTTATGGTGTGACTCAGATGTACAGTCCTTTCCTAGAACTCATGAGGGAAGGTTTCCATACCTAGTACTGTAAAAAAAAACAAAAAAAAAACCACACACATACACACACACAAACAAAAACCAGAAAGAGCACAGCATCACGCTAATTTTCTGCTTTGGAGCATTCTTCCTCTAGACAGCCACATGCTTCATCCCCCAAGTCCTCTAAATCTCTGCCCAGAGGTCAGATAATAATTGCCTTCCCTGAATGTAAGAAAAAAAGCCCTCCTTTTTCAGCTCTTCCCAAACTCTCATCGCAGTCCATATTAGGCCGTCCCCCCTCATTATACCTGCAGGTGGTTGCATTTTATCTGTGGTTTCTCTGATACACAAGAGTGATGACATTCGGTAGATATTCAAAAACTGTGAGTGCCCTGAAGACTGAACATTCCACCCACAGAGCTGCCCTCGCTTAGTGTGGTCAGAATGGGCACGCCAAACTGTTCCTTGGGAAAGAACACACCTGAAACGAAATTGCCCTAGAATGTTAAAAGGGCAGAACAGGTGGGACAGTTCCCAGCCAAGTAAAGGCCCAAGGGTGATTTGCCCTCTTTAACCAATCCTTACAAAATATATTGGATTGAAGTAAGGTCCAGCTTGAGGTTTCTGATAGCTTTCTGTGGCAATGGGATATGTCCACAGATGAACATCAGGTAGTAAAGAAAAATCAGTTCAGTTTCTCTCATTTTAAAAAACAAGAGTTATTCTCAAGATGGCCCATGTCTTCAAGTTTCAAAACTATATGAACTATAATGACAAACAATTCAAAAAAACAAATAGTGCATCCACTTTGATAAACACTGATCACATATGCCATATAATTTGTGCAGTCTCTGCCACAATCTTTCAAAAGCCACTATGATTATTTTTTCTTTTTTCCTTTCTTTCCTTCTTTCTTCCATTCTTCTTTTCTTCCTCCTTTCCTTCCTTCCTTTCTTTTTTTTTTTTCAAGACAGGGTTTTTCTTTTGTAACTCTGGCTATCCTGGAACTCACTCTGTAGATCAGGCTGGCCTTGAACTCAATTATAGAGATCTGCCTGCCTCTGGTTCCTGAGTGCTGGGATTAAAGGAGTGTGCCACCATCGCCCAGCTTGATTATTTTCTTTTTATAAGTATGTAATATGAAGCAAAGTAGGCCACTTGCCTCAACTGACATAGCTCAGAAGTACTAGAGTCAGGATTCAGATCTGTTCCTTAAAATCTTCACTTTTGTCTATTCGATGCTTCAAAAACAACCTCACACCTAAATCCTCTTCTCTCCTAAGTGACAAAACTAATATAACTCATGAACAAATAAGATGATAAGCTCAAGTGTCTTACCCCAAACCTTCAGCCTAAGGCTTATCTTAAGCAAAAGTCTTAGTTGCCTTCACTTAGGAGGGTAGAGTTGAGCATGAGAAGCAGATATGATTCTTGGAAATGGCGTATCCCCTGTTGTCTATGAACTCTCACAGTACACACAGATGTTTCAGAGTGCAACTACTGCCATTAAGAACATGAAGTGAACTCCAGCTTGCCACTGTGCCAGCTCCTTCTCGCTGGTCAATATGGGATGGTCAACTTAGCAAAAGAAGCAAACAATGCTTTCAGAATGACAGTATTTTGGACTCCACAAAATTGCCTGTGTCTGACCATTTTTGATTCCATATGTATTAATCTAACAAATCCAGGACTTCTCTATTTACTTCCTATAGCAAGTTTTATGATTCACAATTTTCATGTTTAGGTAAAGCTAGAGATTGAAGGTCATCTGGATTCTGTATGAACTGTGCTTTTTTTAATATAATATTCTCCTCCAGGTCAAAAAGCAACAAATAAATAAAGGCCACTCCACAACTTATTGCCTTTGAACTTTTAAATTTATTTTCCTGAGAAGTTATAGGACATGATGATTTTTCCCACCTTGACTATATAAATTTAAAACTTTCAATTTGATTTAAAATAAATCTTTAAATGATATTTTTACTATCCCAATGTACCCAACTAGACCTTAAAAAAAACTGATTTATGCCAGACCTTACATTCAATTGTTTTCCCATTCTTACCTGCTTTTTAAATTTTACTAAATATGATTTTTAAGATCTAAATATAACTACCATAGACTTGCAATCTTCTATGAAAAACACATAGTCATCAACACTTGTCTATTTGTCCTGACAGCACTTAAAGTTCTTGATTAATTTGAGCAGACATGTCTATCTATATATTTCATTTCAACAGTAAGAAGCACAAAGCAGGCATAAAAAAAAAAAAAAAAAGATCATCACACAGTTGTCCCACAGAACTCAGGTGAAAGACAGACAAGCCCACCAGAAGGAATAAGTCAATGTTTCCCAAAATTCCACGGGAGTTTCAGAGCACATGGATAAGCCACTAATCACAATGGAGTAAACTCCTGCTTGCCATATTAGTTCAGAGAAACCACAGAACCCAAGTGGAATTGTGACACTGACCAAGTGTCCCTCAAAATTCCATAGGACTGGCACTTACATACACACAGAACCCGTGTGGAACACTCAAACTGGCTATCAGCATCCCCCAAGTTAACTGTCTCAAGCCATCTTGATTGATACTCTAATGCCATTATTTCAACATGAAATTTAAACATAATATGAAATATTGGTGCCAGATATCCAAAGAGAAGTCAGATGTGATGCCTGTGTTTGAAAGTTAGACATTTAATCTCGTTCAGAAGGGCCATTTTACCTGGACCTTTGGTTTAGATCAAACTATGTTCTCCTTCTCATCCTTTCTTTCCTGAGGCTCAGTGGTTCAAGACCAACTGCAGTCTGTCCAGTCACGTGCACTGAGTCCTCTCTTTGCTCAGGCTCTGTGACATATATTCTGTAGTTCCTGGAGTCTGCGCGGACGCAGGAACTCCTGTCATGGAGTGTATCTGAGACTTGTTAATATACTTGAAGTCTAAGACACTGACATTCCTTTGAAGTTCCAATTTTTCAGTCCAAATAGGCACAAAAGAATGTAGATTATGGACCAGAAATACCTGGTCACCTGTTAGAATTCAATTTCACACAATATACATTCACATTTACTAGAAACTCTACTGAAATTAGCCAGCAGCTAGCTGACAGAGCACGTCCTATGTGCGTCACAGTGTTTCACAAGTGCCCAGTGTTTCACAAGATTCCTTATGAAGTGCATGTATTATTCCCATTTTACCTCACAGGAAACCAAAGCACAGATTAGCTTAGAGACTTCTACAGACACATACACTGTTCAAGCCAGGGTCTGAACCAGGGTGTTAGCTATTATCTCACATGGGGCACTGTACAAAGAACAGTTACTGAGGCTATGACCTAATTCTATACAGCACAAAGTGGAGAGACGGAGATAAAGTGGACTTTTCATGCTCAGTAGCTCCCTACCCAATATACATCGACTAGATAAGGGCCTTCCTTCCCCATCACCTCATGCCCTGTTGGCTCAGTTAGATATAAATACGCTGAGGCTTGCATCTTCACAGAGCACACTCAGCTTAAAAAAAGATGAGCTCAGAGCAAGGTCTGATCCTTTCGCAC
The DNA here is from genome assembly GCA_026225945.1 of Cricetomys ansorgei. Taxonomy (NCBI): domain Eukaryota; kingdom Metazoa; phylum Chordata; class Mammalia; order Rodentia; family Nesomyidae; genus Cricetomys; species Cricetomys ansorgei. The sequence continues at coordinate 34,072,705 of JAMJFZ010003875.1, read as the reverse complement.
GCTTCATTGACAAAACCTACTGCCCTCACCCCCAGTCAAACGCGTATGTTTCCCATCTCAAAAAACCGCTTGTGTGGCCCAGGCTTGGAATGATTTCTACCCTACTGTGGAAAATTTCCCATGATCATTTTCCAGCAGTGGAGAGTCCTGAGGTTAAATCCCCATTCTCTCCACTTATTTTAACAACTTGGGCTTATTTCCACATTCTCAAAACAGAATCTTTATTTAAAAAAAAAAAAAAAAAAGGAATATTTGGCACTGAAAAAAAAGCACTTTGAAATCTTCAAAGGAGAGGACAAAGGACGTAAAAAACCTGAACAAAGTACAAGATGGATAACAATTACAGTAGGTAGGAGTTTTGTTTGTTGACTTATCTGCTTTTAAATTCTACATAATAGACAAGGCAAGCCTCAAACTCACACTTCTCCTGCCTCTACCTCCTGAGTGCTGGGATTATACTCCTGGCTTAGTTTGGTTCATAACTATTCCTAAAGGCTCATGTTTTACAGCTTAGTCCTCAGCTTCACATCACTGAGAAGTGGCGGGACCTTTAAGAGATGCAGCCTGGTGAGAGGGTTGCTAGGCTTTGTTATGCTTTTGAGAAGGACAGCAGCATCTCAGCCACTTGCCCTTCCCTATTCATCCATGGCATGAAATGTGCTTCCTACTATGCATAACCACACCCACCTGCTCTCCACCAGAGGCCTAAAAGCAATGCATTTACTTGATCTTGGACTGAATTTCCAAGCCTGAGCGCTATCCCAGACCTTCTCCCTCTCTAAGTTGATTGTCTAAGGTATTTGTTATAGTGATGGGAAGTTGACTAACACACAAGCTGGTGGTCTCCTAAGTGACTTAACATTTCTCTGCCTTATTACCAATGCCCTACCTCCCTTAACTCCTCAGTAGATATGAAACACTGCCTGGTTTCCACAGCTATCACTGGGAAGATGCTGGGTTGGGATGGAGCTTGTTTCTCTGTTACCCCACAGGATCTTTCTGTTTCTTTCAGAGCACCAGTCAAATATCTGAAGGCCAGGGTATGGAGAGAGAAACTCTACCTCTCAGCCGTGGAAGAACTCTAACGGTGTAAATACAACTGGCACATTTACCTGGATGGGGTATTATATTGCCTCAGTGATTCCAGATGATGAAGGATATAATTGTTCTCTCCCACTGAAACATACTATTAATATATGGAAGATATCCTGCTGAATGAGACAATTTTTAAAAGGTCTTTGTGAATATGGTTATATAACTACCCACAAAGCATTTCCTGCCTAGTGTCCATGCCTTTTGAAAATGTCTTTGCAGGCCATGTTGTGACTATGTGGTTATCTATTACCTTTTCATATGAATGACTTGCTTTGATTGGTGGGAGCTGGGAGGAGTGGAGGAAGGGAGGAGGAGAGGGAGTGAGATGTTTTATGTGGAAGAAGAAAAATTAAAAGCAATAAAAATAAAATAATATGGAATATTCACTAGTATGGCAACCCTTTTATAGGCCTCGAAGCATCTACTCTCCTTCAGAGACAAGGCCAGTGCCCTACAAAAACAGGCTGGCCTAGCCTGTTGAACGAATAGCGACCATATGGGATGGACAGTAGACTAACTCTGTGGTTTTCAACCTGTAAGTTCACAACACCTTTTGGGGGTTAAACAATCCTTTCCCAGAGGTCACCTAAGACCATGTGCTCGGCAGATATTTAAATTATGATTCTTAAAAGTAGCAATATTACAGTTAGGAAGTAGCAATGAAAATAATTTTATGGTTGGAGGTCGCTACAACATGAGGAACTGGATTAAAGGGCTGTAGCATTAGGGTGACTGAGAATCACTGACCTAACTGAAACCTCAGCCATAACAGAGGGCTCTTTTGTGCAGTCACACATTGACCACAGCTCCCTGCAGAAGCTAGAAGGAGCCAGTGGAGGCCAAAACTGATTCAGCCAAGCCCACATCAGAGTGTCAACCCCATGGAAGTACAACCCCACCTAAGTGAAGAAGGACTGCTGTAGGTCACTACCTTTCAGGCAATTTTGCTACATGGAAAACACTAATAACTTCTGTTTTTGTTTGTTTGGTTTTGGTCTTTTTTTTGTTTGTTTTGCTTTTTGTTTTTAACAAATAACTATATTCAAAAATAAAAGAGAAAAAGGAAATATCTCTTAGCATACAACAGATACACTTAAAGGGAGTAACAAAGTGTCACCTTCAATCATTTCTAAGAAGACTTATTTATATGTTCAACTCTAACCCTTCAAATCTATCAACCTTAGCTAAATCACAGGTTTTATTTAATTTTGAAAGTGACAATGTACTGCACTGGAAAGAATCTTGCTTGGTACTTTAGAGTTGTACAATTTAATTTGTGTTCATGTATGTGTATGTCCATATATGTGTGCATGCATGTGTGTGTACATGCACATGAAATCTAGAGGAAAACCTATATCTGGTTTCATTCCTCTAATCATGTTTTTAAAATCAATGTTTCTCACTGGCCAAGGCTTTACCAATTAGGCTGGGCTAGGTGGCCAGTAGTCCCCAAGGATCCAGGGTCTCTGCCTCCCCAAAGCTGGGATTAAAAGCACACTCCACAATGTTCAACTTTTAATGTTGGTTGTAAGGATAAACTTTTCTCCTCAAGCTTGTACTTTACTGGCTGAGTTACTTCCACAGACTTCTTGGTCCTCAATTCTTGTAGAGGAAAAAAATGAAGGGATTGAAGATAATAAACTCTAAAGCCTTGTCCGAATTCAAATATGAAGGATATGTGTGTATGTGTGTGTATGTGTGTGTGTGTATGTGTGTGTGTGTGTGGTGTGTATGTGTGCCTTCTGTCTGAAACATTACCACTTTGATCACATTTCTGGGTAGAATAAAAAATACTGCATTCCTTCCAAATAACAGTCACTGGGTACCAGCACTGTGCCAATCACAGTCCCGAGCCATGTGAAGGGGACAGACAAGCATCTGTGGCAGTAGTTTACTTTAATATGTATGGCAGTTTAGCCAACTGTACAATGACTTCCCAAATCCACATTTAGTCTCACAGCTCTAGGGCATGAAATCTCTCCTAACGGGGGTCAACAGCAGTCAATACAGGAACTGGACATTGTGACTCAACTTTGTAAAATTATTTTATTGTAACTGAAATGAATGGTTAAAAAAAAAAAAGATGGAGGTCATCTTATAAATGGGAGACAATACATTGCCCAAGCAGAGGGAAATTACTGAGGCGACGTCAAGTGAAAAATAATGTCCTTCCTCCTGGTAAACTGAACGAAGCCAGTGCAGTTAGTGAGGCTGAAGGACAGAAGGAAAGTGGCCAGCGGCCCGAGGGAGGTGGAGAAGAATGAGTTAAGCAAGAAAGAGTTCATCCTGGCAATGTGGTGTTGAAAATGCAGGGTTATGGCAGGTGAAGTAAAGGAGAGAAGCGTTTGGCCTCAAGTGTCTCAGCTGCAGGGTCATGTACGAGGAAATAAAACTGAGAGCCCTGTGTCCACGTAGTGAGTAAAGTGCAGATGTGGGGTTCCTGAAGCAGACTAGAAGGGTGATATTCAGCTCCAGCAAAGTTGACTGAGTTGAAAAGCTAGGGGTGGGGAAACATTACAGGAAGGGAGGCAAATTAGCTAAACATTCCAAGGAAGACACTGAGTTCTAAAACAACACTCAAAGCACTCAAGATGGTAAGGAGGAGAGATGGGGACAGAGCCCAGGTGAATGTTGATTAAGGAGCAGCTGAACTCAGAGAATCAAAAGTGTTTGGCAAAATATTACTATTGACAGAAGGTTGGTGATAATGAAAAGACAGAGAAGGTGCAAATGTGAGGGACAAATGATGGAGAAGTTTCTGCTTAGTTAAATGGTTGATTTGTGCACTGTTGGAAAAGGGGCTGCCTTGGCATTTGTATTGTCTACAAGTGTTGGCTTTATGTAAAGGATGTTTGATTGCTCATAATCCACACATCTTATCAATAGAATACCTGAGGAGCTTAGGGTCAACAAAAACCCGAGATGAGATGCTCAGGGTTCCACTGTCCAGTGCTTGCCGTGACAGGTGGCTCCCTTTGCTGAAGTCTGGTAGGGTTTACATCTGCGAAAATGACTTCTTGTCTTCCTTGCTGAGCCACCACAGTAGGTGTACAACTACAAGTGACAAACCAACATGGAGCAGGACATCATGGGACATCACACCAGCCTCATTCAATGAGGATAAAAGGAAGAAGAAAAAGAAACTCCAGACCTCACAGAGTCCATTAAAATACATTCGTGGCGGTTCCAGGAGGATAGAGATTAAGGTATATATATATATGGAGAGAGAGAGAGAGAGAGAGAGAGAGAATGAGAATGCAAAAAAGAGAGGTTTCCTGAAGGAAAAGGAGAGTGAGAAAGGAAATAAGCCTCAATGAAAAGAGAAAGCTGTGAAAATTAAGTGAGAAAGTGAGAGCCACAGAGAAAGGCCTCTAAAGAAAGAGAGAACTACACACAGATAAAGGATACTGAAAAAATTTAGAAGTCTTTTTGCTAAAGTATGAGAACCTTGATGGGGTCCGTCAAAGCATTAGAAAGCAAAGTTCTAACAACGTTTCCTAACCATGGGGCTGACCCCAGCACAAGAAAATGGCATGACTACTCTGGCCACTGGCAACAGCTAAGTAACAGGAATCAAGAACAAGAGCTTACTGTTCTATAAACTGAGTTTTCTGGTGGCATTTTTGCGTGTGTGAAGCCCAAGCTGGTCTTGTGTTTGAGATCTATGAAGGAGGTTGTATGTTTTCCTGTAGCAGTGGTGGAAAAGAATGCCAGACCACCACAATGTTTCAGCCAGACATTCTCCTCACCAGCTCAGGAACCCCTGCTGTGGAAGCTGTGGTGGGGGGCAGCAATAAGACAGTTTTATTTTTCTGCAAACCTGACTACAAGGGGTCCAGATATTGATGCGGCCATCCCGACAAGACACATCTATGGTGATGAGAACTCCACCCAACAAGGGAAACCTTTCTGAAGACAAGGAAAACCTGTGATGATGCTAAGATAAACACTTGTTAAAGGAATCATGACTAACGGTTGCTGCATGATGAAGTCTTTGGAACATTCTGCTGAACTTTGAACTCAAGCAAGAACTGGCCAGTTTTTGTTTTGTTTTGTTTTCCTGCAAACCAAATTCTATCTAGAAACTGTTACCTCAGGGTCAGCACACAGAAGCTGTCTTCCAAAACTGGCCAAGGTTGTATCTTGTGCTAGCTGCCAGACTTGGTAATGTGCAATAGTCACCCAAGTGGTACTCTTTTTAAAAGCATGAAGGGGTCATAGAGAGCAGCTGAGGCTTGCACTAGGAGAGACCAGGAGAGGCCATTGGTGAAGGTACAGCCTCAGTAGCAATTGAAGGCCCAGATTGAAGGGGTCATGCACAGAAGTTGAGGGTTGGCACCATGAATAGAGCCCAGGAGAGGCTTTTGGTGAAAGTGCAGCCCAGTTGCAGCAAGGGACCCCAGCAGTTTTAGATATGCTAGTACCATGGGACAACCACCAAAAACAGCAGGAGAAGAGGAGAGGAACCAGCTGGAGCCTGAGGACAAACTGTGTGTTGCAGAGGTCAGGGCCAGAGAAATGACCCAAGCCCTTTGGAGGAGCCCAGAACATCATGAGTGAATTCCAGATAATTGGACATTGATAGTGTTTTTCTGCTGTCCAAAGACATGATGAAAAGCTTGACAGGTTTTTTTTGTTTCATTTGGTCCTGTCCTTATGATTGTTTCTCTTGTAGATAGTTTTGCTGGTTCAGTGTTAAATTATGTTGTAGAGACAAAACAATTTTTTGTTAGCTTATAGAGAAAGGGGGAAATGATATAGAAGTTTATTTTTAGTCATATGTTTATAATGGTTGTTTTGTGCACTGTTAGGAAAAGGGCTGTCTAGGCCTTGGTGTTTGTATTGTCTGCAGGTGTTGGCTTTATGTAAAGGATGTTTGATAGTTCTTGATCCGCAAGTCTTAACATTAGAATACCTGAGGAGTTTAGGGTCAATAAAAACCCCTGAGGTAAATTGCTCAGGGTTCCACTGTCCAGGATAGTACTTGCTATGACAGGTGATTCCCTCTGCTAAGGTCTGACAGGTTTGCACCTATGAAAATGCCTCTGTGTCTTCCTTGCTGAGCCACACTGTAGGTGTACAGCTACAGACTAGAGTAGGAACAGAGATTTTATTTTTATCATTAATATCATTAGTAATAGTAGTAGTAGTAGTATTGAAGAGGAATATCATGGTTAATATAGGTGGGATTGATTCAGCTATAGGATAAATGTTGATAACTCAATAAAGACAGTGTAAATTCATTGACAAGCCAGGCTCCTGGACCTAAGGAGTAGAGACCGCATGGGAGACAGATAAGAGGAGAAGGAGATAAAAGGGTTCTGGGGCTTCAGGAAACAGGTGGAGATGTCCTATTACATGTTCACATTTTCTTTCTTCTACAGAAGGTTGTGGGTCATATAAAATGCTGAGGGAGGCAACTGGCAGCTGCAACATTGAGACTAATGAATGAGTAATAGAAGGAACAAGTCTTGGCTTTGGACATTGAAGCATGGGCCTTTCACTACTTAGTAACCTTTAACCTTAGACAAGCTACTGTACAACCTTCCTGAGTTTCAGTCCTCTGGTATACGCCAATTGAGCAATCGCTGTATACTAGCAGTATACTAGAAACAGGTAATGGTAATTGGGCAATATCACTGAATTGAAGGGCTTCATCATCTAACAGGCAAGCAAAAGGAAATTAGACAAAACTAACATGTCACTGAAAGTGGTAAGGTGAAGAAAATCATGAGGTGTTCCTGAAGCACCAGAGATTCTGCTCTGAACCACGGGGGTTAAAAACAACCTTCCAAGGAAAGAGCTGCCAAAATTAGTTTGCATGAATTCAGTTAGTTAATTATTCACAAGCTGACTGGTATAAAGCAAAGGCCACCTCATGCACATGGCCACACTCTCTGGACCCACTAGCTGTCAGAATTGAGCTTTGAGTATCTTCTTATAGTAACACAAAACTTACTGAGACACCATTTTCTACAGGATTAGCTTCCCCATTTGATTTCCACAAGTGGCAAGTGAACTATCCCTATATCCTCTTCCTGGGGAACTCAATAACAATGGCAGATCCCACTATCAGTACCTACACAATTATCTAGCAAAAAGGGGAAAGTTTCTTTACCTGTAAGATCTTAGAAACAGGTCATTGCAAGGCAACTTTGTACTGGCCATTCCAATTCCATATCCCATTCAGCAATATCCATCGAAATTTTCCACCATAACAGAAATGTTACATGACGACACTAGCCCCTAGGTTGCTAGAAAGCGTTCAACTACAGCTACTATGATGAAGGAAATTAATTTTAATTTAAATTAGTTTTTAAATTTAATTTAAGAGCCATATGCACCTGTGGAATATTGCATCAGACAGCACAGTCCAATCAATGCTCACCTTGATGAGCTGGAGGTGAAGTTAATCCTCATGTTCCACAAAAGGAAGTCATTCTGTCTAGTGTCCTGACCATTCTTATTTCCTTTAGATTGATGGAGCAATTCAGCTTGAAATCCTTTGCCAAGGAGCCGTACTTATAAATCTTACGTAGCACAATGCCACATGAAAGTCACTTTGGAGTAACAGCCCTTTGAAGTGGAGCAGGACCCCAGGGCACACACACTTCAGATCCATATTTCAGAGAGAAGGGGCAGGTTTAGAGAAACAACTGTTTTGTTTAAAACACTTAGGGGCAGGGCTGAAATCTGCTGACCTTCAGCTACGTTTTCTACTGCAAGACTCAATTGTTATGCCATGGATTCTGATGGCTTACTGAGACTGTTCCATTCCACATGAAGTTTCGCAGTCACTAACTTACTGAAGATTCCAGACAGGATGTTACCAGAGTGGCCTGATGTTCGCAATGACCTAATGAGTATACGGGTTCTTGTAAACTAAGTAGGCTGGCATGGTGGAGACTGGCAGATTGGGTATCACATGCTCTAGCCATGGCAGGCATCTGCTGCTCTGCTCTGCTCTGGCCAAATATGGCTGTGGGGGCCTGCTGGACAGTATTTGCAGTGCTTGTGATATTTGTTTGAGAAACCTAGATTTACACATAAACTCTCTAGATTTTGAAATGTGAGAGACTTGTGTATACATTGAAAGCATTGTGCAGACTGAGCAAAATCTGTTTATGAATGGGTTCAGCTCGCAGTTTGTACCTTATATAACACAGATATACAAAGTCTACGTAACTGAAAATTAAAACCTCAGTAGCAGCCACTGCTGATAGTATGAGAGTGTACCCACACCAACTGACAGGCCTCAACAGCAACTGCGCCTGAGAGCCTACCCAAACTACGAAATTTGCTTGAAGTACAGTCCGGAAGCAAGAGGAGAAGTTGGCCACAAAGCTGCGACAATAGCCCTAGAAGCTGGTCACTGCCTGTTGGGGTTTGGTGATAACTGCCGCAGCCGCACCCCTACCCCTCTGTGCAGCCTCCAGAGTTCTCCAAAGGAACAGAATCTCTCATCTACCATGCTAACATATTTGATCGTTCGCCTCACATTAACTTCTTTTGCTTGCCTACCTCTCTTCCCCGCTTTGTGTCCGCATTTCAAAGGGACACCCTGAATAAAGCTTGAGGTTGGCGGCTAGAAGAATTCAGTCAACAAACACCAAAGCTTGTTTCAGCATTTCTTTTCTGTGTTTCATTTCTCTCTTTAATTATGAGCCATGCAGAGCTCAAGCTTACGAGAAAGTCGTAACACATCTAAGGTTGCATTTACTCTGGTATTCTAGCGTCTCAATATTCAAAATATGGTGCTGAAGCTGCTGTCCTCCTGCATAATGAAGCCATGCGAGGGGAACAAATGTTCATCTAAAAATAGAATCCATTATGTATAGCAGCACAGTCATTAGCTTCTTAGTATAGCAACTAGTTCTGCCTCATAAAGCTTTTCATTGAAGCTTTCATTTCACACAGGTGTACTGCTTGCAATGGTGCAATAGCATTTCCACACCACAGACCCCAAGTGGAGTTCTGCACCGTGCTGGACAGAAATCTCATGCAAAGTCTTTCTTATCCTGTCAACATCCCTCACAGAAGGCAGAGTAAAATCAAAACATCCCAGTGAGAGAAAAGTGAATTTCATTTTGCCCATGTGTACTATCTAGAGATGACTAAGCGGCAGGCTTCCCACCTCATGTGACAATCACCTTACTTCCATGGACAAGAAATGATACAAGGTTGCATTTAAGCAGATAGAGTCCACCTTTGTACTTGTAGATAAAAGTTTAACTATAAAATTAAATAATTATATAGGATTTGGGTTGTCTTTTTCTTTTGGCTGTTTTGTTTTGCTTTGTTTGGTTTGGTTAATTTGTGCTAAACACTGACCAGGGCCTTGTACATGCTAACACATACTCTATCACTCTTACAGTCTGAGCTCTTTAAGGCCGTCCCTAATACCACATTCCCTTATTCAAAAGAGCAGCTAATTTAACTATGTCCCTTTATCTCATGCAGAGTCTAGCAAATGAACACTTGTGAGCATAGGAAGCTCAGATGGGGACATTTGGTAAGCACAGGAAACAGGGATAGCACCAGAGCATTTGGGGGAGTGGGAGGCTAATGAATTTTAATTAATTATAAATATAACCAAAAATTCCTATTCTGATTCAGTCTTGGACATTCAGAAACACTCTAAAAATGTTAGTAATTCCCTGCCTTACTAAGTACAATATAAAGAATATCACCCAATCATATTCAAATAATTGAGATTCTTGCCAGGCCTGTGGGTGAATGTTCATGCCTAGTGTTACTCCCGATGAAAAGTAGGCTGTGGCACAGTGTACACAGCCTCTCACTAAGTTTGCTGTATTCGTTGGTGATGCTCACCTGACTTCATGTTACAAGAAATGAGGAAATTTTTAAAAATAAGGTACACACAGTATACCAGCCCAGGAAAGCTGAATCACTGTTAGGCAAAGATCAGTGTTCTTTGCAGCTCTCCAGTGATTTTTAGTCTGCATCCCAAGTTGGGAATCCTGCTTCATACTCTCCATCTATTCTTGGCAAATGCACTAGCCTATTGAGATTCTTTATTCAGACAAATCTGAGGAAGACAGTCCTGCAAATACACAACCTTACACATTAATCAGTTCCTTTAAAACATAAAGTATGAAAAGCTAGTCCATATGGCCAGAGGGTTCTGCCTTGATTCTATTTCTGGTCAACCACATAACCAGAGGTCAGTATACTACCTCTGTGTGCATTTAAATTTACTTGCTTATAAATGAGGATAATTATAGTACTGACCTTCATAGGCTTATGGAAATGATTAAACAGTGTATACACTATTATAACACAGTTAAACAGTCTGTAATGTTTATCAAACATAATATATAAGCATTAAAATATATAACGGTATATTGTCTAATAGTACATGTATAATACAATATGTGCATAATGTAATATACAAGCATTACAATATATGAGTATGTTATATAATTATGTATGTATGTTACAATACATAATATGTGTATGCATGTATGAACATATACATATCATTAAAGTTCACTAGAGTACAACATACTATATATGACATAAATGTATATTATAAAAACTATGTACTTATCTATTTAAGTATATAATATAAACAATAAATCTACATACTATATGTGTATCTCCCTTTCTCTCTTTTTCTCTGTTATATCGAATGTGGACAATATCACACTAATGAAAAGACACAGGCAAACAAACATACTAAGAACAAACATTTCCCCAAACTTGAATTTATGTGAATAATGACTTGTCAATAAACTGTTCAAAGGTTGCATTTTAACTGTTTTAAATTATTTAAATAAAATAAACAATAATGAAACATAAAAATGGACCAAATAATTACGCTACTTGTTTTAGTCTTGTTGTGTGGTGATGTTTTCAAAATGCAGATCTAAATTTAGTTTTACCAAAATACAAAGAGAGACTTGTCCTATTGATTTACTATAAAAAGAGCTTGATGGGACCCCATGAGTAGGGTCAAACAATCTTGCCTTGGCAAGAAAATGAACCACAAAATAACCAAAAGCATTCACTGTTTCTAAGACATATGCAGCTCAAGCAAGCTGGTGTAGTTTTATGTCAGTACCACGTATCTGTAGCTCTGTTCCCTACAAATGCCCATGATTGTTGCCATAAAAGGAAACAAAATTGTAAACAGCATACAAATGTATTTCCTCCACATATTCTTCCAATTCAATACCTCAGACCATGTTTCTATCAAAAAAGATTGAAGCTCCACATAACAGCTTCATAGTATGGAAAATATCTCATTTAATTTCTGAGACAGAAGAGCTAAATACAAGCAACTCATAAAACCGAGCATAATTTTGTAATTATGTCATATCAAGAATATTGACTTTAGAATTAAAATCAGAGTTTCTAGATTCTACGTATCTTTCACATATGTGTTACTGTTGTTATTTCCATAATGATACACAATGATGATGACATAACAAACCAAACATACTGGGAAATGATTTCAAAGAAACTGTCCTGACACCATTTCATCATTTCTAAAATGATTTTAAAATACACTTCAAGAATCTGCACTTCATGAGCAATTCTATCGAAATGCCACTAATCACCACCCTCCAAGGAATTGTAAAAGGTTCCATTCTAATCTTAAGTTGTGTCTACAAATACTAAGCCCTACTAACACCTGTCCTTTCCTAAGCTAGCCAGAGTTTCCGGAAGTGAAAATCGAGGGGAGGTCCTGGTGGCGAGAAGACAATATTGATAAAAATAAACTTTAATGAGAATTTGAATTGATGAGTAGGAAGACTACCTGTTCCTAGCAATCTGACTCATGGCTGTTGGCTTAGGCCCAGAAACACTAGAGTCCTAATTTCTAAGGATCAAGTCGGTGTGGATGACAAACAGTGCCTGGTACCAATATTAACAGTGATAATCCTAAAACGATTCTCTTAGGCAAAAAACATAGGCAACTGTGCAGCATCCAAGTCTCCTGGAGGATAATAATACCATTTTTTCTGATCAAAGGCCTCTAAATCATCTTAAGGCTTATTCCATAAGTTGCTTCAAATCCCCTACAGTGTAAAAAATCTTTCACCTATCACAGAGTATATATTAGTGAACATCCTCTGAGGAAAAGTCTTTCTGGCAATAAATCCCTTCCTTCGCCTTCCATGGCTCTGTTCCCAAAATATTATGAAATACATAAACAGCTTGTTTTCCCAACAAGCCCCAAGCTTCAATGCTTTAGATCAAAAGATCACAATAAGCCTGAATAGAAAGCAGGTCACTGTTACCAAAAAGAAGAAAAAAGGGAATAAAAATGCAGACACACATAAATGGTCACTTGGCTTTCAAAGCAGCACGTCTGTGGTCCCAACAATGCATTAGGAACAACTGTGCAGCCAGAGATTGTTTATAGCAAAAGCCACCACAAAAGACTGGGTGTTTCTAATGTAGTAGGCATGGTGTTATTGTTCACAGTGAACATTCATACTGGCCCCAGCACAGCGATACTTTTCTTATAGGTGAGCAAAGCAGGGCCTAGACAGTTACAGAGGTGACTCATTAGACATACACCAGACTCAAAACCCAAAGACATATCTGCCACAACAGTTTAAATTAGATCTGTTTAGGAAAACAAGACATGGCTTAAAGTAGTGGTTCTTAACTAAGGAATATTTTTACCACTCTTAATCAGGAGGCATCTACATTAACCTGTTCAATATTACAAGTCTGTAACAAGAAATCCTCAGACAAAGATTATAGCGAGAATAGTTTATGTTGGAAGTGGTTCTAAGATACAGCGGGAATGGGAAAGGGAGACAGAAAGAGAAGAAATCCTAATCAAGTATTTTCAAACCAGTTGACAACGGAGTGCTTTAGAAACAATATTGAGCATGTGCCTCTGAGTTTTCCTGCTGAAGAAGTGCTCCAAGCGGGATATGTACCCATCAGATCTCATTGGCTGGGATGAGTGTTACACTCCAGACCCGAAGAAACTACATTGGATGTGAAGTGACTTCTGATGCTGGGAAAAAGGCAAAAGGGTACAGATCCTGGCTGGTCACTGGAATAGAGTTGAGCTTTTTACGGAGGTACAAGGACCATGCAGTACATTTGGCACCATCTCTATCTATCTTCATTAACAGTAGAGGTGGAAAGGCAGAGAAGGCAGAGGACTGCACTGACCACAGGTGCTATCAGTTAGTTTGCAGTGACTGGTTCTCTGCTTTGGCCCAAGGAACAATGGCAGCGCTCACAAAGCTGCAGCACATCGAAGGTGCTGCTTGCTAAGGTAAGATTTCATGTATTGATTGTTTCAGCCTTTAGGAAAAGTCAACAACTGAAAGTGAGCAAACGTCAGCTCTTAACTTATAATCACACCTTTATGCTCAAGCATGCTGTTGGTTCTGGAGCACCACAGGGAAGAAAGGTCAGAAGGGATGCTTCTGGGATGGGCTAGACAACTGTCTCCCAAGGAGCAAGCCCACTGCCGCGTGCTTCATCCTGGAGCTTGTGCCCACCGTTCTTAATGGAGGCAGACTGGTTTTTCATAGGAAATCACATGATTCATTTTGTGAGGTTTATGATTCATCCTTCCAAAATATTTCTTAGCTCTGGACTCCTGTTTTAAAAATATCACCGCGTCTTATGTAAATATTTAACTTTTAAACTTTTCATTTGAACTCTGTATAGAATCTCAGATTATGAAGCACGGTATCTACAATTGACATTTGTAGAAATGTCGGTCATCAGCAGTCTCTACAAGGGGCTCACAGAGTGTCTTATGCAAATTCCTAGAGGAGGAAAGAGTGGCAGATGGGGCAGGTAGCAGAGTCAATCCTTCCTATGATGCTTCCCAGAAATGACTAAATATGCAGGTATACATGTATGTCTGTAATCTCGAACATGGGTGAACTGAAGGGATGATGCTTGCTCAACTGGAAAATGCAAAAGTCAGATGTTAACTTAGAATGAGGTGGGAAATGACAACTTAGAAGTCCACAGGCACTGACATTTCAAGTTACTCAAGTCAGGAGTGACAATGGAGCAACAGCTCAGTCCAGTTGCTTTTGCAGTTTGGCTTAGAGTCAAACTCTAAGCCAGGAAGAAGGCCCCAAGGTAGAGGGTGCTGTGGGATACTACCCTTGCTGGCTATAACTAGGAAATGTAGGGAGCCACCAACACACAGGAATAACTTACGTAAAATCAAAATCTCACAGTATTCATCAGCATCTGTTACCTGTGGATCCCAAACTTCAGTTAATGGAAATGATAGCAATAAGGGAATGAGACAGAAAAATGAAACAAGAAAAGTTGAAATGTGACTCCATCAAATGTTAAGACTTCAAGCCATCTTTTGCCATGCATGAATTAAGATGCTGGGGAATTCAAGAAAAGCCACAGACAGAAGAATGTATTTGCAAGATCTACAGCAGCTAGAACACAAGAAGTATCAAGACAAGGACAGGGGATATAGTAAATGACCCAGAACATAAATGGCCAGTAATAACTAAAAATATGCTCAGTTTACTGGCAAATCCAGTTTGGTCAGATGAAAACATAGATATAACAGTTGCATCAGTCAGGCAAAAGTTGAAATGTTTCCTAACAGTGTTGATTTGGGCATGAGGAAACAGTCCCTCTCATATGAGGTTATCTGGTATAAACAATGGTACAGGCAAAGACTAAAATTTAAGGTATGTATATCCTTCAAGCAGCAATAGTACTTGTGCTTCTCTTAGGGACCCCTGGCCCACATACCCACAGTCAGAGCATCAGGCTGGCCAATATCCTGTGTTATAGGAGGTTTACCGTTGCCCCAAATTAGAAACAAACACCAATAATCCATCAATGGGAACTTTCTCATGATTAAACAAAAGTTTGAAATCCAATATTAGGATACAATACAGCAAGCTAAAAGAAGTTCATGCATGAACATCTCTAAGACATTCTGTGAAGTGAAAATCAAGTTTGAAACAGCAAAAACTATGTGATGACAGAATAAAATGGATTTGAACTAAACAAAATGCAGTATATCCATAGCTGTGCATGTTCAAATTCATGAAGGAAACCATGGCATAAATGAGAAAGATATTACAGATTCCTGACTGAAAAAAAAAAAAAACCTTGGGATTGGGATTATTGGATGATGTTGAAGATATTTATACTGCTTTACTCTCTTACCAAAACAGAAAACATTCATGTATTATCTGCAATTTAAAAAATAGAGTAGTAAAGAGTCTTTCACTGAAAATGCATGTGTTCTCCTGTCATTCCTCTTTAAATCTCATGCATTTCTCCTCCCCTCCCCAAGGCTCCTCTTTTAGGGAAAGAAGGAAGGTTTTATTGAACAGTCTTGAGCTTCTCAGAGCTAAACTAAACTGGTTTTATTTTTACACCAAACTTGGCACAGAATCAGGGCATCAAATTGCAAGATAAAATTCTCCTCTCTCACACCTAGACAGGAGTTTGTGAGTTCTTCTGTGTTGACCCTTTTCTCAGATTCGCATGGTAACATGGATTTCATAGCTAGCCCTTCCTGTTATGATTGTCAGTCCCCATGTGGCACAGTCTAATGCAGGCAACCACTTTGGCTCTGTGAGTAGGCAGGAACTCCTTCTCACCCATGGCTTAAAAATAAACACATCCTTCCTACATACTCTACACTTACACCAGAAAAGCCACTGTGCTCAAAATAATCATAGTCAGTAACTTATTTTTACTAATTATATTCAGTAAACTTTATAGAACCAACAGAAAGTGGAAAATTGTCAAAATAAGTCCAGTGATGGGACAAAGTATGAACATTTATCTCTACAAGTGATATTCACATTCATCTGCTTGCAGTAACCCAAATATCTTGTCAATGTTTCGCTAAACACATTTCAGCTCTCTAAAAATGCCTTGCTAGTTCTGGTTTTTTAATTCTGAAATCTATCATCTGTGCTGTCTGTCTTCTTTGTCGCCTATCATTTCTACGGTGACAAGCCAGGAACAGTTGGGTAGGGCGGCACTGCACTGTCCACAGAGAGGAGGCCAGCAGCTTGTAATCAGTGGCTCTGGTACAAGGCAAGGTGCAGCCAGAACAAGAAAAGGGCATACACCATAAAGGTGAACGGTTTCTAGAGAGCTACGCAAGGCAAGCTCTTATAACAAGGCTCTACTGAGGGGCTCTTAAACCACTCATCTTCTCCATGAGCACAGAGGGCTTCCAGCGATTGCTAATCAAGGTGCTTCCACACAAGCTTCATGGACCAAAGGCAGAGCACTCTGGGGAATGGCTCAGAAAGACAAGGCATTTTATATTAAACACCAGTGAAAGCTTCCCAACCATGGAAAGTAAATGTGTAAACTCCAACGGTAACCTTGAAAATATTATATTGTTTTCTCTGAGACCTCTATAATACAGATGACAGATTCTTAAGACTAACTGCCAGGAAAACAATCATTTAAACAGGTAGTCCTATGAAGAGCATCATGATTGTAGCACTCAGCCTGGTTCCTTCAAAGGATCTTATGCACAACCTCCACTAAAAGCCTGGCATATTGCCCTCTGTTTGTGTGCACAGTTTGTCCAGTCTGCATAGACTCTAATGTGCTGTTTACAGTCGTCCAAGACCAAAAAGTGGATACATCACTTGATCTGGTTCCAAGTCTGGGCTTAAAGCCAAAAAGAAAATGACAAACTTGAAAATGTGGTAAGTTTCTTTTATAATTATTTTTCTTAAATCCTCTCATCTTTTAGAGTATAAGATATATGATCACTGACCAAAAGAATAAACCTCCAAATTGATAAATGACTGAGGAATGACTTAGAGATCTACGAAGTAAAAAGTAGAATTTACCATTTTTGACTAAGATTAATATCCATAAGAGGAAAAGCAATAAAGAGTGGAAGAAATCCTTTGTCCTCTCCCATTATTTGCTCATATTGGTTGTAAACAGCATTGTTACCAAGAGGGAAAAGCTGGTATAAAACACTGAAAGACATTTTCTACACTGAAAATATATCTTGGTCAAAATACTGGGCTCCCAGAACAGTAGCGATGCATCAAAGAGCCTCTGGCCCTACCCCTTTCTCTTCTTCAAGCCAATAAATGTTTATGATTGGTCTTCTAGTGGAGCTTAACTGAGTTGCCATGAATTATTTAAAAACCCCAAAATATCTTCTGTTGCTTTTATGGAAACTTGATTTACAAGTTGAAAAAATCAAACTGACAGTTTGGTCCCTTGTACAAGCACCCAACCTTTAGAAATGCTCTAGGCATTATAAATAAATCTTTCACAAATATAGCTTTGACTGTTCTAAAAATAATCTTTAGGAGTGAAAAAAAAGAAACCTCTTTCAAGCCATTGTTTTATACTTAACAGCAGGAAACAAAACAGAATGTCTAAACCAATGTGATTAACACACCCAGTAACAAACATGAACATTAAGTATGAAATCTTATCTACGTGTAATTTGTAACACTGGCCTAAGGTCTAGGGTTTGCTCCCACATCTGTGGCCATAAAAAATTCTAGAGCCTACACATGGTAGAGAGATATAACTCTGAGACCAGTAGGCTAGAATTTGCTTTTTGAGAGATTGTGAGCTGGCCCATTCAGGGCTGGCCTTGAGACCAGATATTAACTTTTCAGCACAGAAAAGTTATGGAGGGGACCCACACCTCTCAAGATGGTACTGCCCAGGCCAGTTACAACCTGTCCTCACACATGTAAATGGCTGCCCAAGGCACAACCTACGACTAATTACCCAAGGACTCTGGCTGCACAGTAACTGGGGAACCTCTAGCTTTTCTAATAGTATTCTATTAATATTGCTATACTATTGGTTCCTAAATGTATTTAGTACTTTCAAAAACAATAACAGCAACGACAAAAAATCTACCTCTTCAGATATCAGAACTTAGAGGACCAAAATATTCTTTGTATGGGATCTCTTTGGTGCCAGTGACTCTGGAAATAATAACCACTTCCTATGAAAATTCTTGTCTAACTGCCCATTAAACCTCAAATAAATCTTATGGTCTGCAGACAGTTTTTAATAATTTAGTATGGAATTGTCAACTGGCTTTAGAAGACCTGAGCTACTGAATTCTTAGTACTGTGGGCAGAAAGCTAATGTGGGAAGATTCTTGAAAACTCAATAAAAAAATTAAAGGAGTCTTGGCATTAATTTTTTAACACTGTTCTAGTTTGTTCTCTGTTGCTGTGATAAACACCAGAACCAAAAGCAATAGGAGACGTAGTTTGTTTGGCTTATGAGTTAAAGTATATAAACAAAGGAAACCAAGGCAGCAACTCAAGAAAAGAACATGCAATCAGGAACTGAAGCAGGGTCCACAGACAAACACTGTTTACTGGCTTGATTCCAGGTTTGTGTCGCCTACCTCTGTTACACAGGCAGGCCCACTTGCCTAGGGATGATACTGCCTAGAATGGGGCCTGACTCTCCTACATCAATTATAAGTAATAAGAATACCATGGACATGTCTACAGGACAATGAGAGAGGCAATTCCTCAACTGACATTCCCTCTCCCCAGATGTGTCAAGTTGACAACCGTTATTAGCCATCACAAATGCGAATAAACAAGACCAAATCAAGCTACTACTGGAAGAGCTGTTAATTATGGCACAGAGAGGAGGGGGGAGATTAAATGTTCAACCGCTGGTTATTAAGGTCAAAAGTCAATTTCCTATCATCTTTCTTCATCTTTCTTCAAAGGACTTAATCAGTGAGAGCCCAAAACTGTCTTCTCCACCAAATGTAACCCACAAGCCTGGGTTCTTAAACAGAAAACAATTATTCTAGGAGCTAGTGAATTCACCAATTCACACAAACATCCATGAAAGGTCTTAAGACTTTTAGCCTGAGTCTCTGAAAATAGAATCATCAAGTACATTGTAAAAGGTCTTTCGTGAAATGGGTAGATTTATAAATAAAGTAAACAAATACTTTGAAAGTCAGTAACCAAAAGGTGAATGTAAGAAAGACATCGTATTTCTTACCTTATTTTGATCTGTCCAGTAAAAGAAAAATCCCTGAGGATCAGTCCTCAAAATAATTGGAGTAACAATAGTGGAGTCCTAGAAAACATAAGAGGAAAGCATACATATTAATTCATAACTGTAGGAAGTTACTGAACAAGTAATAATTCATAAGTGATTCTCCAAGGCTATCAATCATTAAGAAATTTTTCAAACAAAGTAGACATGGTAATTTTTAACTCCAAAAATTATGACTCAGATGATTGAAGCAATGGCTTATGGGTAAAAGTGATTGCTACATCAACATGAAGACCTGAGTTTGAACCCCTAAAGATAAGTAGGGTAATACACAATGGTAATACCAATGTTCCTAAGGCAATATGAAAGGACAAGAAAATCATTAGAAATTTCTAGCCCAGCCAGCCTGGCATAAATAGCTGTAAACAACAAAAATATCCTGTTTCAAAAATGGCAGAAAGTGAAGATGGACACCTAGTGCTGTCCTCTGACCTTTACACAAACACCATGGCACATATAAACCCTTGCATATACATAATCACATGCACACATATGCACCAAGAAATTATCAGACACATAACTGAAAGAGTTAAATAATAATCAGAACATGTGACTGGAAAGGAACATCAGAGTGCATGTATTTACTAAGACAAAAAAAATCTTAAAGACAGTGGCACACTTTCTGTTAGAATACTATATTTAGATTTCCAAATAATGTTAACACTAGCCATCATTACATATTTCATATAATTAAGGTTAATTAAAATCC
Organism: Cricetomys ansorgei; assembly: GCA_026225945.1. Classification (NCBI taxonomy): domain Eukaryota; kingdom Metazoa; phylum Chordata; class Mammalia; order Rodentia; family Nesomyidae; genus Cricetomys; species Cricetomys ansorgei. The sequence goes on along the minus strand of JAMJFZ010003875.1, from coordinate 34,052,856 downwards.
ATGCTTGAGGATAATATTTTAAATTACATTTGCTCCATAAAATGATTTTTAATTGTACCAAAGAGAGTAAGCTAGCATTTGGGCATTGCTGTTTCCAAGGTAACAGTAAATAAGACCATCTTTCACATATCTGGAAAGGTGCATACAAAATTGTTGCAGATTTAAATTCCATATACTAATCTAAAACGTCTTAGACAAATAGTGCTCTGAATTTAACGCACTATGAAGCTAGGTTGCATGCATTGTGCTACAACAACAGTCAATATTGCTGAGATGTGTTGTGTTCTGGCAATATTCAACAAGACACACATCGTGTGCACACACATGCACACACACAACTACATCAAATGTGGATTAAAATGTAAGTAAAAGTACATCATTTTCTCTTCCCTTTCCCCCCTTCAATCCCTTCCTTGCCCATCAATCCAACCTGTTTCAATTCAAATTCACAGCCTCTTTTTCTTTATTGGTTACACATATTTATAAATATATTATGTGTGTGTGTGTGTGTGTGTGTGTGTGTGTGTGCATATAAATGTAGCCTGCTGAGTTCATTTAGTGTTGCTTGTGTGTATGTGGTTTTAGGGCTGAGCACTTGGTACTGGATAACCAACTAGGAGGTTCACCCCTGCAAAGGACTAATTCTCTCTCTCAGCTGTCATTAGCTGCCCATAGTTCTTTGTCTAGGGTGGGATCCCACGAGATTCCCTCCTCCCACATGAGTATGTTTGGTGGTGAACCAAAATACTGAGGCCTCTGCAGAAAATGTTTTTTTCCATTTTTTTCTTTTACTCTTGAGATTGTAGTTACACCATTTCCCCCTTCCCTTTACTCCCCCTAAGCCCTCCCCTATATTCATCTCTTCTCTCTTTCAAATTCATGTTTTTTCATTCATTGTTGTTACATGCATGTATTTATATGCATGTACATATATATGCCTAAATATAAACTGCTCAGTCTGTATAATGTTACTCGATGTTTATTTTCAGGGCTGATCTTTTGATATTGAATAACCAACTCTTGTGCTCTTCCCTGGAAAAGACAATCTCTCCCACTCTCAGAATTCTTTAGTTGTCTGTATTTTTTTGGGTGGGGCTGAAGGGATTTAGCTATCACTTTCCTCGTTTGTTTTTAATTACAATATTTCCCCTTCCTCTCCTTCCTCCAAACCCTCTCCTATATCCCTCCCCATTCTCTTTCAAATTTCATGCCTCTTTTTACATCAATTGTTGTTGCATGCATATATGTAATTGTATATACATATATATTACTAAATATAGCTTACTGAATCCATATAATGTTACTTGTATGCATGTTTTTGGGGCTGACTACTTAGCACTGGACAATCAATGGGTGTTCTCTTCCCTGAGGAGGACTGCCTCTCTCATTCCTTGCTTTCCTCAGTTGCCTGTAGTTCACTGTGTAGGGTTGAGGCCTCACAGGCTTTTCCCTGTCCAATGTGGAATGTTTGTTATTGTCATTCTTGTTCATCTCACATTTGGGTGGTCTTGTGAAAACACAGAGAAAAATCTACAAGCACTAATTCACCAAACCATCAAAATCACTAACAACATATAGACATTTGTCCTTATTCCCACAGAAAAGTGTAGTCTTCAACCGTCCTCAGGGAAACTTCCCTTTGCCACAGAGACCATTACAAAGCCCTACCCTAATTGACACATCTGCAAAACAGTCTCACATGTAAGGCTCAGGTAACATTGCAAAAGAAGGGGCAGAAAGACTATAAAAGTCAGAGGATCTGGGGGTTTGCTGTGAGGTTCTGTCTCCTAGAGCTGGAGAGATGGTTCAGCCGTTAAAGGCAAGGCTAACAAACAAAATATCAAGACACTGTGTCTCCTAGGGACATCAGAAGCCATACAAACAAAGTCTTACTAACCACCTTCTTTTTTTTTTTCCTTTTATTGAAAATAAATTTTTTTCTTACATAATAAATCCTAATTACAGTTTCTACACCCATCTACTCCTCCCAGTTCCTCCCCCATCCCCTCCCATCTGGATCCACTCTCTCTCTGTCTCTCATTAAAAAAGAAAGCAAACTTCTAAGGGGATAGTGATGTAATATAATATAGTATAATAATATAATAAATATAATATAATATAACATATAAAACAAAAACTAACACATTGAAATTGGAAAAAAAAAAAAACCAACTAACAAACTTAAGGAAAAGAGTCCAAAAGAAGGCACAAGAAAAAAAAGTTCCACTTGTTCACACATTGAGGAATCCCATAATAACATAAAACTGGAAGCCATAATATATAAACAGAGGACATGATGTAACCTGTGAGGGCCCTGTGCATGCTGTCTCAATGTCTGTGAATTTATGTTGATCTTGCTGACTTGGGGGGACCTCACTTTCTTGGTGCTCTCCATCCCCTCTGACTCTTAAGACTCTTTCTGCCTCCTCTTCCACAGGGTTCCCTGGGACCTGAAGGAAAGTATTTGATGGAGAATTTCCATTGGGGGCTGAGTACTCCAAAGTCTCTCACTTTCCTTATCTTGTCTAGTTATGGGTCTCAGTATTTGTTCCCAACTGCTAGAGGAGGAAGCTTCTCTGATGATGACTGAGCAAGGCATTGATCTATGAGTATAGTAGAATGTCAGCAGAAGACATCTTATTGCTACTTTGTTTTTATTTGTTTGTTGTTTCTTTGTTTTGTTTTTAGATCAGTAATATTTGGTTTCACTCTAGGTCCCTGGCTATCTAGTCTCTAGTTTCTTGGTCACCCAAGCAGTGTTGAGTATAGATTCCTTCTTGTGGAGTGTTCCCTCTATCAGATGTAGAGTTAGGTTAAAAAAAAAAAAAATCCCATCCTGTAGATGGTTTCTTTGTCTGAATGACAGTGTCCTTCGCCTTGCAGAAGATTCCCATTTCATGAGGTCCCATTTATTAATAGTTAACCTTAGTGTCTGCCCTCTTGGTGTTCTGTACAGGAAGGTTCATCCTGTGCCAATGAGTTCAAGGCTAGTCCCCACTTCTCATCTGTCACTTTCAGTGTATACAGATATATGTCGAAAACATTGATCCATTTGGAGTTGAATTTTGTGCAAGGTGATATGTATGGCTTTATTTGCATTCTTCTATATGAAGCCATCTAGTTTGACTAGCACCATTTATTGAAAACATTACCTTTTTTCCAGTATGTATTTCTGACTTCTTTACCAGAAATCAGATGTCTATACGTGTGTGGATTTATGTCTGGGTCTTAAATTCTATTCCATAATTTGAGATGTCTGTTTATGTGCCAATATCATGCTGTTATTATTATAGCTTTGTAGTACAACTTGAAATTGGGAATGGTGATACCTCCTGAAGTTCTTTTTTATTTGGGACTATTTTAGCTATCCAGAGTTTTTGTTCTTGTTGGGTTTTGCTTTCTGTTTGTTTTTTTTTTGGGGGGGGGGTGTTTGTGTGTGTGTGTGTGTGTGTGTGTGTGTGTGTGTGTGTGTGCACGTGCGTGCACGAGCATGCATTTCCTGAGAATTGTGCTTTTAAGAAAGATCTGCAACACTGTGTTCAAATTTTGTTGGAGAATGCATTGAATCTATAGATTGCTTTTGGTAAAATGGCCACTTTTACTATATCAATCCTACTAATCCATAAGCATGGAAGATCTTTACATCTTCTGATACTTTCTTCAGTTTCTTTCATCAATGTCTTAAAGTTCTTATCATACAAGTCTTTCACTTGCTTTGTTAGAGTAATCCCAAGATACATTGTATTATCTGAAGCTACCATGAAAGATGTTGTTTCTCAGCTTTCTTTCTCAGTCCATTTGTCCTTTGTATACAGGAGGGCTAATGGTATTCAGCTACTTTGCTGCAAGTGTTTATCAGCTGTAGGAATTTCCTGGTGGAATTTTTAGGGTCTCCTATGTATATTATCATATCATCCACAAATAAAGATACTTTGACTTCTTCCTTTCCTGTTTATAATCCCTTGATGTCCTTCAGTTATTTTATTGCTCTAGCTATGTCTTCAAGTACTGTATTGAATATGTATGGAAAGAGAGGACAACCCGGTCTTTGTTGCTGAAATTAGTGGCTTTGAATTCCTCTCCATTTAATTTGATGTTGGTTATGGGCTTGCTGTAAATTGCCTTTACTACACTGAGATATGTTCCTTGTATCCCTAATCTCTCCAGGACTTTTATCATGAAGGAGTGTTGGATTTTGTCAAAGGACTTTTCTGCATCTCATGCAATGATCATGTGTTTTTTTTGTCTTTCATGTTGTTTATGTGGTGGAATAGATGTGTGTGTGTATATATATATATATATATATATATATATATATATACACATATACATATATTCATTCTCTGAATCTTTGGGATGAAGGCTACTTGATCATGATGCATGATTTTTTTTAAATATGTTCTTGGATTCAGATTGCTGATATTTTATTGAGAATTTTTGCATCTATGTTTATAAGGAGCGTTGGCTTGTAATTTCTTTGTTGAGATTTTATGTGGTTTGGGTATCAGGGTAACTGTGGCCTTGTAAAATGAATTGGGCAATGTTCCTCCTGTTTTCATTCTGTGGAATAATTTGAGGAGTATTGGCATTAACTCTTCTTTGAAAGTCTGGTAGAATTCTAGACTAAGACCATTTGGACCTGCTTTTTTTTGTTGTTGTTTTGTTTTTTGGCTCATTTGTTCATTTTTGTTTGTTTTTTGGCTTGTATTGTTTATTGGTTGTGAAACTTTTGATTACTGCTATTTCATTAGGTGCTATAGATCTGTTTAAATTGTTTATCTGATCTTGATTCAACTTTGGTTAGTGGTTTAAACCAAGAAAACTGTCTTTCTTTTATATTTTCCAAATTGGTAGAGTACAGGTTTTTAGGAGTCCTTAGGAGTCTCTGGATTTCCTCAGTGGCTGTTGTTATGTCTCCCTTTTCATTTCTGATATTGTTAATTTGGATATTTTCTCTCTGCCTTTTAGTTAATTTGGATAAGGGTTTCTCAATCCTATTGATTTTCTCAAAGAACCAACTCTTTGTTTCACTGAATCTTTGTATTGTTTTTACTGTTTCTATTTTATTGATTTCAGCCCTGAATTTTTGATTAGTTCTTGCCCTCTACTCCTTTTGGGTGTGATTTATTCTTTTTATCTAAAGCTTTCAGGTGTGCTTTTAAGTTACTAGTATGAGATCTCTCCAGTTTTTCTGTGTAGGCACATAGTGCTGTGAACTTACCTCTTAGAATCGTCTGCATTGTGTCCCATAAGTTTGAGTACTTTGTATATTCACTTTCACTTATTTCTAGGAAGTCTTTAATTTCTTTCGTCACTTCTGTCTTGACCCATTTTTTATTTAATAGTATGCTGTTCAGTTTCTATAAGTTTGAAGCATTCTGTTGTTTCTGTTGTTATTGATATCCAGCTTTAATCCATGGTGGTCAGATACCATGCAGGATATTATTTCAATTACCTTGTACCTATTGAGAACTGCTTTGTGTCCGAGTATGTGGCCAATTTTGAAGAAAGTTCCATGAGCTGGTGAGAAGAAATGCTATTCTTTTGTGTTTGAGTGAAATGTTCTACAAATATCTGTTGCATCCATTTGGTTTTTAATATCCATTGGTTAGCTACAGCATTTCTCTGTTTAGTTTCTGCCTGGATGATTTGTCTACTGACAAGAGTAGGTTCCTGAAACCCTCCACTATCAGTGTGAGAGAGTGAAAGTCAAGCTGTAATAGTGTTTTTTTTTATGAACATGGGTCCCCTTGTATTTGTTCCATAGATGTTAAGAATTGTAATGTCAGCCAGGTGGTGGTGGAGCATGCCTTTAATCTCAGCACCTGGGAAGCAGAGTCAGGCAGATCTCTGTGAGTCTGAGGCCAGCCTGGTCTACAGGGTGAGTTCCAGGACAGTTAAAGTTACAACAGAGAAACATTGTCTCAAGAAACCATAAATAAATAAATAAATAAATAAATAAATAAATAAATAAATAAATAAATAAATAAATAAATACGTAAATATTTTTTAAAAGAATTGTAATGTCCTCTTGGTTGATTTTCCCTTTGATACAACCCTCTAATACAGTTCCTCATGTTGTGATGACCACCAAACATAAAATTATTTTTGTTACTACTTCATGACTGTAACTTTGCATCTGTTACAAATTGTAATACAAATATCTAATATGCAGATGGTCTTAGATAACCCCTTTGAAAGGGTTGTTCGACCCCTAAAGAGGTCATGAACCTGATATAGAACATTTGTCCAGGCCCTTCAAGGCTTTTAAAGTGCCCATTTGAAAAGTCAGGTGTTATTCTAATAGGTCTGCTTTTATATGTTACTTGCTCTTTCTCCCTTGAAGCTTTTCATATTCTTTGTTTGTTCTGTATGTTTAGTGTTTTGATCACTATGTGCCAAAAAAACTTCTTTTCTGGTCCAGTCTATTTGATGTTCTCTATGCTTCTCATACCTTGATAGTCATTTCCTTCTTTAAGTTGGGGGGATTTTCTTCTATGATTTTGTGGGAAATATTTTCTGTGCCTATGAGCTAGATTTCTTCTCCTTCTTTTTTTCCTAGTAGTAATAGATTTTGTATTTTCATGGTGTCCCAGATTTACTAAATGTTTGTACTAATTTTTTTTTTAATTTGGCATTTTCTTTGACAAAAGTATCCATTTCTTCTTTTGTGTCTCCGATGCCAGATATTCTCTCTTCCATCTCTTGTATTCTGATGATGAGGCTTGCCTCTGAGGATCCTGTTCGAGTTCCTAAATTTTTCATTTCCATATTTCTCTCAGTTCGGGTTTTCTTTATTGATTCTGTTTCCACTTCAGGTCTTGAATTGTTTTACTCATTTCCTTTCACTGTTTGTGTTTTCATAGATTTCGTTGATGAATTATCTATTTCCTCTTTAAGTGCCACTACCATATTCATAAAGGCTATTTTAAGGTCTTTTATGTTTCAGCTATGTTGCAATACTCAGGGCATGCTGTGGCAGGGTTGCAGGGAGACATATTATCCTGGCTGTTATTGATTGTGTTTTTATGCTGGCGTCTAGCATCTGGGTTTGGAAAGACTGTAATTCTAGGTGCTGATATCTGGCCTTGTCTTTGTTGGGTGGGTGTTTTGTCCCTTGGTTTCTGTTTCCTTTCCGGTTCTTAGGAGAGTGTGGTGGCTGTGTGTTGCCTGGTAGGAAATTCTTCTGGGATCTTGGTAGGTGTGGACACTGGGGGATTCCAGATAAAATGTGTCTCTAGGTATTGGCAGCTGACACTTTGGAATGAGAATGAGGGGAGGACCCACAAGAAGGAGGACAGCAGGCTGTTCCACCAGGATTTTCTTAGGCCCCAGGAATGGGGGCAGAGTGTGAGGAGAGGCCACAGCAGGTGGTCTGCCACAGAGGTGGGGATGAGAATTGGACTTGGAAGAATGGAGGGTAAAGATGTGCTGCTGGCCTACCTGCTTCCCTGGCCTGAGTGGCCTGTGAGATCCCAGGGAATGGCTGCTGGAGTTGGGGGCTGAATTAAAAGGATGAATCGGTAGAAGGGAAGTTAGGAGAAAAAGGTCTATGTGCTTCACTAGAGATAGGAGTGGGGGGGTTCCTCAGCAGGTGGTTTGCCACAGAGCTGAGGATGAGACTGGGAGACTGGATTTGGAGGAGTGGAAGAATAGGTAAAGATCTGCAGTTTCCCTATCTGCTTCCCTGGCTGGAATCCATGATTTTTTCAGCATTTTCATAAATACATCCTAACAACAGCAAATCCTAACCTCTATGTAATCAAAAGAAATAGCAGTGAAAACTTACAGAGAGAACTTCGGAAGTTTTTATTGTCTGTTCAGGGTGGGCAGAGTAGCAGTAACGGATTTTCATTTCCCTGTAAGTTTAATTTAAAAACGCAACCCGGAGGCTACCCACTTGATTTCCTATGCCTCCTATTCCTTCCGTCAATTCCTCGCTGTGCAGAGGCAGAGAAGCAGGAGTACTGTTGATAGGCATCCAATAAAGTTGTGAAAATCAGAGAGGATGATTTTTAGTAAATCACCTACACAAATCCATGCATGCCACATAACGATGTTTGCTATTAATATTGGCATTTTTAAAAACAAATGTTGGCCTAGGACATGAGGTGAAAGCACCTGCTGCTCGAGCCTGGGGAAATGAGTGTGACCCTGGGAACTCACACATCCCTAAAACCTGTGTATAAAAATCTGGGTGCAGTGGCACAAATCTGTAATCCTGTACACCTATGATGAAGATGAAATCAGAGATAGAATTGGACAGAACCTCCAGGCCAGCTGTCCTGGAGTACTAGCCAAGAGAGACACTGAACTTCAAAAAGGTAAAAGTTAAGAAGCAACTCTTGAATGTTGTTCTCTGACCTCCACAAAATTCACCTAGGCATACAAGTGTGTGCATACACACAAAACAATAAATAAAATATACTGAAAGATTAAACGTAGGTTGATCTTGGCATGCACTTTACTGAGTGAAACAGATGCAACATAAAATTTACCACTGCTAAGCTTGCAGTTGAGCACCATTGCATTTACATGTCTTCATTACTGGTGCAGTGCCACCACCATCCACTGGCAGAACCACTTCATCTTCCTAAACTGAAATGCCACACCATTAAACACTGCTTGCTATTCTCTCCTTCTACAACCTTGGGAACTACCATTCTACTTCCTGTCTCGAGGAATTCAATTACTCTATAGAATGCTTATGAATGGAAGCATGCAAATGCATCCTTTTCTGCCTAGCTTATTTCACTTAGCAAAATGTCTTCATGTTCATTCATGCTGTAGCACTGTCCAACAGCCTTTCTTTTTAAGGCTGCATATTAGAGCTGCACTATGTTTGATTACCCCCTGATCTTTCAGTGAACATCAGGGCTATTTGCTTTGGTAACTGTGAATAATGCCACATGGATAAAGAAGCATGGACGTCCTTGAGACTTTACTTTCAATTATTTTAAGCTCTAGAAGTGGAACTGCTGGCTCATGTGACAGATCTATCCTTAATATTTTGAAGTAATCACCATCCTGTCTTATTCTGATACTTTTATGTATCTTTTACAACTTTTTTTAAAATGCCTTCATTTATGTGCATAGGTGTTCTGTCTTCATGAACATCTGTGAACCATCTGCGTGTCTATTGTTCACAGAGGTCAGAAAACAATGTTGGATATTGTAGGACTGGTGTTACCAACAGCTGTGAGCAGCCATGTAGGTGCTGGAAATCAAACTAGAAGAGCACTGAGTGCTTTCAAGTACTGAGCCTCCTCTCCATCCCTTTCCACACATTCCTAAAAGTATCTTGAAAAAAAAATTACCTTTAAAGAACTGCACTGTGGCATGGAGCTTCAGAAGAAGTGGAAATTTTCAAAATTAAATTTTAAATGTCAAAAAAAAGAAGACATTTGGAAATACAATTTGATCTTAGGATGCAGGAATAATTCTAAACGTTTTAGGCTTTTGTGAGATTGCATGCGTGACAGTTCACAGAAGCATTTGCAGCCATGTTCCAACACCTGCTCTTCTCAAGGGTAAGCAAAACAACAGCCCTGGTGAGCTACACACAGCATATCCCCTAACTTCCAGACCAACTGGGATTAGCCTACAGGTGTGACTTATAATTCTCAGGTCACCTCCTCTCATCTAAGCAATGGACCAGATTCCAATAAAAAATATCTTGGTGATTACTCACTACAAGAATCTTAAAAATTAAATATTCAGGTTAAGAGAACAAAAATCTATCAACTTTGGATGCTGGGTCTCTGTATTAGGACTCCTTGATTTGGGCGGATACTGCTGATTCTAGTTTATTTGTCCTTCCTGACCCCGTACTGGGGTATAGGTCCTCATTCAGTGATCATTTGTCTCGGCTTCATGCCCACTTCCTCCACAATCATCTCAAACATTCCAGGACCAACTGGAATTCAGCATTCTTGGCACTCAAGGCATGATCTGACTCAGAAATACACAAACCTTCATTTCAGTTTCACTTGCTGCATAGCTGCAAAAGCCTGTATTCGTCCCATATCAAAGCAGCTACTCAGCCAAGATGCTACACGTTAACTGTCAGAATGTATGCCTGGGAGTGATGTTTGAATTACATGGTCATACATTCACTTGCAAGGGAACTGAGGATGGGGTATGATTCTAAGGATTAGGTGTGATCAGTTGGTCCTCTAGATTGAGCCAGCACTCAGTGGGTATCTTAGTTTGTCTACTAACTGATTTCTTTCCTAGTTTGCTTTCTGTCATTGTGGTAAACACCATGACTAAGGCAACTTGGGGAAGAAAGGGTTTATTTAGCTTACAGGTCACACAGTCCATTATTGAGGAAATCCAAGGCAGGAACCTGGAAGTAGGAACTGAGGCAGAGAACATGATGGAATGTTGCTTACTGGCTTCCTCTCCTGGCTCCTTCAGCTTGGTTTGTTTTACAACCAAGTACCACCTGCCAAGGGGTGGCACTGCACACAATGGGCTAGGCTGTCCCACAAGAATAATTAATTAAGAAAATGTTCTACAGGTTTGACTACATTCTAATCAAATGGAAGCACTTTGTCAATTGAGGTTTCCCTCTTTCCAAATGACTCCAGCATCTATCCAGTTAACAAAAATCTAACCAGCACAGAAGGTATTATTTTATTCTTTCTCCATCAATATCAATAGCATGTGTATAAGATGATAGTTTTGAAATTTTCAAATACATCAGATGTACTGACTTGTTAAATTGGATTGCTGGGCCCTTTCCACAGAGTCACTAATAAGTGACATTTTTTTTCCAATGTAGGGTAGAGTTTGGGACTCCACACTTCAAATCAGTTCACAGAGATGCTGCTGCTGCTGATCTACAGTCCATCCTCTGAGAATTACATGGTGAGGCTTTGAGTCAGGAAGATAATACCAACCTAGGGCGACATTCCTCAGGCATTGTCCACTATCTGGGGAGAAAACTCTCTGGCCTTGAACTCACCAAGCATGTCAAGCTAGATGGCTAGTTAGGCCATGGATCTACCTGTATCTGTTGCACACATAAGCACATACCCATACACACACAAGAGATCCCATATGGACCACAATATATTTCTATGAGCCAGTACAGCTACAAACCCTGATGGCAACACCAAGGAAATTTGATTTTCTCATCTGACAATCCCATCTAGGATTTCCATGTTTGCTTTGTGTCTAAGTGCTGAAAAATAAATGCACTTGCTTCTCCAAGTGTCGGTCTTCAACATTCAAAGAGGGCCATTATGTTGCTACCTAAGAGATACTCTACCATGCTGAAGTAGGATACAGGCTGACCTCTGTCCCCTCACCTGAAATATGCTGTAGATCTCAAAACACAGCCTTATTTGGAGACAGAGTCTTTAAAGATACAATGAAGTTAGGAAGTCTCAGGGTAGGTGATAATCCAAGATGACTAGTATCCTTACAAGAAGAGAGTGCTGGCTGAGGCACAGACACAAACTGAAGGAGACAGAGGGAAAGACTAGCTACCCATAAGACAAGAACAGAGGCCTGGAACAAAGCTTCCCCTCTGGCTCTTAGAAGAAAAGAAGCTTGCTAAAATTATACACTTTCAGTCTCTAGAACGAGGAGGAAAGCATCTGATGAAAATGTATGCTACTTAGTTATGGCAGCTAACATCAATTGATACGAAAATTACCCTAGGCCTCATGATTGATCTCAAGCACCAATCCACAGACTCCACAGCTCATGCCTTAGCACCTGTCTGAGGTGTGTTGGCCAAGGTTGACTACAGTTCTAACTTCATGATGCTTCTCAGGCTTTCAGGCTACTCCAAGAGAACACATGACGAGACACATGCACTTCTAAACTCACTAATACTATAAAATCAACACCATAAACAAACAAACAAACAACTACAATGGTAGGGATTGCCCAAAATTTATATCAGAAAATGGTAGAGAGAAATATGATGATAATGTACACTAGGGTAAAAAGCTATACAAAGGAAGGATTCTGAGACAGAATACCAAACATAATCAATACAACTCTAAATATAAAACAAAAACGTAATAAGTTTAACATAGGGTGTTGTATTCATTGTTTTTCTCCTTGCTTTGACTAAACACCCAACAAGAAGCAACATAAGGAAAGAGGTTTATATGGGCTCATGGTGTGAGGTTTATCTCAGTGGGAAGGCATGTGGCTAACAGCTCTGTGGTGGTCAGAAAGTGGGGGATATTGTAGAAGCTTATTTTTTGTTATGTATAAAATAATTGTTTTATGCACTGTTATGTAAAAGATTCTCTAGGTCTTGGCATTTTGTATTGTCTGCAGGTGTTGGATTTATGTGGGAGATGTTTGATTGCTCAGGATCTGCACATGCTATCAGAAGAACACCTGAGGAGTTCTGAATCAATAAAAACATCTGAGTTCAGATGCTCAGGGTTCCACTGTCCAGTATGGCACTGGCCAGAATTAATGTTTCTCTCTGCTGAAGTCTGCTGGATTTGCACCAATGAATATGCATTCACGTCTCCTTGCTGAGCTGCCAAAGCAGCCTAACTACTGCAGGGGATCCACATGCTTGCAACTCAGAATTTGGAAGCAGAGAGACAGGGCAGTAGGAAACAGCCCAGGTCTATAGCCCTCCAGGCCCATCCTATACTGGATCCATTCCTCCAGTGAGTGCCTTTCTCACAAGTTTTACAACCTCCCCAGTTAGCACCACCAGTTGGGGACCATGTGGTCAAACACATAAATTTGCAGGGGACATTTGACATCCAACCATAACAGAGATGAAAGTAGAAAGCACAATTAGCATCGCTGAAGTAGAATTTCCAGTCAAATTGTAGGTGATGATTGTTTTCCTCCAGGGCCATAGGTAGACTGAAATTTCTCCAAATAAAAGAAAGTAAAGATCAAAGAAGCTTCAGAATAGAGAAAGGAACCAGTGGAGAAAGTCCAATTAAGAAACTTACTTTCACCGAGAGGTTAAAAAAAAAATCCTTTTTGACAGAACAGCATGCAAAGTAGAAACATGACTCTTTAAAATAACCATGCGGCGTGTGTCAGACACTGAAGTAGGGAACAAAAGAAAAGCTTCGATCCTCTGTGATCAACCTAAATGCTCATTATGTAGCATGTGTACCAGATGGGAAAACTGATCATTTCAATACAGCTCTGGTGGGTATCAAGTAACCATCTTATTTGACTTTAATTTAAAATTATTTATGACTAATGATGTTGAGTATTTTTTTATGTACTTACTGACTAGCCATGCTTGTGACAGGGTGGGGAATAGAGAGAGAGGGAGAGGCAGGAGAGGAGTCTAATATGTTTTAAATCAGTTAAAAACAGGGCATGTTATTTTAATCAGTGGTTCTCAATTGGGGGCAGTTTTGCAACTCAAGGGACTGCTGGCAATATCTAGAAACAATTTCGAACATCACAACTCTGGCATCTACTGGGTAAAAGCCAGACATGCTATTAGGCATCTTACAATACAAGCAGACCAGAACCTCAAAAAAAAAAAAAAAATTCCCTGGCCCCAATGTCAGTAATGTGGACACTGAGAACCATGGGTTTAATAGCTTCCTGTTGACTTTATGTGTAATAACTTCCCAGACGAAAGTACTACACAGGCAGGCTCTTGCTACCACACAGCAGTATCTGAGCTACACTCCTCACTTGCTTATCCTGCTTCTGTCCTTCAAAAACTGGTGCTTCTGGACTTCTTGTAATGTTCCCACATCCTCTTTCATGGGTAGAACACATCCTGTTTGTCATGTTAAGTCCTATATAGCACCTAGGTCTTCTCATTTATAGAATTTCTCCATATAAATTCCTCTTGTACTTCTTATAAATATTTCTACCTTTTTGGTAATGATTCAATTAGAATAAGATGATACCTTTGTTGGGCTAATATCTATCTCCACTTGCACATAAACTCCACAGGAACAAGATCAAAAGAATTTACCATCATGAATCAAAATACTGGTTGAATATCTTTAAGATGTATCAACATATTTTAAAGCATCGATATTAACTGTATGAATGGAGGTCTAAAAGGCTACTATAGGGAAAGATGCTAAGCAGACCCCAAGCAATAGCATTTGGAGTTGGGACCTCCATTTGTCATAAACCATGACAAGAAAAATTCAAAGCAGTGATTAAAGATTTCAAACCAATGATGAGGTCAAAGCAAGACTTTAGGGTGCTGAGAAAGAGTAGGTGGTAAGAAAGCAGCCGGTGAGTAGAAGTTCCATCCTCTGCTGGGGACTCAACTCAGCTGGTAGACTGCTTCATAGAATGCCTAGCACAACCTCAACTGGGTGGGGTTCTACACAACTCTAATTCCAGCTCTCACCAGTTAGAGCCAAGAGGTTCAGAAGTTCGAGCACAAGCTCTGCTACATAGCAAATTTTAAAACACTGGATCTGGGGGATTGAGGGGAGAAAAGAGAGAGGGAGAGAGAGAATATACATCTTTGTTGTGGCAGGAAAGAGATGAGGGAGGGAAAGGAAAGGGGGGAAGAGAGCTAGGAACATTTACAATTTTGGTATGTTCAGAAAGCGGGGGCTAATGGTTTTGCTATAGCTTGGATAGTAAACATCATCTAAAAGACCCTGTGTTACAATCCGCATCCCCAGAGTGTGGCTGCTGGCTGCTGGCTGCTGGGAGGTGTCTAGAACTGTGAGACCCTTCCCTCCCCCCCGCCCCCCGCGCATGCTTCCCAATAACAAGATCTGTTTTTCTCTGCCATGTTTTCCTGCTGCTATGACACATGAGCTGCCTTGTGCAAAGGAACAGGACCAACCTATCACACACTGAAACCTCTAAAACCCAAAGAAGAAAAAAATTTCCCCCTATAATTTGATTATCTTAGATATTTAGTGCTGTAATGGAAAAATGACTAATACAAGTATAATGATTGATTTGTTCTTAGAAGAGATTCAACAGAAGAGAAACAGATACTGCCAAAAGACAGGTAGGGATAATAATGAAGCCTAAGCTCTGAGATGCCAAGGGAAAGAGCAGGACTGTTAAATGGAGACAGTGGGGGTTCTCAGAGGAAGGAAGGAATTGGTCCAAGTAGGCATTGAAGTAGGAGTGAGAGGAAATTTAGTTGTTCGATGACTTCACTGCTTCTGTACAGAAGAACTGATGCAACTGGAAATTCCATTTTAAATAGAAATTTAGATCTATAGGCCTGCATTTGTTATTTTCTCATTTTAGCACTAAAGGGAACATAGCTTTCTCCCTGTGAACCATTCTCATGACAGAATGTTTTCATAAAAATCTATTTTTTATTTCCCTGTAATTCCCAACATTTAGCAATTCCTCAAAGGGTGATTTTCATTGGTTATATGGATGGACATCACTTTTAAAAAGCAAGAACCTGTAGTGTCATTCTAATATAAGCTAGACTTGATGCAGGTGCCTGTAAGCCCAGCACTTGAGAGGGGAAGGCAGGAGGACAGTGAGTTCAAATCTAGTATCAACTACATCTTGAGTTCATTGCAAGCTTGATCTTCAGAGCAGGACTTTGTCAGGCAGGGTTTAAAGGGATAGAAACCTCTCTGGGATTATGAACACAGAGGAATGGTTACAGGTAAGTAAACATTTGACAGGATCATGGGAAAGGTCTCCATGAACAATTCCAACGCATTTCAAACTCAAGAAAGACTACAGAGACCCAATGCACCAGTTTAGTTAAAAACAAAAGGAAAAGTTAAGTTGATAAAAAGAACAGCCTCTAAGTGCCATGACAATGTGCCACTTTTTCAGCATCTCACAGAACTGCAGAAAACACAGACAGTGTAGGAAGTTGACCTCCTTCACACCTTTGGTCTCCAAGTTTCACTCATAACTATTAATTTAATATGCAGCCAGAATCTTAGCCCCAAGGCATTCTGGAATATGTAGTTTAGATGCCCAGATGTTTTATTACAGGAAGTCCTTCCAAGAGTGTATAGGGATGGATGCAAAGACTCATTCACATTCACTAGCACAAACACACAGTTTACTCCAATAAGTATTCCTCAATCAGCTGGACCACTTGCTGACTTGCTCTGGGAACTTATTGCTCCTTTACGGATCTAACATGGCTTCTCCTATAATATGAATCAAAATTAACTGTCTGACACTCATTTTGTAGGTAAGTCCAAAAACATGATTTCTTTTAAATAGCAAAATTGTTTCTTTGAATGCTCCACACCCCAAGGTTGTCCAGTGATAAACTCCATGTCCAGTCCAGGTGACAATGTTTCCTTTGCTCACTAATCCTTTTTTCCCTGGACTTTCTTTCAAAACTTCAGTGCAATAAAATGAAACAAAACACTGTGAACTAAAAAAGCCCTGGAAATGGGAAACAGGTGTAGGATATTTTTAAATCTCTTTTAATACCAACTACCTATTGTTCTCATTTTATATAATAGTCTTATTTCCCAACCTATAATAATTTAGTTTCTTGGTAAATGTATGCATTCAGTCAACATCCATTAATACATATACCAAAACATTTTTTTCAAGAATACACAATTTCTCAAACTAACACATGAAAAGAAAAAATGAAATATTAGACATTCTAAGAGATCAGGGGATACTCAGAAAAACTCTTGCAGAGATAGCCATTCTT